>JAKGUB010000284.1:31825000-32425000 GCA_026261675.1 Hippocampus mohnikei | reverse complement strand
CCGCCGGGCGGCGTAACCTGAATTTGTCTGTCACTAAGATAACGCAGTAGTGAAGCCGTAATTTGCATGAAAAACATTTTAACGGCGTAAATACAAAACAATCAAATGTGTGTTTGTGTTCTTGTGTTGACTAAACTGAGGACGTCCTGTGCTATGGATTCAGTAACCCCAGCAGGTGCAGAAAACGATCAAAAAGGCCACTTTTTCAGCAAATGAAACACGCATACAGTATGCAGAGTGCATTTTCTTTCTGTCCTGATGTATTGGAGTCCAAAAATAAGCTGGCAGCCCAAAACTGTTGGCATGTGTCTGCAAAGCATAATTAGCGGTTCTGAGACTTATTTGCAAACCTTTATGCAATTTCCCGTACTCAAGATTGGCTTGCAGTGAGATGAGGCAACTTTGAAAATGCACTATCGTGAAGTAGCTAGTGCCGGCAGTGAACTTGCGCGCGGAATGGCACACACTCACTCGGGCACACACAAAGTCTGAACAAGCCCCTACCATATCATTACTGTGCAGTCTCATATGGCTTTCATCTCCTCTCCTCCAAGTCTGTACGAGCAAAATTTGATTTCCGCCTCATAACTCTCTCCATAATGCGATATCACCAAAACTAAATTGCCAAGATAACCTTTATCGGACGAGAGGTGAAATCTGCGAATGGTTGTGCGCTTATTCTGCTGCCAGGAAATAATAATAAAAAAGTCAAGTTTGGGAGGGTAGGCTGGCGTTTGATAATATTTGTTTTCTGTTGGGCAAAGCCTCTGACTCCTCAGCTGTTTCGTGCAATGGTAGATGGAGTGTAAAATTTTCAACAAGTGCCTCTTACACAGCTTTTTATTTTTTATTTTTTAAACCCTATACCACCATATGCATCTGGATGTGTGCATGGGTGTTGGGTCTAAAAGGCCCGGCCGACCCGGGCAAAGAACAGGCAGCGCACACTGAAATAAAGTTTTAGACTGCTGCAGCAGGGAAGAACAGGGAGGGCACGAAGTTTCAGTGCCTCGGCTCACAAGATCTCCTGTTTGTTCTTCACTGCAGAGTGCTTTTTATTTTGTGTAGAGCATGCGCAGTGCAAACAATGGAAAAGTACTGGTGTGATTTGGTGTTGGCTATCATATGGTGTGTGGGTGCATGTTTTGGGTGCGATGGAATGTGTGTGGCAGATAGTGTGTGAGGAAAGTTTTATGTGAACACAGAAAAGCAAGGTCAAGTAAAACAATAGGGTATTGAGAAATACACACAAATATAAGAGCTTACTTTACAATGGGCATAGCCAGAAATTTTTCAGTGGGGTGGGCAGGGTGAAACAACACTTCGGTGAGGGGTGGCTGTGAGTGCGTCCGTCATTCTTTCTCATACCATCCAGTCACAGTTTCATTAAATCATATCCCAGCATATTCCGAAAAATGCCATCACACTCAAAGTGAAGCAGGGTGGTGATTCCTGATGGGCGACATAGCTTGCATTGGACATGTCTCCCGTCTGTCCATCCCTCGTAAGACACATTACCACATTTCAATTAGTTACAGTGCATCTTCATGACATGGAAATGTGCTATTGTTCACACCAAGTTGATCTCTTTTAAGGGGTGTTCACACGGCAAGATTTGTTTCGGTACTATGCCGGCGCTGCACCAGTAGAGCGTTCACACTTGCAAATTTTCTCCGGCGTAGCGCCGGAAAACAGCATACGCCGGATCAAATTTGATCCACCTCAGGGAGGTGTTTTAAAAATTTGCTCCAGAGCAAATGCTCGTTTGCGGGGCAGCACCGGTGTAGATTTGCACGTGTGAACGCTACATTAGACTTTGCTTAAAGTAAAACATCGGTCATTTCTCCATTTGGTCTTCACGAAGCCTTGCATGCTTGACAGATTTTAAATGGCACCTCAACTGCCAAGACATGTTCGACAATATACAATTCCTGGCATACATGAGGCAAACTTGGAGGTTGATATGTTTGATGCATCTGCTGACTTGACAGAAAGGTACAGTCATGGCATCTGTGCTGGCATACCGAAGCACTTGGCTCCACCCATGCCAGTCGTCCCAGCGGGCTGTTGAATGTTGGATTTTGATGTCTTATTGATGTTGAATTGATGTCTACTGAGATAGTCCCAAGCCAAATATGGCTACTTGCAGGGCAATTCCATTCAACCATAAACAGTCATTTATAACAGTTGCAGGGACAACGGTTACTACAGTGGACAGCTGATCATGTCATCAGGTTATGGAGTGCATGAAAGGGTTAATGTCACATGAATGTACAGTAACTGATATCATCTTTTCAAATGTAAGGCAAACATATCTGAATAGTGTGAGCTTCCTTTCAAAATGGATCACTGCTTTGGCAGTTTATATGATTTGTGTCATGTTTCAGATGAATTTAAGGCACTCATCTGGTAAAACAGGCATGCGGACATAAATGACAAGCTTATAAAGGTCAGAGATATTTTCAACCAGGCAATTTGGGATGTTTATGTCATTTTTCTTCTGGGATCACTATTGCTTGACGCTGGCTGATAGCTGGCGTATGCCGGGTAGTAAATTCGGCTGTGGATTTTTTGGGTGCCTCTGATTCTCTACATTCTCACTTCGGGCAATGGCCAGCTCCAGCAAAGCCGCCATCATAATCTGCGCCGAGCACGACGCACTGTCAGCTCTCTCCCCAAAGTTTATCTCCGCTGTCAGGCACCGGCGTGTTTAGTCATAACGGTCTCCCCATCGACAGTAATTGTTCCCAAGCAGGAGGGGGTTTCAGAGGTTTAGGAAATTGGCTTTTTATGCTGCATTAGTCCTCTTGTGCTTTACTTCCCTCCTATTTCTCTCTCTGTGGCACGATTTCTTTCACTCTTTTCTGTGTCCATTCTCACTGCTTGCCAATATTTAATCAAACCTGATGGAGATCTCTCTTTGGTTCTCAGGCTGGTTTATTAGCGGGCAAAACAGATAGCAACACCAGCCTTGTTGTAGGGATAGAAGACAATGGCGTCGCGTGTTTGCCTGGAAAAGACAGATGGGGCATTATGCAGAAAGGCTTGGCCTTTTACGAACAAAGCAAGTTTTTATTTCATTGTTGGGCAATTAAGCTGAGATGTGGGACATCAGAAAACAATATGCCAAAATCTCTCTGTTCAACAGTTTTGCTTGGCTCAAGTGCACCTCATTGCTCATGCTCATTAAAGTGTCATGTTGTTGGAAACACAACGTGATTGAAATAGCAAATAGTCCGCTGGTTCAAGTAGAGGACAACTGTTGTTCTGCTCCCTTGTGTCGTGTCGTCACATACCCTGTTTGCTATATCTAAAACTGAATAATTGTACAGAATTGTATCCCATTGATTGGACAAATGGTATTTTGGTTGCTTCTGTTTACTGTGTGTGTTTAGAATACAGGTGACAGTTGTGTTAGGATTTTGACTGCAAGCCGACTTGAGATCTGGAAGTGAATGACAAGTATCTTCTTCTATTTTGACAAACATGACATTTTTGTCAGAGCGTTGATGGGTACTTGAAATGCTTACATTCCATGCTCTACAACTAGTGTACAAACTAAATGGGCTTTCATCCAGGTATTGGAATCCTAAATATTCGAAACACTGGGCTGGCCAAAATTATTGGCTTGGTCCAGGTGTCGACAACCTAAAGCACTCAAAGAACCATTTGGAACATCTCCCACAGGAGAAAAAATTAAAATAAAAAATACTGGGGGGCCACAAAAGAATGCAAAATGTAATTTCTACATGCAACAAAAAATCTGAAAAAAAGATGCTTGAATGATGTTTACTTTCAAGTAAAACCTTTTAAAACACAAGGTCACAAATCCTGACAGCTGAATTTTTCAATTGAATTTTGGTGCAGTTGTCCAAAAAAAACTCAAACGGCCATTTGAAAGCCTGATTGGCGGGCGATGGGTGAGGACATACATTTTGTGACATATTTGTTCCCTGGCAAACATTTGTTTGGGGGATGGGAGGGAGGCGGGGCCTATGGTGCTGACGCTACACAGGGCGTACATTTGGGGCATATATTCTCTGCAAGAGTAATAAATAAATAAACACCTGTTGGAGTGCAACGCCCCTGCAAGTGACCCCCCCTTTGAGATTAAATATATATTTTTAAGAGTGTCCTCACGAAGCCCGACAGTAGCACATATACATAAATTACAGATGAAAAATCAACATCATACATACATACTGGAATACATTAATTTAAAAAAATAAATAAATTGAGCATGTTTCTGCAAACACTATCAGTCATCCAGTTATCCAACATTATTAAACGAGCAGCCATTGATGAAAGTGAAAAGATTTCGGTTTGGGATGCTGTGAGGTGAAACACGTTTACACCTCTAGTGGGTTTTTGGACACAGTACGGAGTTGCTGCTGAATTCAACCTAACTAAAAGCCTGTCGCAGTTTTTGTCTGTGAGGAAGTGATCCAGGTGTGCATCTTACTGATAAGCTTCCTCAGCCCACTGATCACTGCCTTTGAGTCCACCCACCTTCCTGCTGCTACTGATTCCATCCACATGCTCTCTCTCTCTCTCTCTCTCTCTCTCTCTCTCTCTCTCTCTCTCTCTCTCTCTCTCTCTCTCTCTCTCTCTCTCTCTCTCTCTCTCACCCCGTCCCAGCCCATCCACTTACTTTCTCAAGCCAATGAATAAACAAACTCTGATACGATGGAATGATATGCTTTGAACAAACCCCAGGAAATATCAAATTTTCATTTTACTATTTAAGCCTATCCTTATTCCATTTCTCTTTGAGTACTTCATCTGCTGTGACTATGAAAAAAGAGGTCCTGTGATGAGGATATGTAATCCAACAAGTAACCGGGCCTTAAAGTTAACAGCGCATGAAATGCTTTATGACAAGGTAGAACTAATCTTAGACTCAGCTCTGCTTTCGCCAGGTGGTTGCTGGTGGCATGCACGATGTTGACAAGATGAAAAGAAAGCCAAGTACCCTTTGGGAAGGTTAGATCTGTCTCATTAATTGCGGGGATGTGCGATGTTATCATTGCCATTGTCAGGGGAAATCACAGACTCGCAGTGAATTTTTGTCCTCGTAAAAATAAAATTCTCTGGTAATTGCAGTCAAGCCAATTTGTATGGTGATGAAGATGAATGAAAAGTTAGCTCCCTACTGATCCAGAGAAGCGTTTGTGTGCGCAGAGGTCGACACGATGGGGCTGATCAGCTGCAGCTGTGCATACCTCCACTACAAATGCCTGAGCTGCCCACTGGGGTTGCCAGTCAATCCGAATGAAGGGTCACAGACTCAAGCTGTGAAATTCACTACATTGTGTTCAAGTCTGCTCCTGTTCTTCCAGCCCTGGGAACACATAGGCAGGTGGAGATCAGTACCTCTCAAAACTTTGCTGCCTATCTGTAACTTCCCCCTGCCTGATCTGCTGATGCTACTTCACCTTCCCTGTTGCATCAATAGAGGCTTTCTGCCGTTTGGGTCTGAAAATTGTGTCAGAGCTTAACAGGTCCACTAGATACATTTCCTTGCAGACCTGTAGTTTGCGCTATTGTGTTTTCATTTGTACACTGTCTCTGATCGTTACAGACTTTGCGAGTTGAAGAACGAAGAAAGATGAAGGCTAATTAAAAGCGCATGAAACTTCAATCTTAATGCACACTCCAAGCCGTCAAAACACGTTCAAAGCCATCAGATTGTTTTGAGGCACACAGACTTAATAATGACTACATAAAAAGACTTCCAATTTTCTCTTAGTCAGGGACGCGCTCGTGAGACATCGGGGAGCGTGACTGTACGTCAGCACAGTAGCTTATTGTTGAGCACAACAAAGAACGCTTGAACTGGGCTTTGGGTTTTGTCAGAGTTGTTCACTCAGACAGTTGAACAAACAGACTCAGGAAGAGATTGTCTTTTCTGCCGGCAGGAGGCGCAGTTTTCTACGAAGCCACTTCGTGTGCGCTTCTCACTGACACCCAACCCCTGCAGCCTCTGCCGACCTTTTTATTGATTGTATATGCAAATTACGAGAAACATATCAGAAAAACACTCCCATCTTCATTAACATGACACACCTCTGAACGGCCCCATTGGGTCGCCCCTCAGACAAAGCACTCTCTTGGTACTCGCACCAACATCCGGAAATGTGTACATTCCAAGGGGTACCTCCTTATAATTTGGCTCGTAACTCTTTTCTCATGTTGGAGTGCTCAAGTACTCCCTTCCGTCCAAGGTTAAATCTTCCTTTCCAAGTTATAAGATAACAGGCACCAGTGTGTCTACTAATGATGTGGTCAGGTACCATCTGCTCCGGTCTCTTGATCTCTCTGACTCTATGCTTCCATTGTGTGCGAGATGTTCTGAACACAAGCATTCCGAGGTCAATCAAGCATGTAACAAGATGAAACTTTAAAACATGACAACATTGTATTTTCTATTCTAACATTCCGTCCTCTTGACAAGTTTTAAAGTAACATCAAACATCAATTCAACAGCGATTGCGTGAGTAGGGAGAAAACTGTCCTGGAAAACCCAAAGGAGTGCATATCGTAGTATAATAGTATATATTGTGTATATAGGGATAAAATGGATAAAGGACAGAAACCCTTTCTCCCTTAATAGCCAAGCATAAAATGGGAAACTAAGATATATAGACCAATTTTTTTTCCCAATAAATGTATAAGAATAAAATCTAAAAATAAACCCGGAAACATCAAACATTCACAAAACGTGTTCCCATTGTCGCTTCTAATTACGGACTACCTAACGTTGGCGTTATGCGTTCACATACTGCTTTCACAACAGTTTCCGAAACATCACGGGTACTTGGGTACAGTTCAACTAATTTTGAAGACATGTCAACAATAACATACTATGAAAATTTTTTTTCTGAAAAATATGTAAATCCACATGTGTGCTCTGCTCAACTTGTGTGAATTCTCGTCATAGGGCTGGAACAACTATTTGGACGGTCATAATGGTTAGACATAACATTATTAAGCTTTAGCTCACAAACAAGTAGAACAGTCACTTCCCCTATCTCCCCCTTTTTTTTTTTTTTTTTTCCGGGGAGGAGAAGACACAGACTTCACATTGAATTCTTTGTTTCAAGAGTTTAAACAGATACAGTAATCAGGTGAGAGAGGCTATTGTAAGTTTGAGCAGGAATGTTGAGGGGAGAGGTTTGTGGCGGGAGGGAGTTCTCGAGCTCGTTCTGAAACGGGAGGGAGGCTCTGCAGTGACGAAATTGAACGAAAGCGCAGTTGGTTTCTTCAAGACCTTAGGTTTACTACCTGGTCTCAGGTTGACACACCGGGTTATTCTGCCCGTATACCGTGAAATCAACCTCTGGTGAATGATATCATCAACAGGTGGCAGCTGGTGCTGGATCAGTAGACGTTGTTTTTGTTGGGGTTTTTTTTTTTCCATTGTCAGGTGGTGGGATCGTTGAGCCCAAGGTGGATTTGTGTGCAATAATTACTCCAATGAAGACTCCAAGTTGCAGCCGGTGTTGATGTAGTTGTCTCAACCGTCACACAGTGCACCTAGCTTTCTTCTATTATAAATGTGAGTTTCATTAAAAGCATATTTTTATTAAAAGCATAAACGTTCTTCATTGCAAGCATAATAAATTCATCACTACTAATATGCAAATGTATGCTAACTAAAACAAGCAACCTAGTATTCCCCTTGTTTTCCACTCATATCATCACACCGAACCTTCCTGTCGGACTTTATTCAGTGGACTCATGTTGTATATGTAAACAGAGTTATATTCAGAGAAACAATATAGGAAAAGAGGGTTAAAATCACCTATCACATTTCGATATTGAAGTGAAATCATGTCTCCATTAGCCGAGCCGTTTTTCTATGTCAGAACCTTTACCATCCAAAAGTAACAGCAGAGGGTACATTCCATTCACTTTAGACGTCGTGGGCGTACTAATCGTAGTGATAAACCGGATAAGCAGAGCATTTTCTTTTTTTTTTAAACGTCACGAAGGTCTTACCCACCACTTCTCTGACGACAAGGGCGTGGTCACGCCGGAACGGTCCGGTTCAGTGTGCGAGGCCCTCAGGGCGTGGTTGAACAGCACCGTTCACCACATATCGCACACGCTCCATTGGCCTCAGCCAGAGCACATTGACGCTGTGCGGTCCCGGAGCGCCATCAGAGAGGTGACTGTCAATTGTTTTACTTCCAATAGCCAAAACGGCTTCCTTTGTATAATTTGCAAGCTTCTGGACACTGTAGTGGAAGCAGTTGATCCTGTCAGCAACCTGGTTAACCAATTTATACCCACCCAGTACGCCACGCGGAACTCCAATTGCACCAATGAAGATGGAATCTCAAATATCCTCTGCTGTGAACGGAAGCATAGTCATGAGTAAAAGAAACTTCTCAATTGTTTTCCAATTATTTTCTGCGCTAACTATTATTCCCCTCTTTTTCTATTTTTGTTTCTTAAAAGAAAAAGAAAAACTCTGCCGCGATAATTGATATTTGCCTATAAAATTGTTAAAAATATACTGTACTTCTGTATTCAATAGAAACCCAATTCACATTAAAGAACAAAAGAAAGAAATATAGTAACACTCACAGCGAAGAATAACTATATCAACATGGATTTTTAGACCGAAACAGAAGTGAACCGAAACACAACAATACAAAATCAAACAAAAAAATTAAGTACCGGTAAACAATACCTATTTCACCATTCTAAAAACAAAATTAAACAACTCAATAAACGATGATAAATTCACATTCAGTTCAGCAACAATACTGTATACAAAACACTCCAATCCTACCCCAAAAAAATGAATAAAAGCTTTTGTGCTCTTTTCCTTTTTCTTTAAAATGTATGAAACGATTCTCCAACATTTTTTTTTTTTTTTTTTTAGATCATCTAGATCACTGGTGTCAAACTTGAAGTCTGGGGGCCAGATCCGGCCCGCCACATTATCTTATGTGGCCCGCAAAAGCAAATCAAGCGCGTCAACTTCCATGATCCTTGCTAAAATTAGTACCGAAATCTCAAATTTTAACATATAGCAAATAATGTCGAGGTTCTGCGATAATCGTGTAATCCTGTTAACACTCACTCAAGCAATAATTGAACAAACTATCATAGTTAATTTGACTGATTTCAAAATTGATCATCTATAAATACAGTTGAGTTGTACAAGTATTTAGTTAAATTTCACCATCGTACTGGCCCAACGAAGGAAGATGCAACCGCAAAGCGGCCCTTGGCAAAGATGAGTTTGACACCCCTGGTCCAGATCTGTTAGCAAAATGTAGGTTATTATTCAAATAGACATCCCCTTTCACATGTGCTAAAGTAGAACACATATACCAGAAAAATAAGATCAGTGCAGTTTTTTTTTTTTTCCGAGTTACTTGCATAAATCAGCCAAATGAGTTAATACAACCAAATAATATGATTACATACATATACCTTTTTTACAAATTAGACATGTAATTTCACAAATTATATAAACAAATTAGCTTAGTGTATTTCAACTAAATCTATGCATAGTTCCCAGGGCCTGCGTGTTTCATTCATGCATTTCTTCAACTGAATTTAAACCATAGAATTAATACTCCCACCAATCCTGCAGATTGGACGGCAGGAGCAATGGTGTCTCAAATCAATATGAAGCATGCATTCAGTTTCATCAATTACTCTGTTCACACAATGTGTTCTCGACATAGGTTAAAACAGTAGGTTGTATAATGTTCCCCAACCAGAGACACCATTCCCCCTGCCAACGCGTGAGGTATTCCATGACGTAAAAAGAATTTTGGGCAAAATGGGTTCACTGTCAATGCTGAAATAAACCCCATCTTGCAATGTAGTCCCCCTCTTATCTTTGTTTAGTGATTGGAATTTGTTGCCGCAGATTAAATAGAATTCAATTTGAAACATGTTATCCCGTAAACACAGTCAGTAATTTCTCCCTCCAAAAATTTAGAAGCTGCATCTTTTGTTATTTTATTATCAGCGCTTGTTGTGTGTGCTGTGCACTTACGTATCCCAATTTGATGTGGTAGCTGAACAGCATTTGTTTTTCAGATTTGTGATTATTTTTCTTTTCTTCAGCCAATTCCTGACAATTTGTTTATATGTCAAACAAACAAACAAACAAACAGACAGACAGACAAACAAACAAACACCCAATAGGAAGCGGTAATGTTACAGGGTTAAATACTGTGCATCTTTCAGTGTTAATTTGGATCGAGAATACAAGCCATGCGAGATTAATGTCTAGTGGGTGACAAAAACATCATGTTAGTGTGCACCAGCAGCTCATTCATTCTGTCTTTTTTTTTTTTTTCAACACTCTTTCAACATGCAGAGCTTGCCCCATGCACTGTTCAAGGTTGCCAGGTGGCTTATCTAGCCAATGTCTACCCACGCATTGTCGAAAGGAATCATTCGAGTAAATGTGGAGAGCATTTTTTTCCTCTCCCTGTCCTGGTAAACACCACATAGGGCATGGTTTTCAAAAATGCCTGCTGACCTTCAAACATGCAGTCATTCTAAATTAACAAAGCCAACTTCAAATTGTCCACACATGACCCTTAAACATAAACACCGATAAACTGGAAGATTTTGCTCTCGTGTTGAACTAAATTTCTAAGGCACAACCCAACTAAATGACAGCAAAGTTGAAAACGAATTTACATAATTCCATAGCACAAGACCATCCTTTCTCTCACATTTAGCAGTCATGATGGTTCTTATCAGTTTTAGAGAAATGCGCATTTTGTGGATGTAATCTACAAAACACTGTATTATAATTTGAGTTCCCGGCAAATAGCAACATAACAGGAGCAGCTATCAAACAAATAATGAAAAACCCACAGACATGTAACACTCACAAGTCATCCCAAATAAAGGCCTTCACTGCACGCATGCATGTTCACCATTCTTCCAGAAACCTAACAATATCCCACATACGACCACTCACTATCATCTCCTCACCACTTCTGTGTGTTTATGATTTACGAACAGCCTTCTAAACATCCTGCGACCTTCTGGCTCATGTCGACTGAAACACATGATGACCACCTCTTTTGCCGCATCACCGTGCCCAACGTCTCCTGTGTGTGTGTGGTTTTCTTTTCCTTTCTTCAACATGCTAAACTTCCCTCTTCAATTACGTCTCGTCATCTTTTCCTTTCTTCAACATGCTAAACTTCTCTCTTCAATTACGTCTCGTCATCTTTTCCTTTCTTCAACATGCTAAACTTCTCTCTTCAATTACGTCTCGTCATCTTTTCCTTTCTTCAACATGCTAAACTTCTCTCTTCAATTACGTCTCGTCACCAACATTGTTTTCACTTGCCTTAAATCCTCTATAAGATCAAAAACTGTGTGTCTCCACATCTATCCTCATCCATTTTCAATTAATCAGTATTACACATACTACATGTAGCGCCGGTTGAAAAATTGAAACTTAACTGGTGGTAAGAAGTTCCCTTTTAATCTCATTAGATGCCGAACAAACTCTCTTCACCGGGCAAGCCAGAAAACGAAACAAACATGACGTCATGAGACGCCCCAAGAGTCGCGTTTATCTACGCACATGCAAAGATCAATAAAGCACACATTCTCATCGCAGACATAACTCTACAGACAAACTAAAAGATTCACCTCGCTATCACTCTCAACCAAGTTAAATAACTCCAACCTTTTAATCTCCTCATCAGTGAAACCACTGAACCTCATATACACCATCAATTGTTTCCTTTCACGCAATGCCGAACAGCCTTACATGCCCCACATGCCCCCTCCTTTCTGGTCGTGTCTCTCTCTATCCGCGAGGAAGATCACCTCTGCTCACCCCCTTTTTTTTTTTTTTTTTTTTGGTAAAAACCTTCCCTTAACAAACATTGTTTGTAGACTAAATTTATTCTGTTTCATTAATAAATATGTATAATTACATCGCATTATCGATGAGCATTCATTCACTATCCTCAATTCGGCACCTCCAAACTCAGGGCAGTTTGATTTGATAGGTCCTTGTTGGACTTCACCACATTCCGACACTTCGCCCGTCAAAACAGAAACAAGGGTGTCGTCACCTTTTATATGTGGGGCCCCTAAGACTGCCTTAAATCTGAGGATCCCGAAGCCGCGTGTAGGTCTGTTGTTTTTTCTTTTTTCGCCTCGTCTTTCTTTCTACGCCTACACAGTCGCGCTATATGGCCTTTCACGCCACAGTAAAAACATCTACCCTCCTTGAAGAATTGCTGTCTTTCTGGAGTTAATTTAGAGGAATCAAACAGCTTTCCTTGTTTACTGTGTCGCTTTTTTTTTCTTCTTTTTTTTTTTTCGCGCTCAAGACTCGAACATGGTCTCACCGTCGTCACGTTTCCTCACTACGTACCTGCCTGCGCCAAATCAAACATCAACCATAACACCAAACTGGAGTTGGTATTTCTGGATTCAATGTTCACTACTTTACTCTATTTTATATGGGACACAATACCCCGTGGTATTGTAATCCCCAATCACAATATACATTCACCCAAACACCGGTCTGCGCGCCATTCACACATCAAGCTCGCAACATTCACAACCGCACAGGAAGGATCAATTCCTGTGTCGTGGACACTAAGTTCCGTTTCCGCGGTCACTAGTTTGTCGCGTACTCTCAATTGTAGTCGTAGCCTAATTTTTTATTTTATTGCTACACGACTATCTCAACTGCACAGGAAGGGTCAATTCCTGTGTCGTGGAAACTAAGTTCCGTTTCGGCGGTCACTAGTTTGTCGCGTACTCTCAATTGTAGTCGTAGCCTAATTTTTATTTTATTGCTACACGACTATCTCAACTGCACAGGAAGGATCAATTCCTGTGTCGTGGACACTAAGTTCCGTTTCGGCGGACATGAGCTTGCCGCGTACTCTCTAATCGCACAGGAAGGCTCAATTCCCGTGTCGTGGAAACTAAATTCCGTTCGGCGGTCCCGAGTTTGCCGCGTACTCTCTATTTTCCGGAGCCCGAGCTCCGTACTCTTTGTTAGTCGACTATCAATGACTGTGTCACACTGACCTTAGTCCTTCAATCCCTTCGCTGGTCGAATCAATCCAGGTTCGTTGATTGGGTTGGCGCCTCCACGGTGGTCGATGTTCAGCGTCTGGCCTCGTAAAGAGAGGTCTTTTCCTAGATTCTCTGCCGAATCTACTGTGCGCAATCAGCCGCCGTCGATCTCCCACCGTACTGAGGCGCCGATCCAATCCCGGACGAGCCCCCAAATTGTCAGAGTTGTTCACTCAGACAGTTGAACAAACAGACTCAGGAAGAGATTGTCTTTTCTGCCGGCAGGAGGCGCAGTTTTCTGACGAAGCCACTTCGTGTGCGCTTCTCACTGACACCCAACCCCTGCAGCCTCTGCCGACCTTTTTATTGATTGTATATGCAAATTACGAGAAACATATCAGAAAAACACTCCCATCTTCATTAACATGACACACCTCTGAACGGCCCCATTGGGTCGCCCCTCAGACAAAGCACTCTCTTGGTACTCGCACCAACATCCGGAAATGTGTACATTCCAAGGGGTACCTCCTTATAATTTGGCTCGTAACTCTTTTCTCATGTTGGAGTGCTCAAGTACTCCCTTCCGTCCAAGGTTAAATCTTCCTTTCCAAGTTATAAGATAACAGGCACCAGTGTGTCTACTAATGATGTGGTCAGGTACCATCTGCTCCGGTCTCTTGATCTCTCTGACTCTATGCTTCCATTGTGTGCGAGATGTTCTGAACACAAGCATTCCGAGGTCAATCAAGCATGTAACAAGATGAAACTTTAAAACATGACAACATTGTATTTTCTATTCTAACATATAAATGTGAGTTTCATTAAAAGCATATTTTTATTAAAAGCATAAGCGTTCTTCATTGCAAGCATAATAAATTCATCACTACTAATATGCAAATGTATGCTAACTAAAAACAAGCAACCTAGTATTCCCCTTGTTTTTTCCACTCATATCATCACACCGAACCTTCCTGTCGGACTTTATTCAGTGGACTCATGTTGTATATGTAAACAGAGTTATATTCAGAGAAACAATATAGGAAAAGAGGGTTAAAATCACCTATCACATTTCGATATTGAAGTGAAATCATGTCTCCATTAGCCGAGCCGTTTTTCTATGTCAGAACCTTTACCATCCAAAAGTAACAGCAGAGGGTACATTCCATTCACTTTAGACGTCGTGGGCGTACTAATCGTAGTGATAAACCGGATAAGCAGAGCATTTTCTTTTTTTTTTTAAACGTCACGAAGGTCTTACCCACCACTTCTCTGACGACAAGGGCGTGGTCACGCCGGAACGGTCCGGTTCAGTGTGCGAGGCCCTCAGGGCGTGGTTGAACAGCACCGTTCACCACATATCGCACACGCTCCATTGGCCTCAGCCAGAGCACATTGACGCTGTGCGGTCCCGAGCGCCATCAGAGAGGTGACTGTCAATTGTTTTACTTCCAATAGCCAAAACGGCTTCCTTTGTATAATTTGCAAGCTTCTGGACACTGTAGTGGAAGCAGTTGATCCTGTCAGCAACCTGGTTAACCAATTTATACCCACCCAGTACGCCACGCGAACTCCAATTGCACCAATGAAGATGGAATCTCAAATATCCTCTGCTGTGAACGGAAGCATAGTCATGAGTAAAAGAAACTTCTCAATTGTTTTCCAATTATTTTCTGCGCTAACTATTATTCCCCCTCTTTTTCTATTTTTTGTTTCTTAAAAAGAAAAAGAAAAACTCTGCCGCGATAATTGATATTTGCCTATAAAATTGTTAAAAATATACTGTACTTCTGTATTCAATAGAAACCCAATTCACATTAAAGAACAAAAGAAAGAAATATAGTAACACTCACAGCGAAGAATAACTATATCAACATGGATTTTTAGACCGAAACAGAAGTGAACCGAAACACAACAATACAAAATCAAACAAAAAAATTAAGTACCGGTAAACAATACCTATTTCACCATTCTAAAAACAAAATTAAACAACTCAATAAACGATGATAAATTCACATTCAGTTCAGCAACAATACTGTATACAAAACACTCCAATCCTACCCCAAAAAAATGAATAAAAGCTTTTGTGCTCTTTTCCTTTTTCTTTAAAATGTATGAAACGATTCTCCAACATTTTTTTTTTTTTTTTTTAGATCATCTAGATCACTGGTGTCAAACTTGAAGTCTGGGGGCCAGATCCGGCCCGCCACATTATCTTATGTGGCCCGCAAAAGCAAATCAAGCGCGTCAACTTCCATGATCCTTGCTAAAATTAGTACCGAAATCTCAAATTTTAACATATAGCAAATAATGTCGAGGTTCTGCGATAATCGTGTAATCCTGTTAACACTCACTCAAGCAATAATTGAACAAACTATCATAGTTAATTTGACTGATTTCAAAATTGATCATCTATAAATACAGTTGAGTTGTACAAGTATTTAGTTAAATTTCACCATCGTACTGGCCCAACGAAGGAAGATGCAACCGCAAAGCGGCCCTTGGCAAAGATGAGTTTGACACCCCTGGTCCAGATCTGTTAGCAAAATGTAGGTTATTATTCAAATAGACATCCCCTTTCACATGTGCTAAAGTAGAACACATATACCAGAAAAATAAGATCAGTGCAGTTTTTTTTTTTCCGAGTTACTTGCATAAATCAGCCAAATGAGTTAATACAACCAAATAATATGATTACATACATATACCTTTTTTACAAATTAGACATGTAATTTCACAAATTATATAAACAAATTAGCTTAGTGTATTTCAACTAAATCTATGCATAGTTCCCAGGGCCTGCGTGTTTCATTCATGCATTTCTTCAACTGAATTTAAACCATAGAATTAATACTCCCCACCAATCCTGCAGATTGGACGGCAGGAGCAATGGTGTCTCAAATCAATATGAAGCATGCATTCAGTTTCATCAATTACTCTGTTCACACAATGTGTTCTCGACATAGGTTAAAACAGTAGGTTGTATAATGTTCCCCAACCAGAGACACCATTCCCCCTGCCAACGCGTGAGGTATTCCATGACGTAAAAAGAATTTTGGGCAAAATGGGTTCACTGTCAATGCTGAAATAAACCCCATCTTGCAATGTAGTCCCCCTCTTATCTTTGTTTAGTGATTGGAATTTGTTGCCGCAGATTAAATAGAATTCAATTTGTAACATGTTATCCCGTAAACACAGTCAGTAATTTCTCCCTCCAAAAATTTAGAAGCTGCATCTTTTGTTATTTTATTATCAGCGCTTGTTGTGTGTGCTGTGCACTTACGTATCCCAATTTGATGTGGTAGCTGAACAGCATTTGTTTTTCAGATTTGTGATTATTTTTCTTTTCTTCAGCCAATTCCTGACAATTTGTTTATATGTCAAACAAACAAACAAACAAACAGACAGACAGACAAACAAACAAACACCCAATAGGAAGCGGTAATGTTACAGGGTTAAATACTGTGCATCTTTCAGTGTTAATTTGGATCGAGAATACAAGCCATGCGAGATTAATGTCTAGTGGGTGACAAAAACATCATGTTAGTGTGCACCAGCAGCTCATTCATTCTGTCTTTTTTTTTTTTTTCAACACTCTTTCAACATGCAGAGCTTGCCCCATGCACTGTTCAAGGTTGCCAGGTGGCTTATCTAGCCAATGTCTACCCACGCATTGTCGAAAGGAATCATTCGAGTAAATGTGGAGAGCATTTTTTTTTTCCTCTCCCTGTCCTGGTAAACACCACATAGGGCATGGTTTTCAAAAATGCCTGCTGACCTTCAAACATGCAGTCATTCTAAATTAACAAAGCCAACTTCAAATTGTCCACACATGACCCTTAAACATAAACACCGATAAACTGGAAGATTTTGCTCTCGTGTTGAACTAAATTTCTAAGGCACAACCCAACTAAATGACAGCAAAGTTGAAAACGAATTTACATAATTCCATAGCACAAGACCATCCTTTCTCTCACATTTAGCAGTCATGATGGTTCTTATCAGTTTTAGAGAAATGCGCATTTTGTGGATGTAATCTACAAAACACTGTATTATAATTTGAGTTCCCGGCAAATAGCAACATAACAGGAGCAGCTATCAAACAAATAATGAAAAACCCACAGACATGTAACACTCACAAGTCATCCCAAATAAAGGCCTTCACTGCACGCATGCATGTTCACCATTCTTCCAGAAACCTAACAATATCCACATACGACCACTCACTATCATCTCCTCACCACTTCTGTGTGTTTATGATTTACGAACAGCCTTCTAAACATCCTGCGACCTTCTGGCTCATGTCGACTGAAACACATGATGACCACCTCTTTTGCCGCATCACCGTGCCCAACGTCTCCTGTGTGTGTGTGGTTTTCTTTTCCTTTCTTCAACATGCTAAACTTCCCTCTTCAATTACGTCTCGTCATCTTTTCCTTTCTTCAACATGCTAAACTTCTCTCTTCAATTACGTCTCGTCATCTTTTCCTTTCTTCAACATGCTAAACTTCTCTCTTCAATTACGTCTCGTCATCTTTTCCTTTCTTCAACATGCTAAACTTCTCTCTTCAATTACGTCTCGTCACCAACATTGTTTTCACTTGCCTTAAATCCTCTATAAGATCAAAAACTGTGTGTCTCCACATCTATCCTCATCCATTTTCAATTAATCAGTATTACACATACTACATGTAGCGCCGGTTGAAAAATTGAAACTTAACTGGTGGTAAGAAGTTCCCTTTTAATCTCATTAGATGCCGAACAAACTCTCTTCACCGGGCAAGCCAGAAAACGAAACAAACATGACGTCATGAGACGCCCCAAGAGTCGCGTTTATCTACGCACATGCAAAGATCAATAAAGCACACATTCTCATCGCAGACATAACTCTACAGACAAACTAAAAGATTCACCTCGCTATCACTCTCAACCAAGTTAAATAACTCCAACCTTTTAATCTCCTCATCAGTGAAACCACTGAACCTCATATACACCATCAATTGTTTCCTTTCACGCAATGCCGAACAGCCTTACATGCCCCACATGCCCCCTCCTTTCTGGTCGTGTCTCTCTCTATCCGCGAGGAAGATCACCTCTGCTCACCCCCTTTTTTTTTTTTTTTTTGGTAAAACCTTCCCTTAACAAACATTGTTTGTAGACTAAATTTATTCTGTTTCATTAATAAATATGTATAATTACATCGCATTATCGATGAGCATTCATTCACTATCCTCAATTCGGCACCTCCAAACTCAGGGCAGTTTGATTTGATAGGTCCTTGTTGGACTTCACCACATTCCGACACTTCGCCCGTCAAAACAGAAACAAGGGTGTCGTCACCTTTTATATGTGGGGCCCTAAGACTGCCTTAAATCTGAGGATCCCGAAGCCGCGTGTAGGTCTGTTGTTTTTTCTTTTTCGCCTCGTCTTTCTTTCTACGCCTACACAGTCGCGCTATATGGCCTTTCACGCCACAGTAAAAACATCTACCCTCCTTGAAGAATTGCTGTCTTTCTGGAGTTAATTTAGAGGAATCAAACAGCTTTCCTTGTTTACTGTGTCGCTTTTTTTTTCTTCTTTTTTTTTTCGCGCTCAAGACTCGAACATGGTCTCACCGTCGTCACGTTTCCTCACTACGTACCTGCCTGCGCCAAATCAAACATCAACCATAACACCAAACTGGAGTTGGTATTTCTGGATTCAATGTTCACTACTTTACTCTATTTTATATGGGACACAATACCCCGTGGTATTGTAATCCCCAATCACAATATACATTCACCCAAACACCGGTCTGCGCGCCATTCACACATCAAGCTCGCAACATTCACAACCGCACAGGAAGGATCAATTCCTGTGTCGTGGACACTAAGTTCCGTTTCCGCGGTCACTAGTTTGTCGCGTACTCTCAATTGTAGTCGTAGCCTAATTTTTATTTTATTGCTACACGACTATCTCAACTGCACAGGAAGGGTCAATTCCTGTGTCGTGGAAACTAAGTTCCGTTTCGGCGGTCACTAGTTTGTCGCGTACTCTCAATTGTAGTCGTAGCCTAATTTTTATTTTATTGCTACACGACTATCTCAACTGCACAGGAAGGATCAATTCCTGTGTCGTGGACACTAAGTTCCGTTTCGGCGGACATGAGCTTGCCGCGTACTCTCTAATCGCACAGGAAGGCTCAATTCCCGTGTCGTGGAAACTAAATTCCGTTTCGGCGGTCCCGAGTTTGCCGCGTACTCTCTATTTTCCGGAGCCCCGAGCTCCGTACTCTTTGTTAGTCGACTATCAATGACTGTGTCACACTGACCTTAGTCCTTCAATCCCTTCGCTGGTCGAATCAATCCAGGTTCGTTGATTGGGTTCGGCGCCTCCACGGTGGTCGATGTTCAGCGTCTGGCCTCGTAAAAGAGAGGTCTTTTTCCTAGATTCTCTGCCGAATCTACTGTGCGCAATCAGCCGCCGTCGATCTCCCACCGTACTGAGGCGCCGATCCAATCCCGGACGAGCCCCCAAATTGTCAGAGTTGTTCACTCAGACAGTTGAACAAACAGACTCAGGAAGAGATTGTCTTTTCTGCCGGCAGGAGGCGCAGTTTTCTGACGAAGCCACTTCGTGTGCGCTTCTCACTGACACCCAACCCCTGCAGCCTCTGCCGACCTTTTTATTGATTGTATATGCAAATTACGAGAAACATATCAGAAAAACACTCCCATCTTCATTAACATGACACACCTCTGAACGGCCCCATTGGGTCGCCCCTCAGACAAAGCACTCTCTTGGTACTCGCACCAACATCCGGAAATGTGTACATTCCAAGGGGTACCTCCTTATAATTTGGCTCGTAACTCTTTTCTCATGTTGGAGTGCTCAAGTACTCCCTTCCGTCCAAGGTTAAATCTTCCTTTCCAAGTTATAAGATAACAGGCACCAGTGTGTCTACTAATGATGTGGTCAGGTACCATCTGCTCCGGTCTCTTGATCTCTCTGACTCTATGCTTCCATTGTGTGCGAGATGTTCTGAACACAAGCATTCCGAGGTCAATCAAGCATGTAACAAGATGAAACTTTAAAACATGACAACATTGTATTTTCTATTCTAACAGGTTTGAAGATTCTCCAATACTTTTCTGCTTGTGTTGACTTTTGCAGGTGCTTGGGTTTCCTTGCACAGTCCAAAAAAAGTTAACACATTCCTGTTCAAATACCATTTTTTTGTGATATGAAAACAAGATCAGTCATTTCCAAACTTTTTCCTTTATTATCGTGACCTACAGTGTCACCTATTTAGAACTGAAAAAACATTTAAGAGGAGACGTACCCATAACTGAGATAATGTGGTTGCAAATGTGCGCACAATGTTTTATTATTGGGGCTGCAACAGTGTTGACAATTGCCACTCAAGCCGTTGCAGGTTTGATTGGTTAATTTCTTCATTTATTTAAAGGGCCTCTGCGTAACCTCCAAAACTGTTCAGTTGTATTGTGTCCGAAAAATGTGAGGACGCGACTTACATTTTCAATGGTCTTTATTCAACTGGCATAACAGGTGTGAGTCGTCGCACAACCAACCACGGCTTTGTGACACTGCCGTAACGTCGTGTAGCAGTATGGTAGACGGCCATATGCTACAAATTGTTCCACAGTAGTTTTGCTTTCCAGCAAAACCCTGAAGATTTTGAGCGTATGTTGCTGGTATTTGAAACAGTTCATAATTCCCACCACCCTGAATAAGGCCCCAATCCCAGAAGAAGAAGAAAAATGAGCAAGAGCGTGATGTTGCTATCACCTTGCTTCACTCGAGGTTTTGGTGATGAGCAATGTTGTGCTTGCTCCAAACAAACCTTTTGGAATCATGACCAAAAAGTTCACCCTTCATTGCGCCAGACAATAACACTCCCCCACCCCAACCTGTTTTAGGGAGTCTTCATATGCACGTTCGTAAAATGTAGCCAGGCTTGGTTTGTGTGGTAACTTGTGACACAAGCTGTCAGGAAAATCCAACGACAAAATCTGACCTTAAAATGGAGGCAGGCGACATCAGTTTGAATGGAAGTGGTTATTGAGCCACATCCACTAAACTAAACCAAGCACATTATTTCAGTTGTCTGTTTTTTTTTTCACTTACTCTCTCCAAAGTCACAGAAAGTTTTCAAGTGATTGATCTTGGTCTCATTTTTTCGTTCTCAAAACTCCGGCATTTGAAAGGAGCCGTGTAGGGCTTTATTCGGTGCATTCGAGGATAACTGATGACTAAATTGTTTGTCGAGGGCAGTGTGAGTGCGAATGGCTGTCTGTTTCTTTCTCTCCCCTGTGACTGACAGCTGAAGCTCCAGCGTGCACCTCACCCTCGCACACTGAACAGGATAAGTGGACACTAGAAAATCGTGAGTTGGGTGGATCATTGACAACATCACCAAAAAGAGATGCTCGGGAGCTTCCGATGTACAATAATGGCTGCCTCTCTGGTAGTCAAATTATTGACCTCGGTCATATATTATAATATGGAAAGAAGATGGGTTAAGTGCTGCCAAAGAATGCAGGTGACAGCTATGTCCTTTTACTTGGAGTGGAGGCCATTTGGATGGATACTGGACACATCGGCACCAAAAAGACTTAACAAGGGCTCTGACATTTGTGCTCCTCTCTAATAATTACGCGATCAGAGAATCTTCTGCTTGCCTGTAACCTTTTTCTAATTGACCCAAATGCTCATCTGTCAGTGGGGTTTGCTGAGGATAGCGGAGCCGACCTTATGGGCTTGAATTTTACGGACTGAAACAAATGTGGCGATGATGCTCCAGGGGTTTTACTATGCAGGGCCACTTTTAAAATAATGGCACTCATGTGGAATAACAAATATCATCATCATAGATTAACTTCAAACTTTTATCTCGGAATTGACTTCCGCATCTCATGTGTGATTTGTGACTTATTTTGCAGTCGTACAACAATTTGGCTGTACGACTGTATCCGTTGTGTTCTCAACCATGAGACAACCTTCCATTGACTCGTATGACTGAGAATCCTGAACCTTCTTTGGAATCCTCGATTATATTAAGCCTATTCAGTTTTACCGTCCCTGGTGTATTTGTGTTGCATGAATCACACAGCATAGGACCAAATTATCTGGCAGCATGTACTGTAACAGCCATAACTGTTGCTCCAGTCTTGTTGTTGCGTTGCTGCACAAGTATGCAATCCAGCCAGTTGATTTTCACCTTGAAAATAGTTACTGTATTTCAAATCAAGACATCAATTTTCCATGCGTATCGGTTTAAAAACAAACAAACAAACAAAAAACAACAATTTCATTTACCACTTCAAGCAAGAAGAAAATGTGACAGTGGCTGGCGCAGACAACAACACATACATCACATGCCACCGCCACTTAGCGCAAAACACACACATCGCTGTGTGCTTGTTAACCTTTGGACGGGCATCTGTACATGCGCGTGTGTGGCTTGTCCCGTGGTGACGGATGAATCTGGGGAATGATGGAGTGTGGCTGTCTGAGCCACCCTTCCTGGCACCTAAACACACACACACACACACACACACACACACACACACACACACACACACGCATACACAGGTTTGCTTTAGCATTACTTGTCCAAAGAATGGCATCTCTTGACACAAATGCACCATATCATTACACAGGCACTGTCGGAGTCTACATTCCTCTCTTCCATCTCCATAGATAACGTTTATTGTAAACAGCGATGTATAACCATTATAAGAAAAAAAAAGTGTGTGTATGTGCGTGCATGTGTGTGTGTGTGTGTGTGTGTGTGTGTGTGTGTGTGTGTGTGTGTGTGTGTGTGTGTGTGTGTGTGTGTGTGTGTGTGTGTGTGTGTGTGAGCATCACTGACCGATTTATCCTCTCGGATCACCACAAAGAACAGCACTCAGTGGAAGAACAAAACACACTGAATATAATTAATCATGGGAATGTGACATGTGCTGGTTTTGGCTTTACCTTTGTGCCCCAAATTTATTCATACACACCCTTTTTCTTGTTTACTCCCCCCGTTTCCTCTCAGACTAATGTGCATAAACAACACAAGACAAATTACCACGGAGCCTAAAAGAAAATGGAAGCAGCAGCTCTTTGCGCTAATGTTGCCTAGCAACCTGAACCAAAGTGACTTAGTAATCGAAAGCCTTCTCTGAATGTTTGTCATGAAAATGGTGTGTCCAGTCTCAACATTTGCTTCCATGGTTTGCATCTGATTTATGTGAGGAGGAAGTGTGATTTCATATGTACTAGTATGTGTGGAACTTCAAAAACAACATCCCCTAAATCTGGTGGCAGGCCAGTCAGTCTCTTCCTTGCAATCGCTAAGAAACAACACTGTTGCAACGCGCGCAGAATCTAGCTTGGGAGTCTCGCGGAAATACAGTAAGCAGGGATGTCCCTGAAAATATGTTGCTTGTGTGGCAGCATATGTTGCTCCAAAACCCGTCTGTACCGTTCAGCTTCAATGGTGCCTTGACAGATGTGCAAGTTACCCATTGCATGGGAACGAACACTCCCACCAAAACCTTCACAGACATCTGAACTTTGCATTGATGGCAACCCAAGATGGCCCTTTTCTACTTTGGAACGGATGACACGATGTCCATGATTTCCAAGAACATTTTGAAGTGTGGACTCATCAGACCACAGCACACTTTTTCACTTTGCATCAGTCTGCATTTCTGGTTGTTGTAGAAATATGGCTTTTGCTGTGCATGATAGAGTTTGAACTTATATTTGAGTTAACATTTTCCATCCACAAATATTCAAAAACCACCACAATATTTTGGATTTTACGGGCATTAAGTGTTTTCCTCTGCATGAAAAAAAAACACACAAAAAAAACAACGAAAAGTCACTTGATGTCAGAAAGCTGTGATCAATCTTCACCACATTACATGTGAAGGTCTCTACTTACTGTATTCAAAGCTCAACCACTGAAAATACGCATTATTAGAGTGATAACCCCAATATTTGGGACTTTATGAGCAATGTCATCTTCCTCACCATATGCGCTCACTACAGCTTAATGTTGCTTAATGAGCAAAAAGGTAACTGCCCATGAAATCCCAAATTATTGCGGCGATCATTCTAATAATTTCAGAGGTTGACTAATACTAATGTGTCTCCTGTACACATAGAAATCATACCTGATGTTTGTGTGACATTGCTCTCAATCTTTACGTGGCATGTGCCAAATTTTGTCATAACGCAACTACAGTAATCCCTCGTTTATCGCGGTTAATGCGGACCAAAACCACCCGCGATAAACAAAAATCCGCGAAGTAGCGACCCCCCACCCATATAGGTACATGTACATAATATTTATAAGGCCAAATTTAATGATATACATGCATGTAGAAGTACATTTTGAAGTAATTAACATGACTTAATGCTGTATACTAATAGATTTAAACATGTATAAGTAAGGTTAGTTTATGAATAACAAAATACAGTAAACATATCTTTTTTTTTTTCTGAAGTCCGCAAAAAGTCTGCAAGCTGTCTGAGAGAAGCTGCGAAAGTCAGCAGTACTGTACTACATGTATATGAAAAAACATATTTTTTAACTTCTTTTTTTTTTTTTAATGAATATGTTTGAAAAAATCCGCGATGCACTGAAGCCGCGATAAACGAACCGCGAAATAGCGAGGGATCACTGTACAAATTTTGATGTGTATGTTGCTCCATGGGCTTTTTGTCCATCAAATGAAAGGAGCACAATACTACATTTCGATGGTCTTTTCCAAAATAAAGTTTCATCCTAACCCTTGTGTGATCCTCATCTCTGGGTAGGCGCTGGAAACTGTGCTCATTCTCACAGCAACATCATTGTCTGGGGTGCAAATCCAAAACATTGTTCTTGTAGCCTCAGATTCAACTTCCTCTGGTTGTTAGTACAACCTCCAACAGTGTCACAAGTTTTAAATACTGGATGATCGTTTAGAAAAGTGTGTGCGCGTGTGCTTTATGTTCAAAGACTGGTCCGCGAAACAAAACCTGCAGTAACAAATGGTTCACTGCTACTTCTGTTGTCTTCGTGGAAGTCACACCTTCATTGGTTTCGACATCAGATCCCTCGAGAATAAGGTTTACTCTGCCTACTGCCCGAAGACAGCTGGGATAGGCTCCAGCACAGTCGTGAGGATCTGCAGTTTGGATAATGGATGGATGGATAAATATACCTTGGTACACAGTGAAGTCCAGAGATGGGCATTCCGCCAAACTGACACTGATGTTTCCGTCAGTGTTTCAGGCCGACCCACGTGACAGCCAATCATCAGCGAGAACGTCATTTCCAGTTCATACAGAGGTGCCCCAAAAGCCGACACAGAACCAAATAAAGACAAAAACTAAATTAAATACAAACAACAGGCACACACATGCACAACATGATGACTGGTAATATAAAAACAACACAAGGACACATGACAGTGAGGTCTACAGGACTGAGGGGTAAACCACGCTGTTTTATTTGTTCTGTATTTGGCTACGTGTCAGGTGTGCGGCACCTGTGTGTGACGTAATATCGGTATGTCAGTTCTCGATGCGGTTTGGCTATCGCTTACGACTCGGACGGACTGGGTCAGGCTGGAATATTGACGGAAGCTCACTGACAGACTCACCAGAATGACGATGCCCACCTCTGGTGAAGACATTGTCATCAACATCAAGTGGAGAAAATGTGGAGGACACAATGGCATTACAAATAAATAGACATCCTTCAAAAACAAGAGACAGGAAGAAAAATGGTCAGGGAGATTGCCAAATTAAAGAAGCTGCAAGAATTTCTTGCAAGTACTGGCTTATGTCACAATGTTGAGTCTTCTTCATCTGTTTGGGCTATGGGGTAGCGTGGCAAGATGGGAGCCCTGTCTTACAAAGAAAAACATCCAAGCCCAATCAAATTTTTGACTGGGCTTGGTTTAATTTAAATCTGTGGAAAATTGTGGCCAGCTCCATCATTTCCATTATTGAAAAGCATTTGCCCTCTTTTTTTTATCAAATTCTTACTTGTTTTGCAGAGCTTCCGCCACTTTATTGAGATCATAAAAAAAAATTAAGTATCAGACAAATATAACCGAAGTAAAGATAACATTCAGTTTTAAAGGAGGTGATTTTATTCATCAAGGGGGAAAACATATTCAAAGCATGATGGCCCTGAGTGAAAAAGTATTTGCCCCCTGGTTGAATCATAAATTAACTGTAGCAAATCATATTTTTTGCTAAAGCCGAGTTCATTTTCACGGACCACACTGCCTAATTACTTTCAGACCTGTTCAGCCAGGAAATTATCCGAATAGAACCTGTTATACGAATTGAAGTTGGCCAAAGTATCTAAAAAATCTGCAACAAATGCCACAATCCTTTAAAAAACACACACGCACAAAAAAACCTGATGAGAAATAAAGTCAGTGACATGCTTCAGTCTGGGCAGGCTCACAAAGCCATTCCTAAAGCTCTATTTAGGACTCCAGTAAACCACTGTGACAGTCATTATCTACAACTGGAGAAGTAACATATGGATACCGTACATCACGGGTGTCAAACTCAAGGCCCGGGGGCCAGATCTGGCCCGCCACATTATTTTACGTGGCCCACCAAAGCAAATAAAACTTCCACCATGATTGCTAAAATCTGGACCAAAGTAAGAGGGATTTTGTTAGCATTTTCTTGTTACCAAACCCCTCATTACAGTAGTTGACTTATTTATATGGTTTCACAGTCAAGGGAAACGGTCACCTCAATGTTGCCCGCGACAAAAATGAGTTTGACACCCCTGCCGTACATGAATCCAAATACAGCCTCTATCAAGTTTTGATTTTAAATAACTAAATAAAAAAATATTTGCAGCATGCGTGAAACAGAAATAGCTAAGGAGCTGCAGGATGCAATTGTTGTCTTGCTGGATTAGATATTGATTCAGTGAGCACTAAATGGAAAAACTTTAAGGGTTGGGGGTCAGGGTTCATTTACCGAATAGATTCCGAGAGCCCTTTTGTTGAAACATAAAGTGCACGTGGGTGTGTGCAGGAATTGTCAACTCAAGCTATAGCATCTGGTAGCAACATGCACCCTCCCTTATGGCACTGCACAGTTCTCTGCTTTACCAGCAGGTGCCAACATTCACCTGCCTTCAGTCAAGCTTGCGACGACCCCCCGGCCACTGATGCCGAACCAAAAAAACAAAGACAAGCCCACAGTCTCCATTTCTGTCTGACCTTAGCAAGTCTGTCATTACCTTCCTGAAATTCTTCAACTAGGTCAAAACTGATGTACAGTACATGCCTCTTTGAGTTACATTTTGTTGTTGCTTCTGTTCCCAACTGTCAGGAACACAGTGCACAGACATCAATCCCTTGTTACTTGTCGTTCAAAAGCAGTTGGTCAAAGACTTGGGGGTTTCTAAAGCGGGCAAAGTTTGTATCACTGTTGTTGATTTACTCGTAAAAATGTGTGTGCATTCATACACACAGTGCAATTGTGTTTATATTGCATGCAAACCAAGGCCATGCTGTCAAAGGTCAGTAGTGCAAGAGAGCTGTGCTTCTCACTTCTGAGCTTCTGATTTTCTAATAACAGTGAGCCTGTCCACGGTGTGAAGAGTGTTATTGCTTTGCAATTTGAGTCTGTATTTTGCTGATGGAAGGGAAGCCTGAGAGAGAAAGAGAGAGAGAGAGAGAGAGAGAGAGAGAGAGAATACATTTTATGCTCAGGTCACATACATCCCCAGTGTATAACGTCACTTCCACCAATATGAGTGAGCATTTCAAAATGGAGTGCGAATGGCTTTATAATCTCCTGGCACAATGTAATCTGACACATCAAGACAGGGTGGGACATTTGCAGAGAAGAAAAGCTCGAGGATGAGTGGGAAGATGAGGGGAGGAAGAGGGGGGAACAGAGGAGGCTGACATTTGTTTGTAGATTTACAGACCTTGCTGCTCAACCTCAGTGTGGAACGCGAGAGTAGAGGAGCTAATTAACACAGAGCACAACCAGTCAGACAGCGTGAGTGATTCTGATCCTGCAGCGGTGTCACGCTTGCCACAGCGCCGACAACCCAACCTTAAACCGCCTCTGTTGATCCAACGCATCTCTTCCCAGATCATTTAAGGTCGCGGCTCGCCTGAATGCACATTTTTCACATAACCCACAAACTGCATCACGCACATACCCCCAGTAGCCAATGGAGGTGCAGCTTTCATTATCTCAGCTTTGGAAGTAGATTTGATTTTTAACAATAAAAAGGTATAAGGCATGTTTCTGACTATTTATTATTATTATTGTTTTTTTTTGAATGCTAACATTAGCATGGGAGGAGTGCACCCACATTTCGCCCGTTTGACAATCCTGAGAAGATTGCACATTTTTGGTAGAATGATAAAAACAATGTGTTTTATTTTGTCAAGTCCTTGCACAAGTAAAATCATCTGGATTCAGATGATTTTATTTTGTGCAACCACTTGAAACATAACTGAGTACATTCAACAAAAAATGGACAAACACGCACGCACACACACATATGCGCACACACACACACACACACACACACTTTCTTCATTTTCTCAATACCCGTAACACTTTTAAAAAGGTCACCATCACAGCACACCAGCAGGGAACTTTCGGAGTAGGAAATTCTATTCCTGTTGTATAAAATCCATTATAAGTGCAGAAAAGGTGCTTAAAGGTGACCACAGAGAGGGCAAGGGTGATGCGGAATTGCTCTGACAAAAAATGTCACAGCAAATGGCAACTGTTAAATACACCATTTGCCTGACCCTTTTTCCCTGAAGAAACTGCAGGCAACATGTTCGGCACATCGCGTCTGATGGTTCTCAGAGAAGTGAGCTTCCACATGCCAGAATCCAGCAAAAGCACTGCAGCATTTCACCTTTGGCACGTCATGTGCTCAATCAGGTCATGCGCACACATACTCACCACATTTCTGCGCATGACAAAAAACGCAAACCAAAATGTCATTCAGGCCTTATCTCATTTGCATGAAATAGTTCACTTCCCCTTCTGCCGCTCATATCTTTCAGGTACTCTCCCTCCTTTCATCATTCTGTCAAAAACATACAACCGAAACATTGAAAAGAGCATCCCGGAAAGATATTAAAATCCTGCTCTGGCCTCTGCTTGTACAGGCCCTTAAAATGGAAAAGCAGCAGTACTGTACTGTATTTCTATTTTGGCCAGGGTGATGGCTGAGGTGAGGTCCAGCCAGCAGCTGGCCACTGGGCAGCTTTGCATTGGATCATTTTTTGGGCACTGCCATCACCTTGGACGACACCCGGGTCGGAGAGGATGAATGTAGTTTTCTGTGTTCCCGTGATTGTGAAGCATTTTCTCCTCAGCAACTGGCCTGCAGTGAACCCATCTGTTCACGAGGTCAGGTGCACATGTGGGCATTTGTTTACTCCTTTCATTTGGAACCAAACTGGGTTATTAATGTTAATTTGCTTGGTGATGTCAAGCTTGTAATCTCACACCCACGTGTGCATTCTGCACACCCTTCAGTGGTGCGACATCCTCTCATGCCGGGACGCGTTTTGTAAGAAGTAGGTGCGAAAATATTTCAAGTGGTGGCCATCTCATTTTGCACCACCGATTATCTGATCTCCGTCAAAAACAGAGAGGCCCCTGGAAAAGGTTAGTTCATCTGAAGCTGCGCCCATGAGCCCCCTCGCATATAAATTCTGAAACTGTTATTTTCCTTCTACACAAACGGACTTTTTTTCTAGATGGTGGCTATGTCACTGTCATCGTTGTTTCTATCAACTACAAATTCTCATCAACACATTGTTGCAGTTTATTTTGCATAACATTACCAACCATTTTCTATCTATCAATTTTATATACACCAGTTACATCTACTGTACGCGTCAATCTATTTTCGATACTGCTTCTCCTCCTGATGCTTGTGAGATGCTTGAGTCTATTTCAAGTGACTTTTGGGTGAGAGGCAGATTATGTCCTGGAACGATGGCAATCCCAGGGCATACAGTGACAGATGAGCATTCACACTTGCAATCACTCTGTAACTGAGAGGAAAGTGAACCCACACTGCCTGCATGGGAGTCATATGACTGAACAGCTTCACCGTGATATCTGTAGTCTGCACAATTCTTTCCATGTATCCTCACTTCAAAGCCAAGTACAGTACAGTAATTTTTCGTGAAGACTAATTTGGCTGCAAGAATCAATGTGAATGGATACCTGCCATATGGCAGTCTTATGATTGGTGATCATTCAGTACCCCACCTCTTTTTCCTTCTTGTCATCAGCAAACGCAAACATGAACCCTCACTTTTTAGTACTTTTGGATGACAGCGTATGTTGTCACATTTGTGGTATTGTACTGAGAATTGGCACAGTTACTATTTCTTACCTTATCAATCCTAACCCAAGTAGCGTAGCACAATTTACTGTGCGTGTGTGGGAATGTATATTTTGTATAATAGACACTAGACACCAAGCTGATCAAGAGGTTTAAATTCTGTCAATATTTCACATTTTTATGCAAAATCACTGATTGACTCAAATCTCATCATTTGCACGATGTATCAACGACGTCATTTGTCAGATCCACAAAATAGCACATGACAGAAAACACAACCTCATTCACTCAGGGGTCGTTCTGCGCCGCCATAGTGTATATGTGAGCCCGAAAGCGAATCTATTTTTAGCCTTGCCGAGTGTCTTCTGACCCGAAAGACTTTGCGCCTCCCCGCCCTCGACCATCCAATCACAAAGCAATAGCATTGGTGTGTGTGTGTGCATGTGTGTGCGTGCGTGCATGCAGAAATGATTTACGTCAAATAAAGGATTAGCTGTGTATTTGATTCATTACTCAGCGTAAGTTAGATGAACTTTCAACCGATCACACATGCAACCAGCAACCAGTGTTGTTTGAATTATCAAGGAAATAGCTCCGTTGTTGACAGACACACTAAACATTTCCTAATGAGATATTGAGGTCATGCCGAACTTGAGTTGAATGATTCTTGCGATGCAATTACATGTCGAGTCAATACAGTTGGCATTGATAGGGGCGAATCACAAACAATGTTGGACAGAATAATCATTGTGGGCTATGAGCACCAGGATTTGTACAACACAGCCAGCTTCCATCCATCCAGCCATTCTCTGATCCACTTTATCCTCACAAGGGTTGTGGGGCATGCTGGAGCCTATCCCAGCTATCTTCGCGCAGTGGGCGGGGGGACACTCTGAACCGGTTTGCCAGCTAATCGCAGGCCAGCTTCCAATCAGAGCCAAACGATAGCAGGAGTAGGCTACTTGGCATAGTTGGTAAGTAAGCATAGGGACTCGTTTACAACTGTTAGACCAAGATAGCAATAGTTTTAGCTAAAGACCCTGCCACCTGAATGACTGGAGATCTTCATGGTCTTTTTCATTAATGACAGAGGAATAAGGAGATCTAAACATGTAAACATTACATGTTAGATTTAACGTTTATCAGTGGTTTAAAAAATAATAATAATTTGTGTTAAAACTATAATTTTTTTTCCCAGTGCATTTTCACCATGGCAGGGGTCAATGCTGCACTGCAAAAAAATGTGTGCTGAATTTACTTGATTTTATTTCGTCAAGTAGGTTGGATCCAGATGCATCTGTTCAGTAGAAGTATAATCGAGATAAAACATAAATCTGGCTCCAGATAAATGTATTGCATGCCACCCGATGATGGAAGAAAATTCAACCCAAACTTTTGTTTATTTAAATGGATTAGTCCATCTTCTGATTGGATCAGTGATCGAGTATTGGGTTTTTCAAAACACGCACAGTTATGTACGGTGATGGTCTTTTAGCACCCCTGAGCTGAGCTTGGTGGCTGATGGGTACTTTGACAACGAGTCAGGAGGCACGTCAGAATCTCTCCAATAACTAGCAATTTATTTTATGTCAGCAGTGGGACTCAAACCTAACTCTAAAGTTCAAGTTTGTCATGTATGAATGAGCTACTGCCACCCACATCAGAAATACAACGAACAACAACTGCCAAAAGGTTGAAAAGAGATAATAATGCTTGGATAGCACAAGCATTCAGATCAACTTAACGTCCGCCATTTCCCCATTCACATGCGTGTGCCGCAGCAGAAATGCACACTCGCTTCCAGATCAGCGCACACTCACACTGGCACATCCTTAGCCCATTATTGTTCCCATGGCCGCCGGCCTCATCCAGGTTGGTCGTCAGGAGAGCGGAGGCAGGCTGAACCTGTCTAATCTGCTCACTATCATAGTCGAGCGGCAAATCTACTCCCCCTTTTCCCCCTGGTGGATTAGTGTGGCCATCTCAAAGGCCAGCGCATTGGAGGAAATAGAGTGCAATCCGCTCCGGTTTCCTCCCACATTCCAAAGACATGCATGGCAGGCTGATTGAGCACTCTAAATTGTCCTTAGGTATCAGTGTGGGCGTGTATGGTTGTTCGTCTCTGTGTGCCCTGCGATTGGCTGGCAACCGATTCAGGGTGTCCCCCGCCTACTGCCCGGAGACAGCTGGGATAGGCTCCAGCACCCCCCGCGACCCTAGTGAGGATAAAGCGGTTCGGAAGATGAATGAATGAATGAATGAATGAATGAATGAATGAATGAATGAATGAATGAATGAATGAATGAATGAACGAATGAATGAGAGTGCAATCCCTGGAATTTTGGCATCAGCGTGGAATTCAATTAGTAAATTCAGGAAGAGTTATGAGCTTGAGATTGGCTGCAAACATGAGCCACACAAGCCTGTGGGCAGAATTGACTAATGCATATTTATTGAGACACAGAAACCCCCAGCCACGCTCCCAAACGAAGAACCGAGCCATCACCGTCCCAGAAGGGTGGAATTAGAGCAAGAAGAACATATTCCAAACACTTTTAGATGCTGGCATTCATATGCACTAGCCTCCTCCACATCGCCTCTGATTAGCCATAGCAGCTGCCACAGCAATCTTTCACGTCTCACATGTTGGGACATTCAATGACATTCAGAGGTTCAGATGGTCTCAAATGCAGAAACTGAAATTTTACTTATTGGTCGGCAGATGGAGAGACAAAAATAGAATCACTGACACACAGGTACTAATGTATCCTACGCAGCTTGGAAGGCTGCAACTCCAGATGGTCGGTCCAGCTTTGGTACCGGAGTGGTTTTGAGCCTCTGAGAATTGCTGGAGGGTCTGCTTTGACTGCAGGTTTGATATCTTTCTTTTTTTTTGTCTCCAAATTGTGATTCACATTGATCTATAAATAATATATAAACCCAACATTTTTCTTGGTGTTGGTATTGCTGAGTGCCTCCACATTGGCTCCACTTTCCCCGATTGGAAGGAACTGACAATGACAATCCTCACGATACGTGCCGAGCATCATTAGTACAGTTGCCATGGAACAGAATGGCACTCCAGCTACAGTTATATGTAGCTGGTAACCGGCGCCAACAGGTATGGCAGCCTCGGTTACACGCTCCCTAGTATTGTCCCTGTTTTTGTCATTTTCGTTAGTTTTTGGCGACCCTGCGCGGCTGACTTACACGAGGGAAAAGTTGCTTAGGCGTAGAAAAAATAGTAGTGTGTTTCCGGTAACATGAAATTTCGGCATAGGGTCGGTAGGTCGGACAAATGTTTGTATTTTTTTTAAATATTTTTGCCACGCCCCCATCATAAATGTAAACAAAATAACCATAAAACATAAAACAAGGAGACATTGAAACCCCCGCTCGCCGCCGAAGGACAACAAACAAACAAACAAACAAAAAACTACGGCAAGCCTGAGGATTTCACGTAACAATAGTTACCGGTAGCGTGTCGTTTCCGTGGCGTCATTTTACGGTACCGAAACATAGTTTAACCATTAAAGTCACCGCACACGACTTGACTGTGTGATCAACGCGATTTCACTGTGCCTCTGTGTGTTTGTGGTGTGTGGGTGTGTTTCTTCGAATTTACTTTCGTTTTGAGTGTTGGGGGGGACGCAACAGATAGGTGCGTATGCGGGTTGCTATTTTAGTCCGCAAATTGAGGAATCGCGCGGATGAAAGTTTGAGATGGTGGCGAAAAAAACTCACAAAGATCTACTAATTACGTCATTTAAGAAATGGCAATGCCAGTCTGATTTTTCGTATGAATCGTCCGAAGGGCGTATCACTAAACTCACCTGTGACGTATGCACAAAACACGAGAGCGAGAGACGGACGACGCGAGGCACGATTACATGGCAAATTGGTCATTAGATTTGTAGGCTAATCGCTGTGAAAAATATTATGAAAAAGTATTGGTTATTCTATAATTTACTGGTTGTAGCATGGTAACTTTATGAATAAAATATTCGTCACAAGGTGTAGTAATGCTAGACTGCAACACACAAAACGCGGTCTAAACTATTTTCGGAGATCGCGGCCGCCGCCATGATTCAATGTTGTTGACACACGACGGCAAATGACGCGCATGCTCAACGTGAATATCGCAAGAGTTTGCACCGATGTAAACATCTTTCCTTTTATTATTTACAATTTTGTCTGTGGTTTTATTGTTCTTGTTTTGATTGTAAAGCGTCCTTGAGTGTTTTGAAAGGCGCGTATAAATGAAATGTACTATTATTATTATTATTACACAAAAATGTAGAAGGTTTGAAAAAAATGCCGACCGGAACGTTTTTGTTCGAGGTAGAAATTCTCGGTCGGTCGGGTTACCGGAAACACACTACTTTTTTTTCTACGCCTTAGCATTGGGGAGTCGACGCTCGGACTTTTTTCACCAGCACACGAAAATCCACAAGGTTTTTCGGGGCTAATCGCGAGCGGAGCGGCGGCGCTGTACGGCGCATGGAAACGCCGTCGGAGGAGAAAGCGAGCGGCGTGCTAGTCAAGCTCGACAACGTGGATTTGAACCCGCTCCCATCGATCCATCTCGCTAATCTACGATCTCTGCCAAACAAGATGGATGAGCTTCTCCTCCTCACAAAGACCAACAAGACCTTTGCAAGTTCTGCTGCGCTCTGCTTCACTGAAACCTGGCTCAGTGACCGCCACCCGGATTCCGCGCTACATCTACCCGGCTTCCGCCTTCTCCGAGCCGACCGCGACACGGAGCTATCAGGAAAATCGAAAGGTGGTGGGATTTGCTTCTATATCAACGAAGAATGGTGCACTGATGTCACGAAGCTCGACGCGCACTGCAGCCCGGACCTGGAGTCGCTGTCTTTAAACTGCAAGCCATTCTACTCGCCACGTGAGTTCACCTCTTTTTTACTAGTCGGTGTTTACATTGCACCACAAGATAATGCTAACGCGGCGATACAAACGCTAGCTGAACAAGTAAACAAACTTGAACTAAAATACCCAGAGTCACCCCTGATCATTTTGGGCGATTTTAATAGAGCACATCTTAACCGTGAACTTACCAGATATAAGCAGCACATCGACGGTTTCACCAGAGAAGGCAACATCCTAGACCACTGCTATACAACAATCAAAAATGCATACCGATCGATCGCCCGCGCAGCATTGGGTCTTTCTGACCACAATTTAATCCACTTAATACCTACATACAGATAGAAACTCAAATGTGCTAAACCAGTTGTTAAGACTGTGAAAAAATGGACAGATGAAGCAAAGCTAGCTCTACAAGAATGCTTAGACTGCACTGATTGGGGCGTCTTTGAAACTTCAACGGGCACACTGGATGAATACACAGACACTGTAACATCTTACATCAGTTTGTGTGAGGACATGTGTGTGTACCAACGAAGTCCTTCCGCTCCTTCAACAATAACAAGCCATGGTTTACTCCCAAACTCAGGCAACTCAGGAAAGAGAAAGAGGCCGCATTTCGAAGTGGAGATCGGGCACTGTACAAACACGCCCGAAACCAATTGACAAAGGAAATTAACATCGCTAAGAGAAGCTATGCAAAGAGGCTGAAAAACCAGTTCTCTGCTAACGACTCTGCAGCTGTGTGGAATGGCCTGAAAGCAATCACAAACTATAGAACGCCATCCCCAAACAGTGAACCATAACTGATGAACTAAACACGTTTTCTGCCGATTTGAAAAGGACACCCCATTTCCCACACTCACCCACCTCTACCAGATACTACTCTATCTACCCCCACCCTCTTTTCTCCACTACAGATCCACGAACAGGACGTGAGACGGCTCTTCAAGCAGCAGAAGATCAAGAAAGCTGCGGGCCCGACAAAGTGTCCCCTCCTGCCTGAAAGTCTGCGCTGACCAGCTGGCTCCGGTCTTCACACAAATCTTCAACAGATCCCTGGAGCTGTGTGAGGTCCCATCCTGCTTCAAACAGTCTACCATCATCCCAGTTCCCAAGAAATCGGCAACATCGGAACTGAACGACTATAGACTATAGACCAAAGGTGGGCAAACTACGGCCCGCGGGCGGATCCGGCCTGTTGGGCTTTTAATCCGCCCGCCGAAGGTTGGTACACAACACAATTAAGGTTCGATATAAATGATTGCATTCATTTCATTTGGACTTGTAATGACAGGCATTTCAACGCCATGTGGTGCAGTTACTTGAAGTTGCAGAGCACAGGGAGGAGGGGAGACGATACGAAGCCAGCAGTATAGCCAACTCAAGCAACTCCTGCTCGACACGACGGAATAAGTGTGTCCGCGCCGCTATTTTCAATCATTGGATCCAAAACAGCGACATGCAAGTGACTCTTTGTTGCAGTGAGTTTTACTGCAATTGTGAACATTTTCACGTCCTGTCGATCATGGCATGATCAATGAAAAGGAACAGAAATGGCCACGGAAGAGAAAGTGAAGTGTATCTGATTAAACGAAGCGGATTACAAAATACGAAACATTCAGGAGACGCTTGGAGTCTGAAAGACTCAAATCTACAAGACTTTGAAAAACAAGTAAGTGATTTGTGCTCAGTCCGATTCTGGCTATTTCCATGCCCAAAGTGAACTGCTTGCGGCTCGACGGACAGTTGAGTAAATAAACGTTTCCTGGAATGGTTTGACTGCTGTCGTGCTAAAAACTTTCCGCAAACTGGAACGCTAAAAAGAGAGTAAGCGAGTCCCAGAGCGCTAACTATGAGCATAGAAGACTTCGAAGCGTCCCGTGTCTGGCTTCAAAAGTTCGCTACGCGACATCAGCTGAGCAACGCTGTCATGTGTGGTGATCGAGGGGAGGTCAAGTCAGAGACAATGAGTGAGTCGAAAGAAAAGCCACCAGGTCTCTTACACGTCTCATTTTGTAGCAAATAGTCCTAACTTTGTTATATTTTGTCATATACCTGTACTGCTTGCTGCAGTTTTTGGCCAATATATTGTTGCACTTTGTTGCTTGTGTTGTCACATGTATGTTGCTCACATACTTGAACCTTCATACAGGACATATACCATAGTTGTTTCACTGTTCTCATTAAAAAAAAAAAAAAAAAAAAGGTATGGGAATACTTTCATGCTTTTGTTCTGTTGATGTTTGGTATGGACTGTCAACATATACATTTTTTTTATATGTACCGTATCTTGTCCTGACACGGCCCACCTGTCAAATTTAGAAATCAATGTGGCCCCCGAGCCAAAAAGTTTGCCCACCCCTGCTATAGACTGTCGGTCTGACATCTGTGGTCATGAAGTCCTTTGAACGCCTTGTGCTGAACCACCTAAAGAACGTCACGGTCCCCTGCTGGACCCTCTTCAGTTTGCCTACCGGGCAAACAGGTCTGTGGAGGACGCAGTCAACATAGGTCTGCACTACATCCTCGAACACCTCGCAGCACAGGGACCTATGCAAAGATCCTGTTTGTGGATTTCAGCTCTGCGTTCAACACCATCATCCCGGAACTCCTCACCCCCAAACTTCTCCACCTCAGTGTGTCCCCTACGATCTGCCAGTGGATCCTCAGCTTCCTGACGGGACGGACACAACAGGTGAGACTGGGAAGAACAACATCATCAACAACTGGAGTCCCACAGGGATGTGTCCTCTCTCCACTGCTCTTCTCCCTCTACACAAACGATTGCACCTCAACAAGTCCAGCTGTCAAACTCATAAAGTTCGCAGACGACACCATGGTCATCGGTCTCATCAAAGACGGCGACGAGTCTGCGTACCGACAACAAGTGGAGCAGCTGGAGCTTTGGTGCAGCCGACACAACCTCGGGCTGAACACGCTCAAGACTGTAGAGATGATCGTGGACTTCAGGAAACATCCTTCTCTACAGTTGCCCCTCACACTATCCAACTGCCCTGTGTCAACCGTCGAAACCTTCAAGTTCCTGGGAATCACAGTCTCCCAGGACATGAAGTGGGAAGTCAACACCATCTCCATCCTGAAAACGGCCCAGCAGAGGATGTACTTCCTGAGGCTGCTGAGGAAGCATGGCCTGCCACAGGAGGTGCTACGTCAGTTCTACACGGCAGTCATCAAATCAATCCTGTGTTCTTCCATCACGGTTTTGTTTGGGGCCGCCACAAAGAAGGACAAAATCCGACTTCAACGGACAATTAGGACGGCGGAAAAAATCATTGGCACCGCCCTACCCACTCTTGAGGACTTGCACACTGCAAGAATCAAGACAAGGGCACGGAAAATCCTCCTGGATCCCCCGCACCCTGCCCACCACCTTTTCCAGCTACTCCCCTCAGGCAGGCGCTACAGATCCATGCGCACCAAATCCAGCAGACACTTAAACGGCTTCTTCCCTCTAGCCATTAACTCCCTAAACAGTCACTGACGTAGTCACTCTTCTTGTACAACAAATATTGTTACTGGTCACTCTAAAATGGTTTAATGATTTTCTGCACCAACTGTACAAACTGTAATAGTATTGTATTCTACCACTGATCACTTTAGTTCTGGTTGAAACTACGGTTCACTTACATTACGAAATGTCCTTCCATACCTATTTGTCATGTTCTTGTTTATGATGATACTAATGCAGCGTGTTATACCGGAGACAAATTCCTTGTGTGTTCTACATACTTGGCCAATAAAGATGATTCTGATTCTGATATCTGTCGGAGCCGTGTGGCACTGTGGGCACGCTGAAGCAAAAGCCGCATGTGGAGTAGATAAAACCAGATGGAAAACACTGTATAGTCATTTTAGGGGGCAAAACATGTGACATTCTTGCAGTGCTGGTGCCCCAGATCCATTCTCGGTTTATTTGTATCTGCTCATTAAGCACATTATCATCTGAATAGTCTTTGGGGCTTCCCTCTCAGGAGTCCATCGTCATCGGCACTGCTGGCTGGCTAGTTTGGGAGCCATCACCCTGTCAGAGTTGAGCTTTGCTGCTGGCGGCACGCAGGCAAACAGTATCCACATCGCACATTAGCAAGTGCACTTGCTGCTTTTGAAACATGCCACCGCCACGTCTCTGAATCATTCCATTCGAGTCACAGCTGAGTGAATGAGTGGAAATGAAAGGGAGTCATTTATTTCCACAATCACATTGAACTTCTCTTCAGTTCAGGTTCCCTCTGAATAGGCCCGAGCAACAAAAAGTTTTCTCGAATATACTTCCGTGTCATGGTTGTGTCTGTCGACGGCATGCAGCCTTGCCTTGTCACATTCCTGAGCTGTTGTCACGTTGCGCACAAAGCAGGAAAAAGGACTGTTTCGTACGCAACAGAGCAAACGTGAATAAGTGGATCCCCGAAGTAGCAGACACTGATCAGGCTTTTGTCACAAAATAATATTTATTATAAACACAAAACTCCGCCCAATAAAAAACAGAAAACGATGGTAAAAACGAGAACTAGGAAATAATGTAACGTGAAAAACAAAGCACTTGCAAAAAAACGGCAAGGAAAGGATAAGACACATTCTACTTAAAGTACGCGTCCTGAATAACCCCACAGGGATGACGACAAAGTCGCAAAACAACGATCGTATTTGAATAATAATACAGAGCATGGGCAATAGCAGTGCCACGGCATACTCCGGCAATGAGTAGACAGCTGGAGCGCCTAGATAAAGCAGGTGTAATCACTGACAAATAGGCAGCAGGTGTGTAGGCAGAAGAAATGAACGCCTGCCACCTGCTGCCCATTACGGAACATGACAGCTGTAAACGGGGTTTTATTTTTGTTTTTTGGAGGGACCTCAGTTAAGATGGAGCACACATACACGTCCCAAAAATATTCCAGCCCTCTTTCAATCAGATTTTCTTTTTTTATATTTCAGCAAAAGATAAAATCTGTCTGAGCTGTCGTCAGTGAAAGTAGTCTATTGCCATGGCCTACATTCCAAGTTGTCTTATGCCAGCAATCTATTTTAAGTTAGCAGCAATGACTCATTACCCAGAGGAGACTGAACTTGCACTGCTATTGTTCGTCCTCATCCGAATAGTGCCGTCTCATGTTATGTAGTCACTCTTGTGTTTTCTCTTTTTATTGGCCCTTCTCCATGCACGGCTGGCTCCTGGTCGAACAACTAGGCCCACATTAAAGCATTTTGCACTTTTGGGTTTATTTCAGGCGAAAGTGATGGGGTTGTTATATTCTCGCACAAGTGCAACAACACACTGAATATTGATGAGCCCTAAGTATTTCAAATAAAAGTCGACATCCACAAGAACATTGCAATTTTTGATGGTGTGAGCAGTGGTGTTGCATGCAGTGGCCTGTGAATCACTGCGCCTTGCTGCCTCATGAAAAAGCAGCGCGAGGTAAACTGTGAAATATTTAAGGACATCTCCACAAGACTGCTCTGTACAACACACAAGGGTTTTGACGGCTTTCAAGGTTCCGCGTGTTGTTGGGATTTAGTGCAATTTGGACAGCTACAGAAGTGTCGGGGGATTGGCCACGGATCGTCAGGTGTGTGCCTCTCATCTTTTGTTCGCACCTTTTGCACACAGCTGTAGATCCATGTTCATCTGCACGTACAGTGTGTTTAAGGCCAAGCATGAATGTGTGTTCACGAACGGATGTCGACTGTAATTTTGTGTCTGTGCGTGTGTGTGTGTGTGTGTGTGTGTGTGTGTGTGTGTGAGAGTGTGTGTGTGTGTATGTGTATGTACATATCTATACATGTGTAAAACTTGTTCCCAGCCATGCGAGCGGACAGGTGTCAGGTCATATTAACGCACTGCTCTGGTGACCAGGTGAAAACCTGGAGGAGAAAAGATGAATCAGCGGGGCAGCAGAACTGCTCGGCTCACTCGACCATTACCCAAAACACGCATGATTGACACGTGCACGTGCACGTGAGCAGACTTGATTGCACAAAGTCATTTCCACACACACACACACACACACACACACACACACACACACACACACACAGACACGCACACGCACACGCACGCGCACACACACACACACACACACACACACTTCCTTCCTCTTCCCTGCCTCTTTATTTTGTATTCTATTTTTGTTTCCTCTGCCCCTTTCCCTTTATCATTTGCACTCCACCTTGCCTTACCTTTCGGTGCCACAGCAACAGGAGAGTGTAGAAGCGCCTCGAATCACGTCAGTGTCAATTACCACTGAGTGTGACATTTGGCGGGATGAGATCCATGTAATGGAGAACCTTGGTCGACTCGCCTAAGCTTCCCTTGCTCACTGCTCTTCCTGTGCATGCATGTGAGACGTGTTTGCATCACGAGCCATCCCAATGGGTTGGAAATATTACAAGTTCACTGGCTTGAGAATGGCAGAACTCCCCCTTTGAGGTGCGGGTGGGTAAATATATGCATAGACGGATAGAAAATCACAATTTCAAACAGACAAAAAAAAAACCCACTCACCATATCGACTATATGCCTTTTGCTAATTCATTACATTTACATTTTTTTACACTTGGCCTTGCTTGGACATTGTTTTTCAGCAACAGCAGGTAATTGATTTCTTCAATTCTTCATAGTTGGTCTGTGGCTGATTCTTTTGAATGCCCGACTGCGCCTATTGAGTGCTGTGTGAGTTTGGTACAAAAGAAGGGATGTCCGCTCAAATTAGTGCTGTCACTCTTGGGTGTGTGAATCCATATAACTTAACTGAGAGAGAAAGTTCAAACAACAACTGCGGGACTTAGGAGAGCACTTATCAATGATCTCATAGCTGTACAGACAAGTCCAGTAAACATGTTCGCTGAAAACTCTAAATACGAACAGCATTTTCATTTGCTGGCGGCTTTCTGATCAGCACACACGTTCGACTACTTGCATGAGAGATAAGTTACATTTCTTCTCTTTATTTCCTTCAGAGGCAATGTGGGGTCATGATGCTGCTTGGGTGCACTCCATGGAGTGTAATATGCTTCTATTAATTAATGCATTGTGGACAAAAGTGTGTCAGAGGATGGAAGTCGAAGTGGTGTCAATGAGATGATTTATGTTGCAGCCTAGGCACACAAGGTCACGCTGTCGGTGGTCCTGCTGAATCTGTTCCAAAAGGAATCGGGATTCAACCACTTTTATTGGTCGCATTTCAACTCAAAGAACAAATGATAACTTGTGCTTCAGCTGCCATGAGTGGTAATTAGAGCGCACTCGACTAAATTACCCTCACAAAACTTGCGGTCCCCTGACACTTGTGTTAAGTGGAAAGCTCGCCAGCACACAGTAAACAGCAAACTCTTGTCATCTCTGTTTCATCTCTGACCAGTGAATGAAAAACAATTTAACATTCTCTTCTTAGGGTTATTCTTTTGTTTTGGATTCCTCCATCTTCTGTTTGTCTCCCTTGGCCACACTGAGCAGCAACTTGTATATTGAGCAACATTAAATGGACAAAGGCATTCCGACTGAGCGGCACCGTGGTCGACGGGTTAGAATGTCCAACTCACAGTGCAGAGTTCATGTGCTTGATTCATGGCCGCGGCCTTCCTGTGTGGAGTTTCATGTTTTCCATTTGCCTTTGTGGGTTTTCTCTGGGTACTGCGGTTTCCTCCCATATCCGACCCTATTTAGGATCAGGCGGTTCAGATCATGCATGGATGGATGGATGGATGGATGGATGGATATTACAAGCATACAGGAAGAGAGAATAGAAGACAATAGTCAGAGTCTATACCTGTATACATTGTCTTGTGCCAGTACAATGTTTTCAATAAACAGTCAAAAGGGCAGCCAGGCAGTCATGAGAATCTGTAACAGGCCATCCACAAAGAAATGGGGAAATCAATTACTTGCTGTTGCCTAAAACAATGCTCGAACAAGCACAAGTGTTAAAATGTAAATGTAATTAGCCGGAGAAACTACTCATCAACCTTTAAGGCGCACAGTCAAAGATAGACAGACAGAAAGACAAACCGATAGATCGCAAGACAGAGAGTTAGATGTCTTTTAACTTGGACAGGCCAAGCCCTATTGCCTTGATGTGTCTGCTGTTGGTAGTTTCTTTTTACCAGCATACAAATGATCAGACTTGACTAAAATTTGCAACCCCTGTGAGCAAATGTGTTATGGTCAGATATGACAGATATTGAGCAATTTGGCCACAATAACAAGAAATATGTTTGGAGGGGCCAAGCGTTCAAATGCGCACCGTACCAAATGGTAAGCATGGTGGTGATAGCATGATGCTCATGGGTGCATACAAGTGGTGCGCTGGTGCGCATGAGCACTACAAATTCAATAATGCGCTCCAGTTCAAGTCTGTCACCATGCTTTTGCGCACTAGAATAATGCAGCTCAGCCGTGTCAGCTTGACTGCGGTCAGGCTACGTCGCCTCAATTCAAAGTCAGGGTCAGCCGCCACAATGATTGCTTTTTTTCTAAAGTAGTAAATTGCATTCTTTAAATAAGCTTCATTTTGGTAAAGCTATTTCATTGGAGTTGTATATCAAAAGAGGAAACCGAAAAAAAATAAAAAAACCTTAAAAAACATTTACCCAGGAATATTAAAATCACACATCCTCATATCCATCCATCCATCCATCCATCCATCTTCTACCGCTTATCCGGGGCCGGGTCGCGGGGGTAGCAGCTTAAGCAGGGAAGCCCAGACTTCCCTCTCCCTAGCTACTTATTCTAGCTCTCTCCGGGGGATCCCGAGGCGTTCCCAGGCCAGCTGCGTGACATAGTCTCTCCAGCGTGTCCCTGGTCGTCCTCGGGGTCTCCTCCCGGTGGGACATGCCCGGAACACCTCACTAGGGAGGCGCTCAGGAAGCATCCGAATCAGATGCCCCAGCCACCTCATCTGGCTCCTCTCGATGTGGAGGAGGAGCGGCTCTACTTTGAGCCCCTCCCGGATGACCGAGCTTATCACTAAGGGAGAGCCCGGACACCCTGCGGAGAAAACTCATTTCGGCCGCTTGTATCCGGGATCTCGTTCTTTCGGTCACGACCCATAGCTCGTGACTATAGATGAGGGCTGGAACGTAGATCGACCGGTAAATTGAGAGCTTCGTCCTTTGGCTCAGCTCCTTCTTTACCACGACAGACCGATGCAACGTCCGCATCACAGCAGATGCTGCACCGATCCGCCTGTCGATCTCTCGCTCCCTTCTGCCCTCACTCGTGAACAAGACCCCAAGATACTTAAACTCCACTACTAGGGGCAAGATCTCCTCCCCGACCCGGAGAGGGCACTCCACCCTTTTCCGACTGAGGACCATGGTTTCAGATTTGGAGGTGCTGATCCTCACCCCGACCGCTTCACACTCGGCTGCGAAACGCTCCAGTGAGAGCTGGAGAGCCCTGCTTGAAGGAGCCAGCAGTACCACATCATCTGCAAAAAGCAGAAATGCAATACTGAGGCCACCAAAACAGACCCCCTCAACGCTTCGGCTGAGCCTAGAAATTCTGTCCATAAAAGTTGTGAACAGAATCGGCGACAAAGGGTAGCCTTGGCGTAGTCCCACCCTCACTGGAAACGATTCCGACATACTGCCGGCAATGCGAACCAAACTCTGGCATCGGTGGTATAGTGACCGAACAGCCCGTATCAGGGGGCTCGGTACCCCATACCCATGAAGCACCCCCAACAGAACTCCCCGAGGGACACGGTCAAACGCCTTCTCCAAGTCCACAAAACACATGTAGACTGGTTGGGCGAATTCCCACATACCCTCAAGGGTCCTTGAGGACCCTCCTCTCCAGCACCCCTGAATAGACCTTACCAGGGAGGCTGAGGAATGTGATCCCTCTGTAGTTGGAACACACCCTCCGGTCCCCCTTTTTAAAAAGAGGGACCACCACCCCGGTCTGCCAATCCAGAGGCACTCTCCCCGATGACCACGCGATGTTGCAGAGGCGTGTCAACCAGGACAACCCCACAACATCCAGAGCCTTGAGGAACTCTGGGCGGATCTCGTCCACCCCTGGGGCACTGCCACGAGGAGCTTTTTAACCACATCGGTGACTTCGACCACAGAGATAGGAGAGCCCACCTCAGAGTCCCCAGACTCTGCTTCCTCCTAGGAAGGCGTGCTGGTGGAGTTGAGGAGGTCTTCGAAGTACTCCGCCCACCGGCTCACAACGTCCCGAGTCGAGGTCAACAGCGCCCCATCCCCACTGTACACAGTGTTAGTGGGGCACTGTTTCCCCCTCCTGAGACGTCGGATGGTGGACCAGAATTTCCTCGAAGCCGTCCGGAAGTCGGCTTCCATGGCCTCACCGAACTCCTCCCACGTCCGAGTTTTTGCCTCGGCGACCACGGCCGCATTCCGCTTGGCCAGTCGATACCCGTCAGCTGCCTCTGGGGTCCCACAGGCCATAAAGGCCCGATAGGACTCCTTCTTCAGCTTGACGACATCCCTTACTGCTGGTGTCCACCAGCGAGTACGGGGGTTGCCGCCACGACAGGCACCAACTACCTTACGGCCACAACTCAGATTGGCCGCCTCAACAATAGAGACGCGGAACGTGGTCCATTCGGACTCAATGTCCCCCGCCTCCCTCGGGACATGGGAAAAGCTCTGTCGGAGGTGGGAGTTGAAACTCTTTCTGACAGGGGATTCCGCCAGACGCTCCCAACAAACCCTCACAATACGTTTGGGTCTGCCAGGACGGACGGGCATCTTCCCCCACCATCGGAGCCTACTCACCACCAGGTGGTGATCAGTTGACAGCTACGCCCCTCTCTTCACCCGAGTGTCCAAAACATGCGGCCGCAAATCCGATGATTCAACCACAAAGTCAATCATCGAACTGCGGCCAAGGGTGTCCTGGTGCCAAGTGCACATATGGACACCCTTATGTTTGAACAAGGTGTTCGTTATGGACAATCCGTGACGAGCACAGAAGTCCAATACCAAAACACCACTCGAGTTCTGATCGGGGGGGCCGTTCCTCCCAATCACGCCCCTCCAGGTCTCACTGTCATTGCCCACATGAGCATTGAAGTCCCCCAGCAGAACGAGGGAGTCCCCAGCAGGAGTACTCTCTAGCACACCCTCCAAGGACTCCAAAAAGGGTGGGTACGCTGAACTGCTGTTGGGTGCGAATGCACAAACAACAGTCAGGACCCGTCCCCCCACCCGAAGGCGGAGGGAGGCTACCCTCTAATCTACCGGTGTGAACCCCAATGTACAGGCACTGAGCCGGGGGGCAATGAGTATGCCCACACCTGCTCTGCGCCTCTCACCGTGGGCAACTCCAGAGTGGAATATAGTCCAACCCCTCTCGAGAGAGCTGGTACCATAACCCAGGCCGTGTGTGGAGGTAAGTCCGACTATATCCAGTCGAAACTTTTCAACCTCACACACCAGCTCGGGCTCCTTCCCTGTAAGAGAGGTGACATTCCATGTCTCCAGAGCTAGCTTCTGCAGCCGGGGATCGGACCGCCAGGGTCACCGCCTTTGGCTGCCGCCCAGCTCACATCGCACCCGACCCCTTTGGCCCCTTCCATGGGTGGTGAGCCCAGGAGAAGGGGGACCCACGTTGCCTCTTCGGGCTGAGCCCGGCCGGGCCCCATGGGTGCAGGCCCAGCCACCAGGCGCACGCCAACGAGCCCCACTCCCAGGCCTGGCTCCAGAGGGAGGCCCCGGTGACCCACGTCCGGGCAAGGGAAACTGGGTTCTATTTATTTTGTCCATCATAAGGGGTTCTTGAGCCGTGCTTTGTCTGGTCCTTCACCTAAGACCTGTTTGCCATGGGTGACCCTGCCAGGGGCATAAAGCCCCAGGCAACTTAGCTCCTAGGATCATTGGGACGCAAAAACCCTCCACCACGGTAAGGTGACGGCTCACGGAGGGGACACATCCACATATATTAACGATAAACCTTCCTCAGATGTCTGCATGTCTTTAAGTTCATCCATGAGGTTAGTGGGTATGGGGAACAGAAAGCACCAAATAACCACCTCTGGTGCTTTGAGGACGACACCAAAATTCTGATGCGCACCCCTGATTATGCTGAGAGTGGTACTTGTACACTCTCCAACATGAACGGAATAAGGAAAAAAAAAAGGACCACCTTCAAATTCTTTACATTAACCTCAAATCAACAGTAGGTGAATGAGACTTGGCATAGAATTTGGTGTTCCAATCGAAGACAGATCCCAAACACACACTACACAGGATACAACATTTAAGCTTCTTGAATGGCCTTTGCAAACATCCAACCTCAACCGGAGCGAGTATCCAAAAGTGCTTGGAGAAAAAAAATGCAGAAGAACTAAAAATAAATGAATTATGTTAATGTTATGGAATACGTCTGCAGGGAGGTGTAGGCTATATCTGTAATACCACAAATGTTATTTGTTTGATTTCATGTTTTCATCCTGAATTTCTATTTTTACTTTTGAGATCTGAACAATAATGTTCCCAAAATTACATAACTCGAGAACTTATCTTCAATTGGAACACCAATCCATTCAGAATTTTACGCAAACATTTATATTTGCTGTGCTATGTTAATTAACGAAATAAAAACTAAAGGGCGGCCCGGTGGCCCAGTGGTGGTTGGCGCGTTGAGGTCGTGGGTTTGATGCCGGCTGCGGCCTTCCTATGTGGAGTGTGCATGTTCTCCATTTGCCTGCGTGGATTTTCTCCGGGTACTCTGGTTTCCTCCAACAATCCAAAAACATGCATGGCAGGCTGATTGAACACTCTAAATTGTTCCTCGGTGTGAGTGCGGATGGTTGGTCGTGTCTGTGTGGGTGTCCCCCGCCGACTGCCCGAAGATGGCTGGGATAGGCTCCACCCTGGGACCCTTGTGAGGATAAAGCGGGTTTATGTATGTGTGTGTATATATATATATATATATATATATATATATATATATATATATATATATATATATATAGAGCTGTCAAACGATTAAAATTTTTAATCTAATTAAAAACTCAACTGTCATAATTAACTCAAATTAACTAAAAATTAATCATGATTGCTCACTCATTTTTTATCGTTTCTGAATTTCCTTTTATATTTTTGTCCTATTTTCCCCCATTTTAATGCTCTCATCAACATGGAATCATGAATCAGTTTTCTATGTGCAAAATGCAAATATTTACTGAAATAACAATTTTGATTTTCAATTTTACATGAACATTTTTCACTTGGAGCAGTTATTCACACATTATCTCTCACACAATATTACTGTCCATCAACAACAGTGAAAACAATATTTTGTCACACAACAGCTGCTTGAACAGCTCTTTTATGGAATCAAAACAGCGCAATATAAAGTGCACATCTAAGGTAAACTAGTACTCAGCCTATAATGGATTTAAGCCATGGTTGCATACTTCGTTTTCTCAAATTTGCTTTGAACACAGCAGTCAGGCTATGCTGATTCTGTTGGTCCTTCTTGCTCGGAAGTCTCTCTACGGTTTTGTGTCGACATCATTTCGATTCTTGTAATGGAGGCTCTCGCTGGCAATCAGTAATGGTTGTTCAGTTAGGGATTGTCGGTCAGCATGGAAGGATCTCTCGTTCTGTACTTTTGGATCATTTATTGGAGCACTTTGCAGCAGAAGTAGGAGTAGTAGTAGTTGTAACAGAAGTATCAGAAGCAGGTAATAACCTAAACTACACATAAATGCAGTAAAAAATTAATATATCTATCTTTCTGCATCGCAATGTAAATATGTATATAATTGACATTAATGAATACCTTTATCTAACAATACGTTTAATAAATAATGTAATCAACCCTGATTTCACTATGTATCATTATCGTCATCATTATTCATTGTTTTAAACGTAAGAAACCATTCAATACAAACATAAAGTCGAATCGAACAAAAGAACTACAAGTCCCAATACTCAATCCCGGAAGTGGAGCGCCGGCATGAACATATCAAGTCGAATCGAACAAAAGAACTACAAGTCCCAAAGGTCCAACCCGGAAGTGGAGCGCGGCATATTTACCCCAGCTGCAACGCAATTTACTTCGTTTAAACGTCAGATTGCAGACGGACAAACATGACAACTATGCAAAAATGAGCTAAATAAAGACAGCCCTGTTCTAGCAACATTTTAGCCCACGCTGTTTAAATTGCCGATTGCGACGGTAACTGACTGTGATTGCATAGCGATCGGCAACCAAAGCAACCGATCATGACCGAATCTAAAAGCTAACTTTACACATCTGACTTGATAAGAAGCACTCGCGTAGCTTAACATTGAGCCATGCCGACGACGAAGCGAGTGTATTCACTCACGAAACAAAACGCTATTTATACATCGCGCGACGTCACCTGTCAGTGGCAGCCCGCCCCTCTTAAAGCGCCAGGTCAATCCAACAGGAGTCGTTCAGCAAATTTGTTCTTCGTCGTGTCATCCATTTTCTTCGTTTTGAAATTATCCATAGCTGTCTGTCTGAGACAAGGGGGCGGAGTAGAACGTCAGCTGTGCGCTTGGCCATTAAGTGGTATTTCAGACTCGACGTGCTATGATGATAGCTCGGTTTACGACTGCAAAACATACAGGTAACTTTGGTCTTGTCAGCGGAACAGTCTGGCAACTTTTTAAAAGTAAACTTTCCATTCATGAGCTATTTAAGTATCCGTTTTCAGTGTCTCGCGCTGCCGTGGCTGGCAAAACAAACGTCGTGGACCCGCGCAGCGCTTGATGTTTTGTTTCTGGTTTATTTATAGAAACAACGTAACATCCACTGTGACGTCTCGCGTTAATCTCGCGAGAAAAAATTTGATCCCGATAAAATTCATTTAAATTAATCCCGATATAAACGCGCTAAACTGACAGCTCTAATATATATATATATAAAATGGGCGGCCCGGTAGTCCAGTGGTTAGCACGTTGACTTCACATTGCTGAGGTGCCGGGTTCAATTCCAGCTTTGCATGTTCTCCCCGGGCCTGCGTGGGTTTTCTCCGGGCACTCCGGTTTCCTCCCACATTCCAAAAACATGCATGGCAGGCCGATTGAACACTCTAAATTGTCCCTATGTGTGAATGTGAGCGTGGATGGTTGTTCGTCTCTGTGTGCCCTGCGATTGGCTGGCAACCAATTCAGGGTGTCCCCCGCCTACTGCCCGAAGACAGCTGGGATAGGCTCCAGCACCCCCCGCGACCCTAGTGAGGATCAAGCGGTTCGGATAATGGATGGATGGATATATATATATATATATATATATATATATATATATATATATATATATATATATATATATATATATATATATATATATATTGAGGCCCAGATATACCACACCAGACAAGACCCAAGGTGTAGGTTGTGCAAAGAGGCACCGAGACGATCCAACACATAACTGCAGGGTGTAAAATGCTGGCAGGAAAGCCTACATGGAACGCCATAACCAGGTGGCTGGCATAGTCTACCGAAACATCTGTGCCGAGTATGGACTGGAAACCCCAAGGTCAAAATGGGAAACACCTCCCAAGGTGGTGGAGAATGACCGAGCGAAGATCCTGTGGGACTTCCAGATCCAGACTGACAAGATGGTAATGGCGAACCAACCGGATATCGTGATCATAGATAAAGGGCAGAGGAAAGCCGTTGTAGTGGATGTAGCGGTCCCAAGTGATGGAAACATCAGAAAGAAGGAACACGAGAAACTCGAGAAATACCAAGGGCTCAGAGAGGAGCTGGAGAGAGCCTGGAAGGTAAAGGTGACAGTCGTGCCTGTGGTGGTCGGAGCACTCGGGGCAGTGACCTCCAAACTAGATGAGTGGTTGCAACAGATCCCGGGAACAACATCGGACATCTCAGTCCAGAAATGTGCAGTGCTGGGAACAGCAAGGATACTGCGCAGAACCCTCAAGCTTCCTGGCCTCTGGTAGAGGACCCGAGCTGAATGGGGACGGACACCACCGAGGGGTGAGATGAGGATTTTTATATATATATATATATATATATATATATATATATATATATATATATATATATATATATATATATATATATATATATATATATATATATATATATATAAAAATATATATATATATATATATATATATATATATATATATATATATATAGCGCTAATGTTCAGATTTGAGTCGCTCTCACTCATATATTAGCAGCGCTAATGTTCAGATTTGAGTCGCTCTCACTCATTCTGGAGAGCTCGTTAGGTGGCGCAAAGTAGGCTACTACTTATTTGTTCATGCTAAATGAAGCAAATTTCACTTTCCACTTCACAACATTCAGAGTTACTGTAGTAGCTGGTGGGAGGTGTTTACGTGGGAACGAAGTGTTACACATTAACTTCTGTCCAAATCTTACTTTGGACTATAATATCACAGTCTATTTTTATGTGTTCATGCATATTTTCAGTTCACCCTTAATAATCGACAAAATCAGAAGACATTTTAACCTAATTTCTGATAAGATAAAGGAGAAGGGAGATTTGATGTAAAAACTCACATTTTGTGAACCATCAGCATCAAATGTCCAGACTTTGACCAGACTATATACCATTATGTTGAAGAGACTACACTGCTTTGAGTGTTTCTCATGTTTTTCCCTCACTCTTTCAACAAAATGAAGCCTTGTACAAGATCTTTTTAAACAAAGAAGTTAACAACAATTGTACATCTGGGCATACAAAGTTGCTGACCCTTGCTTTAAATGAGGTCTGTGTTTATTTTTATTTATTTATTTTAAACAAACAGTACTGTTGGTCCAAACACTAATTGAGGTCAGAATGCTAATAACACCTGTTAATCTGCAAAGGCATGATTTCTCGACGTAATGGCAGTGGAAGGAATTAGGTACCGGTACATATGTGCAATCCACTCAAAATACAAATACAACTCGAGCCAAGAGCTGCGACAAAGGGCCATTGCAGCCCTGGCGCGCTGGGATATTGGCATGTTGGGAGACTGGCACATAAGAATTGGAACGTTACAAAAATTAATGGCATCAAAAGATCCCTTATGAAGAACAAAACAAATGGACTTCAGTTTCCCTTGCCCGGACGCAGGTCACCGGGGCCTCCCTCTGGAGCCAGGCCTGGAGGTGAGGCTCGTTGGCGAGCGCCTGGTGGCCGGGCCTACACCCATGGGGCCCGGCCGGGCTTAGCCTGAAGAGACAACTTGGGTCCCCCTTCTCATGGGATCACCACCCATGGGAGGGGCCAAAGGGGTCGGGTGCATTGTGAGCTGGGCGGCAGCCAAAGGTGGGGACCCTGGCGGTCCAATCCTCGGCTCCAGAAGCTAGCTCTAGGGACACGTTACGTCACCTCTCTGGCAGGGAAGGAGCCCGAGCTGGTGTGTGAGGTGGAGAAGTTCCGACTACATATCGTCGGACTTACCTCCACACACGGCCTGGGTTCTGGTACCAGTTCTCTCGAGAGGGGTTGGACTCTCTTCCACTCTGGAGTTGCCCACGGTGAGAGGCGTAGAGCAGGTGTGGGCATACTCATTGCCCCCCGGCTCAGTGCCTGTACATTGGGGTTCACACCGGTAGACGAGAGGGTAGCCTCCCTCCGCCTTCGGGTGGGGGGACGGGTTCTGACGGTTGTTTGTGCATACGCACCCAACAGCAGTTCAGCATACCCACCCTTTTTGGAGTCCTTGGAGGGTGTGCTGGAGAGTACTCCTGCTGGGGACTCCCTCGTTCTGCTGGGGGACTTCAATGCTCATGTGGGCAATGACAGTGAGACCTGGAGGGGCGTGATTGGGAGGAACGGCAGCCGCAATCAGAACTCGAGTGGTGTTTCGTTATTGGACTTCTGTGCTCGTCACGGATTGTCCATAACGAACACCTTGTTCAGACATAAGGGTGTTCATATGTGCACTTGGCACCAGGACACCCTTGGCCGCAGTTCGATGATTGACTTTGTGGTTGAATCATCGGATTTGCGGCCGCATGTTTTGGACACTCGGGTGAAGAGAGGGGCGGAGCTGTCAACTGATCACCACCTGGTGGTGAGTAGGCTCCGATGGTGGGGGAAGATGCCGGTCCGTCCTGGCAGACCCAAACGTATTGTGAGGGTTTGTTGGGAGCGTCTGGCAGAATCCCCTGTCAGAAAGAGTTTCAACTCCCACCTCCGACAGAGCTTTTCCAATGTCCCGAGGGAGGCGGGGGACATTGAGTCCGAGTGGACCGTGTTCCGCGCCTCTATTGTTGAGGCGGCCAATCTGAGTTGTGGCCGTAAGGTAGTTGGTGCCTGTCGTGGCGGCAACCCCCGTACTCGCTGGTGGACACCAGCAGTAAGGGATGCCGTCAAGCTGAAGAAGGAGTCCTATCGGGCCTTTATGGCCTGTGGGACCCCAGAGGCAGTTGACGGGTATCGACTGGCCAAGCGGAATGCAGCTTTGGTGGTCGCCGAGGCAAAAACTCGGGCGTGGGAGGAGTTCGGTGAGGCCATGGAAGCCGACTTCCGAGCGGCTTCGAGGAAATTCTGGTCCACCATCCGATGTCTCAGGAGGGGGAAACAGTGCACCACTAACACTGTGTACAGTGGAAGCGGGGCGCTCTTGACCTCGACTCGGGACGTTGTGAGCCGGTGGGCGGAGTACTTCGAAGACCTCCTACACTCCACCAACACGCCTTCCTTGGAGGAAGCAGAGTCTGGGGACTCTGATGTGGGCTCTCCTATCTCTGTGGTTGAAGTCACCGATGTGGTTAAAAAGCTCCTCGTTGGCAAGGCCCGAGGGGTGGATGAGATCCGCCCGGAGTTCCTCAAGGCTCTGGATGTTGTGGGGCTGTCCTGGCTGACACGCCTCTGCAACATCGCATGGTCATCGGGGACAGTGCCTCTGGATTGGCAGACCGGGGTGGTGGTCCCTCTTTTTAAAAAGGGGGACCGGAGGGTGTGTTCCAACTACAGAGGGATCACACTCCTCAGCCTCCCTGGTAAGGTCTATTCAGGGGTGCTGGAGAGGAGGGTCCGTCAGGAAGTCGAGCCTCAGATTGAGGAGGAGCAGTTCTGGTTTTCGTCCCGGCCGTGGAACAGTGGACCAGGTCTACACCCTTAGCAGGGTCCTTGAGGGTATGTGGGAATTCGCCCAACCAGTCTACATGTGTTTTGTGGACTTGGAGAAGGCGTTTGACCGTGTCCCTCGGGGAGTTCTCTGGGGGGTGCTTCGTGGGTATGGGGTACCGAGCCCCCTGATACGGGCTGTTCGGTCACTATACCACCGATGCCAGAGTTTGGTTCGAATTGCCGGCAGTAAGTCGGAATCGTTTCCAGTGAGGGTGGGACTACGCCAAGGCTGCCCTTTGTCGCCGATTCTGTTCATAACTTTTATGGACAGAATTTCTAGGCTCAGCCGAAGCGTTGAGGGGGTCCGTTTTGGTGGCCTCAGTATTGCATTTCTGCTTTTTGCAGATGATGTGGTACTGTTGGCTCCTTCAAGCAGGGCTCTCCAACTCTCGTTGGAGCGTTTCTCAGCCGAGTGTGAAGCGGTTGGGATGAGGATTAGCACCTCCAAATCTGAAACCATGGTCCTCAGTCGGAAAAAGGTGGAGTGCCCTCTCCGGGTCGGGGAGGAGATCTTGCCCCAAGTGGAGGAGTTTAAGTATCTTGGGGTCTTGTTCACGAGTGAGGGCAGAAGGGAGCGAGAGATCGACAGGCGGATCGGTGCAGCATCTGCTGTGATGCGGATGTTGTATCGGTTTGTCGTGGTAAAGAAGGAGCTGAGCCAAAGGGCGAAGCTCTCAATTTACCGGTCGATCTACGTTCCAACCCTCATCTATGGTCATGATCTATGGGTCGTGACCGAAAGAACGAGATCCCGGATACAAGCGGCCAAAATGAGTTTTCTCCCTTAGAGATAGGGTGAGAAGCTCGGTCATCCGGGAGGGGCTCAGAGTAGAGCCGCTTCTCCTCCACATCGAGAGGAGCCAGATGAGGTGGCTTGGTGCACCTGATCCGGATGCCTCCTGAGCGCCTCCCTAGTGAGGTGTTCCGGGCATGTCCCACCGGGCGGAGGCCCCGAGGACGACCCAGGACATGTTGGAGAGACTATGTCACGCAGCTGGCCTGGGAACGCCTCGGGATCCCCCGGGGAGAGCTGGAAGAAGTGGCCGGGGAGAGGGAAGTCTGGGTTTCCCTGCTAAAGTTGCTGCCCCGCGACCCGGCCCCGGATAAGCGGTAGAAGATGGATGGATGGATGGAAGAGCATCGCATTAAAAACTATTTAAGAAAATATGATACAAAAGACCTCAAATGAGGCAAAATGTGAAGGGAAATGTAAAATGATGGATTCTTTTGAGTTTTGAATAGTAACTTCTTGGTGATCTTGGTGAAATGTTCAACTGGGCATTTTGGTTAAAAAATTGTGAAGGGTGCAACTAAGCCGCTTTTTTTTTAAACCACAAAATGAAAAATAGTGATTATTTCATATGTTTTCATGAATGGTAAGACCGTCAAAATCAGCGTCATTTTGCTTGACAAGCACCACGTCGTCACAGTGACAGCACTCAGCAAAATCAAAAGCTTTACTTTTCCAGGTTGTTTTGAACATCTTTGGATGAAATACCCACAGTTTCAAGACAATTGAATAAAGTTTCTTGGAGGAGTTTTTTAAAATGTGACCTCTATGAAAGAAAATTGAAAATGGCAGACTTCCTGTCAGCATTTGCATATCAAGTCAACTTTATTGTCAAATGTGCTCTATGTGCAACATACAGCACAGATGACATTTCTTTCCTCTCAACCACCGGAGAAAGAGGAGCTGCCATCAACAGAACAGTTAACATAAAATGACAAAATAATACAACACAACACATAAGACACCGACATAGTCTGACTCGGAATACTGCCTGAAGACAGCTGGGATAGGCTCCAGCACACCCACGAGGATAAGCTGATTAGAAAATGGATGGATGGTCAACTATTCAGGGAAAAATAACAGTCATATTACAAAATATACTGTACTGTCGGTAAATACAGTACAAAAAAGTAGGCAAAAGATGAGGATATCACTCCGTAAAATAGACACAAGTAAAAATCCTATATGGCCTGTACTGCAAATGATGCCCAAGTAAAGAATCTGAAATTATTAAATTTATAACTACCTTCATATCTTACTATACTGTACCATCCATCCATCCATTTTCTGATCCGCTTATTCTCACTAGGGTCGCGGGGGGTGCTGGAGCCTATCCCAGCTGTCTTTGGGCAGTAGGCGGGGGACACACCCTGTGAACTGGTTGCCAGCCAATCGCAGACAATACTGTACCTTCCTATGAAAAACAAACTCACCCCCTGCTGGCCATGAAAAAGAAACTCCACTTCACTTTTCAGGCCCAGAATGCCATTTGTGGTCTGACAGGAATATTAAGTTTCATTATGCATCACTGATCTGTATAAAATGAGGGGAGACAGCGGATGGGTGGGTAGGACGTTGCCTGGGAAACAGCTGGATCCATAGAGGTGAATTTTGTCAAGTGGAATAATTAACTCAACCACTTTTTTTTTTTAACATGAGAGAAATCATTGTAAAACTAAGAATAACTTTAATAATTTTATCTTTTGATACATTTATATGTTGCGGTAAATAAATTGAAGACCTTATCCTGTATAAATAAAATTGAATCATATTTAGCGACTGTGTTTCTGCTGTTCATGTGACACTTGAACCTCTTGAATCTGAATAAGGCTTGGGGGGGAAAATGGAAAAAAAAGCCCCTGATTTTGCGTTTATAACACTGCAGCTTAACCCCGGTGACTGTAAGACAGCTTCTGATCTTTTATTTATGCACTTGTCGAATGCAGTGCAATTAAAACCAATTGTTTTGACATTTTGCCTTTGCTGCTATATTGCCTTGTGGCAGTAACTGTGGTGGATTTTTTTTTTTTTTTTTTTGACAGAGTAGAAAGTCATCTTTGGGGCGTAGTGGTTAGCACGCCTGCCTCACAGTTGAGTGGCTCTGTGTTTTAATAGACCAATCTCCAACCTTCATTTGTGGAGTTTGTCAGTTCTCCCTGTACTTGTGTGGGTTTTCTCCATGTAAACCTGCATAACTTGGACATTCCAACCCCTTCTATGTTCATAGATTGGAACGTGAGTGTGACTGTCTGTTTGTCAAAATGTGTTTTGCGAGTGACAGGTGTCCAGTCAAGGGTGTACTTCAGCTCTTGCCTGAAGTCTGCTCCGATACTCCATTTACCAGCTAACTTGGCGGTTTTACATGGTGACAAGGGATGGAAGCTTTATCAAATGTCATGCAACCCCAGTTGCCACCCTACTATTGGCGGTGAATCTAGCAATACAATTTCTAAAGTCATTATACATTTTGCTTATATTGTCTCCGTAGTGTGTATAATAAGTGTGTTTAGTGTTTACTCCCACTGCAACCCCCCTTCTTTCAATAAGAAATGGTTATGGCTACCAATTAGCAATACAAAAAAAAAGAAAAGTCAAGTTCATTTTAACTTGAACATCCCAGTTGGACCTCAGACAGTCAGGTAAGCTTTAATGAATGACGTTTGTTTGATATGTTCAAATAGTCTGTCAGGTGTGGCAAGGAAATATTAGTTAGCAGAAATATTTTTAGATATATCTATCTCACATCGAGGCTTGCTCCCTGGTTATACTCAACGATATTTCGAAAACAATACATTGTAACGCTTTCCAGGGTTCACGGTATTAATACACTAGAACAGAGGTGGGCAAACCATTTGGACTTGTAATGACAGGCATTTCAACGCCAGGTGGCGCAGTTACTTGAAGTTGCAGAGCACAGGGAGGGAGGAGGAGACGATACGGAAGCCAGCAGTAGCGCCAACTCAAGCAACTCCCGCTCGATACGACGGAATAAGTGTGTCCGCGCCGCTATTTTCTATCATTGGATCCAAAACAGCGACATGCAAGTGACTCTTTGTTGCAGTTAGTTTTACTGCAATTGCGAACATCTTCACGTCCTGTCGATCATGGCATGATCAATGAAAAGGAACAGTAATGGCCACGGTAGAGAAAGTGAAGTGTATCTGATTAAACGAAGTGGGTACGAAACATTCAGGAGACGCTTGGAGTCTGAAAGACTCAAATCTACAAGACTTTGAAAAACGAGAAAGTGATTTGTGCTCAGTCCGATTCTGGCTATTTCCATGCCCAGAGTGAATTGCTTGCGGCTCGACGGACAGTCGAGTAAATAAACGTTTCCTGAAATGGTTTGACTGCTGTCGTGCTAAAAACTTTCCGCAAACTGGACCGCTAAAAAGAGAGGAAGCGAGTCCCAGAGCGCTAACTATGAGCATAGAAGACTTCGAAGCGTCCCGTGTCTGGCTTCAAAAGTTCGCTACGCGACATCAGCTGAGCAACGCTGTCATGTGTGGTGATCGAGGAACTATTTGCTACAAAATGAGACGTGTAAGAGACCTGAGCGTCCCGTGTCTGGCTTCAAAAGTTCGCTACGCGACATCAGCTGAGCAATGCTGTCATGTGTGGTGATCGAGGGGAGGTCAAGTCAGAGACGATGAGTGAGTCGAAAGAAAAGCCACCAGGTCTCTTACACGTCTCATTTTGTAGCAAATAGTTCTAACTTTGGTATATTTTGTCATATACCTGTACTGCTTGCTGCAGTTTTTGGTCACTATATTGTTGCACTTTGTTGCTTGTGTTGTCACATGTATGTTGCTCACATACTTGAACCTTCATACAGGACATATACCATAGTTGTTTCACTGTTCTCATTTAAAAAAATAAAAAAAAGATATGGGAAGACTTTCATACTTTTGTTCTCTTGACGTTTGGTATGGACTGTCAACATATACATTTTTTTTATATGTACCGTATCTTGTCCTGACACGGCCCACCTGTCAAATTTAGAAATCAATGTGGCCCCCGAGCCAAAAAGTTTGCCCACCCCTGCACTAGAACAAAAGCAGCACGCACGGTACGGATGCTGTGACACGCCGAAGCACAGAGTGCACTCGACGAATCGCTTGCTGTGTCTCTCTCTGTCCTCAGTACTTGTGGAAAAAGGCGCATTCACGAACTCCGTCCATCCATCCATCCATCCATCCATCCATCCATCCATCCATCCATCCATCCATCCATCCATCCATCCATCTAATCTGCTTTATCCTCACGTGGGTCACGGGCGTGCTGGAGCCTAACCCAGGTGTCTCTTGGCAGTAGGCAAGGTACACCCTCAACTGGTTGCCAGCCAAACGCAAGGCAAACATAAACAAACAACCATCCGCGCTCGTAATCACACCTAAGCACAATTAGTGTTAAATCAACCTACCATGCATGTTAATCTTTTTCAACAAAAAACTGTGTTTGCCGTCAGCTTTTTTGGGGGGGATTGATATTTGTATTTGTTCTTCGGTAAACTGAAACAATGATATGGTCCTTCTTTCTGTAAAAGCGCAGCTGTCTTTCTCACAAACTCACAGCAAATTGTTTTTCACAGTTTGAATGATATTAGGGCCAGCATGTTTTTAAACTGATTAGCTCTGTCAGTGCACACAGTATTCGTGTCCTATTTAATTGGAGTAATCAACCCATATTTAAGATTGCAAATAAGGTTGTGTTGGGTGCAAATTTAGATGCTAATATTATTATGCAACCGTGTGTTAGGCTGTATTGACAGTACCTGTACCAAACCACTCATGGTGCTATCATGTCTCTGAGGGGGTAAGATTAACTCTCATGCAACATTTATGGCATGTCATTAAAAATTAAAATGTGTGAGATGTTGTGAATTAAAAAAACCAGCTGTTGGCACTTCAATCTAAACAATGAGTGTATTCAGTAATTTGCACATAGTTTTAGACATAGGCCTACTGTACATATGAGCATATTAAACATGAACGTTACATGTTCAGTTCTTTTAAAGTGGTTGCTCTTGTATCAGCAAAGGCTTGAGTTAATAACTCAAGAGTGTACAGTACAACCTCTCGGTGCAAATGCCCCTTTATAACTGTGCACATCGAAATGGGTTAACCCCTGACCCCTTGCCCCAAAAAAGAAAAAATATGTACTTTTGGGGGGGGGTGATGTTTGCCTGATGTTTCAACCACTATTTCACTCTGCTGCCTAGCTTCATAACGAAATAACGAAAGGTTTTATAAAAGCGATCACCATCCAGTGTGAGTTATAACATGACAAATGGGGAAGGGATCACCATGTAAATATTTAATATCAGTCAATATTGATGAATACATTTTTTTGACCCCTTCAAAAGTAAATGGATTAAAAACTGAAAATGTTGTTTTTGCAATCTATATTATTTTAGTAATCACCATTTTATTTGTCCAAAATTCTTCTGTTTGAGTGTGTATTTGCTTTTAAATGTCCAAAATTCTTGTCTGAGTTTCTGGAAGGTTCTGGACAGAATTGGACTCCAGAAATGTGAACTCAGAAAGCATTGTCAATAGGTTTATTTACAAAATAAATAGGTCACAAGACCGACAACGTACAATAAAAGACGCAGCTAAAACACCAGGAAAACCAAACAATCCAAAACGCTTGCAAAAGGCAAGGACAAAATATAAACGGAAATAGCTTGTTAATAATTAGACAAGAAAAACCCAAAACGTTTATGATACAAAAATCCGTGATAAATAATTACAATGGAAAGCCTACTTACAAAGCTAAGTGCAAAAAACATGGCGAAAACCCACAGAGCATGAAACATTGACCGTTTGGAATACTTGTTGGCAGAGCCGTGAGGAAGATTAATTATCCGACAGAAACATGACAACTTGAAAGTCTTGAATAGCCAGCTGATTCACATTGGCAGCAGGTGTGCATGCTGGAGGGAAGGCCGTCCGATGCCACCTGTTGGAGACACAAAAGAACAGAAACATGACGATTCTTTTTGTTAATAAATGCCTTTGAATGTTGTATTTTCAATTTCGTGAAGCACATTGGGTTACCTCGTTTATGAAAAGTGCTATATAAATAAAGCTGCCTTACCTTGGCGTCAACGATAAAAAAAAATATATATATATATATATATATATATATATATATATATATATATATATATATATATAATAACTATTGAGGGGAAAATAACAATACTTTTATAATCATTGTACATGACATTTTATCCATCCCATCCATCCATTTACCAATCCGCTTATCCTCACAAGGGTTGCGAGGGGTGCTGGAGCCTATCCCAGCCGTCTTTGGGCAGTAGGTGGGGACACCTGAAACGGTCGCAGGGCACACAGAGATGAACAATCATCCGCGCTCACACTCATGCCTAGGGACAATTTTGAGTGTTCAATCAGCCTGCCCTGCATGTTTTTGGAATATGGGCGGAAACCGGAGCACCCGGAGAAAACCCACGCAGGCCCGGGGAGAACATGCACACTCCACACAGGGAGGCCACGACCTCTGCACTCTGAGGTTGACGCGCTAGACATTGGACCACCGGGCCGCCCCATGACATTTTAATGGACATTTTAATGAAGTTTGAAATGTAATTACATAACAACCATCAGGATTAGATTCTGTGCTTGTTCTGAGGGTCTGCTGTCACTTCCGTTGTTGGTCTGCACTCTCAAAGAGAAGACATACCCTCTGGTCATGGAACATTTTTTTCCCCCCATCTACTCTTAAACAATTATCTCAGAGAGGAGACATGCTAGATTCAAACATTTCTATTTTGAAGAGTTCCCACCATCCATTTCACCGCTGTCATTTTTGACCTCATTCTATGGACAAACCATGCTGGAATCAATGTTATAACTTGATATTTTGTACGTGGGCGGGGGGAGCTTTTCTGCTCTCATGCACGCTGCCTTGCTTCATTTGACAGTGTATTCACTCGATGAGAATGTGGCCTTTTTCAAATTTTCATTTGTTGTGCAAAAGTTGCGCAAAGTTGTATAATTTACAATCTCTGTGAGGTAAGGTGTAAGTCCCTCCTTACGCTTAATGGATTCCAAGTCTGGGGGAAGTGTTTTTGAAGCCCCTGCAGCCTCACAGATTTACAGCGAGCAGAAGAATAACAAGCTTGGGTGAATGCTTGGCTGAGTTGGCAGAGCCAGAGATGAGGGAATCATCTAAGAGGAAGAGAGCCCTGGGGTATTGCGGAGAATGAGGCGAGCGAATATGTTTCCTCTAAAAAACCAATTAGCAAATGACTCCTTGCACCCTGCTTTGGGAAGCTAAGAAAGAGAGAACAGGAAAAAAAGGGAATGAGAAAATGGTAGCAGCACTGCGGTTTGTGGAGGTGGGCGGCGATAGACACACGCTAAGGGTGGATATGCGTGATTTATCATCTCCCCTCTTGAGTTTTTCTAGATGCTCCGGAAAAGGTAGAGATTGCAGTTACCTCGGAAATTGCATGCAAATTCTGTCGTCAGCTGGTCAGAATTCTCATTCAAAACTCTATTGAATTTTGTATTGCTGTTTAAATGCATCACAGTGTATCAAAGCTGTCTTCTAATACCATGCAGACGTATTGAGAGATGTCTGTTATCAGACCAATGTGACTGACACGCATTCGATGTTTTGAGGCGAGATTATGCATCATTGCTTTTCTGTCTATGAGGTCACCTATCCGAAATGAGATGCACATTTGTTTCTCTGACTGAGTTGGAATGGGTTAACACTGCCGGAAATGTACGGTTGTTTAGTTGCCAAATAGCATCACCGTAGATGCTTGTCTCTGAGCATTTTGAGATGAAACTTTATTCTTTTGCACATGACACAATTAGTTGTAGCAATCAATGTCAAGTCAAATCTTTTGCAGTATGGGCATGACCATGGTGGGTTCCATTTAAATCACCTGATTGACTGGCCAAGAAATGTTTCGGTTGCAATTCTGCATCCCAAAAAAAGATGGAAGGTGCGTTGTGTGATGGTTAAGGAGATGAGGAATATTTGCATGCATGTATGTTTTGTAGCCTGCAATTGGCTGGCAATCCCCACGTACTGCCCCAAAAACAGTTGGGATAGGGTCCAACACACCCGCGACCATCGTGAGGATGAGCGGTTCAGATAATGTATGGTTGGGTGGATGTTTTGGAGCAAATGATAGGCTGTCTCGGAATGCCTTGTGATAATTTACGGAGCGGGTCGAGTCACCCGAGCTGTCTGAATGGTCTGAATCTGTCTGATTAGTCCCAGAGCAAAGCTGTCCATGCTTTATAGATCGCCATGCCAACTGTTGCATCAACAAGGGAGCTAGTTAGCGAACAGTCAGTCCCTCCCATTGCTGGGGAAGCTGTCAAGCGAGGCTGTTGTGCGGAACCAACTTTACACTCATCTACCTCCTCATTGCAGGGATGCAAATATAATTAGTTTGGTTGTCTGCTTGTTTATTGAACATATAAACAGAGAACAGAAAGTTGGTGGGAAGTAAAGGAATTTTTTTTAATAGTCATCATTCAGCACAATATACATGTTCAAAGGAAATAGGAAGAAGTAAAACATTTATCCTACCCCTTGTTCTTTGTGAATTTTAAATTGTTTGATATGAATATAACAATTTAGTATTTCTCAATTTGAAAAGAAAAGAAAAGTAATCTTATAGACTTACTTAAGTATACAAATGCTGTATCTACGTATATATGCCTTCAAATTTTGGTATGTGCAGGGAATATGTAAGCACACACTGTGGCACATTTGTCTATCACTATACTCTCATACTCATCATCAATATTCCGTTACATTACAGCATTTGATCAAAAGCTTTTAGATCTAGAAAAATCCCAATGGTAAATTCTTTATGTCTGTACAAGTGGCTATTGCTTCCACAAACTCCATTACTGCCATTGAGGTGGTCCGTTTTTCTCTGAAGCCATATTGATTTTGACTCAATAGCATATGTTTCTGAATAAAGTTATTGAATGTGTCAGGGTATGATCCTGATGTCCAAGAAATGCAATTTATAATGACATTTGATGCTTGATTTTTAAATATGTATTTAATATGTATGTGGCTCACTCGCTCTCACTTGCTCCAATTTAGTAGTTAACACCAAAGCAATGTAACTTCAGAACAAGTCACACCCATCCATCCGTATGTCAATTTTCTGTAACGCTTGTCTTCGCTAAGGGTGAGCTGGAACCTATCCCAGCTGATTTAGGATGAGTGGTGTGCACCCTTAATTGGCTACCGACTAATCACCTGCTATATAAAAAAAAAAAAAACATTCACACATAACATCCCTAATATTAATACTTTACCATCAAAGGCAGTTAAAAAAAAGGCTATTTAATAGACCTGGACTCACCCCCACTCACCCATCTCTAATATGCTTATATTTAACTTTTATATTTTATTTTTATATTTATGTATATACTTTTTGTTTTCGACTTTCTCCTTTTCATAATTGTGCTGCTGTAAATTGGAAAAATATTTCTCCATTGTGAGACAAATAAAGGTTTTCTTATCTTATCTTAAAGAGCAGTTCCACTAGCTATATTTAGCATTGTGCACTTTCAGCCTGTGTGACATTGTTTGATTTCCTGAGGCAGCAGACACCCTGATCACACATCCTGCTAGTCGTTGACTGCCCAGTTATACAGGCCACAGTTGGCTCTCTCACGAGTAAATCAATTAAAAAGCTCAGGAGAGATGTTGAAAAGATGTAGCTCAAAGCTTCTTGCGGACAATATCGTAAAGAAAGAGGCCATTGCGCAATTGTATGCATGGCATACACTTGCCACGTGGCTAATTGCTTTTTCGACGTTGTCATCCTTCATTCCGGCTGATTCAAGGGTTTCCTCCATTGAACCGACCGTTGCAAATTACATGAATATTAATTAATCCAATGCTGGAAGATTGGACGGCTTTGTTGAAAAGGATCACCTCTTGGAGGTTGCATCCAAAGTGCTCGTCATTACAGCCCAGTCTGATTAAAACTTTGCTGAAGCTCAATTACCTGCTGTACTGTATATTCTATGGTCATCACTTAGCAGCTATCCCCGACCATCGACCCCCGGCTTGCTTTTTTGAGTTGAGGGAACAGGACTCTGAGCCAAGGAGGGGCACATATCAGCTGTCTTTGGTCTCCAGCTGTGTGACTCATTTTGAAGGGGTGTGAAGAAGACCTACTAGTGGATTGTTAGGGGAGCAGGATAACAGCAAGTAGTCTGCAAAACAGTGCCCCCGAATAAAGATGTGCATGCATTTACTATTTTCAAGACATGAGTCTAGCCGCCGTCATGACACTTGATTAGCACAAAACTCTGTGGAAAATTATTTCTAATTAAGTGAGCTTTGATCTCATGTTGGAAAGTATGGTGAGCATTCCCCGATGCTGCCTAAACCAGGATCCATTATGTGGAAGAAATAGGTAAGGTACTGTGTTCATTTTAATCCCAATACCCTTTGAAATCTAAACGCAAGCGCTTCACAGCCTGCTCCTGGGAGCATCATATGAGTCAATGGACTGCGCATGAATTCATCCAGTGATTACACGAGCCTAGATAGTACCCATTATTCACTTTACAAACATGAAAGATGCTGAGACCTCACAAGATATTGAAGGTGGCACTTGATGCCCCCCCCAAAAAAAATTAAAACAAGCAAAAGATGAAGGGTGGAGTAACAGCAAGTAATTGTTAACCACTGTGACGAAATAGTCCACGTAGCGCAAGGGTTAATTTTGAGTCATGAATAAAATCAGCTTAGCAAGCGCATCTTGGGGAAGCCGCAAATTTTATCTAAAAACTTACAATTTGTCACCTCTGATGTCATTTCACAAATTATTTATAAAAATAGCGAATAAAATATCATAATGGAAACCTCCAGTACGAAATCGAAGGTACAGGTAAGTCTCACAGTCGGGGTTTGAGCTCAAATCATAATGCACGGAATACTTCAAAAAAGAAATTAATGTTCATATTCAAATAATCAAACACAAAAGAAGGTGTCATATAAAATAAAGATGTGAATATAGGGTTGGCTAGCAATGGTGGTTTACCCATTTTACCTCAACAGATGCTTGTATGTGGAGGTGTCAGGAAGATTTCCGGACAGAATCTGACTCTATAGATGTAGACTCCAGGTCCAGAATCCAGGAGCAGGGGATCCATTGCCGTTCTACTGATCCATAGCCTTCCTAATTGACCAGTTACAGTGTGGCTCTGCCACTGCACCTGGAGCCCAGAATTTCTCTCACAGTGTACATTGGATAGCCATTAAATTACTCGCGGAGGTGAAGAAGCTAGAGGACTGGATGACACATGTTTCAGCACAGAGACATGGAAAACAGGATGGACCTTCATGCAGGGTGGTAGCCGGAGCTTGAGGGTCACGGGATTCATTACGGCCTCCACTTCAAACGGTCCCATGAACCTTGGTCCCAGCTTGTGTGAGGTTCCAGTCAATTGCAAGTCCCGCGTCGACAGCCAGACCTGCTGTCCCACTCGTTACTCAGGAGTGGGGTGGCACCGATGGTCAGCTATGAGCTGGTTGCAAGATGCTGCAGCGTGATAGAGCAGCTCGGGTCTCCCTCCATATTTTATGAGCTCGCCTCAGGTGGATCTGAACAGAGGAGATCTCAACTAACCCTTCCTGTGGTTGATATCCATAAGCAGACATGAAGGGCGACCGGCCTGCAGCGGAGGAGATGAGGGTGTTGCGCGCGTACTCTACCCATTGTAAGTGCATGTGCCCATGACACCGGTTGGTGCAAGAACTCGCACCATAAAGCTGTCCCCAGGTGCGGATTCATTCTCACCGTCTGGCTATTGGACTGGGGATGATATCCAGATGACAAACTCGCAGCGGCTCCCAGAGCTCAGCAACTTTGACACAAATTGTGGATCCCGGTCAGACACAACGTCTCCGGAATCCCATGTAGAAGGAAAACGTGCTGAACCTGGAGATTAGCAGTCTGTAGTGTGGAGGTAAGGTTAGACCGGACGAAGAAGTGGACACACTTGGAAAAGTGGTTCACAATGGTGAGTACAGATGCTCCCCAGGTTACGAACGAGTTACGTTCCGGACGATTGTTCATAAGGTGAATTTGTTCGTAAGTTGCTTCAGTGCTATATTTTGTCTGGAATGTATGTTTAAGGCTTATATTGACATCCATATAACGGGGAGAGAGCTTTTCGTCACGTTCTTCAGGGCTTGAGGGTTAGCTGCCCGCTAAACTAGCAGCAGCTTCAGCGGGAGAGTAGACGACGGTCGTCGACCGGCGCACCAGGACGCCTCCCGCCCGTTCCACCGTCACACGCCCGCCCCACGCCTCTCGCGCGCCGCCGAGCGTCGCCTCCGCCGTCCTCCTCCGCCCGTTCGGCACTTTCGGAAAAAGCGCGCAATACAAAATCTAACTTTTTTTTTTTTTTTTCGACAGACCCGTGAAAATGTTCGTATGTACCGTTTGTTTGTAACTCGGATGTTCGTAACTCGGGGAGTGTCTGTATGACCAACTGGTGGTGTCTGACTTACAGTGGTCGAGCTGGGTAGGAAACTTAGAGGAACGTGACGGACTGATAGGGCAGACTAAACATGCTGGATAGGGACCCTCGAAGACCGGAGTTGGACCCAACTGTCATGGGGCCCAGACACCGGCGAATGTTTATCATCCAAATATAGAGATAATCTTCACTTCCGGGATCTCTTTCTTTTATTAAAGAAAATAAAGCAAGTTATGTAGAGGAGTTCAACATCACGGGATGATCAGTGGTTGTTTAAAATGCAGTTCAACCTTTTGAGGGAAATTACTTCTTTATTTTTTATTATTTATTTTACATCTTTATTTTGCACTTAATGGTATTGACATTATCTTGACTGCTAATGGACAACTGTTGAATGTGTCTGTATGTCACGCAAATGTTTTAAGAAAACACATAAAAATTGCAGTTGAACTCAGCATGCACACTGGTACACAACAAGGTAGTTTTTGCAAATGAAATCACCAATACTTGGCTTTTGACTTGAGATTCCAATTGATCCTCGATCGCTCGGCCGTCCTCTGTTTACATGTAAGCTCCTCCCACCAGAATTTATACCCAAGGGGCGTGGAGATTTGACAAAATAGCAGAATGAAGTGGAAATGTTTCGAGAAGCCTGCTGAATGTTGACTACATTTACAAAATTAAAACAAAATCTATTACATAATGTCTCCAAAGTGTGTATAAAAAGTGTTTAGAATTTATTACCACTCCGACACCCCACCCCCGCTGTCAAGAAAAAAGGGTTGCGTCCTACAGGCTCCACTAATTAAGGAAAAAGTCAAGTGCATTTAAATTGACCATCCCCGGCGGACCACAGACAGTCAGGTAAGCCATGTTATTATTTGTGGTTATGCTTGTCTTTGTTTATTATGTTCAAGGAGTCTTGTGACAGTGCTCCAGGCAGAAATGTCTGAGAAGGCGGAACGAATAGACCGGGCAAGCAGTCACAGATTAAAAAATATATATTGTAAAAAAAATGATTGTAGCTAATAGAGTAAAAGTTTCAAGTATTTTTGGTAAGTAGAAAGAATGTTTAAAGAATGTTGCATTAAAACTATACAGAGAAAGAATTTTAAAAAGTTTTTTTAATGGCGTAAATGTAGAACTTTACTAGCCACATCTGGAAACAATTCACATAATTCAGAATGGCTTTCTCAGAGGCACATCCTGAGAGATGAGCAGATAACAAAAGACAGACGGAGAGTTGTTTGATTTCATATTTGATGAGTGGGCAGGCCCAAGCAGCATGGTGGACTAATTCACAGTTCTGAGGTTCTGTGTTCCAATCTTTGCTCCTGCGTCTTGTCTGGAGTTTGCACTTTCTGCCCATGATTGTGTGGATTTTCTCCAAGTACTTTGGCTTCCTCACACATTCCAAAAACATGCCAATTTGGTGAACTGAAGACTCTAATTTGCCCACATTTGTGAATGGTTGAAGCAACGATTGTCAGGCAACCCGTCCAGGGTTTAACTCGCTTCTCACCCAAAAGTCAGCTGGGATATGCTCCACGTCACCGACTACCCCAATTTGGACAAAAGCCACACAAAAAGGATGGTTAACTGGGTGGGCAAGTCCTCTCGAGGCCCAACAACCACTATTTGCATTCAAGTAATGAAAAATAACCTGACATTTAAATGCTTTGAGCCCAAAAGGAAGGCCCGAGATACAGTTTTTGACCACTGCACCTCTTTTTGTCTCCTGTGTGACTCTTCCTTACTGCAATATTTCATGATTCTGATCTCCAATTTAAAGTTCGGTAGCCAATGCTGGAACCATCCTTTCATCCTGCGAAATCAAGAAGAGGCAGGAGCAGAACAAGAGTGATTAATGCCCCACTTGAGCGCTTAGCCCATTTGAACTCTTATCCCTGCCATTTCTTTTCACTGAAGTATCATCTTCTGAGTGCAGCCAACGTTTCCCTTATCTCCTTTACACCTGCCCACACTTCTGCTTCCATCACCACCACCCCCATCTCTCTTGTTTAATTTCCTTTGCAGCCTCAGATCATATGTCACGACCAATTCTTTGCCCAGTAAGCAGACAGCGCATTTTGGCGTGGAACAGTTTTCTCACTCTCACTGAGGAGATTGCTTTATTAATGGTATTCTCTAATAATTATTCCACAGATCAATGGAAATTGACCTGAGTGAGGTGGCCCAGGCAGCTGAGATGAGCTCACCAGTTCAATATTGGTTCTCTCTTTTAATGGGGTGGCAACTGACAGCTGAACTTTTTGAAGATGAGCGAGTTTTAGATGGAGTGGAGGAGTTTGGACAGTCGCTGGGATGGAAAAGCAAACAAGATGGACCATCTGTGCTGAGTTGTGCAAGTCAGAAGGATCACGGAATGCTTAAAAGTTGGATCCAGGGAGTCTTTTCAATTTAGAAGGTGGAAGAATTTCTCCTTCTGATCAGAGACAGATCAGAGAAAGGTCAACTCATCAAAATCGGGAGGAAAAACAAAGGTCAAAGAAAACGTTTACAGGCAATCCAACAACTAGAAAAAAAGATGAAAGATCAGTGGATTCAAATGGCCTAGCATCTTGTGAGGGGGTGTTGCTGCAGCTGTTCACATGCATATATTTTGCACATGTATTCAACAAATGAAAATCTCTCACTTCACCGTATAGGGTCTTTCATAATAAATGTTCTAGTTGAAAAATAATGTTTTGTACAGCAATGGGAATTCCTTTTTCAGATGACTGCAGGGAACAAAACAAAGCTGCTTAAATATAAAAATGATTTTGCTTTTAAAAAAGAAGGCAACCCCCCCAACACACCCCCACCCCTCAAAAAATACAAAGCTCCAACATAATGATTGTTTGAAATGTGTTTGATGAGGTTGCTGCCGTGACGTTTAGTCTGATGAGCAGAAAGCCTAATGAGCCAGTGTGCCTTCTGGTGTAATGTATTTGAGATGCAATTTACTTTGTATGAGTGGCATGTGTGCATGATGCATGCTCTCAAGGGGCGGCTTCAAGCACTTTTTCAGTCCAACAATGCATCTTGTCTCCTTATTGCATTATTATTACACTGTGATTTGTATTCTTTTTTTTCTCATTTTTTTTATATTCATATTGCATGATTAGTGCTACGCATTGACCATTGACTGAGTGATTAAAAACAAGAAATTGCACTGGGCTATATTACATAATCATACACTTTGTCTAGAAAATTGTGTCAATCTGTTAACCAGTTGCCAAAACCTTTCTCTTTGGTCTTTGCAAAGAAACTGCAAGAAAGACACATCCTTTCCTAGATGCGGTGAAGATAATGTGCTACATGACTTCGAGGTCTTTTCGGACTCGTGCAAAGAGACATTGGTTGTCCCAAAATCTCTCTCTTGAAAGAATTTAATTAAACCTTGCATATGCGTTCTCAGGGGCCTAATCTTCAATATCAAACATTCTACTTCAAAATCTACTTAAAAAACATGCACTTACACAATAATGACATTTTAAAAAAGCCACATTTTTCATAACTCTGAACAATCCGAGGCCTGCACAAAATATTGATGAAAGCCTCCACTCTATGGTGCAAATAAATCACCAAGTGTCCGAAACCCGTAAGAATCAATATGCCATGTACATACTTTACGTAACCCTGACAGATGCACAGTGTGCAGATTTAAGAGAATATGCTGTCATTCCCTGAGTAAACTGAAATGAAGACCATATCGAGCTCAGACTGGCTTCCATCAGCGTAGATGTGTGATGAAAACGTAGACAAGATCATTTCATGTTTTAAAGGAACAATCCCCCCGACACTTACAAACTAAATATTTTGCAAATTTCCTCTGCAATATTCCGCTGAGTACACTCATGTCCTCCAGTCTTAAACAACTTGTGTTTTATACCGGCTCAGAAATTAACACAACTTAAAAGCTATGTTTACTCTCTTAGATTTGTTTGGAAAAACGTTTGTCATTGTCATTGTTGTTGTTTTTTGTTTTTTTCCCCCTCCTTCCCCTTCGTGATATTGCATCTGTGTTCCATTTTGGTCTACACAACAATACATTAAATATTAGTAACAGTTACCTTACCTTACCTTTACAATTTCATTGTTCCAATCCAGTAATGCATCTATTTTTTAGATGTACAAGGCAGTTGCAAAATGAAAACAAAGAAACAGGGATGAGCATGACCAACTCACAATCGCAATTTACTTTAAAAAGGAAAGTGAAAGTGGCCCAACCCCATCAGGCCATGAGCTGTATGGTGCAGGATCAATTTAAATTTCATTCTTGCAATTATATCGTGTTAAGGCACTGACATGTTTAGTTGGTCTATCAAAGGATTAGGACCATAGGGAAAAGGAGGGCCATGCTGGAAAAACCACTAGGCCAGCAAGTTGTAATGATGCATCACACATCACATGTCATTATGTTATTGCGCAGCTCTAAGGATCCAGGCACACAGATGCCTCTGTCAACAATATTTTTCTTTCTTTCTTTCAATCTATGTACATATGCAGTTATAGTTGACTGGGAAAACAATTAATAAAATAAATAATACACCCTTTGGTTTTGCAGCAGTTGTGTGTGCGTGCGCGCGTGCGTTAAGCTATCTTTTAAATACTAACCTATAATTTGATCCAAGATATCTGGACATAGTGTTATTGCTGTTCTTTTCCGTACATGTACATACAATTACAGAAGTCCTGCAGTTAAGACAATCAATTTGCAGCTCAACGTTTTCAAATCATTCAGTCTGTCTGCTCTCCTGCTGCAATTGTCAGTCTCCTGATTCTCACAGCAAAACTCTGTAATTACACCCAAAAAAACAAAATGCTTAATTTGTTGAAAACGACAGAAACAGGGCGGCCCGGTGGTCCAGGGGTTAGCGCGTCGACCTCACAGTGCAAAGGTGCAGGGGTCGATTCTGGCTCCGGCCTCCCTGTGTGGAGTTTGCATGTTCTCCCAGGGCCTGCATGGGTTTTCTCCGGGTACTCCCGTTTCCTCCCACATTCCAAAAACATAGATGGCAGGCTGATTGAACACTCTAAATTGTCCCTTGGTGTGAGTGTGAGCGTGAGCGTAGATGGTTGTTTGTTTCTGTGTGCCCCGCGATTGGCCAGCAACTGGTTCAGGGTGTCCCCGAAGACGGCTGGGATAGGCTCCAGCACCCCCTGTGACCCTTGTGAGGATAAAGTGGATCAGAAAATGAATGAATGAATGAGACATCTGAAATATTCCACCATTCGGTACTGGATCTGAATGCGTTTTTCAGATTTGCTTCAAACTTTTCAAATCCTCTTAAATAGCACGGTAAATGGGAATATCCTGCTTATGTGTCGCGTCTTTGTTGTTAATCCTCTCTGCTTCACCTTCTTAACCCTATGTTGTTGCATGGCTTCTGCAGGGAGTTATTCAATTGTGGTTTGTTTTTAAATTTAGGGTAGATTATGGCCAAATATCATAATAAATTCACAATTTTGGGAAAAAAATACATAATAGGGGGGTACTTGTGTGCATAATGGTCACTACAATTACCTTGCCAAAAAGCATGGCAGTACTGATAGGTAACACATAGAAACTGTTATTTATTGTGTTCTATATGTTCTATATACTCTTCTGCACAAGTACAATAGGGTATTTGGACCTTTTCATCTCACGGATAGAAATTATTCAACATTTTGTGGACCCTCTTTCACCTTTTCCTCCCGCTGTTGCATACGCTAGTGAACATCTCGTGATGGATTTAAAAACTAAAACTGATAACTTGAATAACCAATATGAGTTAAAGTTGTGGTTACTGTAAGTAACCCGTATGCAACATAGGGTTAATGTCATTGTGTCTGTTTTGCTTGTGCTTCAGCTCCAGCTGAAGTGAAGGGCGTTTCCCTCCAGCAGGCACACCTGTTCCGCGTTTCCTAATAGAGCCTTGCTAGTATGTCTCTGTCGGATTATTGACCTTGCTTGCCATTGGGCCTCAAGTGTTGTTTTCTAGACCTCTCGAGTTTGTAGTCACTCTTGTTTTTCATAGTTCCTTATTTGTATTTTATTATTTTATTGATTTGTTGCTCTTGAGCTTTTGCTTTGTGTTATTGGACTCTTGACATTACGTTTGTGTATTCTCTGTTTTTCCTTGTGCAAAGAGACATTGGTTGTCCCAAAATCTCTCTCTTGAAAGAATTTAATTAAACCTTGCATATGCGTTCTCAGGGCCTAATCTTCAATATCAAACATTCTACTTCAAAATCTACTTAAAAACATGCACTTACACAATAATGACATTTTAAAAAGCCACATTTTCATAACTCTGAACAATCCGAGGCCTGCACAAAATATTGATGAAAGCCTCCACTCTATGGTGCAAATAAATCACCAAGTGTCCGAAACCCGTAAGAATCAATATGCCATGTACATACTTTACGTAACCTGACAGATGCACAGTGTGCAGATTTAAGAGAATATGCTGTCATTCCTGAGTAAACTGAAATGAAGACCATATCGAGCTCAGACTGGCTTCCATCAGCGTAGATGTGTGATGAAAACGTAGACAAGATCATTTCATGTTTTAAAGGAACAATCCCCGACACTTACAAACTAAATATTTTGCAAATTTCCTCTGCAATATTCCGCTGAGTACACTCATGTCCTCCAGTCTTAAACAACTTGTGTTTTATACCGGCTCAGAAATTAACACAACTTAAAAGCTATGTTTACTCTCTTAGATTTGTTTGGAAAAACGTTTGTCATTGTCATTGTTGTTGTTTTTTGTTTTTTTCCCCCTCCTTCCCCTTCGTGATATTGCATCTGTGTTCCATTTTGGTCTACACAACAATACATTAAATATTAGTAACAGTTACCTTACCTTACCTTTACAATTTCATTGTTCCAATCCAGTAATGCATCTATTTTTTAGATGTACAAGGCAGTTGCAAAATGAAAACAAAGAAACAGGGATGAGCATGACCAACTCACAATCGCAATTTACTTTAAAAAGGAAAGTGAAAGTGGCCCAACCCCATCAGGCCATGAGCTGTATGGTGCAGGATCAATTTAAATTTCATTCTTGCAATTATATCGTGTTAAGGCACTGACATGTTTAGTTGGTCTATCAAAGGATTAGGACCATAGGGAAAAGGAGGGCCATGCTGGAAAAACCACTAGGCCAGCAAGTTGTAATGATGCATCACACATCACATGTCATTATGTTATTGCGCAGCTCTAAGGATCCAGGCACACAGATGCCTCTGTCAACAATATTTTTCTTTCTTTCTTTCAATCTATGTACATATGCAGTTATAGTTGACTGGGAAAACAATTAATAAAATAAATAATACACCCTTTGGTTTTGCAGCAGTTGTGTGTGCGTGCGCGCGTGCGTTAAGCTATCTTTTAAATACTAACCTATAATTTGATCCAAGATATCTGGACATAGTGTTATTGCTGTTCTTTTCCGTACATGTACATACAATTACAGAAGTCCTGCAGTTAAGACAATCAATTTGCAGCTCAACGTTTTCAAATCATTCAGTCTGTCTGCTCTCCTGCTGCAATTGTCAGTCTCCTGATTCTCACAGCAAAACTCTGTAATTACACCCAAAAAAACAAAATGCTTAATTTGTTGAAAACGACAGAAACAGGGCGGCCCGGTGGTCCAGGGGTTAGCGCGTCGACCTCACAGTGCAAAGGTGCAGGGGTCGATTCTGGCTCCGGCCTCCTGTGTGGAGTTTGCATGTTCTCCCAGGGCCTGCATGGGTTTTCTCCGGGTACTCCCGTTTCCTCCCACATTCCAAAAACATAGATGGCAGGCTGATTGAACACTCTAAATTGTCCCTTGGTGTGAGTGTGAGCGTGGCGTAGATGGTTGTTTGTTTCTGTGTGCCCCGATTGGCCAGCAACTGGTTCAGGGTGTCCCCGAAGACGGCTGGGATAGGCTCCAGCACCCCCTGTGACCCTTGTGAGGATAAAGTGGATCAGAAAATGAATGAATGAATGAGACATCTGAAATATTCCACCATTCGGTACTGGATCTGAATGCGTTTTTCAGATTTGCTTCAAACTTTTCAAATCCTCTTAAATAGCACGGTAAATGGGAATATCCTGCTTATGTGTCGCGTCTTTGTTGTTAATCCTCTCTGCTTCACCTTCTTAACCCTATGTTGCATGGCTTCTGCAGGAGTTATTCAATTGTGGTTTGTTTTTAAATTTAGGGTAGATTATGGCCAAATATCATAATAAATTCACAATTTTGGGAAAAAATACATAATAGGGGGTACTTGTGTGCATAATGGTCACTACAATTACCTTGCCAAAAGCATGGCAGTACTGATAGGTAACACATAGAAACTGTTATTTATTGTGTTCTATATGTTCTATATACTCTTCTGCACAAGTACAATAGGGTATTTGGACCTTTTCATCTCACGGATAGAAATTATTCAACATTTTGGGGACCCTCTTTCACCTTTTCCTCCCGCTGTTGCGCACGCTAGTGACATCTCGCGGTGGATTTAAAAACTAAAACTGATAACTTGAATAACCAATATGAGTTAAAGTTGTGGTTACTGTAAGTAACCCGTATGCAACATAGGGTTAATGTCATTGTGTCTGTTTTGCTTGTGCTTCAGCTCCAGCTGAAGTGAAGGGCGTTTCCCTCCAGCAGGCACACCTGTTCCGCGTTTCCTAATAGAGCCTTGCTAGTATGTCTCTGTCGGATTATTGACCTTGCTTGCCATTGGGCCTCAAGTGTTGTTTTCTAGACCTCTCGAGTTTGTAGTCACTCTTGTTTTTCATAGTTCCTTATTTGTATTTTATTATTTTATTGATTTGTTGCTCTTGAGCTTTTGCTTTGTGTTATTGGACTCTTGACATTACGTTTGTGTATTCTCTGTTTTTCCTTGTACCTTGCCTTTTGCAAGCACTTTTAATTTATGTATTGTTTTACCTGGCTCGTTTTGTCCGGCGATTTCTGTTTGTACTTGGTCGGTACGCTTTTAGTAGGAAGCCCATTTTGTCCATGGAGTCAAGAGTATCGAAACCTGTTTGCAAATCTAGTACAGGGACCCGAAAAGTCTGCTTGGGTACCTTAACCAACTACTGCAGTTAAATGAAAAAAAAAATGAAACTGCATCACTATTTACCGGTATATAAAAAAATTACCGGCATGCAAAATCTTCACAAAGACTGCTGACTAAGAGCACTGAGGATACTTTTTTTTTTCTTTTTAATCCTGTTTGCAACCTAATGGTCACAATCCTGCTCAAACAGCCCTCAAGATAGTAAGAGGCCAAACCTGTCAAAGACACAGTATTGTTTAAGCTATCCTCTTGTGTTGGTCTTTCGGTACCTTGAGGCAAATGCTGTGATCGAGACACACTCTTGTAACCAAAAAAATAAAATCACAGACCTCAAGAAGCTGGCGCTGCAATTGATGATTTGTGCATGTAATGTCGGAGCTTCATATTTGTGCCTCTCATACATTATTTACCTCAATCTCTTTTACGTCTCTCTTGCTGATTAAATGTTTACAGTGCATCAAATACATGTTATGTTTGTTTAATAGCAAGAAAAGTTACGCTGCTGCTATGTTTGCCACTATGCATTTATACTTTGAAGATCACACTTTCAACAATAAAATAATAGAAGCGTACATTACATGTCATAAAAGATGTAAAATACATTTAGTTTAACTTTCACGACTCAACATTTTCATTTTGCTTTTTACTTCTATTTTCACTCAGCTGCAGTAAATGGTAGGTCATATAAAAAAAAGGAATCATGTTAACACGTTTAATGCAAAATGTATGTGTTTTGAAAGTTGATGGTGTCATAATCCACTCGTTTTCCAGTTGCTTGTCTCTTAGTGTTTTTTTTGCTTTGCTTCCTAGGCAGTGTAGTGAGAAGTTGAGCAAGGAGTCATACCTTGGATCATTTTTGAAATTTGCTCCCAGTCCTGATTGCTGCGAGCACACCAGGTAGCCGCCAGATGGTTTCCTTTGTCTTTGACATGTGCTGAAGTGCATTACTTTTTCTGGATTCTGCTCCGAGTTAGTTGTATTTGTGTTTTCTGAGGTCTCACGGGAAACTCCTTCCTCATTTTTTAGTTGCCGTTTGGTTGAACTTTGTTTGTATTCTCCTTGTTTAATAGTGCTTTGTTTATAAGTCACCTTTTATTTACTTTATTGGGAATAAAGACTTTGAGTGATGTCTGTTTTGGGATTCGACCACACGCTAATCATTACAGATTGCCACAAAAAATGCTGATTTCACTTCTATTTGAGGAAATGTCACACCTCCGCCCCCAAAAATAACTGATGAAGAAAGAAGCTAATATTTGAAATAGAACGGTATTCTCTTCTTTTCAAGGCAAGCTCAGGTAGAATTTTATGGCCTGCTTGTCTTGACTAGTGTGTATTTTGTTGACTTTAAAACCCGCGGTGCAATATCCCTCCCATAAATCCATTTTATAATGTTGATTCAACAGCCCATGACCTTTAGCTTGCTGAGACTTTCTGTACCAACAAATGGCATTTCTCCAGCTGGTCCTGGATTGTGTTCTTGGCTGGGCAAAAACGCTGCAGAGCATTGCTGTTTAAATTTATGATGCCCAGGAAACATCCAGTTAATTCTTATCCAGATTGCTAAAAGCCAGAACAATCAAAATGGGTCCACCACTTTTCCCTGTATTTCTTTTGGATGCCCATTCATTATCTGACTGTTTTAATTACGAAATGGAAAATGCACTTCACATCAAACATTAACTATTGTGGATTTTTAATTTTGTGTATGCATACATTCATACACACACACACATATATATATATACATATATATATATATATATATATATACATATACATATATATATACATATACTATATATATACTATATATATACATATATATATACATATATATATACATATATATATCATATATATATATATATATATATATATATATATATACTAGACTGTCAAACGATTACAATTTTAATCTAATTAAAAACTCAACTGTCATAATTAACTCAAATTAACTAAAAATTAATCATGATTGCTCACTCATTTTTATCGTTTCTGAATTTCCTTTTATATTTTTGTCCTATTTTCCCCATTTTAATGCTCTCATCAACATGGAATCATGAATCAGTTTTGATGTGCAAAATGCAAATATTTACTGAAATAACAATTTTGATTTTCAATTTTACATGAACATTTTCACTTGGAGCAGTTATTCACATTATCTCTCACACAATATTACTGTCCATCAACAACAGTGAAAACAATATTTTGTCACACAACAGCTGCTTGAACAGCTCTTTTAGGAATCAAAACAGCGTAATATAACATTATAAAGTGCACATCTAAGGTAAACTAGTACTCAGCCTATAATGGATTTAAGCCATGGTTGCATACTTCGTTTTCTCAAATTTGCTTTGAACACAGCAGTCAGGCTATGCTGATTCTGTTGGTCCTTCTTGCTCGGAAGTCTCTACGGTTTTGTGTCGACATCATTTGATTCTTGTAATGGAGGCTCGCTGGCAATCAGTAATGGTTGTTCAGTTAGGGATTATCGGTCAGCATGGAAGGATCTCGTTCTGTACTTTTGGATCATTTATTGGAGCACTTTGCAGCAAGTAGTAGTAGTAGTAGTTGTAACAGAAGTATCAGAAGCAGGTAATAACCTAAACTACACATACATGCAGTAAAAATTAATATATCTATCTTTCTGCATCAATGTAAATATGCATATAATTGACATTAATGAATACCTTTATCTAACAATACGTTTAATAAATAATGTAATCAACCCTGATTTGACTATGTATCATTATCGTCATCATTATTCATTGTTTTAAACGTAGAAACCATTCAACACAAACATAAAGTCGAATCGAACAAAAGAACTACAAGTCCCAATACTCAATCCCGGAAGTGGGCGCATGAACATATCAAGTCGAATCGAACAAAAGAACTACAAGTCCCAAAGGTCCAACCCGGAAGTGGGCTGGCTGCAAATTTACAGTACTTCTTTAAACGTCAGATTGCAGACGGACAAACATGACAACTATGCACAAATGAGCTAAATAAAGACACCCTGTATATATATATATATATATATATATATATATATATATATATATATATAAAATAACCCACACAGGTGTACAGTACAGATTCCCGATTCATAGCTCTGTTTTGATGAAGTCAGGTAAAAAGACAAAAATGGACTTCGGTACATCTGTTTTCTGTACGATTACTATGCACTTCTTTTGTGAATTGACAGAAATAATAGTTAATGCCTTTCATTTCGACCTAATATTTTTAGGGGAGGACACTGTGAAAAGTCTAAACTATGACGCTGCTTCTAATTTTAATATTTGTTTGGAGTCGGAATTGGATTTGACAAATGTAGGGCCAGACAAGAGATTTGAACACAAATATTTATTTACAAAGAGTGCAAGACCGACAAAGTACAACGAAAGACGCTGGTAACAAAGAACTAAAAACGCTTGCAAAAGGCAAGGAACAAGAAAAATGTAAATTGTCTGTCAAACTTTAAGGACAAGGAAATCTACTACTACTTACGTGCAGCGATACTTGCAATGCGAAAACTTGAAAGACACAGCTAGAGTCTATGAAGCAAAATATCAAGAACATCAAGAAAATTAAGCATTTGGAGATGGAGTCGTAAGCAACGCTAATAATCCAACAGTGGGTTGTCGGTGTGACCTGGCTTTTAAAGCAGCCACGTAACGAGGTCAGATTAGACAGGTGCGACTTGTGAGGGAACGCCCACTCTCCAGATGGAGACTGAGAGAACAAAGCAAACAAGACGGGATCATTCATTGTGTTTTTTGTTATTGTAAAGTGTCCTTGGGTGTCTTGAAAGGCGCTTATAAATAAAAAGTATTATTATTATTATTCATTCATCTTCCGAACCGCTTGATCCTCACTAGGGTCGCGGGGGGTGCCGGAGCCTATCCCAGCTGTCTCCGGGCAGTAGGCGGGGGACACCCTGAATCGGTTGCCAGCCAATCGCAGGGCACACAGAGACGAAAAACCATCCACGCCCACACTCATACCTAGGGACAATTTAGAGTGCTCAATCAGCCTGCCATCTATGTTTTTGGAATGTGGGAGGAAACCGGAGCACCCGGATAAAACCCACGCAAGCCCGGGGAGAACATGCAAACTCCACACAGGGAGGCCGGATCTGGAATCGAACCCGGTATCTCTGCACTGTGAAGCCAACGTGCTAACCACTGGACTACCGGGCCGCCCAAGATGGGATCATGAAAAGTTAAAAAAAAAAATAGGTATAAAAATCTCTACTGGTTTATTGGACTTGTATGGATCCAGGGCTTAAATGCTGTTAAATCAGCAACAAGTATTTCATACCTTAAAATGTTTTTTTTTTTGACCACCTGCAGCAATAAGTATTCATGTAGATGTGATGTTTTTCCCTGCAGCTCCATGTGAAGAATATTATCTGCATCCTATTAGCATGCTAAATGTGTGATATCGCTAACTTATTAGTATGCCACATGCAGAAAGAGACAATGCTATGTGGGCGATATAGTTAATTATGTTTGACCGTGTCACGATGCACGACAGAATGCCTCTCTAATGCTTGCTCATCAAGATGACCTGCAGGGCTGCTATTCGGATATGCTTAAACAGTGGCAGATCTGCATTTGGGGTGGAGGTGGTTCAGCATTCCATCAGTTTCTAATGTGTATTTTTATTCCACAGAGAGTTACTAGCATCGTGCTGCCTTTCATCCAGCAAGTATGGATTTTCTTCTCGGCCAACTTCACATCACCCATGGACTGAAGAGCTCGACGTTTGGGCTCCTCAAGCAAGGACAAACTAGACGCATCAGGAAAGGCAATTGCTGTACAAACTAAGACATGTAAATTCTCCTGTATAGATGACAAACCTGACTTGCGGCGATGACCTCAAAGATGGGTCGACAGTAGAACTACACTTGTAATCCAAAATCTGTTAATTTTGGAGTAATTTCCACCGCGTCACAAGTTTGCCATTCAAAAAGATGAGAGGGGGGCGGGGCCGACTAATATGCAGCGTTCAGGTCAACATGGGTTACTTTTTTTCCACTGCAAACTCCCTCCTTTCATTTTTTCTTTGACCATGCTTTTAACTTAAAACACGTCAAACAATGTTCCCCATTGAAATGAATAGGCATGCTATTAATCTATCCTTTCCTTTTCTTCTTGAGGAAAATATAATTCTCTAATCCACTTCTCTCTCCCAACCCCTTCTTCCAACTCTTCTGGAGGAACTCCAAAGCATGTCCTGGGTCATCCCGGAGGATACTGCAGGTGGGACATCTCTAATGTGATCATGGAACAAATTAAACTCATATATCCCAAGGCACCATCGTATTCAATTCAATGAAATGGTTTTGTTTCCAATAAAAGCGCCTCGGACACTTGTCAAAGTAAGTGAACCGTGCTATGACCTTTTGTTGGTATGGCGCATGAGAAGCTACATGAAATAGGATGAGCAATCTGTCCAACATGGCATTCCAAGACACATGTCAAGCACAAGAAGCAACACGACATTCTGGAAGCGGGACTTCATTTATTTATTAATTTATAGCTATGCTTCTCCTCTGTACACAAACGCTGACATCGTTGTTCCAAACTGTACCAGAGCAGGCTCAAAAGTAACTACACAATCTTTTTCCCATTGTATTCAGATGATTCTTCACATGTGACAATTTTAGGTCGACTATTTAATGGAGGACAGTCAGCCTTTGTCGTGCTCCACAATACAGGTACCCTGTGGATAAGCTAAGTGGGTGTGTATTGTCCACAACAGTAGAAGAGGGAAACAAAATGAGGAAGGGAAAACATTTTTTTTTTTAATAGTTTATTTCAAAATTGTTTGATTGTTCTGTTTTTGTTGAGTCTGCTTTGGGACCCCTGTTTACGCCAACCTGACAGAAGGTTTTTCAAATGTTTATTTATTCATTAATTTTTTTCATGTTACAAAAAACACTCCAAATACATCATGCATTTGGTTGGATGGGTCAGGTTTTTTTTTTCAGGTCTAAACTAAACAGAAAGGAAAGTACACATCTAGTCAGTGAGTTCAAAAGAGCAACTACCGGTACATGAATGCAGTCACTGTACCGCAAAGGAGCCTCTTCTTTGAATTCAGTTGATTCTGCTTGATGATTTGTTTTCTCCGAATGAACATTTTTGACATAAATTGAGAGCCTAATAGAATTCAAGAGTACTTCAATTTTCAGAATTTGCTTGCATTGCCAATACTTTTCTGATATTCTGCGCAGTGAAACAAACGAGTACAATTATTACCATGCCTTTTGTAGTGTTCACTCTCCGTGCCATTCCTTGCAATATTAAATGAATGAAAACCATTGTAAAGGGGATGCTGAATCAGTTAGCAAGGAAGCTTTGTTGGCCAAGAGCTTTACAGAAACAGCCTACCATTTTGACCATTGCCAAATGCGACACAGAGAGAGAGAGAAATGATCTTTTTGCAGTTTTTGGTATCATACATAGAGCTACCCCTCATTTATTCCTACACGAAATCATGGGAGTATTACGAGATTTAAATGAAATCAAAGCCTTCCACATTTCCGCCTCCATAATGAGCCCATGCACATGCAAACACAGAGCTACAAGCACGATTGCCGTTTACCGCACAAAATGTTCACAAATAAGAAAGGCAATAATAAAAGGGTTAGCGTGGGGGAAGCGCATCAGCTGAGCTGCCAACCGTGGCAGCTTACATTGCTAATCCAGAAACAGTTGCTCGCAGTCATGTTGACTTCTGAAACCAAAGCAAAACAGCGAGATGTAAATGAAGTGAAAACGGAAAGCAACATCAAGACAAACAATACACTCAGAGAGTCATTTCATCTTGACGAAGTGGCAACAAGTCCGAATGAAATCTGAGGGGCGTTCTGTCATGAGAACAGGCCTTAGCGTGCGGTACAGCTGCTTTCTCCCTCAAGTTCTTTTTGGTCAGCTGATATTCTGTCATCTCCTACTGGACCCGCGGCCGACATGTGTCAGGATTCCTTTGAGCTCTATTTCAATCACTCGCTCCAACTGTCACGAAATCTGACTGCCGCACACCTTCAAACTTGCAAGCTATAAAAAATGTAAAAATAAAATAACAAAGCTCCATTATATTATGCAAGAATTAGCTGAAATGAACCGCACAATCAACATGTTATTTTTTTCAATCAATACATTTTGATTGAAAATGACGTGGCGTGTTATTCTCTAAATTCTGAGGTCTAAACATGCAATTGCCTCCCTTTCAACAATTAAACAGCAAGGAATAAAGTTCTTGCTCAATCAGAGGAATACGCTGGCTGGCACTTGTAGAGGAAAGGGTGTGTTAACAGCATAGTAGCTATAAAGACATCACGAGTCGAGAGCAAGACTGAAAAATGAAAGGCAAAAAAAGAGGAGGCTCGTGCTGTGATTGAAATCAAAATTTATGGAACAAATCCAGCTACTCATTAAAAATGAATCTTTCCAATCAAGACAATTCGCTTTGGGCCCCAATTTGGTCTGTAGTCGCCCAGCATGCATGCATGCAACCAAGACAGCGTTCGCACCATATCTTTTCTTATAGTTTGAGTAAACGTTTGCATACAGATACCGTTGCTACACTTGAAGACATGTTGTTCAAGGTCAGGTGTGAAGTAGACTTCGGCCAACTACGAAAATGCTTTTGTTCGGCAATCTCCGGCGAGCGACGTACAAAAACATTCAAACTATATGAGTGTATATGGATGGAATCCTATGTCATGGTTTACAATGAACAATGCTGCCGATATAATGTACGGCGTGGCCGACAACGCAACAGAACTACCTCGGCAATGACAATGTAGGACACCAACACACTATGACGTGTACTCTCAGTGCTAGCAAAATCATGTTAGACCAGCTGGGCCAAGCGTCATTTTAAACTGGCTGCTTTCCACCAAATTGTCACCCTGCCACGTGCATTTGGAGGGAGTCACTCAAACTGCGCCGGAATTCCCAGCTTGGCGGAGACCGGTCTGCCAAACTGGCAAACACGCAGCCAGCCGAGCGCTGACATTCAGTCAAAATCAGGATACGGCAGTTTTTGTGCCACAGTGCATGTGCGCTGTCTAAGAAAATAGAGCCCAGGATGTTAATGTCTGATGCGGCTTTGTTTTCTCTTGAAATTTGTTAGGTTGATTGTTTTTAGTAATCATATATTTGCATATTATTAATGATAGATTGATGATGCTTGCAAAGAAGGACGCTTATGCCTGCAATGATAAATTCATTATGCCTGCAATGCAACGCTTATGGTTTTAATAAAGATATACTCACATTTATAATCAAGAATGTTTAATGCACTGTGTGGTAGTTGAGGGATGCAACCACCTTTCCGAGAAAGTGGTCGGAAGGAGATAAGTATTAAGACCAAACAGGAGCAAGGTCGGATGTGAATGGAACAGCAGCTGCAACTTGATGTTTTTGTCATACTTGCACACGTACGTAATTTACACTCACATACACACAGATAGTCAAACAAGTTCAGTGTGTCTTCAACAGCCCTCACCCTTTAGGTTGGACAACCCTATCTATTAGATTCCCAATAAATGAGGGGTTGAGGGGGGAGATCCTTGGGGGACGTGCAGAGAACTGAAACCTAACGCTCCTCGTTGCCCCCTGGTACCAGAATCGAGTCTCCTGTCTCCTCCTTATGTTTTATTTCTGAATGTCTAATTGATAAACCTGACAAAACTCTTTCAGGATTTGTCAAGCTTGTAGATACTGTTACTATTTATTGGTTTTCAAGCAGAAGCCCATCCCATTTGTGTGTGTGCGTGTGTGTGTGTGTGTGTGTGTGTGTGTGTGTGTGTGTGTGTGTGTGTGTGTGTGTGTGTGTGTGTGTGTGTGACAAGAAACATCCACAAACATGATTTGTCTAAAGCCTCATATTGGTGTCATAATCATTTCAAACTGTGAAGAGCACACCCACTTGCACGCATTAATACCCACAGCTTGTGCTTTTTCTCAAGTGCATCATGTTGTTATATTTGTATCAGATGAAATATCCTTGGACTTTAAAGTGCTTAAATCATAGGAGTGTGCAAATTGATTTTTTGTCTTGAAAATTTCAATTTATGATGCTTGTCGGGGCTCATGTCTTCACCAAAGATGCCACTTTTGGGCAACTGATTTATTATGAACACTCAACAGACATTTAGAGTCACACGCTGCCATTTTATTTTGCTTCCTTTCAGTGGCAATAAACAAAGGGAGAACATATTTAATGCGTTTGGGATTGCATTTTTTTGTAAGGGTCATTCCCAATGAACTTGGGTTGATCCCGCACCGAGGAGCCGAAGAGCTTGCTTCTCGTGTATTTCACATTTCCTTACTGGGGGGCTACCTAGAGGGGAGACATCAAAGGAGGACAATGTGTTCATGTGGAACCAAATGCAATCCCCCACCCGACCACTGCTCCCCCGCCCCCTCCAAAAAAACCCTCCCACTCTCGGCAGTTGCTGTTCAAAAAGGATGAGTAGGGAACACGCATATGCTCACAATTTGGAGAGCAGCAGCGAAGGCATAACATCTTGGCTGAGATTGTCAAGTGGAACTTGTTCAAAGATACCATACGTGAGTTTAGTGTCAGCACTACCGTGTTTCTAATAATGTTGTGATTTTATTCAGCTACACGAGAGTCAAAACGGTACAAAAACGGTCGTATGGCGTGCGAGTGAGCCGTGATTTCAGCAGTTGAGATCATGCTGTTGAATGTCGTACCACACTGCTCATTTAATTCCTGTTCTGATGGCTTCCTGATGAGAAAACAAAAGTGCAACAGAATTCATGAGTAATGTCTTTTCCGACGCGCACTGGCAAAATGATGCAGAACAAATTTACGTGAAATATGTTCTGTGCAAACCACTGATTTTTATTGACCAAAGTAATATTCTGATGCAAGAGATGAACGCATTCTACTCACAATTAATCGTTTGGATCATCGCAAAATTCTACACTTCATCCTCCTTCATGTTGTTAAGATTGTCGGTGTATTCATTGGGAGATTATGGAAAGTCTCCTGAATAATTACGCCGTGGTGCCTGAACTGTTGGGTCAAAAGTATCTGGAAGGTTTTTCCAAACACCACGTGAGAAAAGTTTTGATATTTGCTGCCTCTTGAAATGAGCAAAAATGGACACTAAAAGGAGCAATTTCAGAAACTATTTATTTGAAATAGTTGTATGACAGATTTGCCTTCACATGGAATTCTTAGCCCCTAATCTTCCATTTTCCAAACAGTTCATCATCATTGGGGTCGCAGGTGTGCCGGTGCCTATCCGAGGTTACTTTTGGGCAGAGGCAGCTTCCATCCTAGACAGGCTGTCAGCCAATTTTCTCCATCAATTATATTTCTTCCTGATCTTGATTCACTTTTTTTTTTCAGGTCAACGTCGATTTTAATGGAACAACAAGTGCAAGTACCTCATTAATGAATCACAAATGAGATGAGAGGCTCATCAACCTCTGACCAACAAGTGGTTGAACTTCTGGGAAGAGTGAAGACCCCATTGCGCCATTTAGCAGATGCTATGACGACGTCGAGGAGAGACCTAAATGAAAAAGCGTTCCACAGCCATGTTGGTGGGGCACCGCTGTTGATTAGTGCCTCAGTGTGAAGGCTGGTGGATGGCATGGTGGAAATCAGGCGTGGAGGACTTTCTCATCAGCGCGAGCCCTGCTGATTCACAGCTGGCTTCTGTTCAGTCCACTTGATGCTGTGGATGAAATGGGCATAAACGCTTATCAAAAAGAGCCTCCGGAGCTAATTACTTTCAACAGGTTCGAATATTAAGATTGCAATGGAGGATTTGGTGGGAAAGAGCTCTCAGCAAGATACATTAGAACCTATAAAAGGCAGAATTTGAATGAGGGTTTCAATTTAGTGATCTCTTTCATTTTATCATGGCGTCAATGTGTATTTTTATGTTACTTTCCAACAAATCTGAGATTCCCAGGAGCTCTAACTGCATTCATTACGCACTCCTGAAAAGGGTTTTTGAAACTATGACAAATCATTTCGCGAAGAAGCTAAATATTAACTTAAAACATATTACCATCCATTACAATGTTACCATTCAGTAGAATGTGATTGCATTGGCTGAGTGTGTTTTTTGTAATGATTTTACTTTGAAGGGTTGCAGTTACAAAATGAAAATGCCTTGACATAAAATTGTCTCTATTTAGCAAATATGCATTGGATTACGTATGTTGTATGCAATGCATTTTTTTATAGATGCTTTATTATTTAAGCAATCGGAGTAAAACTGTGAACACATCATTTAAAACCCAAGAAAAACATTATTCATTAGTTATTTGCATGTCATCCAGCCTGTAGACCTTCTCTTGTTTGTGAACAATAGGTGTCTGATTATTCTCGGAGGGCAGAAATGTGTCTGATTGACTGCCACTGACTTGAACTAAAAACAATCAGAAACACTTATAACTAAAATATGAACTCATGATAAATGTTTATAATTGTTTGGATTTGAGCCTCCGGATACAATGCACCCCAAAAGTTCTTTTTTCAACGTACTGTACTTAAAAAAAAAAAAAAAGAGAGTGAGGAGGATAAAGGGAGTGGATTTTGATAAAAGTTGTGCACAAAAGACAGCAAACATGTCTCATGGCGGGATGGCCACTTCTTAAGCTACAGTTTGGGCAACAAACTTCCAACATTGGGTTTTTGGAAGACATTTTTTCACCGGTATGTATAAAATGTTCGGTTGGGTTATCTTTGACTAATTTAGCCAAACATAATGGCTACAGGACTCTGCTGGCTAATGTCAACTCGAGTGTTTCAACAGAGCACACGTGCCTTCAATGCGAGCAACAAAAAAGTCCATCAATGATCTTGTTAACATTCTGAATTTCCTCCAATTCTATTTTTGACTCAACTGCCAATTGGAATGGAGATTTCGGGCGGTCTTGGAAGCGTTTCATCTGTCGTGAAAGCTTTTCAATTGAGAATTTACACATTCAAAGTACTGAGCGAGAGCAGAAGGTCCAATTCGTCATTAAAGCCAAACAGAAGGGTTGGTTTACTATCTGAGTGTTTGCCACCCGGGGGTATCTGTGGCGTCATGGTGAAAAGGGCCGTGTATATAAAAAGTCACCGAACATCTGTTCAATGGGCATGTTTTGAGGCCAATATAAATCACCTCAAACCTTTTCATCAATGTTACCCATAATCTTTACAACTCAGGAAAAAAAAAATGTTCAAGAGGGGGAGTAATTATGACTGAGACAATGTGGTTGCTAAAGTAGGACACCCCTTTAACACGTTTGAATGCGGCTCATTTTCGAACACAGTCAAATCAGTAAAAAGTGGGTGTGCAACCACACTAGCTCGGTTGTTTACTTTTACTTCCACTTTTGACGAATAGGTCTCACAAATATAAACAGATTTTTTGGGGGGGTGATGTTTGAACAGGGGCGTGTACACCTTCTATAACTACCGGTAAAAAAATGGAAAGTGGGCATGTCCAAATGTTATTAAAATGCGCTGAGACAATGGTTGGTGCATTCAACATCTTTAATCATGGTGTGGCACACTGGAGTCACGTAATAGCTGTTATGGCAAAACACAGCAGAGGTCAACTGTGACATATTAGCATTGATTCCTGATATTCTTCTGTCCAAGATACCCTGTGATATGCTCCAGTAGAGCCTCCCTCCCGGTTTTACTCCATTTCGCACCACTCTGCAGACTTCTGATCGCACGCGTGTCTGCGTGTGCATGCATAATTGTGTCGTTTGTGCAAATTACATTTCTGGGTTTATTTGTGGCTGCTCCTTTTTGCCATTATTCGTGCACTTCTTGCCGAGTGGAGTGACAGAGATCACAAAGTGAGTCGCTCCCAGGTACAGTAGATCACCGGTGATCGGGTTCTGACCTGCATTTGTTGGCCCCAGCCTGACAGGGACACTCTGAATTAGAGAAAGGGCACAAGGGGTAAACAAGCCCCGCTTGAGAAAGATGCACCACCTCCCAGCGACCCCATCGGAAATGCTCAGTGCAAGATGTCGTCGGCGCTGCAGCTGCTCTCACAGGGGACTCAGAGTCAGGGCTTGTTCTTCCATTCTCTCCCGATCTGCACGCCAAAGCTGTCACAGCAAATACAGTACATTTTTCAGGCCATGTGTCCTGTTTAAATAAAATGAAGATTACATTGATTTCATAGGGATTATATAAGAACGGCCCAGATAGCCAAATCATCCCTGATTGTGATGCATCTACATATCGTATTGGCTGGATGATTGTTGGCTTACAACGTGTGCAGAGGAGAGGGAAGGCGGTGGGGATAAAAATTCTGTTCTGATGATTTCTGCTCATCTAAAATGAATTCATCGCTCACTCATGCATGTCAGCATGCAAAGTATTTTCATCCAGCAGGATGATTGAGGCGCAGGGTCAACTCCAGCCGAGCACCTCCGAGTTTAATTTTTGGCTTGAAGGGAGCATCAACAGTCGCAATATAAACCCTGCGACTCAACTCTCCCCTCATGTTGAGCATTGGCGTTTGGTATTACACTACTGACCTTTACATGACTCACATGGCTGGATTCTACCTGCCAATAGCTATTTGGACAATCATGGGAATTACCAGTATTTCTATTTATTTATATATATTTTACACGTTGTAATCTCGCAACAGGAAATCCTTCTCGCACTCCGCTGCGTTGTGTTGCACACCTCACAGAGAACAAGATCACATACTGAAACGGGTGCACAGACCATGCTCCACCTCTTAAAATGGGGTGTGTTTCTTGTTCAAGGGCGCCTTACACCTAAGGATCCCCTTTGAAGCTCTGGTAGCTTCCGTACTTCCGCTCTTCTGGGAAGATTTTCTGGATGTAGAGTGTCGAAATGTTGTTAGACAAGAAGACCTGGCCTACATTTCAGACCTTCACTAAACCGCTCCTAGAAAGACAGGGTCGAATACATGTACAGATGGAATATTTTGCATTTAACATTCACAACTACCTGCGCGCACATCAACAGTGGGGTGATGAATCTATCATTCCAAGGAGACTGCGATTCCTATTTGTTCAATTGGCTGAACACAGTTTGCGTGTTGACAAAAGCCCATCATTCATTGAAAACACACAGTACCTGCAAGACAGTTGTGGCATGATGGCTAAGTAACCATCATATGACCAGCGCCCTTCTCCTGGTGTTTGCATTGCTTCCTGTCACTTTTAGTTGTGAGAGGAGAGGGCAGCTGCTCAAGATTTTGCCAACCAGCGTGCTATGATCACTTTGGGCCAGCTGGCCATGTTTGCGTTTGCATCCTTAATTCATGATGAGGGGAGTGCTTTTTACTGTTTTGGTCCAGCCTGACACATAACATATGGGGTGCACTTGTTTAAAAAAAGAAAAAAGAAAAAAAATGGTCGCATTTGGGGCCTTTGGTATTTAAAATATTGTTTCAAGCACAAAGAGCTTTGTTTGCTGCTACTCCAAACTTTGTCACATTGTCGCGTTTAGCATCCTTTTTTATGCCCTGCAGAATGCTTTTGTACTTTGGATTTGAGTTGCAGCTTGTAAACAGTCCAAAAGCGCTGCCTGCCATGTGAGACTTTGAAGCAAAAATAAACACCATGGACAGAATTAAAACATTGCCACTCGAAAAAAATAAAAAAATAAAAATCAACATTAGATGCCCTTATGTGAGAAAAGTTAATTACATCAACGGGCAATCTCAACTCGCTGCATTACTCATTAAAATGATGATGTGATATCTGAAGGGACAAGTATATGAGCCAGACCAAAAAGGGTAAAGAGTCTTGATTTTGAGTACATATATATATATAAATATATATATATATATATATATATATATATATATATATATATATATATATATATATATATATATATATATATATATATATATATATATATACACACACACACACACCTGCGGCCCGGTAGTCCAGTGGTTAGCACGTCGGCTTCACAGTGCAGAGGTACCGGGTTCGATTCCAGCTCCGGCCTCCCTGTGTGGAGTTTGCATGTTCTCCCCGGGCTTGTGTGGGTTTTCTCCGGGTGCTCCGGTTTCCTCCCACATTCCAAAGACATGCATGGCAGGCTGATTGAGCGCCCTAAATTGTCCCTAGGTGTGAGTGTGAGCGTGGATGGTTGTTCGTCTCTGTGTGCCCTGCGATTGGCTGGCAACCGATTCAGGGTGTCCCCCCGCCTACTGCCCGGAGACAGCTGGGATAGGCTCCAGCACCCCCCGTGACCCTAGTGAGGATCAAGCGGTTCGGAAGATGAATGAATGAATATATACACCCAGTAGGGCTCTGAGATCTGCCGACTCAGGTCAAATAGTGGAGCCTGGGTTTCAAAGCAAACATTTAGCTGTTCCACTGCAGGCAATAGGAAAAAGCTTCAGACAAAAGTCAAGTCAGCTCCGAGTGTAAGTATTTTTAAATCCAGGTTAAAAATGATCCTTTTTTTGACCATGCCTTTCATTAAGGTCTTTAAGGCATTCAAATCAGTAACACTGTCCATAATTTCACAACTTTAACTTTTCCTTCTTTGCCTTTGAATCTTTGGCCTCTAAATGCTCTTCATAAGCACATTTTTGTTTTCTTAGCTTTGCCTTTGAATGTCATGAAATGTTCATTGTCCTGAAACACATTGAATTGCCTTGTTTATGAAATATGCAAAATAAATTAAACTAACTTTCCGATTTGCCGCTCAAATTTTGAACCTCTTCAGCGCTATATAAATCAGCATGTATTGTATTGTATTGTATTGTATTGTAATAACTCCTTGTTGCACATCTTTCAGCTTGCCAATGAAGCAAGATGATGATGCTTTGTTTCTTTTTCAAATAAATTTCATGTTCCCAAAATCGAGTGTTGGAGAAGTTATATATATAGTTATATATATAGCTGTGTATTAGAATTTTCATTCCCCAACTCCCCCCGCACCCCCGCCCACAAAAAAAAAAAAAACATGCCCTGAAGTCATACAAAAGAACCAAATCCAGTGAAATGCTTTTGCGATGGAGGGGAAATGAGCACATTCTGTAAAGTGACACAGTGGACCAATTATAAATCGGAGGGTTTAGGTACTAATGCAGATGACAGTGCTGGGGGACAGGCAGTCTGGCACTAAACATTTTGGACCCATCGTCAGATGCTGTGCTGAAAGAAGGGGATACTATGGGCAGAGCTGAAAAGGGGAAAAGACAAAGATTGTACAAAGGAGAATAGTTAATATATACAGTATATATATATATATATATATATATATATATATCTCCAATCACCCATCACCTGATCCGTTTATCCTCACAAGGCTCGCCGGCGTGCTGGAGCCTATCCTAGCTGTCTTCGGGGGGTCGGCAGGCAACTCCCTGAACTGGTTGCCAGCCAGGGCTCACACAGACCAACAACCATTCATACACACAATCACACCCGGGGACAATTGAGAGTGTTCCATCAACCTACCACGCAGGTTTTTGGAATGTGGGAGGAAACCCGAGTGCCTGGAGAAAACCCACACAGGCATGGGGAGTACATGCAAACTACACACAGGAAGGCCGGGCTTGGAATCGAACCCTGCACCTCTGTACTGTGAGCCGAACGTGCTAAACAGTTGAACACAGTGCCGCACTCTCTCGCTCTCACTCTCTCAAAGTTAGATGGAAACGTGTAATTCAATAAGCATTTACTTGCATTCTGCACTGTATGTGCCATTATTACAGTGAAAATATTTTTCCGACATATTGTGCGTGCAATGTATGGGTAGTAAATAAAACATCCATCCATTATCCGAGCCGCTTCAATATATTGTTATATATATATATATATATATATATATATATATATATATATATATATATATATATATAATAATACCTTTTACATTTTTACAGCACAGCATCTCACAATATAACAAAGACACAAAACATCACTTCAGTCTTTAGTTTTCTTCGTCATATTTGTTTTCATACCCACACTGTGGTTTAACAATTTAAGAAACTCTGTCCTCATACAGCTTTTTGGGCATTTTTCTGTCTATCTGAGCTATGAGTTCTCCGACCAGCACCTTTATTAGACATTGAAACATTTTCCTGCGAGCTTTGTACTCTCTCACCTTTTTCGTGTATCGTACTGTCCTCAACTCTGAATTGTTAGTCAAGGGCAGACTGACTGCAGTTGTATTTGGCTTTTTCAACCAGTAAATCTAACAACGCACCTCTCGGTCCAGTGACTTCAACCACAGCAGTGAAACACAGGCGAATGAACGGGATGTCATTCCACCCCATTTCAGCAGCAAACAGCTGGCATTCACACTTGTAACTGAGCGCGCCTGCTCCACACACTTGTCCTGTCTGCCTCTGCTTGCCTTCTCTTTTGGGTTTTGCCCTTCCCGCCAGTGGGCACGTCACACACGCAGATAACAGCATACTCCGCCGGTCATAAAAAAAAATAAAAAAAATATCAGTAAAATTTCACACATGCTAATTGGTCCCACGAGAATCAATTAACGATGGACATTTTTATGAATTTATAAAACCCTCCAGGACGCTCGGACCGGATTTAAAAAAGTGGACATGTTTCCGGGAAAAGTAGGACGATTGAGTTTAGCAACCTGAATGATTCAAGAACAGACATTCTGAGACAGCAGAATTGCACGTACGCCGTTTGCTGGCGCGCTAAGGAGATCTGACTGATTTGTTGGTTGTAGTTGCTGAATTTGTTGCCAGCTCTGTCGGATTTTGCCAATAAAGCAGACAGGAAGGATTACCATCACATTCCTAAACACACATATTTTAACCGATCTATCGAAATTACATCTGTTCATACAAACCGGCACGAGAAGTTGACCAAAACAAAAACAACAAAACGTGAAATGGACACTAGATCCCTTTGACCATTCACATCTGTTGCTACAGTGAAAGGTAAGAGATTTAACATTCTCTTTGTTCACTTATTGAAGTGCCAGCCTCAGGAGAAATTCAAAGTTCAGTTTCTTGCTGAAGGACACTTTGACAGGCTGAAACCCCACAACCTTTGGCTTGGGTGACTACTACTACTAATCACTTGAGCCATGCTGCACTACGTGCTGAACGAAGGTCTCTGCCGCTGTCTCTGCCGCTGGCAGTGATCGCTTGATTACACACGACTGCACAAATTCAACAGCGATCTTGATCTTTTCCATGTTCTTCTCCTGACCACTATAGACCGCAACTGTTGAGGTACAACGTATGTTCTAGGTTATCCGCAGCTTTGAAGTTTTCATTTTGACCAGTTCCACATGCTCCACATTGCAGTCATTTCCTAAAATAGACAGTTGATAAATGACCGTCAAACACATCAGAGGTGGGTATGAGGTTCTTCGAAATACCTGCTGGCATGGTTACTTGTAAGTTATTTCGACCGGTATGACGCCTTATATTTTTTATCGCTTCCATGCTAATTTCAGGAATTTGCCTTCCTGTGCATTTTAACAAAGAATGCAATGTATTCATGGTCACTCCTGGCTGCTAATTTAATTGGGAATAATGTGTGTATTTTGAGTGCCAAATGTTGGAATTTGGCTTTGAAATTAAAACTAAAGATGCATCATCAGCAACTTTATGTTGTCACTTTGTGTGCTTCGCAAGCTTTCAAATGATCCCGCGCTTTCTATATAAGATGAAGATTAAGAAAGTTGTGAAATTTGCCGGCTATTTCTCCTCACCGATCTCGTTTTGATACAAAACAATACAAATCTTTATTTGTTTAGGGCTTTCGCAACAGCTGCAGCTGTAACAAAGCGCTTTACAGAACAGTTAACATAAAATAAAATAATCTAACAGAACACATCACATAAAACAGTCGTGCAATCGGAACGACTATTCCCGCATATGCCTTGTTGTTTGAAGCAGTTATAGATGAAAGAGAGAATCAAAGTCTCCTTTCACCAGTGGATCAGAGACGTCATGCTCACAGTGTGCGTGATGTCCCACACGTCAGCTTCAAACTAAATTTGAAGGTAAACAAGAGGCTCTAGCGCCCATTGATGATAAAAGAAATTGGTTCACTTCAATTTTATATCGGCTTCAATTCCAAGCGGCGACTCTCACTTTCCACACACGTATCTGTGCTGACGCACAAATGGATATTCTTGTATACGGAAATAGGTTCGTGGTTTATTCAGATTGCAGATCTCGGACACGAGCCTGTCGATGAGAATGACTTCTGATTCACTAATGTGTGCGCGGCGCTGAGAAGCAAATTGGCCAGGGCACGCGGGTCATAAATCCGACCGTGATTCTGCTTTTGTATATATGACGAACTTGCATCGCCAAGTTACAACATTTCTAGCCATTTATTGATGAATTAGCCCCAATGATGCCTTTTATGAGGTCAGGGAGGTTCTTTATCTGTGGTCCTATGTAATACCTATTAAAGATCAACAAGTGATCGACGTGAGACAGACTGACACTGAGCGGATGTGTCACCACAGCCAGTGTCTGCGCTGTCAAATGTGCTGAACGTCCCACACCGATGACACTTCACAGCCAACGCAAGCAGTAATTCGAAAGCATACCGATGTGGATGGAAGCTGCTTCGTTTGGAGAAGTGCCGCTAAAAAAGAAGATGGCCATCATAAAGCACGTACACATCTAATTGATGGATGAAATAAAAGCATAAAACATTCAAGGTTTATTCTGGAGGATTCCATGGGCTGTCATGTCAATATTACTCTGATTTCCTACTTTAATTTCAGCCAGACTCTCAACTATGGTTACGATTACAACCATAATGGATATCTTCAATGACATCTCTGGCAGTTGGCCAGTCAATCCATCAAATAAAAACCTGCCCTCTGGTGAAGCATTTTACCCAATATAATTTCACGCGACCCCAGTGATTTTAACCAAAAATAATATATTGATGCAATTCATGCAATCTTTAGTGGATAATGGCTGACAGTTGGCCTTTCCCCCGAGACTCCCCTGCTTCATCTTTGTTGCGGGTAAGGCAGAACTTTCACCTCTGACCCCATTTCCCAAATTAGAATGATGCTTTGCCTGAGCACAGCTGGCCATCAGGTATAAGCTATTCGGGTTTTTCCGGGTTTCCAAGGTTATTTGCTCTCAGCACGTTGCTGCACTGAAGGAGAATTTGTCAGAGGGGCTCAATGAATGATGCAATGGCCGAGTGGATTTGATGACATTATTAAGGTAGCAAACCCCCCCCAAAAAACAACAAAAAAGATGAGCTAAAATCAATTAGCACACTTTCTGATTCGTGATATTCATGTACAGTAACGTGACACCTCCTTTTCCTGACCTTTTGTTGAAACAAAATCCCAAAGCAGAGCTCCAAAATAGGTGCAATTAAACTTCATTGAACAGAAGTATGCACAAGAAAGTAAGAATCACAAAGTACCAACAGGAAATGACATACGTGTAGCTGCAGACATTGACTGAAGTAGTTTCAAAAGTATTGAGGTAAGTTAAAGTAAGAATTGACTTAAGTAGTGTAGAACTTAAACAACAGCGTTGTCATTTTTGTTTGCACATTATTTCCTATTTTATTTATTTTTATTATTTAATATCTAAATTTGATTATACTCCAACCAAGCTAATCTAATCCTGGCTTCTTCAAGTCTTTGCGTGTGTGTGTGTGTGTGTGTGTGTGTGTGTGTGTGTGTGTGTGTGTGTGTGTGTGTGTGACTACATTAATTTTAGAATCTAAAATAGCTTAAGTAAGCAGAGTATAAAGTACAGGTGCCCAACCTTTTTTTGACCGAAGATCTACTTTTCAATCAACCAGCTGCCCTCGATTGACTCCTCACCACGCGTGCACGCATACACACACACACACTTAAACACGCATGCCATGATGAGCAACACCCATAAAGGCCCCTAACATGTATGAAACCGAAAAATAAAGGAGATACAAGAGTTTGTGGCGCGGAGGCATGGGGCGCACTTTTGCAGCGTGCAAAGTGGCACAAACATGATGATCGTACCACACGTGTACCATTTTTAAATGTTTCTCCTGACTCCAGATTCCCATTGTTTGCCAGCGCCATCCATGATTGATAGATGAAAAAAAAAAAAAAAAACAACTATATATATATATATATATATATATATTCATTCATTCAATCATTCATTCATTCATCTTCCGAACCGCTTTATCCTCACTAGGGTCGCGGGGGAGCTGGAGCCTATCCCAGCTGTCTTCGGGCAGTAGGCGGGGGACACCCCGAATTGGTTGCCAGCCAATCGCAAGGCACACAGAGACGAACAATCATGCACATTGCACATCCACACTCACACCTAGGGGCAATTTAGAGCGATCAATCAGCCTTCCATGCATGTTTTTGGAATGTGGGAGGAAACCGGAGTACCCGGAGAAAACCCACGCAGGCCCGGGGAGGACATGTAAACTCCACACAGGGAGGCCGGAGCTGGAATTGAACCTCTGCACTGTGAAGTCGACGTGCTAACCACTGGACTACCGGGCCACCTATATACAGGATATATATTGCAGCAGCTCTGATCACAAACTGCAATTGCAGACTGCACAACATCCAGTGATGCAGGGCATGCACCACCGTAGGTTAAAGGTGACCTACTTTTTAATTTCATTTAATTTAATGTATTATCTATTATTATTTTTGTTGTCACAGTAAGTGACACAGATAGTGGGTGCATTGTGCACAAATACAAAAATATATAAAATTAATAACACGCACACAGACAAGCAACTTTTTTTTTCATTTCCCACGAGACCCCCCCCGATCCACTTGGGGCCAGTCCGTGAGCTATAAACTATAAATAGTATTAAGACTTCGGCATATGTGAGACTTAGAGCTGTAGCTCCGCATCTGTCAGAAAATGACGCTGTTTATGGAGTGGTTTCTTGAAAGGTCAAGGATTGGTGGTACTGAAAATTTTAAAGCCTCAAAGTTGCTGAGTCAAATTCAAAGCGGCTAAAAAGCAGGCATCCATTATATTAAATGAAAAAAAAAAGTTGGATAATGGCCCGTGCATCTATTTTTTCCTCCCACTTTGTTTGCTAATCCAAGAGAGCAGCTGTTTCCGAATCCGTGATGCAGTCTACATCATACCTGTCTTTCTGCAGAGCTACGCGACCCACAGGCAGATGGAGGCGGGTGCACACTATCACATCGCCTTTAATGGAACTGTCCAATAATTACCAACTTACTGTAGTTGGTAATACCTGCCGTAAATGGGTAGCTAAGTGATCTACGAGAACCCTCGCTAACTCGTTGTGCTTCGTGTAGCGAAATGACAATGATGTGCCGAAATGGTTTGAGAGGAAAATATTTATTCGGCTGATGACTCGTTGGATTTTGCTCTCGAATTCATGTGGTGTTGGGAAATACACTGATCAAAGATTGTTAGTTGGAATGTGGGGTTTCTATTTTCTCTCGCTGCTTGCGTGGGTTGTCTCTGGTTACATCAGCTTCCTACCACATTTGAAAAATATGCACGCTAGGTGAAGTGAAGGGTCGAAATGGAGTGTGAAAGATTGTTTGTGTATGGCCCTGTCCCAACACTCACACTTCCACCTTCGTACCCACTCTGTCACCCCATCCCCTTTGTTTGCTTGGGCCATACTTCGGCTGAATCCGTTTGGATATTACCCACAGTTCGTTTTACCAAAATAGCAGGAAAACCGTGAAGTTCCCGTGCCTCTGCCGAAAAATGTGTTTTGAACTGTGAAATATTACATTATTTTATCATTTGTATATATGTAATTTCAATCATAATTGATAGAATAACTTGGAAAGACACTTTAAATATTTGATTAAATGTATATTTTTTTCAATCCTGATTAAATCTTAATTTATTAATGTCATGACAATTGCAATAATACAGTTACAATTAATGGACCGACACTGGGAAACAACTTGGAAAAAAAGTTGCATGTATATGCTTTTTAAAACTAAAATTGACATGCTGTTGCACCCAGTTTCGTTCGAGTTTAGTTGTCTGTTTTTTAATGCTTGTAACTATTTCATGTGTTTTGTTGAAAAAAACAGGGATCCTGTCATGATTCGATTTGGGACCAACAGGTGGCACTGCAGGGCTCTCCCTGAGCTGCACACCTGTTTAGCAATTAGTAGCATAAGAGGACTCCCTTGTTGCTGTTGTTTGCTACTGTCATGTTTGTTTGTTTGCTGCCATCAGGTTTGTCATGTTTCAGTTACTGTTATGTTTTATCTTCAGTTATGATTTTTGTTTGATACTTTGGACTTTGTTTTGGACTTAGTTTTCTGTGTTTTATTAAATACAATTCGTCAAGTACACCCTGCTCCTTTCCTGCCTGCTCTTTGGGGTCCACCACCACCACGCAACGTGACAGATCCTATATCTCAAAAACATTACATCATAGAGAAAAATTGAGATGAGTTTTGGATTTCGCACCCAAAAATTTGCTAAAATCAGCTGTGAAAACTTAACATTTTTTTCCCCAGTGTAATAATTAATAATGAAAAAAATACATATGACTTCAACTCAACTCAACTGTATTTATAGACCACTTTAAAACAACCATCGCTGTATACAAAGTGCTGTACACCGAGCAAATACTAACTAAGAATTAAATAATTGTATTACAGTCAATTAGAATAATCTTCCTTTGGTTACTGCACATTTTTCTCCACAAACTTGTTGTTTTGCTGCAGTTTTTGTAATTTTAAGCATCCAAATTGCCAAAGTAACTGGTGCTGCCATGTTTGAGGTCACAGATCCAACAGAGTGGGGCAAGTCGATGACGTAACCAACTGTGCGATTTTCCCAGCCTCGTAACCTGCGCTCTCACTGACTATGCACTTGTACTAAGTGTGCACTTCACTGAGGAGGATTGGGTAGTGCTGTGGGAATCAGGACAGATGATCAGTCCAGGGTGTCCCTCATCTCCTGTCCAAAGTCACCTGTCAACTTCGATGAAGCTCAGAGAGTTACAAACAATGGTTTGATTTGACTTGCTTGGAATTTGGCGGTGAGTCGACTTGACATGCTTGACTTCTACAATAATTTGGGAGTTTCTTGACACTTGAAGGTTTCATTTTGAGACTTATTTGCGACAATGTGATTTACTTCAACCTCTGGTATAGGCACCGGGTCACCCTAAGCCTCAACAGAATGGATGAATGAGGAAATGGCATTGCTTTTTTTATTTGCCCCGCAACATCCAATGACTGGAAAATATTTTAAAATGCTACTCTGAAAGTCTGGCAAAGATCCTTTCACAATGTTATTGAATGACTACCATGGTGAAGGCCTACTCATTGATTTTCATACCTTGTTATCCACCGACAATAATGTAATACACAACAAACCTTTGGGGAGCATGAAATCCATTCATCCATGTTCAATACCACCTCTGCTGTTCAGGGTCACAGGGAAAGTGGAGTCATGTCAATCGCAGAAATAATGTCCCTATTTTAGTTAGAGCAAAAGCTGCAACATCCATATGTCAGTGTCTTGAGATTCAGACATGATGTCTCCTAATGATTGTTGACTAGTTGGAGACCACTCAATCAAGTAGCTGGACCTTGGAAAGGTGAAGACAGAATAATATTTTATTGACAAATGAGTGTGCATTTACAAGAACAGTATGCATTTTTATTATTTTATGTCATGTGAGTAGGTGGACGGTAGCTGGTCAAAAACTAATGACCGCAAAGTCTAGGTTCACCACCATAACGAGACGGATGGGGTCGATTGGGATTCCGGGTATGACTGGGGTTGGGCACATCCCGACGGGTACAGTACAGAGATCCGAGGGTGACGTCCCTCGGGTACTCAGCTGCTCAACCCGGGAACCCATTTGCTCAAACCGGTGCGCCAGCAGGGCCACTGCGTCACTGAGTTCCATGAATGTGGTGCCCTGCTGTCCCAGCATTCATCCTTGGCTGACCAAAGTCCTCTTAATTTTTTCCGAGTCGACAGCATCCATTGTCGGATTATTCTGTAATTTTACGGAATAATCTGGATCAAAGGCGGGTCCTACAAACAAAATGACAAAATGATCAGACAGAAAAACTTCATTAAAGTACAAATTTGGTCACTGGTCAAAAAAGCCGGAAAACACACACACACACACACACACACACAGTAATAATAAACAAAGCGCTTGCAGAAGGCAAGGAAATAAATAACGAAAATAGCTTAAACAAATCCAATTACGAGAAAATACAAAACAAGAACACTGTTTATTATGGCATGGACAAAAATGGCATAAGCAAGAATTAAGCGTCGAGAGAATAAGCATTTGGTACATGAGCTGTAAGCGAGACAAATCATCCAACAGCAAATTGTCGGCAAAGCAGACCTCAAGTAGTCCACTGATGGTAACGTGTGACAGGTGCTGTCATGTTCCGCTCTGTTTTGTTTTGTTTCCTTCGTGTGTTTTCAGCACCTGCTGGAGTACGGGGCGTTACCCTCCAGCGGCACACCTGTGATTAATCAGGGCAATCAAGTGGCGGCCTACTTAAGGACACTGTCTTCTTGTCTTCCTTGTCGGACAATTGCTCTTGATCACTGCTGTTGCCCAAGTCCTTTGTTCTAGCTCTCTCATTCATGTAACTAGTTGTTCGCCGCTTCTTCGGGTTTGTAAGTATTTGGTGTTATTTTGGTTTTTGTCTTTGGTTTCGTTTGTTTGAATAATTCTCTTTTCGTTTTGTGTTTACCTCGGTGTTCATTCATTCCTTGTAATTGGCAAGTGCTTTCTGTTCTCGTTCGTTTTTCTGGCTTTTGTTTGCCGGCGTCTTTTGTTGACCACTTTGTCGGTTCCTCGCTTTTCTTTAAAAAAATCTCTTTGTTATCGCAATTTATGTGAGTCTGCGTTTGTGGGATCCACACTGCATACGGTCTGCGGTCAGACCGTCCCCTGTCAGGTGCGGCGTTGGAGGGAAATGCCCACCACTCCCACCGGATACAAAAACCAACAATAAACAAGAACATGACAATTGCACACTACAGTCAGATTATGTATTTTGAAAAGATGAAGAATAATGAATAATTTGGAATGAAATAAAAACCCAGACCTGGAATTACTTAACAGGGCTATTCTTCCTGTTGATGCAGTAATAAGAGGCATCCAATAAAAAGACTGCGTTTCTAACACGTCTCACAACAAACATAGCGCCAAGATTCTTTTTTTTTTTTTTTTTTTTTTTTTTCACTCACCATCTTTATTGCTCACAGGAGAAAAAGAGACATGCTTAAAGAGCTCCTACTGTACACGCAGTTTTATGTTTGGATCAAATGCATCTCTTCTGCTCTTCAGCATAATTGTAAATCAGAAGAAATTCAATTTGCATTGCTTAAGAGCACCCGGAAAATAACTGAGCTGTATTCGTACATTGAGTTCAAACACAGTGACGAGAGAGGCCACTTATGTCTCCGGAATGCCGCATTGGACGTACGCCCAGGCAATGGTCATCAGCCCACTGGTGCTGGCGTAGAGCTGCTGTGGGCAATGGAGCGGCTCGAAAAGCGAATCCATTGATCACAGTCAAAAAGGAACAAGGCTGCTGTAGCCTGGAGCGAATGCCAGCATGGAATACAACTTACAGCATAATAAAAAGCACACATGTAAATGTCAGTGTTGCACTGATATTGCGCGGGTGTTTTTGACCCAAAGAAAATCTGCAGGCAAATATTTCAGTTTAGCTGATTGCAGATAATCTGCAATCACATTTGCTCATGTGTGAATAAAGTCTTTCGGAAACAAGTTGTTTTGCCAAGGAGGGTTGAATCAGAACAGACTTTCATGCAGGAGACGAAACACCCCCAAAAATGAGATGTCATTATTTCTGGGACTCTTTTTAATGACAGTTCGTTTCCTATGTATTTTATTCGCTGGAGAATATAGGGTAAAACAAATCCTACGCACACATTGGTGTCTGGTAAATGGAAGGCGCTACGGTGCTCTCTTCCACTCAGACAAAACAATGAATGATGAAAACTAAAATGAAGTACTATCATAAAAAATAGCGCACCAAGGTGAATGATGGAATTGCTTTTAATTTATTTGGAGTTTTAAATATCATCGTACTATGGCAAGTTGAACGCTAAATAGCTTATATTGTTTGCTACTTGCTATCGTACTACGCTGGTTGTGTTGTACTCACTGCTCCATGTGTGAGCCTGTTTGTGATACATCCTTGTGTCAACAGAACTGCTCTTGTTTAAGGGGAGTTGATCCATTCCATTCATTTTCTAATCTGCTTATCCTCATGAGGATAAGGCGTAGAAAAAAAAGTAGTGTGTTTACGGTAACCCGACCGACCGAGAATTTCTACCCTGAAAAAAAACTTTACGGTCGGCATTTTTTTTCAAACCTTCTACATTTTTGTGTAATAATAATAATAATAGTACATTTCATTTATACGCGCCTTTCAAAACACTCAAGGATGCTTTACAATCAAAACAAGAACAATAAAACCACAGACAAAATTATAAATAATAAAAGGAAAGATGAATTTAGGGTGTTCACATCGGTGCAAACTCTCGCGATATTCACGTTGAGCGTGGTTTGCCCTGTCGTCTGTCAACAACATTGAATCATGGCGGCGGCCACGATTTCCGACAACAGTTTAAACCGCGTTTTGTGTGTTGTAGTCGCATGCATAATATTATAATATTATAATATATTATATATTATATATAATATATTATAATATTAAGAAAATAGCATCCACTGCTGTATCGAAAAGATTCAACAAAGTATTTGACGAACACCACGGGCCGTCTAGGACGCGGGACGCAGAGGTAACGAGATGGCTGTAACACCCAGCCGCTGGGTACCCAACTCTCTCGCCACCTTTGGCGGCGAGCGGGGGTTTCAATCAGTGGCGATTGCTCTCGGACTGCAAGGGAAGTTCGGCTTCCCCTAAAATGTCAAAGAATAAGTGATCAAATATATGAATGTAAATTTCATTGTGTGTACATGTCATTGACTAAATATGCGCTACAACGTGCTCAACTTTTGTTCTGAATCAGCTTCTTCGTACTGGTTACGACGCGACTCCCTTCTCATTCATCCCGCAGCTTCGCTGTGCTTTAAACGGTAGTGAGTTCAGGGTAGGTTGTCCCAATGCGTTGAACGGAGACGAGTCATTGGATACAAGCTGGTTTTTGTCCCGCCCATGCACGCTCATCCTCTCTGGGACTGGATGGCAATGGGAGGGTACCGGACGCCAGGCTTTTCTGCATCAGATTGGATGATCTGTCTGAGCCTGTGTGCCAGTTGGATTGACATTGAAATGAGCCAGTCACCGAGCTTTTAGTGTAGACATCCGTCGCGAGCAATGTTTCAACTCTCATTCTGTTCCGAGTTGAGCTGGAGACTTCTCCTAATCATTTTAGCGACACTCTTTGTTGTAAACAAACAACTAGCGACAAATTAATCTTTTATTTCTGGTGGGTTTTATTGTAGTTCCTATAGTTGTAGGACACTAATTAAGTATTCTTGCTTGGCTCTCGACGAAGGCGGACGCTTTTGCTTTCTGCTCCTGCCCCCCACCCCCACCCCCACCCTTCCCTGCTCGCCACTTAGTCCATGTGCTGTCTTTTGTCTAACTTTCCTAGCCTCCTGTCGTATTTTCATCCTAAAAACAAACATGGAATTGGTTGGCTGGTCTCTCGATGCCATCGACAAAATTTTCTCGACGAGATGAGCAGGCAGTGGGAGCCTACTTGCCCCTCGGGGACTTTTGCTGCTGGGTACACCTAGATCCTTGGAGGAAGCGGAGAATGGTGTGCCTGTCAACACTGTCCGTTGAGGATGTGGATGACATCTACATTATCGGCCTTCCGATAACAGGTATGCTGCTGTTTGGCGCTAGCAGTTTCCTGATCTATCGAAAAATTCAACCGGCGGAGCAGCTCGATTGGAAGTGAAGAGGCTGCCGGTCTAAGGATGGCAAAGTGCGGATGTCCAACACTCAGACTCAGACTGTGCTCAACCAAAAACTGTTGCGGTTTTGGAGCGTCTCTGCAAGATGGTCAAGAACTTGGAGAAACTGGAATCCGTGCTCAAATATTGACAGAAATCACGGATTTGGCTGATCGACGCCACTGAAGAGACATAAGCCACGGACTCAAGGCTGTCTTAAATTCTTGGGCAGCCTGCTACCAAAACAACATCTGCTATCTCGACCTTCCCTGATGAAAATATGCACGGAAGCTAGTCCCCACCATCACCCCCTCCTTTATACACTCCCTTGTATCACCGTCTTCATTGTTTATGTCTTGTGACCTGTTGTAACTGTCATATGCTTGTGCAGGAGTTTTTTTGCCTAACTCAAATTATCCTCAAAATGAGGATAGTTCGAGCGTGGTTTTTCTCCCCTCTCCCTCCCTCGTGGTTTCTTTCTGACTTCGGGTTGAGTGAACGCTGGCGCGTTTGGCTGCCGCTGCTCAACCCGTATTGTTTTGTATTGTTTTGTGTTTTTTGTTATTGTAAAGTGTCCTTGGGTGTCTTGAAAGGCGCTTATAAATAAAATGTATTATTATTATTATTATTAAGTACCGGGAAAAGACGCCTTGTTGGTATGACAGGGTCACAGATCATTTTCTTGAAAAAGAACGGAGCTACAGTAGAATTCACGTATAAATAAACGGACACATTTTATGATGTTGACCAAAATTGAGCTTCCCATCTTTGACAGACGAGCATCCGGCACTGGTTTCAATATCTCCTTGTTTTATGGTTATTTTGTTTATGTTTTTGATGGGGCAGGGAGGGAGAAAAAAAGATTTAAAAAAAAAAAAAAACTTTGCCCGACCTACCGACCCTATGCTAAAATTTAATGTTACCGGAAACACACTACTTATTTTTCTACGCCTAAGCAGGTCTTAGGGCAGTAGGCCGGGTACACCCCGAACTGGTTACCAGCCAAACGCACGTCACACATAAACAGACAACTATACACACTCAAAATCACACCTAAAGGACAATTTAGAGTGTTCCATTAACCTGCCATGCATGTTTTTGGAATGTGGGAGTAAACCGTAGTACCGGGAAAAAACCCACGCGGGCACAGGGAGAACATGCAAACTCCACACTGGAAGGCCAGAGCCAAAATCGAATGCTGCATCTCTGCACTGTGAGGTGGACGTCCTAACCAGTCGATCACCATCTCGCCTGTCTAAGGGGGATACATGCACAAAAAGTTAGTAATGTCTTTGTCCAGTCAATGTCATGTCTCTATCAAGAGATGTCGGTGTGATTGTTTAGTGTGAAAGAGATATAAGAATGCCAGCAAGTATTGTGTAGTGTTAATTATTTTTGTGACTTCTTACTTTTACTTGTAGCATTTGAAAACAGATATCTGTACTTTCTACTGCGTACTCAAAATAGCCTGATAACTCGTCACCTTTCACGGATGGCGTAGAAAGAGGTTCACTTGTCAGCATGCTTGGAAGGTTGAATAAATAATTGCCTCCCAATCTAACAAAGCAGGTTTGAGTTTATTTATTTATTTCTTTATTTTTATCAACAGACTATATTATTATCCAAAAGACGGTTCGATATGGTTGTTGATATATGGGGTGCAAAAGTATTTATGGATGGTTCAAGGTGAAAGTGGAACGGTTCAATACTGTTCATTCAAAACTTTCTGGCTCCAAACATTTTTTGTGACACCACTTAATATCAATGCCTTGGCTTAATTGTTTTCCTTGAAAACACTGGTCACGGGGCATTCCATTGCCAGAAACAAAAACATAAAATCCACCTTAACTTTTCGATTACAATTTTCCATTATATAACCATAGATATCCAGACGACAGAATAAGCCTAGGTGTGCCACCATTGGACTGCTTCTTCAATGGAGCCCCCCGGACAGACTTTTGCCCGAGCAGGGGCTCATTTGGAGTGCTTGTGAACCAGGGCCGGTGGCATGGATGGGGAGGGATCGAAATGTTTGTTGGTCCTTCTCTTCTGGCTGGCGAATGGGGCATCATACCGGGTGAGTCTTTAGGGTGCCACGGTCAACTGTCCACTACTTTGTCCAGTGGGTCATTGAGGAAGTGACGGCTCTTTGTTCCCAAGTCATCCACTTCTCCAACACTGTTGAGAACTATCAGGCAGGGACCGGGTGTTTGCAGAGCTGGGGAGGCACCGGCGTTTTCAAGTGATCCCAACGCAATTGATAGCTGCCTCTTTGTTTGGATCGTTTTGTATTAAATGAACACAAACGTCTGCAAGAAAAACAAGGAAATGTTTAATTTATATACATTTAGGTCCTACAAGATACAACATTTCAATTCACAGTAAGGAAAAGCATGTCATTATCTAGTCCATTAGAGCAGGGGTCCCCAACCTTTTTGCCGCACAGACCGGTTTATGTCAGGCAATATTTTCAGGGACTGGCATTTAAGGTGTGGCGGAAATAATGCAACAGAATAATATGGTATGAGCTGCATGAAAACTGTTGTGTTTTCGAAATATAATAATAAACACAAGGAGCGTCTAATCTGGCTGCAACACTCTGATCGCTGTGGTAATGTTTAATGCAGAGGTGGGCAAACTACGCCCGCGGGCGGATCCGCCCGTTGGGCTTTTAATCCGCCCGCCGAAGGTTGGTACACAATACAATTAAGGTTCGATATAAATGATTGCATTCATTTCATTTGGACTTGTAATGACAGGCATTTCAACGCCAGGTGGCGCAGTTACTTGAAGTTGCAGAGCACAGGGAGGGAGGGGAGACGATACGGAAGCCAGCAGTAGCGCTAACTCAAGCAACTCCCGCTCGATACGACGGAATAAGTGTGTCCGCGCCGCTATTTTCTATCATTGGATCCAAAACAGCGACATGCAAGTGACTCTTTGTTGCAGTGAGTTTTACTGCAATTGCGAACATTTTCACGTCCTGTCGATCATGGCATGATCAATGAAAAGGAACAGTAATGGCCACGGTAGAGAAAGTGAAGTGTATCTGATTAAACGAAGCGGGTTACAAAATATGAAACATTCAGGAGACGCTTGGAGTCTGAAACACTCAAATCTACAAGACTTTGAAAAACGAGAAAGTGATTTGTGCTCAGTCCGATTCTGGCTACTTCCATGCCCAGAGTGAATTGCTTGCGGCTCGACGGACAGTCGAGTAAATAAACGTTTCCTGGAATGGTTTGACTGCTATCGTGCTAAAAACCTTCCGCAAACTGGACCGCTAAAAAGAGAGGAAGCCAGTCCCAGAGTGCTAACTATGAGCATAGAAGACTTCGAAGCGTCCCGTGTCTGGCTTCAAAAGTTCGCTGCGCGACATCAGCTGAGCAACGCTGTCATGTGTAGTGATCGAGGGGAGGTCAAGTCAGAGACAATGAGTGAGTCGAAAGAAAAGCCACCAGATCTCTTACACGTCTCATTTTGTAGCAAATAGTCCTAACTTTGGTATATTTTGTCATATACCCCGGTACCTGTACTGCTTGCTGCAGTTTTTGGCCAATATATTGTTGCACTTTGTTGCTTGTGTTGTCACATGTATGTTGCTCACATACTTGAACCTTCATACAGGACATATACCATAGTTGTTTACCTGTTCTCATTTAAAAAAAAAAAAGGTATGGGAATACTTTCATGCTTTTGTTCTGTTGATGTTTGGTATGGACTGTCAACATATATATTTTTTTTAATATGTACCATATCTTGTCCTGACACGGCCCACCTGTCAAATTTAGAAATCAATGTGGCCCCCGAGCCAAAAAGTTTGCCCACCCCTGGTTTAATGCCTTCAAAATACGATACAACGCAAATTGAAAGTGCATGAAAATGACGACTCACCACAGCCCCGAGCTTGATTTTCTGCAACCAGACGGTCCCATCTCGGGGTAATAGGAGACAATGACACCTCAAGTGTGTGGTTTATGTCCAGTCTACTTCGTAATTTTGTTTTAGTCGCCGTTGGTGCAGAAAACCCCCGCATCACACAGGTAGGATGTCGGAAATAGCAACAGTGCTATTGTGGCGACCTCAGAGTATTCAGCCATAACTTTATTCCAGTTGTCTCGAACATACTTTTAAGGCCGCCGTCATTTGTGATCTCCAGCAGTTTTTTTTAACTCATTTTGCTAGCTCCGGCGTTTTGTTTTTAGCGTAATCGGTCACGTGATGCAGAAGCGTGGCTTGACGTGTGTCAAGCGTCACACAGACGGATGTAACGGAGAATCCGTTTTTTTAATCAAAATAAAACATATTTCGTATTCCGAAATAAATAAAATGGAATTAAGGCAAATTCTTTAAGTGCGGCCCAGTACCAAATGCCCTGCTCCGCGGACCGGCGGTTGGGAACCCCTGAATTAGAGGATTTTAAGTAAATGAAAATCAGTTCTAACATGGAGCAAAATATTCGTCAGTTGTCGGGTAAAAGCCCCACCCTCCACCCCAATGGTGGACGAGGCTCTATGCAATAGGTGTCAAACTCAGGTCCTGGAGGGCCAATGCCCTGCATGTTTTCCAAGTCTCCCTGTTGCAACACACCTGATTCAAATGATCAGATCATCAGTAAGCTCTGCGGAAGCCTGATATTGAACCTGCTCATTTGAATCAGGTGTGTTGCAACAGGGAGAGTTGGAAAACATGCAGGGCATTGGCCCTCCAGGACCTGAGTTTGACACCTATGCTCTATGCACACCGCAAATATGCATGTAGGGATTGGCGGCTCTGCTAACATGCAAAACTACGACAGTTTAAAAATCTTTGAACAGTACCAGCCATTCAACATGAGCTAGGTTGTAGTTCTTTTGAACAATATACAATATTGCAAATAAAATGACTTAATCCGGATATAATTACTCAACCTTTTTTAAATCATTTTTTGAAATGAACTACAAAAACCTATAGTTACATTTGAAAGTAAATGTAGGGTGTCTTCGCGTACCTCCATGCTTCAAGCATAGAAGAGTGTAGAACGGCATAGAAGAGGAGCAAAGCAATGAAGGCTGTCAAAGTTGCTCTGTCGTAGCCTTCACTCTAGGCCAGTCTCCATGGAAATGCCATGGAAACGAAGGCCGGATTTGAAGGCTAGACTCGAAGGCTGCATGAATTTGGACACGGGCCTGCGGCTGAGTCGCGCCACAAGTGACATCATGTGGCTGCCATATTCGTTTTGTACACAGCTATTCAGCCTTTCCAAATTTGCCACGGTTTATGTGGTCCATGGAGGCTACATGAGGAGGAGTCCTTGAAGGACCTAGTCTGCGAATTCTGACTCCGAGGATAAAATTGGACACAGCAAAATTACCAATAGGTCTCATGTGGCTACTAGCTGCTGCTGATCACCCTTTGTGGATGTCAGTTGGTTTGTGCTGCCACTGGCTCACAGTGCAGGGCCGTAGCTAGTCATTTAGGGCCCAAGGTAAACACAATCAGAGTGCCACCACCCCACCCCCACATGCTTTAGTTCAATTTTCACAAAACTTGAGTTATGTTATGTAGACCAGTTTGTCCTGTTTTTGAAATAACTTCAATTGACTGACAGCTTATGTAAATCTACTAATATTTACCACCGAAGATTTTTAGCACACATTTTTAGCATCAACTGAAGAGCATACATTTAGAGAAAATTCTGCTATTTACTGAGCTTCATGAAGTAAACCATATAAGCACGTTTACTGTTATGGTTCTGTTTATTTGTCTTTCAGTGAAAGCGCTGCGGCCCGGTGGGCCAGTGGCTAGCGCGTCGACTTCACAGTGCAGAGGTACCGGGTTCGATTCCGGCTCCGGCCTTCCTGTGTGGAGTTTTCATGTTCTCCCCGGGCCTGCGTGGGTTTTCTCCGGGTACTCCGGTTTCCTCCCACATTCCAAAAACATGAGTGGCAGGCCGATTGAACACTCTAAATTGTCCCTAGGTGTGAGTGTGAGCGTGGTTGGTTGTTCGTCTCTGTGTGCCCTGTGATTGGCTGGCAACCAGTTCAGGGTGTCCCGCCGACTACTGCCCGAAGACGGCCAGGGTAGGCACCCCCTGCAACCCTCGTCAGGATAAGCGGATCGGAAAATAAAAGAATGAATGAATGGAAGCGCGATCGGAGGGCGTTCCCTCCAGTGCTGCACCTGATTTCCGTGACCATCATCATCCTTTATAAGGACCGCCACGCCGACAGCTCAATGTTGGATTATTAGGCCTTGCTCACCACTTGTTTATTCTAAACGTTCTTGATCATGCCTCATAGTTCTCTCTCTTTGTTTTGCCAACGACCAACCAAATGTACACAGCAAATTCAACCATGATGAGCGTTAATTTTATGTCACATGCAAATACTCCTTGTGTGGCAGTTAAAAAAAAGAGTATGACGCACGATGTGGTCGTTCCTTCATCAAGCTTTCTTCTTCCCTGACTTAAATGCTATGCCTGACCCAAGGCAGTTTAATTGCTGCCTTTGTGTCTGCCTTGTGATTGACTGGTGATATGTCGGGGCTGAACAATGCTTCTCACCCTTAGTGAATCGAGAAAGGCTCCAGTTACCTATGACCCATGAAAGCTATGTTTATGTCTTCAAAGGCAATTCTCCTGCGGGATATTGATTTACTGTTACCATTCACAACAGCCCTTTGTTTTTTCGCATGGGTGACCAGCCTTTATCACACGATGCCGAGCTGTGCCTCCCACAATATCACAGTACATTGCTTGCACCCAAAAATAAATAAATAAAATAAAATAAGTTAAGGCTAAATTTTCTACTATGACCTTTGCATTGCCAGACACCTTGGATAAAGATGGGTGTTTGAACAAAGGTTGCAAGCCCAGCTGCAGTATGTAAATGGTCAGACTCAACTCATTTCCTAATTGCAATAATTTGTTTTATTCGGATCCAAAGTCATCGCATTGTCAGCAAGAATGTGCCTTTTTTTTTCGGTTTTCTGACCCTGAGTATCACCTTCCAGGATCAACGGGCAAAGATGATGTCAATACTGTTTATCTTTCCTGGTTCACGAAGAACTCGTGTTTGTGTTTATAGTTTTAACTTGCCGCCATTATGTTAAGTCTCCATCTTGTCCATCTTGTCAAAAGATCCCTAACCTTGATGCACCGCATCCTTCACAAGTGCAGCATTTAACATGATTGACCATCATTCAGACAAAGCGATTGACAATGTTAAATTTTAACTTCGAACTGCTTTCCTCCAGTTCAGACTTTTCAGCCACTCTCCTGTATGCTTTTATCTCCCAACACAGTAATCTATTTGAGAGTTGCCCTTGGATGGTAGCGTGCACTTACAAAGCAATTTGAGACCAAATCTACGTGGTCCGACACTAAAAGTTTCCAACGGTTTGCCTCCCAACGTCTTTCCACATACTGTACAGTGGACACATATTCATTCATCCATCCATTATTGGAACCGTTTTATCCTCATGAAAAAAAAAAACAGATTTCTCTTCTAAGCGTATGTAAATCATCGATGGGAGGCACCATATAAACTCTTGCCTAGGGGTACGACATTGGGTTGTGCCGGCCCTGCAGAGAGGTGTCACATGTAATGAACAAACATTTACAAACATGTGTAATCAAAAATTATATTTGAATATGTGTCCTGTGACGGGCTGACAACCAATTTCAGGGTGTACCCAGCGGTCTGCCCAAAGACCCCTGGGATAGGCTCTAACACACCCGCGACCCTTGTGAGGATAAGCGGTTCGGATAATGGATGGATGGATCAAGCAACGTTTTCCTTTAATTTCTTTTTATTTTATGAATTTTATCTAACAGTTCAAGAAATAGTTTCATTCTTGACAGTCACTGGGAACGAATTGCGTGAATGCACATTTTTAACATTTCTCCTCCATTGCAGCCTTTTACTGTTCTCCACAACAAATGAGGCTGTCACTATTGTTTTAACTGTTTGGATTCACATTATACTGTATTGTTCTTGTATTTACATGTTCTACCCTATGAGATATTTTTTACTAAAATTATTCTAATTTTATTTAGGCGGCACAGTGATCGACTGGTTAGCACATCCACCTCACGGTACGGAGGTCCAGGGTTCGATTCCGGACTCTGGCGTTTCCTGTGTGGAGTTCAACCACATTTCAAAAACATGCACAGCAGGTTCATGGAAAACGTGTATCCAGGTGTGACTGAGTGTGAATGTCTCTGTGTTCCCTGTGATAAGCTGGCAAACTGTTCAGGGTGTTCCTCACCAACTGCCCCAAAGCCAGCTGGGAGAGGCTCAAGCACACCCACGACCCTCGTGAGGATAAGCGGCTTGGATAACGGATGGAAGATGGATGGAAATTTTTGTTACTCAACCATGGAATCCATCTGTCCATCCATTTATTTTCTAATCCACTCATCATGCTGCGGGTCGAGGGCGTGCTCGAGCCTATCCCAGCTGCCTTCGGGCGAAAGACGGACTACACCCTGAACTGGCTGCCAGTCAGTCACAGGGCACACATTGACGTGAACAACCATACACACCCACACATTAATACCGCCACTGAGTCGGAACGGACCGCACCCTGCCGAACTCAAGTCAGGCGAGTGTATGACTACACCATCAGTGATATACCATGGAAACCTTCTATTTCTACTTTCCACATCCCATTTAAAGTGCAACAACCACCATCATAAATTTAGAAATCAACAGCTATGAACCCAGTTACTCAAAAGCACTGGTGGTTCAAGTCAGTTTTATATCAGGTGGCGATGGTGTTTCAGTGGTTCAGTTGGACGGACGGTGATTATACCCCCCCCCCCCCCACACACACACACACATGCCCACAAATGCACATGCCAGAGATAGGCACAAATCTCTAAGGCCAAATCCAAGTCGAGTCTCAAGTCTCTAACCCATTTACTGCATTCCCTGGCAAGTTGTACGTATGCCACGTGAACAACAGCTTAATGTTGAGCACTTGCCCAGTCTGTGAAGGCCCTGGAATAACAAATCTCAACTCAGGCTGCCATAAACAATTATTTTGCTTGTCGACAAGTCGCCAATTGTAGTTGCAATTTGTTGACTAATTGGATCATGTAAATTGTAGCATATCACCCCAGCAAGCAGCTGCTCTTACATAATCCTCATTAGCGGACAGCCTGAGTTCTTTCAGGTACTGTACAGTATGTGCAAAGCAACAACAAAGACAATTAAGAGGACAGTGCATTCAACTTTGATTGAACTTTGCAGCTTGTATCAGCATTCTTGACATGTTTATAATAGTGCATGTTAAACTGAAGGTTATAAGGTGACCTGAACACATTTTACTGATAAATGTTTACTTCATTTTACGGATTAATATAGACCCCCCAAAATACCCACTATGTATAATTGCACTATAAATACAATGCAAGTATAAATATCAAATAAATACTTCATGTTTTACTCTTCACCAGTATGTATTATTTAAACGTATTACATTCATCAACAAAATCAAAATGAGGTTCGCAACCTGAAACTGAAAAAAAAAAAGTCACGATCAGAAGCAATTTTAGATCCAAACAATTTGTTTTTGTTATTTTTTAGAACTGTAACAATGCAGTATAATGTAACGGACTGGGTTATGGATGTTTGATTGCTGCGTGTGTGAGGATTAGTGAAAAAAAAAACAAAAGTTTCATTCTGACTCCGGCCTTCCTGTGTGGAGTTTGCATGTTCTCCCGTGCCTGCGTGTGTTTTCTCCGGGTACTTTGGTTTCCTCGCACATTCCAAAAACATGCACAGTGGGTTAATGGATCGCTCGAGATTGTCCGGAGATATGAATATGAGCGTTAATGGTTGTTCGTCTATGTATGCCCTGCAATTGGCTCCAGCACGCGTGTGACCCTCGAGGATTATAAAATGGATGGATGGCTGAACATGAATTACATGTATTCATATGGGTTTATTGTTCAAGGGTACCTACAGTTTTGAGAGAGAGAGCGAGAGTTGCCCCAAAATATGAACGACTTCAAGTCAAGTCAACTTTATTGTCAAATGTGCTCTATGTGCAACATACAGAACAGATTAAATTTCTTTCCTCTCAACCACAGGTGCCCGCGCCGCCATCAACTCAACAGAAGAGTTAACATAACATGACAAAATAATACTGTTCAATTCCAACCACAGCATTCTGTTTCTTTCAAAAACGGGGCAAATTATGAAATTGTGTATGTCGTGAGTTATTGACTTTTGCTTCTGCGAAGGCCACTGATTTATTCTTGTTCTTTCAGATATCGAACGCTTCGCTGCATTTGATGCTACAGGATTAAGAGGAGAGGACAGTGTGCACCGTTGCACTCTGGTACTTGGAAGAAAGCTGCACAGCATTGCGCTTTGATAGCGTCTTCTATAATGCTCCATTATACGCAGGCACAGTGAGATAGATGTGGCTGGCAGCACAGTGGCCAGCGTGCGGCCAGGCGAGATGGCCGCAGCCTGCAGCGGGGCAGCAGTTGTGGTGGCCTTTGGAGTTCTGCATCTCCCTGGGATGAAGGGAAAGACTGTTTGCATGCTTAAACGAAGGTCTAGTGACTATAAGAAACAAGCGCAAGAGATGCAGGAGATGTTTGTGTGTGTGTGTGGGGGGTCAGCAGAATGGACAGTTAAACAGCAAGCAGGCTGGCTGCAACAGCGATGTTCCTCAGGGTTTTTCAAAGAAGCACGCTAAAAATAGTAGTTTGCACACAGCCCACAGATAAAATCATGAATCCTGACATATTGTACACACGCAAATGTGCGCGCGTGCGCACACACACACACACTTACATTTGACATAGAATAAGTGCAAATGCCGCAAATGTTTTGTCGTATGGTTCGATAGCTGGTTATTTGAATGATTAAAAAATGTTTGAATACAATACACTTCTCCGCCAATCTTTTTGAAGTTTAATTACAACTTTTAATATGTTATGGTAATTGTATGTGGCCCGCATGCGTGCTCAGCTCATCTTCATAAAAATCCTCCTACGGTGCCCTTTTGGACCAGTGGTAATTAGAGAGAATGATGCCCTCCTGAAATTGTTCTTGTTATGTCCTGTGTAATATTCACCCCTTGTCCATCCGCATGTAGTTTGATCAAAGAACTCACAGCGAGTTATCAGGGAACTACTTGACAATGACACTGCTCTCCATGGAGATGTGTTGTGTGGCTCTTCAGTGATAAGCTTTCTGAAGTGCAGGCAGAATAGTGTGGGATGCAGGAAGGGGCTCGTCACTTTGAAAGGTTTTAATTCAAAAGCAACGGCAAATCTTGGTCATAGAGAGAAATTTCAGGTCGTTAGTTGTGAGTCACGGACGGCTGATGGATTAGAGATGAACGTGGGACATTTTTCTTCTCTCATGACTGGCCTAACATCACAGGACCGAGTCTGAACATCTGCTACGCCACCTTACAGCCTCTCTTTGGCCACACTGTTAAAAGCTCTCTGCTGCCTATTTAAGTTTTCACCAAGCGGTACTATTCATCTCATCACGGTGCAGTTTGAACTGCTCAAAGCGGATAGCCTTCATATGACTCGTTTGTGGTTTTCTTCCTGGCATGTATCTGACCAATCAGCAGACTGCAATGTGTTTGGCTTCCCCCTTTTGCCACCTGCACTATAACTGAAACGTGTGTGAATCGCTGTCAGTTATTGTTTGCCATTTTTTACATTGTGATGGAAAAGCAAAACAAAGGAATGAAAACAAATCCTGTCGCAACTGAACCAATTAAAATGCTTGGTGGCTCTATTCAGATGGGTGGCACTCGAATACTTTTACCCTTTCCTGAACTCATAAAATTCAATTGTTAACAGGCATTAAGTGAAGTCTGAGTTTAACCTGCCCCTCTCATTTTCCATGCCTCCCGACAAATCTTTGTCTTGTGCTGCATCTTGCAAAGACTGAATGGCAGCACTGACTTGCATTGTACTTTGAGCTCAGAACTGCATAATTTCAATTGTCACGGCACCCACATGAAGGATTTTGTAAGGGTAAATCTGAATAATGCAGCTGTCAAATGCTTTGGCCTCCAGCAGCAATATTATTTCCTCTTTTTTTTCCAGACCTGTCCCCCTTTCCTGGGCACTGACTTTTAAATCTCATGTATACCCTTTCCTAAGTACCTTTGTGCCACATCATAATTTCCTTCCCTTGGTTTCTCAGCAGTGACTGAAACAGCCTCTTCAGTTGACCTGCAGTGATATTCATGACTCCTTGGCGTTTCTCCTGTTTGAAAGCCAACCCACTAAAGTCACCAGTGACAAGTCTAATGACCGCCCCGAGCAATGTGTACATAAAACGATTTCAAGTTCAAATGTTCCTGAGCACCTGCTGACTCACACTAACACACTTGATATGCCCAGTTATTAGTTGGAACCAGGCTTATACAAATAAGCACATTCACATTCAGTCTTTCAATGCCTGCACGGTTTAGATGTCGAAGCAATGCACAGAACTTCATCCTTTTGGAGTGCAATACCCTGTCAAATTCTACAGAATTTTCTCTCATCCGTATCAATGGCCAGAGAAGGAATGTGAAGCCTTTGGAATGACCTGGATTTCTTTGTAAATTTGTCATAAAGTGTGATTTGATTTACATCCTTATCTGACAACATTCAAATTGGCAGTGTTCATTTTGTTCATTGATTATGGATCACATCCTTTGTAACGTTTGCTCAGGAGTAATATACAGTACGCTAAAGAGAGGTTAAAGGTCGCAGCAAGGTAACCTTCCTGAGCCGTTTTGGAATTCAAACTACTTTTTCTCCTCGTGTGACTCCAGTAGGAAAGGAAGTTTCCGTCGGACCGAAGGCGTTCTCCATGACAACCCTGACAATTTGGTGACAGAAAGCAGACAATGGAGCTACCTCCGCTGTCATGGGGCAGTGGGTTTGTGCTGTTTGTCAGAGGGACCCCGTCATATACTTTTTCTAAATTGACAAAAACACCATGCAACGCCTTCTGACCTTTCCTTTATTACTCCATCCGCATTCTCAGGTCAAATAAAGTGCATCACTTCATTTCCTTTCACTTGTACAACACATCATAAACTCTCTTCAACCCCTGCTACCTCTCTCTTCCCTCCCATCCGTGTCCCTCCTCCGGTCTGTTCTCTTTCATTCTCACAACCTACCATTTCTTAGCCAAATCTCTTTTTCTGTGCACTAAAATCTCCTTGTTCCACAATTGGGCTTGCTTCACCTTATTTATCTATTTATTTATTTTGATGAGACGATCTTATTAGCATCTTCCTACTTGACTCCTTAACCGCTTTTACTGTATTTGTCAGGAGCTGCGTGCGTATTGATTTTGGTTTTGATGTAGGTGAGTTCTCTCATGCTTTTTGTGTGACTTTCAGCTCTGTCTCATTACGTATTTATCTCCACCTGTGCTCCTCAAACTGGTCCCTTGTCTTATCTGCTTGTCCAGGTGTTCCACTTTGTTATACAAATGCCTTTTTTCTTTTTTTTTCTTTTGGGAAATAAAAACATTTTTTTTTTCTTGAACACATTCTGCCTCCCTGCAATTAGGTCCTCAACCCTGCCAAACATGACAGCACGAACCCACTCAGCAGAGGTGGCAATTCCAGGTCCAGAAATTAAAAACCCTGCCACAGTTTGGTTTTAGCCACAGGCGTTTCACAGTTCCTTCTTCTCAACCGGCAGGTAAACGAGTGACGAAAGCCAAACTGTAGCACGGTTTTAACTTGATGGACCTGGATTTGCCACCCCTGCCAATTAGCCACCGTTTCCACAATGCAACTGAGACAGCCCCTTCTTGAAAGTCCTCACAACAGTCCTCATTTCTACTATTTGATCTTCCTTCCAACACCCGCACTTCTTTTCCTCACTTCCATCGTAATCTTACACACTACCATCCGATGCTGTCTACCAATGCTCTATTATGCTCTATTAAACTTACAGTGCACAATTTCTTTCATGTTGCGTTATACAACATAGTCAACCACTATGCACCTGCGTCCGCTCTTGGATGTCACCCTATATTTCTCTCTCTTTTGAGACCCATTTCCTTCCTTTTTGTCAAATCAACCACTCTCTGCCCTTCCAAATGGCTTTCTTGAATGCCAAACCTGCCCATCATCCACTCATCACTTCTGTTCCCTTCACCAGCATGCCCATTTAGTTGCTCTGCGATCATCACTCTCTCCTGTCTCAGAATACTCTCTACAACCTGATTCAAGCCACTCCACAAATCATCATTATCCTTCAACTCAGATCCCTTCTGTGGAGCATAACCACTGACAACGTTCATCATCACAGCTTCAATTTCGGGATTCACAATCACTGCCCCCTCGGACTCGTGTTTGACCTTATTGACATTCTTTGCATACTCTTCCTTCAGAATCTCTCCATACTGTATTCCTGTTGCCATCCAGATTTTGATAGCATTTTGGCCAGCCCTCTACCCTTTCTTGTATATTTGCCAAAATGTGTTTTTATAACAGCCTGCATCTTGAATAGCTTCTGCTTTTGCAAACAGTGGTTTGTCTTGAAGAAGGGCCTTCCACAATACGAAATTAAGGAGAACACTCTCAAGTTAAGTAGGATTTAAGGTCTAGATGGGCAACAATGACTGATGCCCTTTAGTCAAAGCTCAGCCATAAACTACAGCTTCCTGCAGCCGGCAGCAACACTTGGACAATGTCAAGCAGAAAAAAGTGTCACATACAGTACTTGGATCACGGGAGGTGCCTGCCAGCACGCAGGCCGCCCACACCTGAACAATACACTGAGTTGCCCCGCATGCGAGGAGAGAGAATTGCTTGAACGCAGGAATTCTGCAAAGCAACAACCATGCAACCTTTTCTGAGGGAACATTGATAGTTTATTTGTTCAGGAATATAAGGAAGTAACACCATTTACACAATCAATAGATGCTTTTTTTTTTTTTTTACTGTAAATCGTTCATCTGAAAATTCCTCCAGATAACAATTAGATTTTGCTTTACACACACACACACACACACAAATCCATCCATTGTCTGAACTGATTTATCCGTGCTGGAGCCTATCCCAGTTACTCCGCCTACTGCCTGATGACGGCAGATGATAGGCTCCAACACATCCGCGACCATCGAGAGGATAAGCGGATCAGACAATGGATGGGTGGATGAAGTTCTTAGTTTGAAGTTCTGAAAGACTTAAAAATGAGCAAAAATGACCCCTTGTTTCCAATTGGCCAGTGACCGAGTGCCTGTGCGAAGCCACGTGCGGCTATGTTGCGACAAGTAAGGACAAAGAGAAGGAATTTGAGTCGAAATCAGCATAATGACTGTCTTTTGGTTACCGGATGCCCGGTAGACAGCTCCCCTGTGTCTCCCCCAGTTCTCAATTAGGATACACACATTTTTGTTCCGGATTATTTTATGGGGTTTTTATTTTCCTTAACTTTTATTTTATGCAAAGCCAATGCTACTTTGCAGACACGTGTTTCCCAGAACTGTACAATGTCACTGCTACACTTGTTCATTCTTTGATGGACAAGCAACCAATTTGTGTTATGTACTGTATTCCCTTTGCCTTTTGCAAGCGCTTCTTGTTCATGACGTTTTATCCTGGCTTTTAGTTCCCAGCGATCTTTGTTGTACTTTGTGGGTATTTATCTATACTAAAACCTTTTGTTATAATCTTTATTGTCATGGATCTGTTTGTGACCAACATGTGACACTGTAGGGCTCCGCCTGCAGCTGCACACCTGTTGGTCATTGTGTCATTAGTTGTCACTTTAAAAGACTTGATGCCCGACCACTCAGTGTTGGGTCATTGTTGCTGTCATTTTTTTCTGTTGGTGATTCTGTTCCTGTTAGTCTTTTGCTTCTGCCACGGGTTTTTGTTTGTTTTGTTTGGATTCTTGCTGTCTTCGGGTCTATGTTCTGGATTTAGTTTCCTCAATGTTTGTCAATACAATTTGTCAAGTTCACTCTGCTGCTTCCTCCTGGCTGCTTTTCGGGGTCCTCCACCACCACCGTTCGTGACATGTATCCTTGTTTACATTTGTGGTATACAATTCTTACCGGTTTGTACTGGAATTGACAATGTTGGTTGATTTGAGGCGTGTATTTGAGGATGTGACTCCACTGTACTTAATCCAGAATTTCAATCACAAGTGGCTTTCGAACGACCACAATTGGTGATGAGAAAGTTTGTCTCCCATAATACATTCTTCTCAGAGGAGCCATTGCGTGGTTCTATCTCAGGCAAGCAGATGCATTCTGAAGAAACCACTATGATTATAATCTATTACAGAGCAGCCCAAGAAGCCTCAGCTTTGCCAGTGCTTCAAAAGGCATGTTTATGTGCACCCACCAAGCTTTCATACATTTTAAACATGGCAATCTGTTGCACTGTGTCTACAGGGTCCTATCTTTGAATAATAGATGCATTAGAAAATAGAGCATTTCGACTTCGGTAAAAATACATGAATAAATCAGATGCCTGAATGTATGCATGCTTCATCATGCATCACAAACCTGCATTAATGTCTGGTCTGGATGCTCAATTAAACAGGCTCCTATTATTATTGTTAGTGTTAGTAGTAGTAGTAGTAGTAGTAGTAGCATTGTTGTTTTTGTTGTTGTTGATGTTTTGCTGTTGGGGTAGTGGGGAACTATTTGGTACATTTTTTAGTTCTTAAGTTACAATGACATGATGGGCATCAGCACCACCTTGGAGGAGGTAACAGAAACATGAAGTCGGAAACTGAGAAGGGAAAAAGAAAACAGACAGAAGCTTCTGGATTGCTTTATAATAATAATAATAAGCATGACCTTTTAACTAATAATCCAAGGTGGCATGTTAGTGAACTCTTTGTTAGTGGGGTCTGTGGAATCTTTTTTAAGTCCTTGTAAATCAAACTGACAGGTTTTTAGACAAATTCCACAATATGTGCTTGCTTTTCCGAATGTGTTGGTAAAATTATGCAGACGTGGGCAATTGGTTGTCCTTGGCGTGGATCCGTTACGGACTGTTTTCAGCGTTTTGGCCACGACATTGGTCGAAGAAGAAGAATATGTGCTTGATGTGCTTGACGGTTGCGCCTTCCTCAGGAGCACACGTGTACCAGCACTGATATTGATAGGGAGAAATGGCGCTGGTGGTTTTCTGCCACTGTTTTAACTCCTAAAATGTTTAGCTTACCTTACTCGAAACTGTCGCATCGCAGTGTAACCAAAGTTTCCACTTTCATCAGTACTTCTTCATCCAAAATATGTATATAAACGGGCGTCTGTCAGTGACAGTCTGACAGACCCACCTCTGAAAAAATGTGTTTGTTAGTGTTTGTGTTCTTGCTGTTTCTTGCTGTCTCTTGCTGTTTCATGGCCAGGACTACCTTGTTAAATGAAAAATGTAATAACGGACAATATATATATATATATATATATATATATATATATATATATATATATATATATATATATATATGATGTACCGTATATATGATGTATGGGGTTCACAAAGTCAGATCATAATAATGTTTAGCTACTACACACATCAGTTAAAGGAAAACTTGCATAAATATTTTAATAGCATTGCAAATGTATTCAGACATCACAAGATTAGTACAAGTTACCTTTGGCCTCTATAATTGCTCGAGGTACTCAACACGGTGTCCATTAGCTTCAAGACATTTGTGTGTACGGCCGTGCTTCTCAATTATTTTCCGCTTCGCCGCCCCAGCAAATATTTTGCGTCCTCCCCAGACCCTGCCTTGACTATCAATATTACCATTTGTCAAAAAAAAATGTTTGAAGTATACCTCTGCATAACGCTGTATATTAACATAAAGGACAATAAAAAAGGAAAGAAAAATCTAGATCCATTTACAACAAAGAATAAAATTATCAACATTGTTTTTGAGGCTCTCTTGACCTTTCTCTTCTTCTTTGTTAAATATTTTTCCTATGGTGTCTCTCACAGGTTTGTACGATTCACATCTCGTGCTGTGTGTTGTGTGTGTGCATGCGCTGTGAACCCCAAAAAAACTACATCTTATAGCTAATACACCGTGTACACTTTCTTAACAATGATAGCGCCACGGCCACCCCAGTGTAGTGAATAAGCAATTACACTGCACACTTGAGACAGGCGTGTTCCCGTTAGCTTTATTACTGAATACGTGAGCACTCTCTCAGGCAAATTGTATGAGAGGCACAGAAGGGACAACAAGTGTGTTGTGTATACACAGACAGACAGACAGACAGAGAGAGAGAGAGAGAGAGAGAGAGAGAGAGAGAGAGAGAGATTATTAATTCCAATTCATTTTAAATCTTTATCTAAATCTGTGTGCATTGATGCATTTGGCTCTTCTCAAACATTAGCTGCTCGTATCCCCGCGAGGACGAACTGAGCCGTGCTTAACTGAGTGATAAACATTTTTTTTTCTTTGGCAAATCACAAATCACTCGTGGCAAGACAGTATGTTCACACGACCAAGTCCAGACCGACAAGGCAGTGTAATCAGAGCAGTCCCTCTCCGACCTGCATGCTGGCTTCTCATTGGTTGTTCACTGTTTCAGACAGACACTGCGATTCATACTTATGCTCTGAACTGATCTGCTCATTCACGTTCACTCAAAAGAGTTGTTCTGTTGAACAAAACATTCAGGAAGTCTTCCATACCAACAAAGTGAAGCAGCCTTTATGGACCTTGCTTTGTGCACTGGGGTTCAGCTGGAGCAGGCAAGGGATGTCCCCAAACTCTTTTTCAAAAAGCTGGAGGCACAGAATTATCCACGCTGCGAAGATGAAAACATAAGAACAAAGGCTTTGAAAGCAAATCCCCAGTAAAGTTGTGTCTGAGAGTTTTGCCCCATGTGATACAGATTGTACCCAAGCAAGAGGTCATGCGAACGAACAAATGTGTAGAACTCAAACACGTCTACCGCGTACTGTCAATGATAGCTTTTACTTACTACATTCTTGTTTCTCTGTCCTCATCTCTACTCTTAAATTCATCATCTCTTCTGCACCAGAACTCCACCGCCCCTGAGTATTAATTATTTGTGTTGCTTGTGCTCTGATTTTGAGTCTCCTATTGGGGGTTAGTAGAGATAGCAAAAGGCAGACATGTCGAAACCTTCAGCACAGCCAGACTTCAGCATCTTTATAGAATGAAGAACGTACTAGTAAGTTTCAGGAGCACAGTGAGCAGCTCAGATTGTCTGAGTGTGTATGTTAATTATCATATTCAAATCTCATCACATCTGAAGTTTTGCAGGGGGGCTGTACCGCAGCTCGCTTTGAGATAACAAAAGGATTTACTGATGAACTTTCATTATTCATACCCAGGGACACTAACATTCTTTATAGTTAGGCCAGACATCACAATTGGCATATTTAATCACATTACTGAATACCTAGGTAGAGATACGACTATTCCAGACCATTTTGAAATATTTTCATCAACTGTTCTTTACATAGGGTGAAATGAAACAGTCCATATGTCTGCTTCTGCCTAAAACAGGACAAGCATTATGTCCTTTTGGAAATGCTACTTTTAAATTCCAGCTTACACTGCATGACTAAATGTCTTGGACACAGAGCCAAACCTAGCTTTTGAAGTGCTCACACTGTAAGGGTTGAAGGAAACTCCCGATTGAACTGCTCAAACTGTGCATCGGGTTTGTTGCTCTTCCACTTTCATGTAGGTGTCAGTAGGCTACGTTTCAAACTGTTGCCAGCTGTCAAAACAAATGACATTGCCACCTTCCGTTGACCCAGAATGTCAATGTTAAGAACATCAAAGCAACATGATTCCCTAACCAACGTGCACCTTGATCTGTGCCCAAAACATAGCAAAATACAAATCTGGCCGCCCTCATAACTTAATTTGGTGCAGTGAGGTATGTTTGGAGAGTGGATTACCCAGTCATAATTCTGCCTAAAAAAAGAAAAAAGAAAAATATATGAATAATCAGGGCCACCAAACTTATGACATACCAGATCATGGTGACTCTTTCCTCTTTCGTTGAGTCGGGGGCTGGAGCACAGTTCTGAGCCTTATTTTGAAGGTTTGCCCGACTCCATCAGCTGTTTTTCGCCATGTCACACAAGGAAGTGTGACAGTTCTGGCAAAGGCTGAATTGACATTCAAACTCTTAGCAAGTTACGAGAATCCTCTCTTCAATGGAAAAAAAGTTATCTAGGGGGGAAAAAAAAAGTAACATTAAAGCTAGTTGAGAGTCAGCAATGTATTACAGTGGACTCACAATCTCTTTTATTTCATTTGTGCTGCTTCGCCAAGAAGAAGAAGAAACTACTGACTTGCGTTCAACATGGAGTGGACCAATGTGCCCTGAGAAAAAAATGCGTCCAGGAGAAGACATGGAAGGGAGGACAGCCCACGCTAATGTGAAGTGTGAGCAAAAATGAAAAGGAACACGAGATTTCAACCATCAACTGTAATAAAACTGCATGGGCTCTGTTTTCGTGAATAGCACGGATCTATCTATCTATGAGCTCAATTAGAATTGGTTGTTCGCGTCGTGGTTTGCATGTACACAGCCGCCTAGCGTCCCGGTCTATTGGAATGGCTTCTTTCATCTCCTTGAATATCAGCGCACAGCCTTTGACATTGCGGAAGTAGAAATTGACTCGATGGAATCCATTCAGAAGAAGGAAATGCAAGAAGTTTGTTTATAAGGAACTGCAAGATCATCTCCATGATGTACTGTTTCATATAAAGTTGGCCAGGTCGATTGCACTCCAACAATCACACAAATATGCGTCAAAATCGCATGAGGATGTGAAACCAAAGCCAATCACAGTCCAGCACATCCTCTTCAGCAACAGAAGACAAGATGATTGTTTGCTTTTCGCTCATTCCGGCATGAAAGCAAAGTAGGACCAGTGTATCGGTTAAGTATATTTGCCTTACTTGATTACACCTGTCGGTTGTAAATTATGTGCACCAAGTTTGACATCAGACAAAATCACCGACCACAGATGATATTTGGGCTGGACTAATACGTACAAGAAATCAGAATCTGCCATTTTGACCGGAATGGGCACGCACGAGTCAGCTGTAAGCGATCGTGCGGCTCTTGCTGTCATCCTTCTCTGGGGAATTTACAACTTCAATACACCATGAAACCACCAACAGGCTGTTGGCTGAACCCCAGGTGGTCAGATCAGCAACAATAGCAGTGTGGTTCTTGGACAGAGTCTGCTGGGGTGTTTGTGGATTTTATGGATGTCGTTAAGCCTTCCTCTGAACATCACTTAACATCCATAAAATCCAAAATATTGGGACAATCATTTTAATATTTTCAGGCAATGAAGTGCTACAGACTTGCGCGTAAAATATATTTTGTTGCCGTGCGGTCATAGTTTTTGTACATTAATAGCCTCTTTTTATGGCTGGCGTAATACTTTTTTTTCTTTCTCAGAGGAAGAAAATGGAAGATGTTATGGTTAGGAATGTCCGTATCTGAATTATGACAATATTTGGCCATGCCATCGGCCATTTTTATAGCAAAATAGACCAGGGAAAACAAAAAGCTGCCAGGTTTGCACTTCTCAGCTACACCATAGGGATGATGTAACTGCTCAAAATGGTCACAATGCCGCTGTCATCATTTTAATACTTAATCAGCTTGAACTTTTTTTTTACATAGTCAAATTAGTTTTTACACACACCGCTTGATCGAATGTATGAATGAATGGTATAATATACCCGTAGTTACATTACATAACAAATGTAGGGCAGTCAGTGGTATATGTACATTATGAAATGGCCTACTGTTAATGTGTAACCGGGAATACTCCTTGAGTGCCGGCTTTGCCACTCTGGGCATAAGTACAGATGTACAAAAATGAAACTTTTCCTCACCTGCCTGCTTTGGGCTTGCTTGGGCAAAATATTTTTCATTAGTGTGTGTAAGTTAACAATCAAGGAAAGCGATAATCTTGTTCTCAGATCCTTTCACAATCAGCACAATAAAAAATCAAATAAAATAAATTGAAAAAGAACATTAAAAAAGTTTACTTTACTTCGTCTCCGATTAAAACATTGAGTACACATTTGTTGGCCAGCGTTATTACTGCACACCCAACTCTTGAGACAAGAAAATAGATTTGTGGTTCATGGTCTGTGTGTCTCGGTCTGGCATCAATGTCCATTAGTGGGGTGCAGTCAAGGGTGATGCCTCCATGCGTCTTTAATGGCTGAGGGCAACGGAGGCTTCAAGGGCAAAGATTAGATGGAATATTTTAGGTGGCATCAATTTGATGGCTCTTCAGAAGTCCAGTGGCTGAGACTGATGCCATGCATGATTTAGGAGAATTTCTCCAAAAGACACCAGAGTTGCTGCTCCTTGTGTTTATTTCATTCTTTGCAACCTTATAATTTGATGCCCTCCTCCTCCTTGCAATTACATTCCCTGGCGTTTCCATTTATTGTGCTTTCTTACCCTAACCACTCAATAGTTCTTTTGTGGTCTTTTCTTTTTGTTCTTAGTTCATAGTAGTCGCCTCATGCCTTATTCTCTTTTTCAGGCCTTCTTTATATGCTGTAAGATTAAACTGCATAAAAAAAAAGAATTTTCAGTCCCTGCCATCCTTGCTCCCATATTGGTTCATTAAAGGGAAGGGTGGGGGCGGGGGGGAAACAAACAAATGATCTGGCTTTAAGACTCTACTGTTCAAATAAAAATTGAATGACTGGGTATGGCACAGCATGCTAGTATTAGTTTTGGTAGACTGAGTGCACAAGGCAATGAGGATTAAAAACCCTTGGATGCATGCCCAGAACCCATTCAGACAGGAGACAACCTGCTTCCCCACTGTCCCCATGATGACTTTTCACTAGATGACCTGAATGCTTTAATTCCATCAAACTGTTGGACAAAAAATATACATATATATATATATATTGCGTATCTGGTGGCTTTGAAAGCACAAAGAGATTCTCTGCTTCAATACCACTGTATATAGGATGTTGTGAGGCATGCAGATGACAGCGAAATGCGATTCAGTGGCGCAAAAGAATAAAGCCGTTGAAAATCAGCTATGTCACACATTAGACGAAATATGCATAACCTTGAGGCGCATGTAATGCATTATACATTCCATAATGCTAAGAACTCGAATGTTATTATTTTTCTCTGGAGACTCTTGGAACTTCAAACAGTTTAATGTATTTTATATAATTAAATATTTCCTCCTATGAATACAAGTGCAGTGCCACAGTGGTCATCCTCATGCACACTGTAAAAGGTTCCACCACTCATGAGTGATTCTCATGTCTGCTTCTTTGATCTGATGATTACCACTCCTTTACACTGCTCCGGGCTCGAAGTGGTCAAATAAATACCACCTTGAGTGTGAGCGAGATTGCCGGGGAAACCGTTAAACTTCCTTGTGCGATGCACATCACACAACATATGTTTGCAAAGGAACGGTGGTTGTTATGCACACCATAAACCATTGAAAACACATTGGGATCTATTTACATGCCCAGCGCAAGTGTAAGTCAAAGCACAGTCCAACTCGATTAAGCATGGGTGGAGTCTTCTTTCTTTTGGTATTTTCAATGGCCGTTTACGACGTGATGGCACTGAACACGGTTGGCTTGGATCCCGAGCAATGGAAGCAGCTCCCATCTCTCCCTTTAAATATAATGCACGAAAGGCGTACGGTATACATGCTTTTAGGAAGATGTACCAAAAAAAACATGACAACGGTAATAATTCACAGAGGTGGGCATTCCATCAGTAGTGACAGACAAAGCATTGGCGAAAGCGGATTTGCCACTAACCGAGTCAGTAGCGACAAACTTTCTCAATTCATCACTGATGGACTACTGATGGACTCCCGTTTTACAGATGATGCGAGACGTGCCATGTGTCTCGCATGTATTTGTGCGTGGGGATAACTACACTACAAAAATAATTTAAACATCAATCTGGTAACCGGTGGTTGTGTTGCCTGTTAAATAATGCCTTGGTTGACAGTTCAACAGCTGATGATGAACTGACTTTTACTATGATTTAGAGCACAGGTGGCAAACTCAAGGCCCAGGGGCCAGGTCTGGTGCACGACATCATTTTATGTGGCTCGCAAAAGCAAATCAACCGGGTCAACTTCCATGACACTTGATAAAATCTGTACCAAAATTTCTAACTATCATATGCAATATATAATCATGTTGAGCTATTGCAAGCATTTTCTCATTTTACATTACCATATTTTCCGCACTATAAGGCACACCTAAAAGGCGCACCTAAAAGCCTTCCATTTTTTTAAAAGCTCACAGCGTGCCTTAAATTCGATGCGCCTTGTGTATGGTTATTATGGTAATATGTCGACCCCAAAATGGCTCCTTGCTAGAAACATGCTTACAAAGCAGAGTTCAAACTTAAGGCGATCGGGTTACGCAGTTGAACACGGAAATAGAGCAGCAGCAAGCGAGTTCAATGTTAACGAGTCAATGTTATAATTTGCTGTTGGTTAAGTGACGTGTGTCGCTACTTTATTAAATAAGTTTTACTGACATTTGATCGTTCTGTAGCAACGCCACTCAACAGCTAAGCTATCTTAGCTGTTGTGTTTGTTCAAAGCTTCTTTGATCTGCGACGTGGGTTGCGTCGGCGCAGATTGGTTGAACCACGTGCGTACGTGCTCGCGCTCAAGCGCGCACAGCAGAGAGCAGCAGACTATGGACTGCTGAGGCGCGCTTCACTCGAGTGAGTGGCGTTGCTACAGTTCTGTGGGCATTTCCTTGAGCGTAGCATCTAGTGGATGCATTGTAGATTGTGTCCAATATATGAAAAAAAATATATAAAATAGGCCATTCATTGAAGGTGCACCTCATCATCCAGTGCGCCTTTTAGTGTGGAAAATACGGTATTACAAAAACAGTGGAACAAACTACTCTCCTTCACTTTTGATTTCAAAATTAGTGATCTGTTTATTGTGTACTGTATATGTAATAATACGAGGAGGTGTTAAACATGTATTTCACAGTCATAATGGCCCTCTGGGGGAAACTGTGACTAAAATGTAGCCCGTGACAAAAATGAGTTTGACACCCCTGATTTAGAGGGATCGATGTATGCTCTTATCAAATTTTTATGAGTGAAATACAAGGATATCGAGAGATCAGAATCTGTCTTTCTGCGCCTCGATCACGTTCACCAAATTGTGTTAGACCAGCAGAGCCACAACTTAGAGCAGTTTTTATTTGGTCTTTTGTAGACCGGGTAGTCTACATTCTGTCATCAATTTGTCAGGTGCGCTGGAGGCATGTTGTAGAAAACGTGCATCACGATCTGCCAAAGTCACAAATATGCTCAACTCGACTTACCCCTGCACATAAATGAAAATGTGATGGTGTTTACATGCACCTGTCTATGACAATAGAGCTCCTAGTGTGTGTAGTTGTACCGTAAGAGGTTCTAATGAATCATGGGGTGTGAAACCCGTAGTCCATGTGTCCATCAATTAGAGGGGTGACGCTCAACGTTATTGTTTCTCATGTGGTATCAGGGCCAACTGCTGTGCGATGAGAGTGGTTCACCAGCTCTGTCTGATTTAGCAGAGATGAACCGGCTGCCATGGTAACACGGATTAATTGCTGCAATTTAAAACACAAGACTTGTCAAAATCAATTGAATTTCAAATAGAAAAGGCATGCACCATGGTACTTTTGAGGTGACATGAAGTACGCCAGGACAGAGGTTGGCCAACCATTAAAGGGTTTCACGCCAGGTAAAGCAAAGGACAACACATACGATTAAACTGAGCTCTTGGATACAAACGTTCATAGATTTATATGATATGTATTTTAAACATTGTAAGAAATCTAAACTTAAAAGGTCAAATTTGTGGGCGAAAGAGATGTCATCCGAAGTAATTTTTTTTCCCTGCTTTTTCATTTGCTCACTTGTTCTGTTCAGCATGTACCCCATCAAGAAAACCTCAGTGCTGTGAATGACCTCCTGCTCAGTTCAGTCCCTTTGCTAGCTCAGATGGTAGTAAGTGATCCCGCTCCAGTGGCCTCTCGGGCTGCTTCGGCAGGTCATCGGGGACATGTGTCGAGATTATTGTGGTGGGTGGAGAATACTTGTTGATAGCTGTGTATAGATTTGCAGTCAGATGTTCTGCTGAGTCCTCATACAGGCTTGCCGCTCAATATCACAGGCTGTGCTTTTGCCAGTCGTCCTATTGACTCTTGGTTCAAACTTGACCCCTCCTTTTTTGGTACATCACACATTGGTATGAACCTTATGTCCATAACTGAAATAAGGTGCTTGCATGCCCTTTATAAGCACTTTTTTGGGGGGTCAAATAGTCAATGTTTCGGGGTTTGTTTATTTATTTTTTTTATATCAGCAACCCGGAGTTGTACTGAGGTTTCAATGGACTTCATAATTGCCCTCCACATCCTATGATCTGGCTGATTAAACCTTATTTACGATCCAAGAATGACTCATGGGGAACTCTCAACCAATGGGCCTTATCTTGAATGCTGCTTGCACACACTCAACCACACTCGATGCTCATGTGAAAACAAGCTGAACATGGCTCCTGACCTTTCTGTAATTACCCAGAAAGTATTCCACTGCCTCCAAAACCTTTTTTTAAGGGGCTCTGGATGAATCTCAATGGCGCATTACACTGCTAAGGGCAAGACTCCTATCCAGCATTTCGTAGGATTCGTTTCCTAATTTTTAATTTAGTGAACGCAGTTGTTATAATTTTTATTTAGATCAATGTGTTCTGTCAATCGCATGAAGCTGACTGGATAGTCTTCTCATTCAAAATATTAAGAAGGGATCTTTCATGCTGAAATATTAGAAATGTGTGCCTCACATCCAACCAAATAATATAACCCAAAAATTTGAAATACATCTTAGTTTTGAAAACGTTATGAACACATACTATCAACAGCAAAGAAAAGCATCCATCCATCCATCCATCCATCCATCCATCCATCCATCCATCTTCTACCGCTTATCCGGGGCAGGGTCGCGGGGGCAGTAGCTTTAGCAGGGAAACCCAGACTTCCCTCTCCCCGGCCACTTCTTCCAGCTCTCCCCGGGGGATCCCGAGGCGTTCCCAGGCCAGCTGCGTGACAATAGCCCTGTTCACACGGGCAGATTTGTTTCGGCGCTGCTCCGGAGTATTTTGTTGCGATATAAATTTGCACCGGAACACATTTTGTGGAGCGTTCACACGTACAAAGCCGCTGAGCGTAACAGCCCGAGAACAGTATCGGCCAGCTCCACTTGCTTTCACACGGGCAGTTCCTGTTGCGGAACAAAACGACAGGAATGCGGAAGTAAAACATGCGCATGCGTAAAGAAAGAAGAAGGCGGGGAAAAGGAAGTACCATTTCCCCTCCTTCTTTGTGACAAAATGGCTTTTTCTCCGGAGAAATCAACGATGTGGTCGATAATCAGACGCCGCAGGAGAGAGAGAAAAGACCGGCCATGTTTTGAAGCGCAAAATACCCAGGATGCATGTTGGCAAGTACCCGGATGGACTCCTCTGACGCGTGGCGAGGCCACTCCCATAGCGAGCATTTGCTCTGGAGCAAATTTAGCAGTTCGTTCATACGTGCACATTTGCTTCGGTACTGCTTCAGAAGCGAGCATTTGTTCCGGAGCAAATTTTTAAACCACCTCCCTGAGGTGGTTTAAATTTGCTCCGGAACAAGCTGTTTTCGGGCACTAAGCCGGAACAAAGTTGCACGTATGAACGCTCGAGGGGAGCAGCTGCGCAGTAAGTCCGAAATAAATCTGCCCGTGTGAACGGCCCTATAGTCTCTCCAGCGTGTCCTGGGTCGTCCTCGGGGCCTCCGCCCCGTGGGACATGCCCGGAACACCTCACTAGGGAGGCGCTCAGGAGGCATCCGGATCAGATGCCCAAGCATCTGATCATATGGCTCCTCTCGATGTGGAGGAGAAGCGGCTCTACTCTGATCCCCTCCCGGATGACCAAGCTTCTCACCTTATCTCTAAGGGAGAGTCCGGACACCCTGCGGAGAAAACTCATTTCGGCCGCTTGTATCCGGGATCTCATTCTTTCGGTCACGACCCACAGCTCATGACCATAGATGAGGGTTGGAACGTAGATCGACCGGTAAATTGAGAGCTTTGCCCTTTGGCTCAGCTCCTTCTTTACCACGACAGACCGATACAACGTCCGCATCACAGCAGATGCTGCACCGATCCGCCTGTCGATCTCTCGCTCCCTTCTGCCCTCACTCGTGAACAAGACCCCAAGATACTTAAACTCCTCCACTTGGGGCAAGATCTCCTCCCCGACCCGGAGAGGGCACTCCACCCTTTTCCGACTGAGGACCATAGTTTCAGATTTGGAAGTGCTAATCCTCATCCCAACCGCTTCACACTCGGCTGCGAAACGCTCCAGCGAAAGTTGGAGAGCCCTGCTTGAAGGAGCCAACTGTACCACATCATCTGCAAAAAGCAGAGATGGAATACTGAGGCCACCAAAACGGACCCCCTCAACGCTTCGGCTGCGCCTAGAAATTCTGTCCATAAAAGTTATGAACAGAATCGGCGACAATGGGCAGCCTTGGCGTAGTCCCACCCTCACTGGAAACGATTCCGACTTACTGCCGGCAATGCAAACCAAACTCTGGCATCAGTGGTATAGTGACCGAACAGCCCGTATCAGGGGGCTCGGTACCCCATACCCACGAAGCACCCCCCACAGAACTCCCCGAGGGACACGGTCAAACGCCTTCTCCAAGTCCACAAAACACATGTAGACTGGTTGGGCGAATTCCCACATACCCTCGAGGACCCTGCTAAGGGTGTAGAGCTGGTCCACTGTTGCACGGCCGAGACGAAAACCACACTGCTCCTCCTCAATCTGAGGCTCGACTTCCTGACGGACCCTCCTCTCCAGCACCCCTGAATAAACCTTACCAGGGAGGCTGAGGAGTGTGATCCCTCTGTAGTTGGAACATACCCTCCGGTCCCCCTTTTTAAAAAGAGGGACCACCACGCCGGTCTGCCAATCCAGAGGCACTGTCCACGATGACCATGCGATGTTGCAGAGGCGTGTCAGCCAGGACAGCCCCACAACATCCAGAGCCTTGAGGAACTCCGGGCAGATCTCATCCACCCCTGGGGCCTTGCCACCGAGGAGCTTTTTAACCACAACGGTGACTTCAACCACAGAGATAGGAGAGCCCACATCAGAGTCCCCAGACTCTGCTTCCTCCAAGGAAGGCGTGCTGGTGGAGTTGAGGAGGTCTTCGAAGTACTCCGCTCACCGGCTCACAACGTCCCGAGTCGAGGTCAACAGCGCCCCACTTCCACTGTACACAGTGTTAGTGGTGCACTGTTTCCCCCTCCTGAGACGTCGGATGGTGGACCAGAATTTCCTCAAAGCCGCTCGGAAGTCGGCTTCCATGGCCTCCCCGAACTCTTCCCACGCCCGAGTTTTTGCCTCGGCGATCACCAAAGCTGCATTCCGCTTGGCCAGTCGATACCCGTCAGCTGCCTCTGGGGTCCCACAGGCCATAAAGGCCCGATAGGACTCCTTCTTCAGCTTGACGGCATCCCCCCTTACTGCTGGTGTCCACCAGCGAGTACGGGGGTTGTCGCCACGACAGGCACCAACTACCTTACGGCCACAACTCAGATTGGCCGCCTCAACAATAGAGGTGCGGAACACGGTCCACTCGGACTCAATGTCCCCCGCCTCCCTCGGGACATGGGAAAAGCTCTGTCAGAGGTGGGAGTTGAAACTCCTTCTGACAGGGGATTCCGCCAGACGCTCCCAACAAACCCTCACAATACGTTTGGGTCTGCCAGGACGGACCGGCATCTTCCCCCACCATCGGAGCCTACTCACCACCAGGTGGTGATCAGTTGACAGCTCCGCCCCTCTCTTCACCCAAGTGTCCAAAACATGCGGCCGCAAATCCGATGATACAACCACAAAGTCAATCATCGAACTGCGGCCAAGGGTGTCCTGGTGCCAAGTGCACATATGGACACCCTTATGCTTGAACAAGGTGTTCGTTATGGACAATCCGTGACGAGCACAGAAGTCAAATAACGAAACACCACTCGAGTTCTGATCAGGGAGGCCGTTCCTCCCAATCACGCCCCTCCAGGTCTCACTGTTGTTGCCCACATGAGCATTGAAGTCCCCCAGCAGAACGAGGGAGTCCCCAGCAGGAGTACTCGCCAGCACACCCTCCAAAGACTCAAAAAAGGGTGGGTACCCTGAACTGCTGTTGGGTGCGTACGCACAAACAACAGTCAGAACCCGTCCTCCCACCCGAAGGCGGAGGGAGGCTACCCTCTCGTCTACCGGTGTGAACCCCAATGTGCAGGCACTGAGCCGGGGGGCAATGAGTATGCCCACACCTGCTCTGCGCCTCTCACCGTGGGCAACTCCAGAGTGGAAGAGAGTCCAACCCCTCTCGAGAGAACTGGTACCAGAACCCTGGCTGTGTGTGGAGGTAAGTCCGACGATATCTAGTCGGAACTTCTCCACCTCACACACCAGCTCGGGCTCCTTCCCTGACAGAGAGGTGACGTTCCATGTCCCTAGAGCTAGCTTCTGGAGCCGAGGATCGGACCGCCAGGGTCCCCGCCTTTGGCTGCCACCCAGCTCACAATGCACCCGACCCCTTTGGCCCCTCCCATGGGTGGTGATCCCATGAGAAGGGGGACCCACGTTGTCTCTTCGGGCTAAGCCCGGCCGGGCCCAATGGGTGTAGGCCCGGCCACCAGGCGCTCGCCAACGAGCCCCACCTCCAGGCCTGGCTTCAGAGGGAGGCCCCGGTGACCCACGTTCGGGCAAGGGAAACTGAAGTCCATTTATTTTGTTCGTCATAAGCGGTCTTTTGAGCCGTGCTTTGTCTGGTCCCTCACCTAGGACCTGTTTGCCATGGGTGACCCTGCCAGGGGCATAAAGCCCCAGACAACTTAGCTCCTAGGATCAATGGGACACACAAACCCCTCCACCACGATAAGGTGACGGCTCACGGAGGAGAATCATCCATCCATGCATCAATTTTCTACCGCTTATCCGGGGTCGGGTCGCGGGGGCGACAGCTTTAGCAGGGAAGCCCAGACTTCCTTCCCGTGACCCTCCTGAGGATAAGCCAGGCGTGAGCAATTCCAGTCTTGAAGGGCCTGCATGTTTTCCATCTCTCCCTGTTGCAACACACCTGATTCAAATGAACAGGTTCAATATCAGGCTTTCGCAGAGCTTGCTGATGATCTGATCATTTGAATCAACAGGGAGAGCACGCCTTCACTCGATATAGTGTAAATAAATATTTTCCGTTCATATTCAACTGAGGATTTTGCTGCTAATCTATCTACACAACCAATTTAAAACTGATCGTCAGATTTTCCTTTTAACTTGCTATACCCTAAATGATAGTTTAGTGTTGGTTAAGCTCTCTTGAGTCCCCTTCACATCCTCAGGAAATAATTTGTTGTCTTGCTAGACGATGAAGTTATGTGTCATGAGTATGAGCTCCTCTGGTGCCCTTTCACACTAATGCAATGCGACATTATCTGTATCACATCATCATGCTGAGCTCCATGCTCCATTCCTTTGGATAATGCATTTTGTATTCACAATCCAATTAAGTTTGACTCCCAAGATTAGGATATCCTGCTAGAAATACCATTTTATCCTATTTGGGGGATTATTCTTGAATCAAAATGTTTGGACACCGAAAGAGTGTGCAACCACGAGACACAGTAACTGACTGGTCAGCGGTCGCCAGAATGCAGACAATTTCTAATGAGCGCGTGCAGTATGTGTGTGTGTGTGTGTGTGTGTGTGTATGCGTGTGTGGCATGGGAGGGCAACGTGCAACACTGATGTAGACAGTTAAAGCATATCATGCATGGGGCGCCATTAGGTGACTGCGGATGTTCACAGACTGGCACAGGTTTATTGAACATGTGTGCTGCTTCCCACAGACGTGATAGAAAATTGATGGTTATTGCCACAAAGTGCTGCAAATATATTGGGGCAAATGCAGACTGAAGCTTCACTTGTATGGAACTTATGCCCATATGAAAAAAATAACTAAAACAAAAATCGAGTACAATACAAACAAACGGCAAATATAAATCTTTGCTCATCTCACATCCCTTTTGTTTCTCGTCCTCGTGGGTCCCTCTTCTGCAAAGCATTTTAGCAAGGAACACGTCATGCACACATGCGCATACAGGCTGACGCATCGTTTGATATTCTTGTAGAGCTGAGGCATGCCCGTAGCGGATGAATTAGTTTTACCGCATTCTACAGTGTTCGTTAAAAAACATCGAGAGCAACGATTGCACTGCTGGGTGGTTCCTTAAATAATGGGTGTGGAATTCGGGATGCAAGTGAGGCATCACGACCTGTACGTGTCATCGCTCCACTGCTGCGCCGACTTGGACACTTTTGCAGCGGTGCTGCAAGCTGGAGGAGTGAGTCGGCGGCTGATAGCACGCTGAATTGGCGCAACTTTGGCGCAATCGTCGACGCGCGCACATCTTTTTCGAGACTTCTAATCCACGAACAATACGTATGGATTGATTTTGCGCTGCCGTGTTTTTTTTTTTCTCGCCCCATTCGCCAGCGCAGCGGAGTGGAGTATATCCCGTCTTTCGTCCACAGCTCCGCGTTGAATGCACAATTTGTGTGCTCCTTTTGGTGCGGTTCCGTTCGACGCACGAAAAAGAGGAATGAACGAGGTGAGACGCAGGCGAGGGATGTGAGGGGGGAATGCGGGTGCTTTCCAGTCAAGCCTCGGCACCAGGGGAGAGGGGACAGCTCCCCGCGCCGCAGCGCGCCAGCGAGAGAAGAAGGCGACCATTTGTTCCTAATTTTTCCGCCAAGGTCAGTCGTTTCAGCTGTAAAAAGGATGCGCCGGACATTAGTTCCTCTTGTTTTTCGCCCAATTGACCCGCTAGGACTGTGAGGAGGTTTCTGTTCGAAAGTGTGAGCTGACGAGCAGGTCAGATGTTTTTTTACGGAGACTGCCGTACCCACCCGCGTCTCCCCTCTGCTTTCCTTTGGATTGTTTTTGACCCGATCAACAGCTCCTATGTCTTGAGACCGGGGATGTCTTGTCCGCATTGAAAAATGCTGCTTTGGGTTGTCCTGCTGAACGCGGCTCTTTGTGTTGCCAGTGGGAACGTGACAAGGGACGTGTGTCAGGAGCAGATATGCTCGTGCACAGAGGTCGAGGGAGACGTGCATATCGGCTGCGAAAAAAGGAGCTTCACCACGCTGCAGCACCTCACCGGGCCCAGCTCGCATTTTTACCACTTGCTGCTGCACGGCAACTCGCTGTCCAGGCTCTTCCCCAACGAGTTCGCCAACTTTTACAATGCAGTCAGCTTGCATTTGGAGAACAACGGGCTGCACGACATAGTCCCGGGCGCCTTTTTGGGGCTGCAGCTGGTCAAAAGACTGCACATTAACAACAACAAGATCCGCTCCTTCAGGAAGAGTACCTTTTTGGGCCTGGATGACTTGGAATACCTGCAAGCTGATTTTAATCTCTTAAGGGACATTGACTCCAGCCGTGTTCAGGGACCTGAACAAACTTGAAGTGTTAATACTTAATGACAACCTCATCAGCGCGCTACCCATAAACGTGTTTCAACACGTGCCCATTACGCATCTTGACCTGCGGGGGAACAGAATCAAAACGTTGCCTTATGAAGGGATCCTTGAGCAGATTCCGGGCATTGTGGAGGTTCTGCTCGAAGACAACCCCTGGGACTGTAACTGTGACCTGGTTTCCCTCAAAGAATGGCTGGAGAACATACCGCCCAATGCGCTCATCGGGAGAGTGATCTGCGAGGCTCCCACCAGGCTGCAAGGGAGCGACCTGAACGAGACGTCTGAAGAGGAACTGTGCCCTTCACAGAGAGGCGGAGCAGACACCAGCCTGGTGGCCCCTCCCACGCAGGATGAGACCTCAGGCCCTGTGGCGCACGGCGGCGGCCCACGTCCAACGCCTTACAAGCCCAGCGCGGACGCCAGCGGGCCACCGACGCCCGGCGGTCACGGAGCCAAGAGCCGTTCCAAATCACGTGAGAACTGGCAGCTGAAGACCAAACCCACGCCGGGGCCGACAGGTGCGAGCGAGGCCAAAGAGCAGCTTCGCAACGCCACCTGCCCGCAGCCGTGCAACTGCAAGCTGGTGGGCTCGAGACAGGGCCTGGGGGTCAACTGCGAGGGCAAAAAGATCGAGAGCTTGTCCAACCTGAAGCCGAGGCCGCTTGCCGCCCACGAACTGAATATGCGAGACAACAACATCCACGCGGTGAAAAAGACTCAGCTGCTGGGCTACGCCAGCCTCAACCTGCTTGATCTCGGCGGGAACAACATCAAAGCGATCGACAACGGCACTTTCCAGAACCAGACTGAGCTGAGGTGGCTGTACATGGATAAGAATTATCTGGATACGCTCATGGCGGAAATGTTTGCCGGCCTCGTCAACCTGGAATACCTCAGTTTGGAATACAACGACATCCAGCTGATAGTGGCGGGCGCATTCAGCCCCATGCCCAACCTGAGGGTTCTGTTTCTCAACAACAACTTGCTCAAGTCCTTGCCACTGGATGCGTTCCTTGGGATTTCTTTGTCCAAAATAAGCCTGCACAACAATTACTTCTCCTATCTGCCTGTAGCCGGCGTGTTGGACCAGCTCAACTCCATCATTCAGATTGATTTGCACGGGAATCCGTGGGATTGCTCCTGCAACATCGTGCCCTTCAAGCAGTGGACCGAGAAACTCGGAGCTGACGTCATCGTGAGCGATCTCAAGTGCGAGTCGCCGGAAGAGTTCTGGAAACGCGACTTCCGCTACGTGCGGAATGACCTCATGTGTCCCAGACTCTATGAGCGGATCCCCCCTCCCACCTCCCTGTCCAAAAACAGCACCTTCACGCTCGACTCGGGCACACGCTCAAACTCTTACATTGAGCCCAACCGGGTGTCCATTTCCGTGCTCGTCCCCGGCTTGCTGCTGGTGTTTGTCACGTCCGCGTTCACTGTTGTTGGCATGCTCGTCTTCATCCTGCGGAACCGCAAGCGGTCCAAGCGGCGGGATGGCAACTCCTCTGCCTCTGAGATCAACTCCCTGCAGACAGTGTGCGACTCATCGTATTGGCACAGTGGTCCCTACCACGCAGACGCGGGGCCTCAGCGGGGCTTTGACTGCACCACGCATCTCTCCACGACAAACGATGCGTAAAAAGAAGGCAGGCCAGATTGGATTGACAAAGGACGCACAGACTGGCGCGCATACGCAACCCAAACAACACATTTGTCCCCGTGTAAGAGGCGGACAGCCTCGGTCGGCTGTGTCTGGTTTTAGTCAACGTCAGTTAGTCTGCTGCACGGGGCCCCGGCAGTGTATATTCTGTACATGACAATCCCTCAATCCTTCCCTCCCCCCCCCAAACACTACTCCCTCCATCTGTGCTATTAGCCGCAATCGGACTACACATGTTTATTTTATTTTTTTCCGGCAGAGAGGGGTCATGCGATAAAAACGGGATGTGTGTGCGCGAGGGGACGGTGCACGAGCGCATGAATGTAAATGTAAATAGTCAGGCCGATGTATCATATGCATGAGATTTCTGCATGGTTTCAACACACGCACACATGGCGCGCGACCGAGGAACCATGACCACCGGAGAGGAGGCGACCCCCGCCCCCACCCGTTCATTCTCCATCAATATGACGACTATATATAGAGATATTATGAGAGTTACATATATATGACGATAACAAAGTGCCATTTCTCTATTTTTGTGAAACTGCAGTTAGGATTTGTATTTGTTGTTTTAAACCTGTTTGGAGAGGCAAGAGGGTAAACAAGATTAGTATCAGAAAGGACATAATGCTGTCAGTGCATGTTCCTTTTTTCTGTTCCTTATGATTTGATTGTCGATGAATATTGAGGTTATTTATACCGTTGTAGATGGTGCGGGTGCAGGCCCCCAACCACGTCTGCGAGTTCATCCTATTTTCTGAATGTATACTGTGTTATTTTTAATGCCGTGCCAATTGTTGACTCCGTGGCGACATGCGGACGAGCATGACGTCACAAGGATGCTTCTGCCGCAAAGATGATGTAGCTCAAATAACAGTTCTGTGGTTTTGTGTGTGTCTATGAACATAGCCTGCTTTGGGTGAGAGGAAATTAAAAACAAAAACAAAATAAAAAAAAAAATCAAGTCATTTAAATGGGGGGTTTGTATCATCATATTTTTTCATAAAAAATAGCCAAGTTTTCAAATGAGCTAGAATGATTCGGTCTATTTGAGCATTGCAGGTGAATATAGCATAGATTGCTTTATCTTGTGAAAAAAAATACATATTCCTCCACACATAAAAAAAAATATGATTATGATTCGCCTTTACTGTGGACTTTTTTGTTTATAGCTATCTAACCTTGTACAAAATAATTGTGCTTGAAGTATTCAATACTGGGGGAGGATTCTTGCTTTTGTGGAATGTGTCCTGTCATCATATAGAGGAGGTGCTTTTAGGCCTGCACAAACATGGCAGCGACTGATGCAGGTTGCCTTTTACACCATGCAGGTCTGCTTTAACCGAGGGTGTGAACATTAAATGCCACGTTAAAAAAAAAAAACACAAAAAACAAAAAATAAATGAAGACAGAGACACACATTACGATGTGCCGTCCGTCACAAATGCGCAGGTGCCCTTTTCTTGTGTTTGAGCGCAATGTAAACGCCTTGTAACTCGTGTTGACACCACCAATTCATTATCTCTGAAGGGTCCCAAATAGTGACACCTCGCAATTATATTAAGCTTGGATGAGATTGTCAAGGTATTCACGTTAAGTATAAAGAGCTGCAGTGAGATGGCACGTCAGCCCAAGCCAGAAGGCCAACGTGTCTCCCCCGGGAAACAGTTGAGCGCTGTCCACGGTGCTGAATCACTTCTTTTGTTTGTTCCCTAGGCAGAAGAGACGTGTGAACATTTGCATTCATGCACCCATAACTATTATCTTTCACACGTAAGAAATAATAGGAAAAAGAGAATTTCATTTCGAGGCCCAGGAAAAAGGAATAATGAATGATTTGTGTATGCAAATGTTGTGAATCATTTGCAATGGCTGTTCTGGAGGCCCCAAACATTTTTTCACCGAGCTGTGGATTTGCTTTTACATTTCCACCCTGCTTGACCTCTGGTACTAAGGACACAGTGAACCTGTGACTCATCAAGGCATCGCATCCTCTTCAACTCCCAGTTTTGCTCTTCTGTCCAACCCCAGGGGCTACCTGGAGGTCGCTGTCTACTGTGTGCTTCAGCCCACGTGATGGTTTATCATTTTCAAACGCTGTGTTTCAAACTTCATTTTTATGCTTTGCAATATTTGACCTGCTTCTATTTTGTTAAATAAAGTGTGGTTGAGGTTGAGTAAAAAAATGTTGTGATTTTCGGAATTTTCATCGGGTTTCAGCTTTTTTTTATTTTTTATTTTTTAATCTTTGTTACACCTTTAGATTACATTTAAATGTTATTTGGTTTTCGAAAGAAAACGTGGCATTTTTGATAAGTAAGAAACAAAACAATATTTCTTTAAAATCGATAATATAATTACAGGAATATTAAAAAAAACAAAGCCTTTGTTTTGCAATTATTACTGTGCATTGTATTAAAAAGGAAATATAGAATTTGATTAAAAATCACGCAGCATTTTTTTTTTTAATTGTGTGACTGTGCCCAATCCAAAAGACCATCGAATAGAGCAATACATTTGGGATTAATAGCAGAATGGGGTTGTCTGTTTTACATGCTGAGCGTACAACACTACAACTCTGTTACGGCCCAGCAGGCACTCCATAGTTGGGATATGCTCCCTCTGTGGATGAGACCAGATGCACCACTTCCTGTGGGGGAAACCCCATCCTGCCACCTCGGCATTTCTGTTGTTCTCAGTGGCTTTTGCAGTTTAAGTTGGGGCCACTTCCTCATAATAATTCAATTGCTGTTTTCCATTTGGTGTTGTGGCCTACCTTTTGCTAACACATTAAGTACTCTCATCGAAGAAAATTATATCCTGAGAAAGGCCATGTCAGTTTGGTCCAAGTGTAAAACTTACACTTGGAAGAGAGTAAAGTAAATTGTACTCAAAGTAGTGGATGACTTAGTTGTACTCCAAACGATTACAATCGACTTTTAATCAATGAGAACCCAAGTTATTCAGCTGCATTTTACGCAATGAGCGTCGGGGGCTCTGGGTGAAGAAGTTTTAATCCATTCTGAAGATTTACTCCCACTCTAGTGGCCACTCTGTAGTGTAATCTAAAATGTTTAAATACAGATCAGTTAGAGGAAAAAAAAATGTGTGACTCTGTAAAAATGTCGACCAATTTTTACTCATTTGAGGCAAATCCTGAAACTGAGCAAGGAATTGCATGGCAATGTTATAGATCCGGGTGCTGCTCTACATATAATACCACAGCACATCAAATCTGGGGGTACGGCTGTGTTCTATAAAAAGGAATATTTATGAACCAGCCCCTGTTCTTTAGTGCAGGCTGCTCACGCACAAAGCAATTGTTTAACACAAACGAGTGGCACCATTGTGCTTGTTAAAACGCAAACATGCCTGAAAAGCGACATTTAATTACAACACTAAATTGTGGCAACACAAAATGTAGCCTGGAGCCGTACTAAAAGCACAGCTTCACGAGAACCCCTGTAAGTCAGTTTCAGCGTGTCTAATCCGTATTATGTTATTTATTTGGCTGCTGTCGCAACTTACCCTGAGCTGCTATAGAGCCATGCTTTCTATGCAATGTCACGGGTTCAAGTTGAATGCATTCAGTGCCCTTGCGTCAAATAAACTTCACGTGGGACTAGAGATCAATATCTCCCGGAGTCATTCATAAACCTCAACGCATTCCGATATCCGCATGTGGACCATTGAGACCACAGAGATAATACCGCAGTAATTAAACAGATTCATAATTGACCCTGAATTCTGGTGTCAGCCCAGAGCACAACAGCCAAATAGTGACCCACCAAGAGTGGCCTTTAATCAAGATGAGTGAGTGGTGTTTCCGCCAGTTCTACGTAATACCCTTCCTTCAGCCCCCACCTATTGATTACTCATTGATTAGATTCAGTGGCCTCAAACGTGCCCATTCCTCATGGCGCTTCAGGCGTTCTGCGGCTTGTACTGATCCGATTACTTTCCTCACATGGGAGCCGCGACCACAACTGGAGAATGAAGCCTCTTTGGCAGAGGGTTAGGAAGCGACATTCCGTTTCCTAACACAATCTACTCATTATATTTTAGGAATGAGGCCTTCTGCATTTATTTGATTGGAGGAACCCATGTTTTAGAAACGCTTCTCAAGAGAATAAAGTCCGCATTGAATAAAAACTTCCTGACACTGTGGAACATGCTCTTTTGTACTTGTGTACTCCTGTGAGTCAAAATTCACACACCGACACGAAATTCTGTCAGGAAGCAAGCAGAGACTATTTTCCATCTAGCCGTTTTCTAATTTGCTTCATCCTCCACGAGGGTCGCGGATGTGCTAGAAGCCATCCCAGCCGTCTTTATATCGACAGACCACCAACCATTTGTGGTCACACTCACACTTAAAGGACAATTTAGAGTGTTCCATCAAGCTGCGCATGTTTTAGGAATGTGGAAGGAAATCGGAATACCCGGAGAAAACCCACACAGGCATGGGGAGAACATGTAAACCCCACATAGGAAAGCCGGGGCCGGAATCGAACCTTGCACATCTGCACTGTGAGGCGGACGTGCTAACCAGTAGACCAGTGTGGGGCCACAGCCCATTTGAATTTGGAACAGCTCATTTGGACTAAGTCCAAGGAAACCCGGCGTTGTTGCTTTTAAATGATACGGTCAATGCCTTGTTGGATAAAAACACTCACAAAGACAAACACATGAAAACACTGGGCTATTTTTCAAGGTGGTTAGCGGCATACGTAACTACCACGCAGTACCTTGTTCATTTCACTTTTGTCCTTTCCTCTCAGAAACTCCAATAATGAGCAATACTGTGCAATATCAGCGAATTTGTTGTTTTCAGCAGAAATTAGAAATATAATCTTGATATTTAAATCTCTTCCATATTCAGAACAGTGCAAAGCTCTGTCAGGTAATTCAGTCCATTTTCAGGATATGGAAATATCGACAGAATCCACTGACTGTCAAACATACACATGAGCCTCTGGATGGTGCAATGCACTCGGATGGCGCCTATTTATCTCAAAGCACTGTACAAGGAGGCTGCCGTGTTAACACAAGGGAGAGAAACTTGCATAAACTGACGCTCTCTGCCCAAGGCACCGGGTCAGAGGACAGATGGAGAGAAAATGACTCACTCGAAGAAAAAAAAAACATTTCACATGCATTTGGGTATCTGGCAGGAGGGAGTTGTTTTGCCCTGACCATTCTTGTGTTTTTACTGACAGTGTAGCTCAGCTCATTGTACTGACAGGATAAGGTCTGTAGATTTGGAATTACGCACACTACACTGCAGCACTTCCATTCTGATGTTTCAATAACCATAACCTTGGTCACATTTGTTCTTCAGATTCCAAATGTTATAACGCTGCTGGTGCCCTGAGATATGAGTGGCTTGACTGATACGTGATACCAACTAAATTTGAAATAGGAGTGCACTTCTCACCACGACACACTTCACAATAGCCACCTGCCATCAATTCTGATGGATTTTCTTGCAGTGGAAGGACAACAGCACGAAAATTTCAGGACTTAGTCTGACGTGTCCCGGTGCAAATTTCGCGCCGGCTCAAAAACAGAGCCCTCGGAGTCCGTATGCATGTGCGGTACAACGCCTTGCATCTTTGTTAGAGTTGCAGTTGCTTTCAAAGAAAAGTTCTTTTTAAATTGCCTGAAGGTTTTTTTCTCCTTTCCTACACTCTAGCATATTTTTCTCTTCTATCTTTTCTCTTTTGGTTTACAGTGAATTGTTGAGCTGTTGTTGAGCACCTCGAGCTGTTGTTGCAGCAAGGATAATAGTAAGTAGGGACAGTTGGTGTTGGTTGAAGTCAAGATTGATGACAAACAGGGCAATTGTACCTGTGCTTTAACACTTTTTGGTACTTGAATTCATGAGCGATGTCTTTCCGTGTTCCTCTTGAGAAAAAATGATAGAAATGTCGTAACTCTCACGCTAACAAAAAAACACTCCGTTTCCAAAAAAGAAAGGGTCGCAACCTTGCAACTTGTTTGGTTTTTTTTCCTACTTTTCCCTTTTTTCCTCATCTTTAACACACTCCTTATCACAACTCTTCATCACCCTGACTGTGACCCACCTTCAACCTTAGTAAGTGCACACTTGCAAAATACTATCCTCCAAAGTGGTGCATATTTACATTTGAAAGGATAATCTGGGCTTTGTACGCTTCACACATTGCCATCATTCTTCACCAGACACACATCCATTTCTCATTCATCTCCATTACTCATTACCTTTTCCATTTTTTTCTGAGTTACTTTAATGCACCTTCTTTTAGTTAAGTTTACGGTAGTATACGATCTTCTGTTTAATCTGCCTTGTTTCCAGTGGAATCGAAAATAAACAGTTTTCTACACACAAGTCCAGCGTGAGTTGTCTGTGTGTTTGTGTGTACTCGAATCAAGGCATTAACCGCTAATTTGGAAAGACAAACTCCAAATCATTATTAGTGTGGCTGCCTCATATCCATATAATGTGATTTTCAGTGCTGCCTTTGTATCAGAACATAAATAAAAGGCCTGCGCACAAGCAGTGTATCTCTGTGTCTGTGCTACGAGACTCAATGAGGTAGTGAGACTGCTACACTAATGTTCAACATCCATACATCCATTTTCAAATCTGTTTGTCCTCACGAGGATCGGTGGCGTGCTGGAGCCTGACCCAGCTGTCTTGGGGCAGTAGGCAGGGTACAACCCGAACCAGTTGCCAGCCAATCGCATTGATGCTCAACATGCCCCAGCACATACAAGTCACATGTAGAGCAATTTCAGTCAACGGTGTGATTATCATAAATGCTTGGGGAAATTTCTGCAGTGCACTGGGAACAAGCAGCAGTGAATGCCGGCAGTTGAAGACCTATCAGACCCAAAGTAAAAGGCAGAGCCAGCTGCTACAGGGCCTGCTGTCACAGTAGGGCACTCTGAGACATCGCTCTTCACAAGATGTTGTTGTCAGAAGAGCCAAATGTTTCAGGTGACGGCAGCTGCATGTGGCTGGCTTCCTGCAGAATGGGCCAAGTGCTTGCTTCCTATGTTGTCAGGGGAGGCGCTGACTGCAACACTAAGGTTGCTGGCCTCCTTGGAGGGCAGGTTCGAGGCGGTGCCGAAAGCTGTCCTTCGCTGCGTGGTATACATGTCAGAACATGTATTTAAACTGTCGGTTCTGGTCTGCCAACCTGGTACCCATGGATCGCCCCTTCACCTTTGCACAACAGCTGAGGGATGCGGCGATGAGATGATTACAGATGGGGAAATCCACTGGTGAGGGGCAGATGCTGGGCCAGGCAGTACTGCAGTAGTTAATTTTGGGCCTTTGCAGTTGGTGCAGTGTCATTTCCTTGCAGAAGACTCTGTTGAAGAGCCTCCGTGTTTGAGGGTTGGTGGCCACTACCTGACTGAACTTCAGAGCCTAGCCAGAGATCTACAGTCAGATCTATCCCCCCCGAGCTTGCTGATGATCAGCTCATCAGCAAGCTCAATAGGAGCCTGATAATGATCCTGATCATTTGAATCAAGTGTGTAGCAGCAGGGAGACATGGAAAGCAAGCAGGACACCGGCCCTCGCGGACCAGACTTTGACACCTGTGCTTTACAGTTTAAAAGCCTATTTGCAACATGCATTTGATACACCTACTATTTATTGTATGGGGTTGGCATGCTCTTCGACTGGTTGCATGTCCACCTCACAGTGCAGAGGTGCAGGGTTCGATTCCAGACCGGGACCTTCTTGTGGCCAGTTTGCATGTTCACCCAATTCCTCCCACATTCCAAAAACATACATGGCAGAGTAATGAAACGCTCAAAATTAACCATAATTGAAGAGTTGTTTAACTGCGTGTGCCCAGTGACTGGCAGACAGCTGGGATAGGCCCCAGCATGCCCCGTGTCCCTTGTGACAATAAGCGGATCACAAAATGGATGGATAATATTCTAAGGCCTTTAGATAGAGAATTTGTAATTAGTCTAATGTCGACGGTAATTGTTTTATTTTAGTATTATTAAAAGCTTATTCAGATAAAACAAATAATGAAAATTGTAAACAAATTTGCACAATAAGAATTCAAATGGTTATTTACTAGACAATGGTGGATTATTGGTATGTGTAGTCCACAATGCATCAGAACTCGCTTAGCCCTTTGACTTTGATGTGTTCATGGGGATATTCACAGATATCCAGTAGTCTCGATAGAAATGTGGCATTAAGGGGAAAAAAAGCTCAATGCTGTGGTTTGTTCCCACCCAATGCACTCCTTGAGTTTGGACTGTAATTGGCCAGTGTTTAATGGTCTGGAGAGACAATATGTGCGGGGGCATTCATGTACCATAGCTGCATGGAATATGTATGCAGTGCTCACTGGTGACTTGAAGTGGAACTACTGCAGATGGGGAGGTGTTCCTTCGCTAGACTCCATGGAAGATTTTCCACTTGAGCATTTTTGTGACCATACTCTCAGCCAGGGGTAGGCATTCATTTCGGAAAGGGCCTACATGATAAACTCGAAGGCTTGCCATGAGTCAAGTCAGCATCGAACCTCAATTTCGTCAATATTATTTTTATCGTTCCACATGAAAAAAAAAAAAACAAAAAAAAGAAATGTGTACCTGGTATTGCATGTCTACATTCTTAAAAGACAAAAATATGAAAATATATGTCATTGGCAGTGAATCAGTTTCATGCATTTCGACAAATCACATTGTCTTGTTAGATTAAATGAGATTTGCCTGTGATGTTATCTGGCCAAATCTTCTTGGCCCTCTTCCCTCCACTATGCGGGAAATAAGAATGTGACTTGCATTAGGACCGCTGTTGTCATTTTTGCTCATCTCTTTTTGGGAAAAATAGTTGGTCGAGAAGTCAGAAAAGTAATCAAAAATGTATTGCAGCTCTTGCTTATGTGCGCACATAATATTTCAGAACAGTATTTCTTTGTACTTATGGTCACTGTGAGGACCGGTCAGAGAAAGTGGCTGAGCTGGATGCGGTCCCGAGTCCATATTTTGCCCAGGGCAAATAAGTTTTGTTTTTGACCTACTTACGTACAAATAATTCATAGTCATTTGCACATCCACACCCACAGTAAGACATTGGGTGGGCAAATGGGGTTTAACAAAACAGTAAACTGGATATTGGCCTAGATGAATCAGCTCTGGTGTACGCTGCTGGTGTGCGTCCTGCTCCAAAAGCCAGTTGGTGAGCCAACTAGCCAGTCGGGTACAAGTCGGGCAGTGCGGGTGCATGAAGACAGGCACGACATTCCGTGAGCTGCAAAAGAAAAAGGTGTAAAGGTAGGTTAAGGTAAGTCCCCGTGCCTACGTTCAAGTTTTTTTGTGGTGCTAAGTAGAGGAGCAATTTTGGGTAACAAAAATGGTCTGGGGAGTATGCTGCTGTGACCAGGCAGTTGCAGATAATTGCCAATGTCAGGGATGGCAACACAGATTTTGGTTTTCAGCTGAAATGTTGTAACAATTGACTTGGGGGGGGCAAGCCCCCCTGAAGCTGAGAGGTTTGCAGTGAAATGAAAGTACAATTTAATGCACAAAAGGACAGAAAAATGAAATTGTGGAATAACATTAATCGGCAAATTTAATATAACTTTAATTCACATTTTTTCTCCAAAGTACCCCAGTGCGTAACGTCTTTCGTTGTATCCGCTGACGAAGTTTGTTTGGAAAATGCCGATCCCAAAGAATAATTGCTCCGTCGAATGGCGATTTTGTCGGCATGTTTTTTCACTTTTGTTGCATTATCTGTCAGTGCCACGCATCCACGGGAGCCATAGTTAATTACGTCACTACAATACACACCATAAGCTTTGCCCGCTACGTCTGGTTTCTTCAAAAATTGTCCAAGAGCTTCTGTAACTTCGTCAAACTTAGAACCAATTTTAACCTTTACAGTGACTTTTCTCTCAAGCCAGTCGCATCGGAATTTATTCTTGACATTTGAGTCAATTTCTAGAATTGAAGACTCCTGATCTTTTGTCAAAAATCTCATAATTCCGCTAAAAACGATCCCAGAGCAATGAATTTGCGAGACGAACAGGCCGCCATGAATCAGGTAAAAAAATATGTTAGATGCAATTTGATTGGTCCAATCGCTTGTAGTTAACCAATCGCTGAGCCGTATACAATCGAGCTAAGACTTCCGCAACAAATAATGCTTCCAGTGATCTGATTAGTTGAAGCTTTCATACACGTCCAATCGCAGGGCTGTTTACAATCGGAAGAAAGAAAGACTGATCGGGAGAGCTCGTGAAAACTCGACGATAAGGTACCTGACCCCCCCTAAAATTTTCTCAACGGATTTAGACAATTCACAAAAATGATCAATTTAAGAAATAAAACGGCGGATTTCCGCGTATCCTTGTTGTGGTTTTCGGTTTTGCCGTTTGGACAAGAAGGTAAAATAAATGGACTTCAATGTAGTTGGTCTTTTTTATCTTTGCTGGGAAACTCACCAAGTTCGTGAGAGAGCTGCAGATACTGTAAACTCATCAAGTGATTGATAGATTGATAGATAGACTGTATCCTATAACATCAGGCAGTGTATTATTTGTGCGTTTCTTTCTTCGTGATTGTATGAAAAAAATACTGTAGATCTTACCTTTGCTTCAAAAACCACTACGGTGGGAGAAGAACTCTTGAGGGTCAGGTCACGACAATACTACCTCAGATGGACAGCAGGTTAGATTCCGCTCACATAGAAGCTAGTTCTGTTGTCGGATTTTCTCCCCTTGGGGAAAAACTGAATGAGAGACACAGCAAAGAGAGCTAGCGAGCCAATCTATAAACTGTCACGATTTCTCCCTTGATGGCTACTTGATGGATGACTACATCCCCTTGTGGTACCACAACACCATTTGTGAGGGGAGCCGCGAACTTTGTACGTGCCTATTAGAGGTCGAATTACAGTTCATTCTTTTTTTTTTCCAATTCATTTGTTCATCCGAACTGACTGCCAACAATGTGACCTCGTAAAGCTATGCACCACATCAGATTCAATTGGTTCAAATGCTAAGTGCTTCACTCAAGCTATCTCCGATATATCTGCTCTATAAAACCTTGGTAGAAAAGTATCATCTACATGCCAAGAAGTCCATGACATCCTCTTCTGTTGAGGCAATATCTTTTGAATTGGAAAAGGAAAAAAATGTGCATAATGAAAGCCGTCTTCACAGTTGACATAGAGAAGATGGAGAGGAAAGGAGGTTGATTCTGTGGGGCTGCCTCTATCTCTCTCTCTCGCTCTCTCTCTTTCTGCCATCGTCTCCTTGTTTTTCATGCCTACCTCCCCGTTTCTTACTCTCTCCCAGGGGCTTAATTTATGGTTTTCTACAGAGATGTACGAATGTCAACCCACGCGCTCATCTGCTTTGTTACTGAGCTAAAAGCATCCCAGACCTCATATAGAGGGTGTGCACACATGCAGCTGCTAAGCATACAATTTAAACGAGAGTGCGATATTTAAAAAATCCAGGGGCCTCTTCAGAAAGTCAAATCTCCAAACCTTTTTGTCACCTTTCCTTCACTTTTGTTGGATTGCATCATCATGTCAAGGGGAAGTGAAAAGATGTTTGTTTTCCCAACACCGAAAAGGATAGCACTGTTGCAAATGAATTTGACTCCACTTTTCCTGACTGGCATGATCGCGCGATGACGAGTGTTACTGCCGTCTCTGGCTTGCGGACTTTACCTGCAAAATATTAGCATAGTAATTCGATGACAAAGATTTTTGGGAAGGATTACTGATGATGTTTTGCACTGATTTTGGAATTGCCCCTTCGCTCATAAATTATTGAAAGCTGTTTAGCATTTTATTTCTGTTTATGTGGAGCCAGCCAATTGCAGAGCACACATTGATACAAACAACCATTCACATTCACAATCAGAGCTTAGGCCAATTTAGAGTGTCCATTTATGCTTGCTTGCCATGCTTAGTTTTGGATTGTGGGAAGAAACCGGAGTACCCTGAGAAAACCCACGCAGGCATGGGGCGAACATGTCAATTCCGCACAGGAAATTGGTTGTATCCAGTTACCTTTCCTAAGCATTTTTCGATTTCAAATGATCCTATCCTCCAACTACTTCCAGGTTATCTCGCTCTGATAAGATAGGAAATGAAATTTCCTTGGCAAGAACAAGAATTTGAAGAGGCGAAAGGGACAAATGGCTACTCAGGAGCAGTTACTTTGCTCCAGTCAAACGTTTATTTGTTCAGAAATATTGAAATCTGCAAGATGATCAAGAATAGAGCAGAATATCACGGCAGTAGGTGCAGTTTAAAAGATCTTTAAACACATTGCATGGCTGGCTGGAGCATTAAGTTGTGGTTAATTTTGTAAGCATGCTTCCTGTATTTGTTGTAGGCATAACTGGTAAAAATGCATTTAATTAATTCATAGCAGCAGCTGAATTTTACTGCTAGCAGTACACTCAATCACCATGAGGAGCATTACGTTGTATTTCTTTCTTTCTTTATTAAATTTAAAAAGGCTTCAACAGATGATAAAACCTCTTTAATCAGTCATTAATTAGAAGGCTGCTTTGCTGACTTTGTTTTTGAAGCTTAGAGGTTAATTTTTATTGAAGCACGAGACAAAATGCAGCTTTATGATGTGAACGTTTATTCTCTGAATCAACATGGGAATACATCAGAAGAAAACTAGCTACGATGAAAAGAGTAGCAATAATGAAAATATAATACTTTGTAGGATAAAATAAACTCAACCGATATAAAGAAACTCAAAATGAATGATCTGGACTGAGATAAATTTAACTTTTTGAAAAGATGGACATGTGGCTCTTTGACTAATTTAACCCCTTTTAAAGCCAATTATAAGCACCAATTTGGTTTTGGTGGCGAGACCAATGTGCATCTCTTTCCCAAGGATACACTAAAATTTACATACAATAAGAAAATGGGAATGAAAAGGGGACTTGCCAAGTCAGTCATGCATACATGACCAAGATGGTTTTAATTTCATGTCCCGCCAGTCACAAATCCCACTGCCAGATATATTTTTATCCAAGATGGTAGGTGCGTTTTGAGCCTCATTCACGAATGAGCAATCGGGAGAAGTAGAACATGCTGTCAAACATGAGTGATGAGCACCAATAACTCAGGAAAAAAAAATTGAGACATGCAGTTGCATCGACATCAGCGGGTTTTCAGAGATGCAATTGTTGCTTCTGAACTTCATAACCTTTTTCAAAAGCCCAATTTTGAATGCAAAAATGGAACCAGAAAACAAAAAAACAAAAATTTTAACAAGGTCCAGATAGCATGATGGCAGGTTGCAAAATCTGACAGTATAATGAGTACTGTACTCTGCTGTACTCTATGCTCACAATTCTTTCGGGACTCTCAGTACCAACGCCCACATGGAATTCTGTACTGTATTTTAACGTTCCCTGCTCCACATTCACATCCTCCTGATAACCGTTTCACATCTTTTATGCGTTTTACATGTCCCCATTCTAGCTTTTTTAATTTCACCCAAACCACCAAATCAATGGCTACCTCCCGATGTTGACAACCGCTTGATTCCCATATGGTTCTTGTGACAAAGACACAAGTGCTCAACCTTCCAAGCATGACTCCCCCGCCCCGCACACACACACTTTTTAAAAAAATCAGCATACCTCAGAATTACAATCCAATTCCTTATCAGATGTGGCTTGTCTTCCGCTGATATGACTCGGAAGATGAATGAGGTAAAACTGAGAAGGCTTCAGGCAGAATTACATTCCATAAGTAGCTAGCTCGTCTTATTGGTCCATTATAGTCTATTGAAAAACGTCCTTTAACTCTGCACACAGTTCAAGTCAGCGAGTAGCCAGTGTATTGTTGCTATAGTTCTCGCCACATATTATGAAGCACATGTACTGTTTTTCCTTTACAGTTTCAACAGTTCAAGGACATAGACACACATATTTGCGCACGTTCCCTACCATTTTTAACAAAAGCCTCTATGGACCAATTAGACTCCCTGGCCTGGACAATGCTTCAAGGGCATTTACAAGTATTCACACACACACACACACACACACACACACACACACACACACACACACACACACACACACACACACACACACACACACACACACAAGTTGTTCTTGAAACATATCAACTTTTTAAAAAATCCTTAGAAATTAGACTTCATATTTCCCCAGGTTGTCTTGTTTTGAAATAAAATAATCTGTCATCATCATCGTCATCATCATCATCATAATGCCCCCGAAAGGATCAATATTCAGTACCATGTGGTGAACATTTGATGATCTTTTTTATGAAACAAAAAAAAAAAAGACTTACACAATGTGAGAGAGAGACTTTTATACCTTCTCAATGACTGACTATTTTGAAAGTGGAAGTGACAAATTCGGTCAGGGATGCAATACAAACAGCAGGGTGGAAATACACAAATAATATATGTGACCTCTCCTGGTATTTAAAGAACAATATACATTCAAATTAGGGCAATCATGTTAAGATGATTCCAAATATTGGAACAGAAAAAAAAATCTAAACAATTCTGAAATTGTTTACATTAAAACAAATATTCAACCGCTCAAATCAGTCAGGGGAGTATCCCAAAGTACTACTGTAGTTGCCATCAACCCGCTTCAAAAAAGAGAACGCTGGATGCTTTCTTGTTAGTAAATTAAAAAGAAAAACATCTCAAATCTTCCTTCAAAAGCAATATTATGGAGACTGGTTTTTAATCAACTCAGCAATTTCTTGAATTCAAATGGACATTTTGATATATTTCTATCAGGTTTCCGACCAAATGACAGTACAGAAACAGCTCTTATTAAGGTATAACATGAAATAAGATTGAACAATGACTCAGAAAAGCTGTCGGTTCTAGTCATATTGGATCTCAGTGCAGCATTTGATACAGTTGATCATAATATACTGTTGAGCAAGTTGGAACTCTTGGAAGGAATAAATGGAATCCTTCTTCAATGATTCAGGTTCTACTTGAAGGATAATAAATAATAACTTTAGACATTTTAAAGTGTGCTGGCATTGAGCACAAACCGTTATTGTCCAATATAAGAACTGCCGACTCATTACAAGGGAAAATTCCCGTCTTCCCACCACCGTGGAAGGAAATAATAATGTGTTTTCTGGACTGAGATGTCCGATGTTCCCGGGATCTGTTGTAACCACTCATCCAGTGTGGGGGTCCCTGCCCCGAGTGCTCCGACCACCACAGGCTCTACTGTCACCTTTACCTTCCAGGCTCTCTCCAGCTCCTCTCGGAGCCCTTGGTATTTCTCGAGTTTCTCGTGTTCCATCTTTCTGATGTTTCCATCATTTGGGATCGCCACATCCACTGCAACGGGCCTTTATCAATGATCACGGTTGGTTCGCCATTACCATATTGTCAGTCTGTATCTGTAAGTCCCGCAGGATCTTCATTCGGTCATTTTCACTAACTTTGGAGGTGTTTCCCATTTTGACCTTGGGGTTTGCAGTCCATACACCACACAGATGTTTCGGTAGACTATGCCAGCCACCTGGTTATGGCGTTCCATGTAAGCTTTCCCTGCCAGCATTTTACACCATGCAGTTATGTGTTGGATCGTTTCGGGTGTCTCTTTGCACAACCTACACCTCGGGTCTTGTCTGGTGTGGTATATCTGGGCCTCAATGGCTCTGATGCTCAGGGCCTGCTCCTGAACAGGCAGGATGAGTGCCTCTGTGCTGTCCTTCAGGCCAGCCCTCTCTAGTCATCGATAGGACTTGTTGAGATCAGCCACTTCCGTTATGGTCCGGTGGTACATCACGTGTAGGGGCTTGTACTCCCATGATGGTCCCTCTTCCAGCACCTCATCCTCTGTTCCCCATTGTCTGAGACATTCTCTGAGTACGTCATCTGTTGGAGCCTTCTCCTTGATGCATTCATCGAGCTTGGATGTTTCATCCTGGACAGTGGCTCTCACACTCACTAGTCCCCGGCCTCCTTCCTTACGGCTTGCGTACAGTCTCAAGGTACTGGATTTGGAATGGAACCCTCCATACATCTCATCGAGTTCGCAACGAAGGCTCTTAGGGTCCTGTTCACCTTATACAACTCCAAGCATTCAGTGATCCATGTTTGTAGCATCGAGTCATAGGCTTTCTTGTAATCAATCCAGGCTGTGCACAGGTTGGTATGTCGGGTCCTGCAGTCTTGTGTGACTGTTCTGTCAACCAGGAGCTAATGTTTGGCTCCTCTGGTATCTCTACCAATGCCCTTCTGTGCTTCGCTCATTTATTGATCCATGTGTCCACTTATCTTAGCTGCAATGATGCCTGACATGACCTTCCATGTTTTGGAGAGACAGGTTATTGGCCTGTAGTTGGATGGGACTGCACCCTTCGAGGGATCCTTCATGATCAGGATAGTTATCCCTTCGGTTAGCCATCCTGGGTGAGTCCCATCCCTCAGCAACGCGTTCATTTGTGCTGCTAGGCGCTCATGCAGTGCTGTGAGTTTCTTTAGCCAGTAGGTGTGGACCATATCCGGGCCTGGTGCTGTCCAATGAGACTCTTTCCTGTATGTCTACCACTGTTGTGGTAACTGGGTTCTGTTCAGGGAGGGTGCTGTGCTCAGAGTCATCAGCCATTGTTGACTGCTGTTATGTGTGACCTCGTTCTCCCTCATACCTTTCCAGTATTATTTCAATCTTGGTGGGTCTGGTCTGCTGTTAGAACCCTGTCACTGAGCGTACACTTTCGCAGGTTGTGTTGCGAACAGCCTGTTTATTCGTCTGGCCTCATTCTCTTTCATGTGCCTCTTTCGGTGACTGGACAAGGCTTGGCGCCTTTGTTTGGCAATTTCGATTGCTTCATGTATGGTAATCTGGATGTACCTCTCGGGTATCGGCCTTTTCATCACACCTCTCTGGGTCTCCGTCAATTGACTCGCATCTTTCTGAGCCGCCTTGATCTTAGCCTCCAACCAACTTTTCCATGGTGGGTAACATATCTCATGGATCCCACAGTTGCTCCTGTGGGATCCATGCAGTTGCCCAAGTATCTCCAGGATCATGGGTGCTGAAGCATATATCAGCTCATTGGTTTCTGTGATAATTACGGTAGGGATCGCCCTCAGTGCTGCATTCACAGTTTCCATGAGACTTTCAGGTGGTACTTCACAGAGCTATTGTAATCAATTTCTAGGTTGCCCAGCCTTCATTCTTGCCATGAGTTTAGCTTTCAGGTCAGTTGCTGCCTGGCTTTTATTCATTGGGGCTGGCCTCCCAATCTCATCATGTGCATTCATTGGGCCTTGCCTCCCAATCTCTAGTACAACCTCCTCCTCTGATCTGGCAGCCTGGGGCCCTTCACCATGGAATGTGCGTTGTACCTCATCAATCTCAAGTTGTGACAGCAATTGCCATTTGTGGATGTTGGAACACTGAGCTACTAGTTGTTTCGTGGTCAACCGTGACTGTGGGTTTTGAAATAACCATTCAGCCCACATTCTCTGCATGTAACCCCTCTGACTAGGGTTGCTTGAGTAGTAGCATTCCAACAGAGTTATCACATCTCGTCCATCTGCGCTTTGTTCCAGTAGCCCATTTTTCATCAAGGTGCTCTGGTTCCCCAGCACCTAACGCACTTCAATGAGTGCGTGGCTGCCCTGGATCTCACCCTCTACAATGGAAGGGTTGGAGACCTGTCAATGCGTTGCGGGTCGGGCAATAACGGGCCAGGTCAAGTCGACGCCGGTCGAGGCAATCCTGGCGGAAGCAGATCTACTGACCATAGAGACCAGGGCGACGCAGTTAGCAGCTATTGCCATGGAAAAGTCACTCAGACTGCAGCCCACCAACTCACGATACCAGACTGCCACACAGACAATAAGACAATGAACGACAAAGAGCAGCTGGCGAACAAAGGCTGGCAAGACCTGGGCCTCGCTGTTAGGGTCCAGTAAGCCGGAAAGCGCCCCCGAGCTTTTCCCGCCATGGTTGGAGGTGGGCCAACACCATCTTCGAGACATCCGGCAGCAAGACGGGAGATGCTGCTCACAACAAAACCTGGGCCATGCAGCGGCTGGAGAGAAAATGGGACACATACGACCAGATCATCTACACAGACGGTTCGGCCGTGACGGTAACACAACAGGCGGTGGGGCCATCATCATCACCACTGGCCATCCAAGCGATCCGACGATCCACCGTCAGATAGCAATTCCCACGGGATGCTAGTGCTCGTCCTTCCAAGCCAAAATGAAAGCGTTGTTGGTGGCACTACAAGTTGTTTGGGATGAGGACTCTGTCCAAAAACGTCCGAATAGTCAGTGACAGCCAATTGGCGCTGCTTCGACTTCAACATGCCAGTCCATCAAACCCCCAAAAGAACGTAGAAGAAAGTGAAATTCTTAAAACACTCGCCAACCTCGGGTCGAGGGGATGCCAGGTAACATTCACTTGGTGCCCCAGCCACTTGGGAATCGTCGGCAATGAATTAGCTGATGAAACGGTGAAAGAAGGAGCCAACGAGGACCAGACTGGCATCGGTTGCTTTTAAGATTCGGCCAAAGCGGCGATCCGGAGAGCGACACGAGGTGGTCAGATCCTGCACGAACGACTTAAACAGATGTACGGATGTCGAGGGGAGAAGCTGAATCGCCGAGCTGAACAGAACCTCTCCCGAAAAGAACAGACAACTTTGAGCCGGCTACGCAGTGGTCAACACCCGGAGCTGAAATATTGGCTTGCCAAGATAAACCGGGCTGATGATGCGGTCTGCAGGAAATGCGGACTCGGCGAGGAGACAACCGAGCATGTCATATATAACTGCCCACGTATCCATCGTCCCCCCACCGAACCTCCGCCCCGAAACATGCTCACTGCTGACCCGACACGAGCTATGACCAACTGGGGAGAAGTGGAAGTTGGTGCCCAACCTCCCAGACGTCTCCCACCCCGGCCCTCTCGGCCATCGATAATCCGAAAAACCTCCGATGCTCAACAACAACAACAACAGCACCTGACGCAGACCTTGTTTGGCCAGTCGACGTCTGAGCCGGCATGTCATTCGTTTTACTGTCTCTCATCATGGCTTGCCCAAGGACCCACACTGGATGATGTCATGTGCTCATTTTGCCTAAGCGGGACTCAAACCCACCTATATATATATATATATATATATATATATATATATATATATATATATATATATATATATATATATATGTACATGAGTCTGTATACGTTTCCCTACAAAGAGAAGCAACTTAGGGCTCGCGTATTCATCCAAGGACTAACTAAGAAAGAGGAATCTGCTGATGTGCCTATTCATCCGTGTAAGAAAAATTTGTGCACGCTCACTCATTGTATTGTGAAGTAAAAAAATTGTGTTTAAAAAATAAACAAATAAATAAATAAAAGTCTCCTTTGACAAGCAAGCTCAGCAGAGATCTTGGCTGTCAAAAAAAGTCAGGGATATATCCAATAAAACACTCCGGGCGTGTTACACAACACACCAGGGCACTGTCACATTTACATGATGCTCATTCCTTTTGCAGTACTGGCATTGACACAAAGAAACAATTGTATTTGTGTCAACATGGCACATACTCCTGGGCTCAAAAGTTTATGAAAGCCTCAAAAGAATCAACTTCACACTCATCTGCTATTTGTTCACTGGTACAGTGTTGTGATTATGTTGAAAAAAAAAGCACTTTTGACCTCTTAAATGATAAATGTTACTATTTCACCCAAGTGTCTATTGTGAATGCCAGGCACACTTCGTAAGTCTTCATCAGTACAACTATTACAGACACTTCTCATTGGCAAAGTAATGCGCAAAGCACAACAAATATATCCTGTACATATTATTGGAGAAATTTGATTTGCACAGCAGCGTCATATCAATGATTTTGTTTTTAGTGTAAATCGGAGCAGACAAATTTCCCAAGGCTGGAGTATCTTAGATATTTTGGGGCTTTTTGGTTGATCATGGGTGATAGGAAACCGTATACATACACGCATGCGGAACACACAAGCCATCAGCCTAATTACAAGTGACAGGGAATCAGCTAAGGGAAACAGCAAAAGCCATGGTCAGTTCCACTGTGGTGCACTGCTGGCGGTATGCCCTATTTAAGCATCTATCACACACAGACATAGACGCGCACGCACACACACTCTGACCAATTAGCACACAGCCATACGCGGAAGATGTACCAGTGTGGAAATGGATACAGCGGACATGCACAAAGCGAGACGCAGAGAGGGAAAATGAAATTACATGCATGGTAGCGCTATCGTTTACAGTCATTCAGTACAATGGACAGAAGCACATGTGTGGTAATAGAGATACAACAGTCACATTTGTTCATTGCAAGAACGCCCACATACACACGCACTCACAGGCTGGAACAATGCCAAGACCTGAGGTGCAGATCTCTTGAATCTTTTAATTAGATGTCTGCTTTGACAGGTTATTTTCAAGAACACTTGGTGCCCACCAGGGTCTTTGGATTCCCAACGAGGGCAGATAAATGCCTTTTTGCTGACCTAAGTGACGTTAATGCAACTTTATAATTATGTGTCAGGAGTCTACTACGCCTTGAGCCGTCGTCACCTTACCAAGGCGGAGTGGTTTGTGTGTCACAGTGATGCTAGGAGCTAAGTTGTTGCCCAGAGAAAATAGGTCTAAGATCTAAGGTGATGGAGTCGACAAGGATTTCAGTGAAGCCATCTTTTGAACGTTCTATGAAAGATAAAATATTTGGACCTCGTTTTCCTGGACACGGGTCACTATGGACACACACATTAAGGTGAAACTCTCAATGGCAAGCGCGTGGTGGCCGAGTTTGGACAGATTGGAGCGCAGCCTGTCGAGACATCAGTCGCCCGTCCCATGGGCTTGCCACCTATGGTAGAGGCACATAAATGGGTAATGTGATCCTGCTCTAAATGGAAGGCAAGGCAGGCAACGTTATTTATAAATCACATCAATGGGCAACTCAATGTGCTTCACACAACCAAAAGCACAACATCCAAAAGCATTAACAGAGCACTTGAGACAATCACAATGCAGAGAATAAAAGAAGCTTATTGAAATAACAATTTTTAAAAAAGGGTAAATTCTGGAATGGATCAGGAAAGGGCAACTGGAACACAAATGGAACAGTTGGCACACTTGTTTTAGTGAAGATGATCATTTTGTCTGTTTGTAAAAAAACTAATAAAAAATGAGGCAAAACAAAACATTCCTCAGCCAAGAAGTTACTTTTTTCCAATCATCTTGTTAAGGCTGAGATTTGAATTTCTCACAGCCACACAATGTTTCAATTTGAAATGATACATTTCACTACCCAGTCATAAACCAGGGGGGCAAGCAGCAATGCCCCATCCCCTCAACTCCCTTCATGACCACAAACTCTTGCCTTGCAGGACTGATTTGGATGCTCTTGTCATGAGGAGGGACAGACTCAAGAGCAGACGACACAGTGAAGTGTTTGGAAGCCCAGCTGCACTTTTCTTCAACACAAAAATAAGTGTAGACTATTTACACTCAGAATAATCAATTTCAAAGGAGTTGGTGATGGGCAGCATGCATTTTAACCAAGCATGTGTCAGAGAGTAATACCAGAGATGGGCAGTTAACCCTATTTGGCTGGTCCGTCCTCCATGTTCTGACCTCGGGAATCATTCCATCCCTGTCCCTCCATCCCTATTCATATAACAATTGTCCTCCGTCCCTGTCTGTCCTTGCCCTTTTAGAGCGCTTCCGTCCCAGTCTGCCCCCCTCCTACCATCGAAAAACGAAAAACACGTCCATGACAGAGGATTACTTTGCTCCATGCATTCGTGTAGTACTGCCAATCCCATCTTGAATGTTGCCTTTTGTGACAACCGCAAGTATTACCAGAGACAACATTTACATTACATATGATGTCATGATGACATAAGACGCATATTAAAAATTCATTTTTTTTGTAGCTTTTGGATGGGAGAAAGTTGCACATTTCTCTCCATCCAAATTGTTATCAGTGTGTGGTGCTTAATACGTCTGGTAGACATGAATTGTTTCAGGCAAAGGTAATTGCAACCACCTGGGAATGGCTGATTGCAGCTTGGACCTGATTGGCCTGAAGCTCAAGTGAACTCCCTTTAAAAAAGGAATGAGGAAGTCACTGCGCGCCGGACAACTTGGAGAGCAAATTGGTTTCCTAAAGAGTTTACGGTTCCCATGGAATCTTGTATTGGACGGTTCAAATGTGCTTCCAAAGTGAATGCGAATCTCTCTGACTCCTTCCATTCCTGTTTTTGGACAGGAGTAGTCCTTGCGATGAAAATAATGTGACTCCTCCAGACGGTTATGTGAATTTGAATACTTCCACAAAGCTTTTCACAATGTTCAAGCTGTAAATACCAGAGTTTCCCTTTACTTACGTGTTACATAATTTAAAGGTATTTGTTTCGTGACTTCAGCGAGTGCTAAATTGTTAGGACCCAAGTGTTTTTCTGGACAATACGTGCGTGAGGAAAGCACTGTGGGTGAGAAGAGTGTGCTGTTCATTTAACTCTTGTCAGATCGTTCGTCGTATATATGCCTCTTTCAGGTGGGTAAGTGGTTTCTCAAGTACCGACGTTGTGTGCAAGTATAGATGCAAATGTATTTTTAATAGAACTGTTGAATGATAATGGAAGAGTAACTATAATCTGATAAACTGACAATGGTAGAGTGATTGTAATCTGACTACTCACCTAGAAATAGTAACGTGTTATAGTTATATTAGTCAAAAATGTCAGCATGGCATCACCGATTGACACAAATTTTCATATGTACAGTATATTATCTCGACATAAGGAAGAGAATGATATATACTCAAAAACAACATCAAAAATGTACTAGCTAAAAAAACATATTTTTGGATGAGTGGTTAGTGCCTCTGCCTCATGCGTTCATGGATTCAAATACAGATTGTGGCCTTCCTGCGTAGAGATCAAATGTTCCCACAGTGTAATTGTGGGGTTTTTTTTCTGGGTACACCAGTTTCCTCCCACATTCTCAAAAAAATCATTCTGAGTGTGAATGGTTGACAGCCAGAGAGAGTGAAAGGCTTGATCTTCTCTGAACCCCCTCTGAGTCCTCGATTGTTCCAGTAGTGTCCGGTCCACTGACTTGAGGTGTGTTGGGGTCGAGGAGCTCAAAGAGGTAAGATAGAGCAAGACCATTTCAGGATTTGACAAAATACAGTAACTTGAAAATGAACTCTAAAATATACAGGAAACCAGTGAAGAACTGTATTGGAGCTGTGCGCTCCCTCCTACGAGCTCGCTGAGAAGGGAGGTAAGCAGCAGCATTTTGGACCAACTGTCGGCGCTTCAAGGAAGACTGGTTGACTCAAATATAAAGTGCAATTACAGTAATGCAACCGAGATGTAACAAATGCATGGAGTGCTTTTGTGAAAAGGAGTGACTTTATATTAACCGGCTGTCTAAGATTTAAAAGCTGGTTTGAAAAAACAGCGCCAATTTGCCCATCCAATTTAAAACAACTCTACACTTTAAAATCCAAATTCCAGACGATTGGCTTTAGTTACATCAACAATGTCAGTGTGTGTTTGCTGAGGTAACATCCTCCTGACAGCCTCTATTGTCATAATCATGGGTTCTGCAGAAAGAATGCCAAAACAGTCACCTACTTCACATCAGCAAAGCAACGTGACATTTTACATAGTTTATTTATTTTTACATTTGAGCAATACAAGCAATTCAAATGAAAACAAGGTAAAATGCCTCACACTATCTATTGACAGTTTTGAACATTAGACTTATGTGAGTAGTTTTTCTACCAAGCTGAAATAGACATTATACAATAACCATGATTGTAGAGATCACAATAAAACATAAAAGCACACAAAATTCTTGTGTCAGAAATTACACAGTAGATATTTAAACATAAAAAAGTACCATTTGACAGAGTAGCGTACTAAAGGTATAAAGTTTACAGCTTGTAGAGGAATCTCATTTGTGTTTGATACATTCTGAATTCTCTCCAGATTAAAATAACCACATGTCAGCCAATCACCCAGTGCGAGACAAACGTGGATGTAATGATATGACAACATAAGTGGATATCTGTAAATCAGGGCAGTGTAGGGCTATGAAATGCCCATTTTAGGATGGCATATTGGATGGCTGGTTGTCTTATTTTGCATCATGACAACCCTGCTCATTACACATCTTCCCAATCATTTCAGCACCAAATGGCCACTGTGCTGATGCACTCAATTCAGTGCGTTGGTCATGACTCATGAATCAAAGTCATTTTATGCACGGTTATGCTTGCTTCACTCAGACGACTAATGGCCTTATTTTCATTCCGGGCGCAAATCTAGCGCAAATCACAGTCAAACCATGCGCATGGGTGATGTTTTCTTTCTTTTTGCTCGACATTTTTGTGGAGTGACAACTCCATCACCTCCCCTCTCCCCAAAATAGTGATGGGGATGTTTTGACAATACAGTATTTTTAGGATGATGATTATGTTTCGTTTAATGCATACATTTCTCCAATGATTCAGATGGATTGTACCACGCTGGTGTCATATGTATGAATGAAATAACATGTTTGCAAAGCACCACATTTGTCTGCTTGTGCATCGATTAAAAATGGCAACGTCGCATTAGATCACCAGCGATGCAAATTAGACCACGCTTTAGCCGGTTTATTTACATGGCCCAGAGGTGTCCAAACGTTTTCGTTTGCGGGCCGCATACAGAAAAATGGAAGGATGAAAGATCCGCTTTTGAATTCTTTGACTTTTTGAAACAAGTCAGCCACGAAATACAAACACATGTATATTGTTTGTCTCGTTAATTTCATCAGCTTTCTGTGAAAGGTATAATAGCTGAAGATTTTTCCAAGTTTTTGGGTGGCCAAGAGCCGTCTATCTCACACAGTCGATCCAGCTTTGCACCAAACAGCAGCTGGAACCCACCTCCACGTTCAGAACCCAAAAAAAGAACAAACTTGAGAATGGGACCATTTTTCTAACAGCTCCCGCTTGTCCATGTGGCTCACTCGCTTTCACTCGTCCGTGTTGGACTTTTCAAACAAAGACTCTCAGACTATTTCTTCTTCTGTGAATCTCATCCCCGGGAAGGTGCTGGAAACTAGCATCTTTCACGACAACATTCTCTTGTCCTCGTCTGGGGAGCCAGTTCAAAGCATTGCTCTTGTAGTTACAGATTCAACTTCTACTTGTGGTTATGACATCTTGGAAAAGGGGGCGGAGATTCAAATAAATTGCTCTGTGAAGTGAAACCCGATGAAACAAAACAGCAGATTCTTACCGGACGGCGCTCACATAATCGTTTCCCCATGAGAGCCTTTGGGATTAAGGTGGCTCCAATCAAGAGGACCCTCCCCTGCCTGCCTGAGGTACCGCACCAGCATTATGTGGGATGGGGCCCGGAAAGTCCAATACTTACTTTCAACAAAGGTTGTACGGCGACTGAGCGGTTAGCACATCCACGAGTGTGTGGGAGTTTGCATGTTCATCCCGTGTTTGGGTTGCTTGCTTCCACGTTCCAAAAATATGGTTCTCAGGTTAATCGAACACAATTTTCCATAGAATATTATTGTGAGTGTGAAGCGTATGTGATTGACTTGCATATACCCTGCCTCTCACCTAAGCCAGCTGGGATAGGCTCCAGTTCACCCGTGATCCTTGTGAGCATAAACAATTCAGAAAATGGCTGTAGGGATGTTTCCGCCAATTAGCATCACCTACTTTAGCATCAAAACGATCATTTTCCCCATGTGGTATGTCGTCCTTCAGATTCACATATTTCTTGCCATTTGGCATCACTCCAAACTCTCAAACAAGGGAAAGTACAGAACAGGTCAGTATCGAGCGAATGTCTCCAAGACTTTTGGTCTCAAGTATAAATCACTCTCAGAGAAAGAAAGACATTGACATCCAAGTTGACACTCCCAGCCTTGTGAAATGAAGCAAAAACATATTTTTGCCCAACAAGGCCAGGACGTCTTTTGAATGACAGATTGAAGCGCTCAACCGGTCTCAAAGCTCCTCTGGTTACACTTTTTGGGGGGACAAAAATGCGGATGCTTTGCCGAAAGCTATGGATTTTGTGAATAAGACGCCACCGTGCAAGTGTAACCGATGTTTCTTCTCCTCGCTGCCTGCGTGTGTATATGAGTGTGTGTCTGCACGGCTCCTGTTGCTATGGTTATGCCTTTCTCTGGCTCAGTCTGCAAGCGGATAAATAATGCACACTAATGCTGGCTTGGTGACAGCACTGCACCAAGCTGTTACTCACATCAGCTTTGGCTGGAAACACAAACGCAGACATAAATATGTTTGTGTGCATGCAGCAGCATACGGGCTATGCAGCCTCTCAATCTAGTTAACACAACAACCAGCGCGGAACGCATCATCCTTCAGACTGGTCGCATAAAATATGGAGCAAGCTGCTTTGATGGTCAGGCAGACCTAATGCCCTTATTTTCAAATGTTCAAAAAGTTTTACACAACAATATCAGGTGAATCCATTTAGAGGGACTGATTTTTTTTCCTTACTGTGGGCTTCACATAATGGTTCACACATTCAGTTATGACAGAAAATCATCATTATGACTTCAACAACATAGGGGAATCCTTATTGGTCTGTTTCCTTTGTGTGTGGTTCACATCGACACATTGCCTCCATGAAGTTAATTCATGCAAAGAAGTGCTGGCTGCGTTCATCAACAGGCATTTTTTTCTGGGTTTTTATCAATGTAGAAGCAAAGATGTCTGTAAAGTCTCTGATTTAGATGCCCTCCCACGGTGTTTTGGAAAGATGCCCTTTTGATAAAATGAAAAGGGCAGGTGGATGTGATCAATAAAATAGAAAAGCGGGATGACAAAGGGACACAAGGAGGACATAAATTCTACATAAGACTGACTGGATGTAGACAAAAGGTGTATTTATTGTAATTACAGGGTATATACAGCTGAACAATTGTTATTACAGATGTCCTAATTTCACAGTTTGGTTCTCAGATAACCATAAAAGCAAGCAAAAATAAATTTCAACCTGGATCGATATAGTAATATGATAGTATAATGGTGTGTAATTTATTGTCAAAAGCCTTTCATAAGGCCACACAATATAATAAAATAATAAGACAATGAGTGGAGTGTATTAATTACGGATAGATCGCTATGTTTTTTTTCAGGGCTGGTTCCCATACTGATTATTCACAGTCACGGAGCCGGAGAACCGAAATTTGGAACTGATATTCATTTTCAGTCAACGGGAAAATATTGGTCTCAAAATTTTTGAAAATAAAAACTCCAACTCATTTTGCTGAAATGTCTTTAGGCATATTATCTTGGACCATGAGTGCTTCACCTGCCCATTGCAGTCAACTGGTAGTTCCCAAGGAATGGTTGGAAAGAGAAAAAAATATTTTGCGTGTGTGTGTGTGTGTGTGTGTGTGTGTGTGTGTGTGTGTGTGTGTGTTATTTTTATTTTTTATTTTTTTTGCGGCGTTTTTTTTCAGGTCAGTAGTTAGCGTTCTGCACTCCCAAACTGGAGTCATGATGGCAGTGTGCGTTTGATCCCTGAGTTGGGTGGACGCCAAAACAGTAAAACACCACCGATTACGCATGTTTGCCGCCAGTAGTGGATGAATACGAGCCCAAGGCATCCCCCCGATAATCGGTCCAGCTGATAATTGGTCTATCGCGAGTATTAATCCCATCATACTCTGATTGCAATCCTGACCCGGGCTCATGTGGAAGTGAAAATGAGATTCTGTTTCAAATCCTGAACTGCAGTGATGAGAATAGTTTTTCTTCAAGGTTGGAGAGCAATATCAACCAGTTTATCTTAAGACTCTGTGACTAGCTTATCACATGAAGCATCCATCTCACTGTTATCCACCAGCGTCTGAAAATAGCCATAACATCGTGAACTGCCCTCTCGATGATCTTTCATTGTGGCCGCAGGCTAGTGACTCCCTGAACAAATAGTCTTCTGCCATCATATTTGTGAAGTTAAGAGCGATTTGGCGAGTTTGGCTGTTCTTTCACATGTCACATCAGTTCAAAGAATGGGACTGAGTGAAAATATCCTTTAAGATATCACAAATAAAAACGTCATTCTAGATTTTTACTCAAGAACCGGCACTGTTTAACATTGTCGAGTTTGGTTGGGTGCTGACTCTTCATTGTAGACCAGCTGCTGGAAACACCTGCAGGTGTTACATGCCTCCAGAATGTGTGCATCGAATCCCCAACAAATCAAATTTGGGGCAGACACATAGCACACGAACACGAATGTTGCCAAAAAAAAAAAAAGTACATTTTGTGCATACATTAGTGATTATGGAATATTGTAGCTAAAGGATTGACATAACCTACAAATAGCAGGATAGGTAGTTGCATGAGACCATAACACACATTTGCGACATTAATCCTGGTTTCATTTGGCCACGCCCCAATGTGGCCAAATTATAGAACTGCATGGCTCACAATGCTTTGTGACATCTCCACTGGAAGCTCAAATTCATGTTTAATATGCTGCAGGCGTTTTTAACAGATGTCCTTTTGCCGAATGAGAGGAGACTCCACTCGAGGCCCTTGGACCAAAATTAGAAAGTATGCTGCGTCTGAACCATTGTCTCCCAGGTGAACAGTTTTGTGCTAATGGCCACACACAATGCGGTTCATAATCATCCCGCTTTCAATAAAACATCTTTTTCCAGCATTAGCAGCTGTGCTGTGGCATCTCTTGGGCCTTTCAAAAGAGATGTCTCAGCACCGCAGCGCATCATTTCCAATTTAGACAGTGGGAGGGAGCGTGCAACCAAGAAACAGCCTGTAAATTAAAGCTGCACTTGTCCCATAGACATTTTAGTGCATTTATAACAGCACTTGGTACAGTCATGAAATTCCTATAACTTGAGATTGGAGCTCACGAAGACCCAAATGATGAGTCTGACTTGTCGGGAACCTACAGTATATCTGTACTGCATATGGTTCATGCAATCTGCACTGATGTTAACATTTATGGCTGGCTGAATCTTTTCTTTCCTGTCTGCAATCCTGCCTTTTAATATCCCTCGTTGAAAATCTCCTTCTTCTTCCATCATGTGCCAATGGTGGCAAATTTTAATCTTTTGAACTCCTGAGTCTGATACTGCTGATGCTCATAAAACCTCAAAGATCTAATTAATTATGCTGAAATTACGAATGATGGATCTACACATCTTGAACTTGTGATGCATCTCCTGCAAAAAATAAAATAAAAAATAAAAAAACCTCCGATCTAGACTTCTCTTTGATATTCTTGAAATAATTTGCTTCTTATTATACAAGTCTCTATGATGCTACTATTTCGGTAGCAGAGCTTTGGAAATCTGCCCCCCTCCTCCCAAGTTAACTCAGTTCAACTTGTTCAATTATGTGTCACTGTTTTGTACGCTCTCTTGTTTCTGTGGTTGTGTCATTTAGGTCTACATCTACGATTCACATTCACTCAATGTGAGCAGTTGTGGCCAAGTTGATCATCACCTGCCACCAGGGGGACCCCGGTTTAGGGATCCCCAGCTTGAAGAGGAATTTTCTGTTATGATTGGCTCAACGGATGAAGAATAGATCACCAGGCTAAGAACCAAGTAGAGAACAGAAATTCAGGTTTCATTCAAAGAGCTGGAACACATACTGATAGTCTGATGATGGTGCATTGACTTGTTCAGCACTATTGAGCTGTCAACAAAGATAGCATTTAGCATTAGCTAAAGTAATAACACAACCACTGGTCACCAGATTGACTAGCGATTCAGTGTGAGAATTTGATGTGTAGGCAACATTTCCTTGCAAACACAACAGCTTGCTGCTGCAGGGAAACAACTATGAGTCTTTTTCAATTTAAGACACGATCAAATACAGTAAACACTGTATCATACATAGACCTAAAAATGTTGACTCGTCAAGCAGTTATCTCGATGGCCTCTGTGACAATTGTGATTGGAAAGTGTGACTGTACAGGGATCCTCAAGATGCTCAAAGCTTGCTCCCAGTTTTTTAGTTTAATAGACATTTCAATTCAATAAATACTGTACGTATCATGCATACAATCTAAGATTTGTGCTAAATTAAACAGAAATGTTGGAGGCATTCTGTGTGGATCGTTATATTGGAAGAAGTGTGAATGCGTGTGTGTGTGTGTGTGTGTGTGTGTGTGTGTGTGTGTGTGTGTGTGTGTGTGTGTGTGTGTGCGTGTGTGCGTGTGTATGTGTGTGTGTTTGTGCGCTGCATGCAGCGACATGAAAAACGTTCTGTTTGTTGCCGCGGAGGAGACTTTGATGTGGGGTTTTGGGGCATTTACAGCCAACCGTAACCTTGAAATCATTCTGAAGTCTAATTAAGAGGAAAAAAAACCCCAGCAAAACTATTGCAATGAGTTACGCACAGAGTCAATGATGGTTAAATAGCGCGAGAGGCACATCACAAGTCCCATGCAGAGACGGCTTGCAAAACCAAACATGTCGGTAACTGAGTAATATTTTCTCCCAAATTTTGCACATTTTATATTCTCCTCTACTGGTCCTTATTTTTTATCTGTTTTGTCTAATAGACGTTTACCCTATCTGAGTTTCAATATTTTAAAATCCTGAACTCCAGTGTCACCTCATGGGAGTTTCCACACCGAGAGGTGTGCTTGGAATGCTTGCGGGGATGTCATCCTGCATACTGGGGGGCTTTTCTCTTCACAATGTGAGGAGTTTATCTCACGGTCTGCCTGGTTCGCTGTGGTGGCATCTTGTGTGGTCGCAGATTATGGCACTTCTTGGTGTGGATCGGTCACTCAGATTCCTTCATGTGGATTCTCAGTACCTTGCACACTCGAACAGTGTGACGTGTGTCTGTGTACATGTGGGTGGGTTTCCTCATATAGGTGTGTATGTGCTTCCACGTGGGATGGGAGGGATGGAATTCTTTTTCGTGTGTGTGGCGGGGGGGGTTCCCTTTCCCTCCTCTCTGTATTGATTTTTATTTATCTTTGTACAGCATTTTGTGTTGCATTTTTAACGTATGAAAAACGCTGTATACATATATTTTGTCAAATAATACATCATTGATCACTCAATTTTAGTTTGCTCGTGGACTCTCCAAGATGTTCAACCCTTGTACCTCAATGCGCGGTAAAGACAGTTGGAACGCTGCTTAATATGGCCCGGTGAGAGCAATTTTGGTAAATCTTTCAACACAACGAGGAGTCAAGAAACATGAATTCCACCCCAAGTGTCAGTGACAAAACAACAATAACGAAATTATTGTGACAAAAAATATGCTGTACATGAGTACAGCACATGCAAACTAAAAGATATGGACTAAGCCACAGCGGAAGGAAGGTACAAGACTAAATCCCATAAATGTACATGTCTAACTACCCAAAGGAAAATGAGGGTAACCAAAACACACACACACACACACACACACACACACACACACACACACACACACACACACACACACACACAATCACAAACAGTTTGTACTGTTAATACAGTAAAACCTCAAGTTACAATCTTAATTTGTTCCCTGAGCTTGTTGATTTCGAAACCATCATAAGTAGAGGTAATGGTTCGCATTGAATGGAATGGAAAAGCAATTAATCCGTTCCACCCATATCTCAAGTTATACCAATACTTATATTTTTGTTTTATTTTGTGTTTGGATGATCAAGGATGCGGAGGTGGAACTTCTGCCTACATATCCAATGGCTTCCACCTTAAGCAACAGAGAGATATCTCTAGTTTTCAAATCACCATAATGCGTTATGCATATTCTCAATGATAGGTACACCGTGAGAGGAGCATCTGCTCGTCCATACCAAGACCGTTCAGGTATCAAAAATAGCACATAAATAGAGGTAATTTTCCAGTGAAAATGTTGTGCATAACTCGAATTTTGCGTAAAAAGGGGCACAACTATCATGAGGTTGCACTGTAGATATGCAAAACATTAGGAGGCTCTCTTCACTAACAAACCAAGCGAGATTGTAGACAGAAGGGAAATGGCGTTACCAAATGGCAGAGACACAGAAAACATGGACAGAGAATTGTTTTAAAATATCATTAGTGCAGTATGTGTTGTCTTTAATGAGCAGACCAACGCAATGTTTTCTTTAATGCATATTATATATGCATATGTACAAAAAATGGTAAGAGATAATGCTACATTTCAAATGAGAAGTGGAAAGGTCACAGACTGTCTGCACATCATGATTTGGGAATCTTTATTCAGAGGTTTTAGTCACCTTGTTGGGAGGAAATCATTTGCAAGACAAAAAAAAAACGCATCCGTTGTTCAGAGGAATCAATGTGATACCTATCAAAAAAGATATACTATCTGAAGAATGAGGCAGATTACTTTGACTCCAGATGAATAGAACAAAAAGCATGGTGATGCAGCCAAGGAGACAGATTGTGCAGTCTGATAAAGCCTAGCGAACATCGGCTGATGCCTAATCAAGCTCATATCCAGACCAGTGCTTTCTTGCTTTTTACTTATCGACACACAAGTTTTCTTCAACGTAACTTTCCCCAGACTGCTTCATATTCATTCGGGAAAGTAGATCTATAGCTGCAAGTCATGGTTCGCTATCTTTTGCCATGTTTTGAGGAGCTTCAGTGGACCAAATAGGCCTGTGTGTGTCAGCGAATGTACACTTTCATTGTGGGGACAAAGACAAAAATTCCCAGGCATCAGTTACCAGTTGCACTTTCCACTTACTGGAATTGTATTTAAAACCCCGGCAGCCGTCTTCTTTCACATTCTAATTAAAATCATCACAATTTGGCTAGTATTCATTTTCACCCCAACACACACACACACACACACACACACACACACACACACACACACACACACACACACACATTCATGGATGAAACAAATGGTGGAAACAGCTTTTAATTATTTCCCATGTTGCTTTATTCTTTGGCTAACCTAATAAAATGTTGATGAATGACCAATCTTCTCAACTGCTCATTTGTTTGCTCTATTCAAGCTTCTGTCACCATTGGAGACTGTTTAGCTGCTATGTGTTCAGACTCCATGATATTCCTATGGACATTGTGTCAGATTGGAGCTCTCAATTTGTCTCTCAGGGTGGAAAAAGTTTTACAGGGCCATGGGAGCCACAGCCAACCTCTCTTCAGGATATCACCCTCTATTTAATGGTCAAAGTGAGAGGGTCAACTAAGACCTGGAGACGACTCTCCGTTGGGCCTGTTTCCATCAACCAGGATCATGGGCCAGTCAGCTTCCATGGGAAGAATACGCCCAAAACACCCTCGTCTTGTCTGCCACAGGTCTGTGGCTGTGTACGGTTACCAACCCCCTCTGTTTCCCTCTCAAGAGGGCCAAATCCCATCCATACAACTCCATCTGAAGTGGGCCCATCATGTCTGGAGGGAGACCAGAACAGCATTGTCTCACACCTTTGATAGCCGACAACGTCCTTCACTCGATTACCGTCCGGGCCATAAAGATTGGTTCTCCACAGGGATCTGCATCTGGCAGGCAGCTCACGCAAGTTAGGACCAAGATTCATCGGGCTGTTCAAGGTGAAGGTGATCGTGAACTGTCAAACTCCGCCTCCCACCTACTCTCAAGGTCCATCCAGTCTTCCAGATGTCACCGCTCAAGCCAGTGGAGTCTAGTCCACTGGCGCCGCTGCTACACCTCCACCTCCTCCTCGTATTGTTGATGGAACCTGACAGTATACAATTTAATCCAATTTTTAAATTCAGGTCTTTTGATACTGTTTAGGCCACCAGAGAAGGTTTTGAAGGCACCTAGTGCCTGCCACTGATAAACTGGATGGAAAAGGAAAGCAATCATTTACCTCATGATAACACACATTTATTAAGCCATAATCTTTAACTGAATAAAAATGTGTTTTTTTTTTCCTGGTGGGAGAATAGTTGACATACTTCCAATATTATTGTCTAGTATAATTTTAATTTCAAATTTTCTCACTTTGGCTGTTACTGTTTTTGTGTAGTACAGCAGAATTCTTGAATGTGTTTGTGGTGCATCATGGTCAAATGTAGAGGGCATTTGGTAAACATTCCAAGATGAGCACCCTGCCAGTTACTGAAGTGTGGAGTAATGTGTGTGTGTGTGTGTGTGTGTGTGTGTGTGTGTGTGTGTGTGTGTGTGTGTGTGTGTGTGTGTGTGTGTGTGTGTGTGTGTGTGTGTGTGTGTGTGTGTGTGTGTGTGTAATTCAGGCTGCATGGAGCCAGGCTTCCACTGTGTCCACTGTAGCAGGCTGGACTTGCTAAATCGTCAATCAGTCGCCTGCCATGGCTGAATTCTTTCTCTCACTCACACAACCCTTCAGTGGAAAAAGACAAGGCCACACACGACTTTATTGAAAAGCTGCTGTTGCTTGCTGGCAGCATCCAAAAACGATTACGAACATCCAGCTGCGACAACAGGTTGTGCGCAGTCTCTCTGCTGGGCATCCTTTTTTGGTAGCATAAACTTTCAGGTAATGAGCATGTAGGGAATAGATTTCTCACTGATGTACAGCAAAACATAAAAGTAAAAATCCTCATGGGATCACTAAAAGACAAGCCATTCCAACTAGCCCCTTAAAGGTAAATACAACTCAAAACTGTCAATCATTCTATTCAGCAGTGTGTAAGAATATTAAGAGTGCAAATATCAATGACATCTGATTCCCTGAAGAAAAGTTTTAAGCTGATGCAGTATCAACATAATGAGACCCTGGTAAGCTGCCTCGTTAGACATTTTTGATGAGCTCACATAATCACCGTGACATGTCTTTTACTGTTCGTCTTGGACATGTTTCCTGTACTATTGTGCTACAAAAATGCCATGGGGGATCGTCAAGTATTGCCATCATTTAGACTGAACTCCTAAATATGTCATGCATCATATTCTTCCCCCAAGAAAGGGAAAAAAAAACCCAAACAAACAAAAAAGACAGTTATTGCGGGAGTGACTGCAGCCTATACATGTACTGTGCTGTGGTGTGCAACCGTTCCAGTAGTGTGGCATAATGTACTAAAACTGAGTTGGATGCGCACCAAAATGTATGTGCGCATATAATACAATCTTAGAAGGAAATATTTTTAAATTCTCTTCACATCATAACTTTGCCTCCTTTACTTGCCTTGTAGAGAAAAAAAATGTCAATGTACGAAAGGGGCTGATTGTCACAAAATTTTATTTGCACAGATGGTATGTTTGAATATCGTCACCATAGTTTGGGCATATAAGAACAAATCTTGCAATATTTTGGATTATATGAACATCATATGGGCGCAATCGTTATTTTGAAATAGTTTAATCAGCTTAAACATATTCAGAGAATCAGATGCCATTGATTTTTTTTATTTTTTTTATTAATGTTCAGAAACACGGCCTAATGCGAAGTATCCACCCATCCATCATCCATGCCACTTATTCTCACGAGGGTCGCGGGCATGCTGGACCCGATCCCAGCCATCGATGGGCAGTAGGCAGGCAACACCCTGAACTGGGTGCCAGCTAATCGCAGGGCACACAAAGACAAACAACCAATCATGCTCACAATCACACCAAGGGACAGTTTTGAGTGTTACAATAACCTGCCATGATTTTTTTGTTCATACAAACTTGGCTTGTAGGGCTTTCGTAGTCCACAAGGTGCATGCCAGCCATACAATGCACACTTGCATAATAATTGTGAGAATAGATTCAGAAAAAACCTGGGTGCAAATCACTAATGGACACTACTGTATTATACCATTAATTATGATGTAGATCTGGCAGGAAGAAATTATTTAGCATGAAAATGCTTTAAATCCAGAGTGGCTCATATATAATTTGGTTTGCCGTGCAAACTCTAAATTCTCGCCACAGTGACATGCCTCATTAAATGCCATTAAAGATGTCTTTATTTTTATGCACATCTGACGAGTTGATGTATGATTGTTATCACCACAGAAATAATGTATAGGTCTGAGAATCATACAACCCCTCAACTCATGGCTGAATGTCAAATTTGCACTTGCCTGCAAGCGTCCAGAGTAGGATTCACACTTCTGTCAATAAATCCATATGTAAATGAAGCCACTCATAAAATGTCAATGAACACGTCATGATGCTGCGGCAATGCTGAGCAGTGCTCATGGATGTTTACCGGCATACGCACCATCAAATGAGATCAGCTCTTGAACACATTAAACCCCCGCCATCCTAACACACAGCGCACACACTGGCGCGCAGCCCCCCCCAGGTGCCACAGGTGTTGGCAGTTGATGATGCCAAAACGAGTGCTAACTGAACACACAACGGCGGCCGGCTTAATATGAAGCGCTCAGCTTGACAGACACCCTGAAGACACATCCCTTAGCATCATGACCCCATCAACTGATTTTCTGTTGTTCTTATCCCGATTGTTGGAATTTGTTCGATACACATAGGTCATGCCCCACCACCCCTTGCTCTATTTCATCCGTGTCTACGCTGATGACGCTCTAGGCTGTGAATTTTCAATTAAGGCAGTACATGGTACAAGGTCACTTGGTCGTTGTTGCTGCATTAAAGGAAGGAACATTGCAATGTCCTCTTAATCAACTGTTTGGAACATGATGTGTTTCTGGAATGCATGAAAGAATGTGTGTAGGTGGTGTTCTATTGGTTTTTCCTGAAATGGATTACAAACTTATTTTTGTCTGACTGCTGACAACATGAATTGAGTTTGTAAAAAATGGCATGCGGAATCTCTTATCGATGACAATGTTCAACAGCACTAAATGGTGTCTGCTTCATCTGCATGGTCACCCGCATAATTATTTGAAATTAGTTTTAAATGGTTTCGTTTGGAGAATAGTCCTTTAGTGAGTCAAGGGTGGATGTTACATTCCATCCATACTAGGGGTGAAACGTGGAAAATAAAAATATCAAATCACAATTGTAAATTGGAGTAAAATAAAAAAAAATAAATAAATATATATATATATATATATATATATATATATATATATATATATATATATATATATATATATATATATATATATATATATATTATTTATTTTTATTTTTATTTTTATTTTATTTTTTTATTTTATTAGTGATATATATATATATATATATATATATATATATATATATATATATATATATATATATATAAATTTACTCCAATTTACAATTGTGATTTGATATTTTATTTCAATGTCCTCTTCAAGTGCATTTTTCAAGAATGAATCTTTCATTCATTTTCAACATCCTGAACAGGGTCATGGGGCAGCGGGTGGGGTGAGGCCAGTTGCGTGAACCTATCCCAGCTGACTTCGGGCAAAAGGCGGACGACATGCTGAATGTGTCGCCAGTCAGTTGCGGGGCACATACAGAGATGAACAACCATTCCCACTCACATCCACACCATCACTGAGTGGGAATTGATCCCACACTGCCTCCACACAGGCGGCCCGGTGGTCCAGTGGTTAGCATGTCACCTTCACAGTGCAAAGGTACCGGGTTCGATTCTAGCTCCGGCCTCCCTGTGTGGAGTTTGCATGTTCTCCCCGGGCCTGCGTGGGGTACTCCGGTTTCCTCCCACATTCCAAAAACATGCATGGCAGGCTGATTGAACACTCCAAAATGTCCCTATGTGTGAGTGTGGGCGTGCATGGTTGTTCGTCTCTGTGTGCTCTGCGATTGGCTGGCAACCGATTCGGGGTGTCCCCCGCCTACTGCCCGAAGACAGCTGGGATGGGCTCCAGCACCCCCCGCGACCCTAGTGAGGATCAAGCGGTTCAGAAGATGAATGAATGAATGAATGCCTCCACACAAGTCAGGTGAGTGTAACATAAACCATCAGGTAAGTCCAATTAATCTTTATTTCTATTCTATTCTAATTAAACGCCTTTATCAAATTAAATGCCTTCCTGTGTGGAGTTTGTATGTTCTCTCCGTGCCTGCATGGGTTTTCTCCGGGTACTCCGGTTTCCTCCCACTTTCCAAAAACATGCATGGCAGGTTAATGATATACTCTAAATTTTACCTAGTTGTGAGTGTGCGTGTGGATGGTTGTTCATCCCTGTGTTTGGCTGGCAACCAATTCAGGGTGTCCCCTGTCTACTGCCCGAAGACAGCTGAGATAGGCTCCAGCATACCCCGCGACCCTTGTGACGATAAGCGGATTAGAAAATGGATAGATGAATGGAATATCCGACACATATGCATTATGGGGCACTAAGGGAAAGGCAAATAAGGCGTGAATTAATATGAAATAATTTATCTACTACAAATTACAGATACAAACTTACTAAATGCTTTGGCGTGCAGTTTGTTAAGCGTTGACCACATCAATGTAATTCTGCCACACAGAAGTGTGGTGTAAACATAAATATTTACTAAATTGTATACCAATCAAGCGCAACCTAAAGGGCAGGTTACAACAATAATGCAAACAAACCTTTGGCTTTACCACTTCCTACATAACACTTTGTTTCACGTAATATGATACAGGATGAAAATGTGCACTGCACTTTTTAATCACTCAATTTCTCATGCAGACCGATAACTAATAATCCCGTGGCTTTATCATTTCCTACACATAATTTCGTGAAACATGGCACTGCATGTCAATGTTAACTGCAGTTCTTAATCATTCTCTCAAACTTATCATATAGACCGATAAAACGAATAAAACATGGTTGCATAGAAATTCAAGCTTATCGATCTCCACTTAGTAACCCCCCTCACACTAACGGAGAGGAAAAGTAAAATACTGGCGTACTGATAATGATCATGAAGTAGCTCATGACATAACATATTTCTAACAGGCAATACAACTATTCGCCGTCTCATCGATTAAATGTGGAGTAACATCTCTTCGCCGGTCTTTGGGTTCATTGATGAAACAAACGGCGGAATTTATCCTCTAAACAATTGAACGCTTCACAACTTTGCACGGATGCCTTTTGATTTGTCCTGGCTCAACTCGCCGCACATTTTACCCTCCCCGTGTGATCTCAAACACCAGAGACACAAATTGAAGTCAACCCTTTTCTTTTACAAGGGCAGCACACGTCCCAATGCCATCAGCCATTTGCACATGCGCTCTGACATACGACGGCAGCCAAAACTCACAAAGTACACAACGCACATACACGGGAAGGATTATTTTTACCACACACAAGGAGTTTTTCTTTTAACTTGTGAGGCGAAAAAGATATTCCGCTCACACTCTCCCCCTCGTCTGTCCTCAGCCCCTCCACTTCACGATACATGAATGATCACATCGCAGTCATTGTGATTACAAAATCACTTTTTATGAAATTGAGATTACATCCACCCATCCATCCATTTTCTGATCTGCTTATCCTCACAAGGGTCGCGGACCAGTTGCAAGCCGGCAGCAGGGCACACAGAGACGAACAACCATCCACGCTCACAGACACACCTAGGGACAATTTAGAGTGTTCAGATTATATTATGAATGTAATTAATCATTCAGTCGTCATCCATGCTGGCAGATGTGCCCAAGCGGTTCAGCTATGTTGCCTGCCGCTTCTCAGTTCACTCCTGCGATGGTTCAACTGGAGAGGTCAAATTTCACTTCAATTTCAATATTGTTTTCTTCTATCTTAGCTGTAATTGTGTCAAAGAACGTAAATATTATATGCACTCGGGCAATTAATCAAAGGTCCCACTTTTTTTGCTGTGCCCAACTGAGAGCATCAAGGCCAACTCAGAAAGGATCCACGCTTTCAGTTCCTCACAAGCTCTAATTTCTCCCTCACAGAAGCATGAAGCCCATTATACATTGTGCATTGCGATATTAACCAAGGCCATCCTGTCAGGGTTAAATGGAATCAGAGGAAGGAAACTCACTCGACTGAATAGCTACTAATTATGTCAGAGGAGCAACCATTCACGATTTTCCGGCTGCTTTGTATGCGCAAGTTTCTACCTGCGGCTGAGTGCGACATGTGCCAGGATGCCTGGTGCACGCGAGCCAACGCTCTTGATGGCAACATATTGCAGGTCTGGCTTCGCGTCAGCTCAGGGCAAGCAGACGGACACAGAGGTCAGAGCCTCGCAGCTTGCGTCGAGGCGAATTGTCTGAGTCTTTTTGCCTTACAAATGGTAGCATTTGTCTTGATTCTTTTTTCCCCACTTTTATGCAGATGTCATCACGCTTGTGGGTGGGGCAAATTGTCACGTGACATCTGGTACATGGTTAATATCATCAGTCTCTTTGTTCATCTTGGAATGACAAAGATAAACCAAATTACAGCTGTTTCAAATGCTTGAAATGTCGGGATATTGGGAGATTTATAACGGTTAGATCCAAATACTTTTTTCATGTTGACAAGTGGAACCACTGCAATGTTTCAAAAGTTTTGGCTGACGGTACATTTATTTTTCATGTGTTTATTTGACAAAGCCTTGCGAAAGCCTGCCGTTTTGATAAATATCACCATGAGGGATTAAAGTTTTGTGTAGGTGTGTGCGTGTGAGAAACCGTTTAGGGAAAAAGGTACAGAGATAAACACAAATCCTGTTTTAATAATTTTCTCTCAACGGATCGCCTCATTCCCATATATAACATGCCTTTGTATAACAAAAGGATTGCAGCTCCAGTCACTGCTGCCTACAGTAAGAACATTTGCGAGATATATTCTTATTTGGAAAGGGCATTTCAAGGAAACTTCCTATAGTGAGCGTTACCAAGCTTGTATTATTCATGTGGCCACATAAAAGGTCATAGACAGTCAGGAACAACGGAATGGGGCCAATTTAAAAGCGTGCAGCTAGATTGATCATTTTATACAGGATCCATTCCAAAAAGACTACTTCAACATTATAAGTCACATGTGTGTCCTGACACACACACACACACACACACACACACACACACACACACACACACACACGGACACACGCACACGTACACACACAAACACATTTGCGCACTCGCACACACACTGTTTAGTCTTTAAAATAACATCTAAAAGTTTGTGGTGCAATTTAATCATTTTAGTAAGCTAGTTTTTATTTCTGTACATAGTCTTTTAATGTCTAAGTTGATTTGTTCGAAAGTGGTGTACTTACGTAAAGCGTAAAGCCCATTGTGTTACCTTGTTTATGAAATGTGCTGCAAAATCAAGCTGCCTAATGAAGAAAGTGCAGCTCTGTCATTGTCATCACAACGAAGTGCAGCTATTTTATGATTATGGATTATGATTTCTTGGTACGAATGTTACTGTTGTGGGCAGCGATTGTATCTACAGTGCTTTACTCATTTCATTATTAAATGTATCTTGTGTAAAATAAACAATCTTGGCTTAAAATTCGTGGTCAGGGTTTTGAATTATGTATTCAAACAGAGATTCATACATTTAAGCAGGGGGAACTACGCGGAATGTCCTGGCACCCTTTTTTCCGGACTCTGTCCTCTCTCTTATTGTGTGATCTAATATCTGCTGTGGCCTGAGGTGATATCTGCATCGATTCTACAACATAGGGAAAATGGGTAATTGTTTGCTGTCTGCTTCACTTTCTTTCACCGAACCTGAAGAGGTACTGAGAGCTGCAAAGCCGAAATGCTGATGTCAAACGGATGCCGTTCTCAAAAGTAAACAGTTGAGAAGTGACATTCTGCTTTGGGAACACAGCTTTGATTATTTTTTTTCCCATCTTCAAAGTGTCCCTGTTCTTTTAGGGATCTCTGTTTACTTTACCGAAAACTTACATACCTTAGACCTTGGACGGCTGTGCTTAAAATCTTTATAAAATATATCAAAGGGAGCAGTCTGGGATCATTCCTTTTTAGTCCAACCGAGGGGAATCGCAAAAGCACTCATGGTAGGGAAATGCATTTGTAACTTCAGATGTTTAGTTTTTTACCTTGGGACACAGGCCAGTTTATTGATGATTAATATATGTATATATTTTTTTCAAAATACTTTTTTTTTAAATTTTGTAATCACACACAAGAAGCATTTCTGACATATTCAGTTTGTTTTAAACACTTGGTTGGACCTCTGAATTATCTTTTTGACCAACGGCAAGTGATGCATGCATGTAACGTGTTCTGGCTCGTGAGTGTATTACAGTTGTACTAGAACTACCCATTTAATAGTTGAGAGAATTTAGCATTTCTTGATTTTCTCACAGCGTAGTTGGATAATATTTGGTGGTCCCAGAATATTTCATAGTTCTCATTGGTTTAGATTTTCCTCCATCTTCATTGCCAAGCAACTCCTTTTCAATTTCTTTACTTCGACTTTCATCCATTGGGGATTATTTATTGATTTATTTTTTTAAATTAAAGTGGTGCAACCAGGTGCAGCCTCACCCGGAGTCTGCAGTTTAAGTCATCGACCAAAACACCGAAGATGGCATGTAAGATCGGAAGAGGACATCCGTTTAAAGCATGAATGGTGTTTTCAGGCTGAGCTAGTGCAGGGGTGGCCAACCCGCGGCTCGCGAGCCGCATGCGGCTCTTTGGCTGGTTCAATGCAGCTCCCGGGCTTTCACACGACAAGGGTCGAAAACGCCTTGGCAGTGGTGATGCCATTCAAACAAGGCGCTAATGACACAGAACGCCTATCATCAATCCCATTACTGTCACATTACGTGGTGGTGGTGGACCCAAAAAAGCAGGCAGGAGGGAGGAGCAGGGTGTACTTGACAACTCGTATTAATAAAACACAGAAAACTAAATCCAAAACAAAGTCCTATGAACAAAACAAATCCAAAGTAACAAACAAAAAACCATGGCAGAAGCTAACAACTCTCAATAACAGAAACATGGCCGAAACAAACCTGACAGCAACAAACACACAAACAAACAATGACCCGCCACTGAGTAGTTGGGCTATACAGCTAATTACATAACGACCAACAGGTGTGCAGCTGCAGGGAGAGCCCTACAGTGCCACCTGGTGGTCACAAACCGAAACATGACAGTTACTTGATTGACTTAGAGTGCAACCAATCAGATGACTGCATCACTGTTAATGCGCAAACAACAACGCTAAGCGCTAAGCTAGTCAGCGAATTACCTCTGATTTTAAGGCAGGAGTTCCCAATACGGTGATCAGAATTGACCGGGAGCCAGCGAACTGATCCCAAGTCGACCGCAAGGGGTGGGAGGAGGAAATAGGTGGGGAAAAAAATGATTTGTTTGTTTGTATCTTTAGCTTTCATTAATTTTCGGCCCATTCCGACTGTTGCTCATCGTGGTGTGCGTGCATATGTATGCTAGTGCACTGGTGGGTACCCGCACGAGTGCGTGCGTGCGTGCGAGCACGCGTGTGTGTGCGTGTGAGTGTATATGCTTGCGCAATCGGGTCGTTCGTGAGAAGTTGGTCGCTTCAAAAGTCGATCTTTGGCCAAAAAAGTGTGTGTGTGTGTGTGTTTGTGTGTGTGTGCACGCGCGTGTGTGTGTGCACGCACGTGCGCGAGGAAGGGTATGATGTGGCTCTTTGCAGTAACACAGTAAAAAAAATGGCTCCATGCAAGCAGTAACACAACACCCCGCACTGTGATTTTTTTTGATTGACTTTGTAATGGTACTCTTAGTTTTTAACGTGCCTGAATGGCTTCGCGCCCGACTATCTCTCCAACCTGTTGTAGCCCTATGTTCCTTCAAGTTCCCTCGGGTATTCCAATCAGTTTTGGGGGATTTGGGATTTAGAGCTGTGGAACGAGCAGCCTCTGAATGTTAGGTAAGCCCCACTAGGTGAGCCTGAGTGACTGCTCATGTGACACCATATATGATTTATGTCTTTATGTGTTGTTTGCTTTGGACTTTGAACTTTGGTTCACTTTTTTCTCAAAGGTGCAACATAAATGAAGTACTATGGTTGTGTAGTACAGCAAACCAAGGAAGGACACATTTCAATCCTCGCTAGTTGGGCAGGGATGACCAAATCAGAGCCTAGACAACTGACTTAGAGCGGCAGTGCTGCGCTATTGGATCATCAGAAATATGAATCAAAGTACTGTCTGTTGATTAATTAATTAACAATTGCTGCCCACCCACCACCCGGCACCAACATTAATTTTATGTGTGCCCTTAAGACTAAGGCCTGATGACAGGTCTGTTAAAAAAAATAAAAACTAGAAAAATCAGCATGTTTTTTGAGCCAGTTACATTGTATTATAAAACAAAGCAAGCAATTTTCAACACTTAACGATTGGTCAATACTTTGTAAAATAAATAACAGACCCGCGTATGGCAGAAGGGTGCTCAAAAGGTGCTCAATTTGGTTTAGAAATTATAATAACTCCATTTGTTGGCTCTGGAAGCCATACTAGTCCGAATTAAACTGCAAATCTTGGAGAAAAATTATCCTTTAATTGAATACTTTGCTGTCATTCTCATTCCTTTGTTGTCATTGGAACATTCTCTGGCACGATTTCATAACTCAAATTCTTACTTATTGTATCTTAACTGTATATATGAGGACTATAGGAAGACATTATTGTATTTTTGGTGACCCTGGCCACTTTTCATCTTATTATTATGAAGACTTGAAGCTCAAGGTTCTGTAAAAACAGAAAAAAAGCAAGTAAAATCAAGCAGACTGGGGGGGGAAAGTAATTAAGAAGATTGAGACTTTGGACCCCACTCAATAAATCAGAGGTTCCAAGTAACCTGTCATTCACCAGGCTCTCTTTATTGGTCACTGAGGATCAGCTAAGATTGCTCACCAGGGTCTGACTGTGTGGCTGAGTGGGCGCCAATGTGTGCTCCATCAATAACACATGGACAAGGGCCATGGGCAGAAATGAAGATTCATGTCAGGCATAGTGCCAAAGACGAATGTGTATGTGTACGTGTGGTTAAACAGTAAAGTTAAATTATCAGGGAATGCATGACCTGCTGTTATAAATATAATGGACCACAACTAGACTGTGTGTGCTGGCCCGCAGAGTACCTATATTTAATTGAAGCCCATTAGAAATACAATGAACAAACACCCCAAAAAACAAAAAACTAAAAATTCAGTAACATACTGCACATAGTACCTTGACTGATGAGTTTAATTCATTTTGTGACCATGCTTGTTTGATTGTAGGTAAAGTCAATTTTAATTTATCAGTTTCTGAGAACAAAAATACAGTTTCAAAAAATATAATAAAGCATAATAAAAGAAATGTACCGGTAAGTAAGGATTTTTTTGGGTGAAGTTATAGGGATTGCTGTAATTACCGTAGCATTTGTGTGTTTGGTATGTGCAGGAGCTGGAGGGGTCAAGATAGTTGGTTATAGAGGTAGTTCAGCGCCTGTTTGCATTTTGTACTTGTGTGTTTGACCAATTGTCTCAATAAATAAACAGCTGAAAGTTGCAAACTGCGATCCTACTTGCCAAGATGTACAGGCATTTCAATACATGACTGTCATTTACGGACTACCTTTTACACACACAAGCTTCATGCCACCAATGCATTTAGGGCCACTTGTATTCAGCCTTTTTTTCACCCTTTCGCCCCCGGGTGTGCACGTTCACAGGGAACGAAGGGGTAATCCCAATTTTTAAAGGTCTTGGTCTCACCTCAGGAAGCAGCGATGACTCTGAGATGTAGGCCATAAGCTAGCAAAGTGCGGCAAAATGTGAGACAAATCCCTCTTGCATGATGTCACAAGTATGAAGAAGATTAAAAATAAATAAATAAATAAAATCAGATTTTGTGTCAGAGGCCAGAGCGTTATGAATATGGGGGGAAAACAATTGCTTTGCAAAATACTTGGGGGCAACCCAGTTTTATACAAAACAAGAAATAAGTTAGGACAAGTTTGTTTTTAATCAAGGACATTTTCTTCTTCCTTGCTCGAACTCCTTTGATGACAGACAAATCTTTTTGCAAGGTAAGAGAAATCCCACAAAAATTACTGAACACACAAAATCCCACTCTGCTAAATTACTGCGCGGATAATACTTTCAACAAATAGAATTTGGGGGAAACATATAATACATGAATATAAAGAAAAGGGGCAATTTTGGTTGATGTGAGAAAGATCTTTCTGTTTAAATATTCCATGTTACAACGTGGACACCTGCGGCTTATATACTGTATGTACACATGTGATTCTTTTTTAAATTTAGTGGCATGGCGGGCGACTGTCAGGTTCTTAGCGCAATGTACAAGAGAACACCAAGCATACACAAATGAAATATCAAAAGTCCAATAATGCGAAACCTAAGATCAAGATCGAGCAAAAAGAATAATGAAAATTCAAAGTTCTATGACAAAACGAGAATGACTATGAATAATATGAAGAGGTCTAGAATATAACACTTGAAGCACAACAGCGAGCAAGGTCAATAATCCGACAAAGATTTGGGAAGTTGGCAGTCCTTAAATACTAGGCAAAGCTTGATGGGGAAACGCTGAACAGGTGCATGTGCTGGAGGGAAACAATCTTCACTCCAGCTAGAGCTGAAACACAATCAAAACAGACAGAACATGGCAGCGACTAGTTACATCTGCCTCACAGTACAAGGTCCAGGGTTCGAGCATGGGCCTTACAGTGGGGATGTTTGCATGATCTCCTTCTGCATGTGTGGGTTTTTGCTTGGTAATGCGGTTTCCTCCCACATTCCAAAAACATGCATGGCAGGGTCATGAGTCACTCTAAATTGTCCCTAGATGTGTAGTTTGAGTGTGAGCGCGAATAGTTGTTCGTTGTTGTGCCCTGCGATTGGCTGGCAACCAGTTCAGGGTGTCCCCTGCCTACTACCGAAGACAGCTGGGATAGGCTCCAACACACCCCGCGACCCTTGTGAGGATAAGCCAGGGGTGAGCAATTCCAGTCTTGAAGGGCCTGCATGTTTTCCATCTCTCCCTGTTGCAACACACCTGTTTGAAATGAACATGTTCAATATCAAGCTTCCGCAGAGCTTTCTGATGATCTGATCATTTGAATTGTGTGTGTTGCAACAGGGAGAGATGGAAACCATGCAGGATAGTGGCCCTCAAGGACTCAAATAATTGCTCACCCGCGGGATAGGCGGATCAAAAAATGGATGGGAAAAGATAGATAGATAGATAGATAGATAGATAGATAGATAGATAGATAGATAGATAGATAGATAGATGGATAGATCGGTAGGTGTGTGTGTGTGTGTGTGTGTGTGTGTGAGTGTGTGTGCGCGCGCATGCGTGTGTGCGTGCGTGCGCGTGTGCGCGTGGTATGTAGACTTGAATTAACTGACTTTGGTAATGAGAAAAAATCAAATACTGTGACAGATATCTGTTTAATACCTGTTTTGGCAATGCTACTCAATGTTAGAATGACATTTTAGTTGCATGTGTCTTTTGGCCCCATTCTCACTTTCAGACAGGAAGGTTTTGATGCCAAGGATTTATCCTGCAATCAAATACTGTGTTGCTGTATTTGCTTCCTTGGGCCTGAACAACACTTGGACTATCGCTCTTGGGCACCAACACACATCCAACAACGATTTCTTTCTTTTTTTTTCTTCTTTTTTTTTTAAACACACAGTTCTATTTTAGCCAGCAGTTGGCCTCGTTGGAATACAACAACCTGACCCTCAAATTTTACATGTCCCATTTTCTGGAAGGATATCATTAGGTATATGAGGCCAAAAATGTCAATGCTTGAATAGACCAGAGGGTGATACTTGTTGATGGTGATACTTTATAAGTGATGAACCCGGAGTGTTTCAGGTCTTGAATTATCAGACACACTCGCCCTGGTGACCCAGCCCAGAATGAACAGTCCTCGGCTTGTGCCCAAGTGGCATATTGCTCCAATTTCCCCCAAAAGCCAAATCAACAGCCACAGCAAGGCCATTTCTGTGGCCTCCAAAAGCCACATCCACCTCCTGGGCTGCAATCCTTTGATTGCAGACATATGTGTTGCCAATATTGACAGGTGCAAATATTGAACATTAAATTAAAAAAAAAAAAAAAACAACATTACACCTACTGCTGGATGGGACTTGGCTATTTGATGGGGGTGCTTTGCTTTATTCAGCATAGGGTGTCTTTACAGAGGACTCAACCCATCTTCAACTTCATTTATAAAGCAATAAAAAAAAACAACTGCAGCTGAAACACATTGCTGTTGACTCACCATAAAGAATTTGAAATAATAATAACCATAATAAAATCATGTTGGCCACCTGCTCTAATCTTGCGATCACAGAGCGCTTGGCATCAGTCACATTGGTTGCTCATTTGACGGTTGAATGTCAGCAAACAAGTGCCGTTTTCTCACAGCCGTCTGGTTCAAACACCACTTTTCCTCAATGGGGTTGCCATTCACAATCACTCACACCTAAGCACAAAGTCTTCAGTCAACCTAACACACATTTTTGGAATTAGGGAGAAGACTGAAGAACCAGAAGAAAATCCATGCAAGTACTTTGAAGACATCCAAACTCCACACAGGAAGGCCACAGCTCTGATTCTTTGCAAGTGTGCTGGGGCTCGTCTTGCCTGTGATTGGTTGCCATGATAACATGAATCCATAATCTTGGTCTGAGTCAAGTTTATGTATGCAGTCTATGTGTATTCATTTGCATATAAACCTTTATGATTATGGTTTTCGGTTAAATCTTGTTGAAATTTGTTATTTACAGAACATTTTGTAAACGTCTGGTTTGGCTCGCAGATGCCAGATGTAGTCGTTGCAGTTTTTGTTTGGCTTGGAAAGATGACAGACTGACTATAACGACAGATGGCCCGACCGCTGGCGAATGATGGATCGGCAAAATTTACTGACAAACCCACTCTGATCATTAAATAGAAACATGAACATGAATTCTACCTACTTCCAAGTTCTAGTTGTCAGCGGACGAGTTGAGGAAAATCAATTCACAGATCACCACATGAAATCGGCAAATTGCAGTTTTCATTACATTCCAATGACTACAGATTTCAAAAGAGTGGAGCCTATTAAAAGAAGAGCAAAGACAATTATCAAGCTTGACATAGATGAATAGAAAGCAATAAATTGATGGGAGTTTTGTTGTGGAGGAGAACATCAAGCAGAGTGAATGCCATCAGTCTGTGAAATATTATACCCTGTAGCATCAGCGCCTAAAGAAAACATCACTGTTCATGGGTGTCAAGTTGAGATGGACGCTGTGTGCCACAGCGAGAGCGAGCAAGTGAAAAAGAGTGTGTGTGTGTGTGTGAGTGTGCGTGCGTGCGTGCGTGTGTGTAAAAGGGAGAATGAAATGCTGTTTGATACATCACAGGCACAAAAGCAAAAGCTCAGTGTGAAATCATTGCAAGCTGCCCACTGAGCAAGCCCGTGCACAGGCACGTAAGCAGGCACAGGCATGCACAGAAGAATCAAAAGCATCACAATAATCCTCTGCAATAACAATTATGCTGAAGTTTTACAAGGAGGGGAAAAGATATTTTTTTTACGTTTATGTAAATCAATCAGTCAATCAGTCAATCCGTTTGGAGTGAAATAAATAGTTGCTGTCAATTATTGTTAATTATTACAAGAGCAAAATAATGTCATAACACTTTCACATTGTCGCTGACACGCCTGGAATATGTGACCATGAAACCATTGCCATTCTGCAAAAATGGGACGCGTGTTTGAGGACCCTTGTGTCACAACTTTTGGGCCACACTTTTAAATCAACTCATCACATGTTGATTAGACCTTTTCCTCATGAATCTGAACCAAAAAAAAAAAAATCATCCCTCTATTTTCTTTCCTCATTCCTCTTATTACACTTATTGTCTTTAATGTATTATTATCGTTATTATTATTATTATTATTATTATTATAACACTTGGGCAGAAGTGCAGAACAGCTCAATCACAGACTAAAGCTTGGGGAAGGTCCTTTCCGTCTCCAGCATGGCTAAACCTGCACAAGGCAGCGCCCATCAAGGAATGGTTGCATGAGTTTGATTTGGATGAATTGAAGCGCCCTGACCAAAACTCCATCAAACATATTTGGTACGAGATTATAAAACAGGTCACTTATTCAGCATCAGTGACCTCTGATCTCACGAATACTACTCAACTGAATGATAATCAAGGCTCAAAAGATGGTTTATCCTGAGGAAATACTTAAATACTTAATCTACTGCACCATGGGTGGGTGGGTGCATGTGTGTGACTGACAGCCAAATGAGAAGCAAACAGACGGATAAAAAAAAAATCAGCAGTGAGCGACGCAACACCAGATGTTTACATCTCTTTGAAATGCATTATGGTACATTACGAAACAAGTTTACCCACTAACTTAATCATACAAACCGAAACAGAGGTGAGCTGAGGAAAACTGAGTACTGATATGGGCAACGTGAGCTCAGTGGTAGAGTGGTCATCTCCCAACCCAGAGTTTGTGTGTACAATCCCCGGCCACTGCGACCTTGTCGAAGTATCCTTGAGCAAGACACTGAACCCACAGTTGCTCCTGATGCTGCGTCATCAGGAGGTAGATGAGGAAACTGTGTGAAGCGCTTTGAGTACCAAAGGTTAAAAAAGCACTCTACAAGTGACAGCCCATTTACCATTTACCATCTACTTTTGTTGACACCAGCATGTGATACCTTATTCAATTATTGGCAAATACCCTCATCGCCAATGTTGTGTTCATCACAGGTGACATCAATCACCCACCGTGATGCAGCGCAGCATTGTGTTACTTCTCCGCTGTCCCTCCCCACTTGTTGTTATGTTGTTGAGAGGGCACCTGTGTCATTTCATTTACTGTTTCCGCAGACTCCTAGTGTACCTCTCCCTCTGAAGCTTGTCATTTTTTGCCCCATAGTGTCTGCCATTTGTACTCACAGACATACTCCCCTAAGGAGCTGACATTTTGAGGGATATTTGGTCTGGATGAAGAATTTTGTTCCTGTACATTACAATTAATTCTATAACAGGGATTTGCCACGTGTGCAAGTGCTGACAGACAACGGAGCTGGAGTAGTCCAAAGGAGAAATGTTCCCCTTGAGGAACACCAGCTTGTGGAAGTTGGCGCTAGTCAGGGCGGTCCTCTTCACCCTCATCCTCTCCACGGCAGCAGAGCTTGGGTGTTGCACATGATGAACAAGTCCAGTTTCGCGTCCTTGAGATCCTTGGTGAAAAGGGCAAAGGAAAGGGCTTCCCGCTGGGGCTTACAGTCCAGGATGCTTGCCCCCAGCACGGCAAAGGCTGAGAACTTGCAACAGACAACCTTTCATTATGAAATCCGGCAGGCTACTGATATGACGCAGCAAGGTCAGGCAAAAATGTTTCTTTGAGGGTAATGCGCCAACCTGACAAACATTTGCCGAATTGTCGTCTTTGCTTTTTGGGATAGTGACGGGTCAGGTGAGGGCAGAAAATCATTTCAATCTGTGCTTATTCCGTCAGTGTTTCAAAGTTTCGATCATGTATTTGTCAGTCAGCCAGAGAAACGAGATTCCGTGAGTGGCAGACCTCTGTCGGGACTGAATGAGTGCCCACCACTGCTCCCCCCCCCAAAAAAAAAGAGTAGTACACTTTTCATTCTTCTGTTTCAACTACACAATGAGAGCAGCATTCTTCCACAAATTTGACTGGAAACAATGGGCAAAACAAACTAAAAAGTTCAACTGCGCGTAGGCTGCAATTAATGTCCAGATTATGAGTCTTTAACCAAGTTAGACCTAAAAACAATTGTAAAGCATGAGAAAGCATGACAAAAAATCTTTGTTCTATGTGATTTCCTGATTGTTTAAAGTGAAGAGGTCCAGTAGTAATATCTTGGACCTCTGCTAGGAGACACCTGTCACAATCTGTCACCCTATTTACCTCATTCAGTTCCACCATGGGGCAGCCAAGAGCTTCAACCACACAGGGATCAATGAAACACTCATCGGTCCCCAAAGTCTATAAGAGCCATAATCTTTAATCTATAATCAACAAATGACACATTTCCCAATAATTCCAGTGTATGGATGTTAGAAGCATGGTTTGGAACTTGACAAGGAGGTGCGAGAGATGGAAAACAGGCTAGACATACGTGGTTTAATGGCTTCCACGGCTGGTCACTGGTCGAAATAGGGGGTCTCACCCGCCACACAGGGCTGTTCCCAACCTTTGATTGTCAAAGCCAGGGGTGTCCAAACTCAGTCCTCGAGGGCTGCTGTCCTGCCTGTTTTCCAGCTCTCCCAGGAGCAACACACCTGATTCACATCATCAGGATTGTTCTAATGCTGCTTCAGAGCTGGCTGATGATCATTTGAATCAGATGTGTTACAGCCGGAAGCTGGAAAACAGGCAGGACGGTGGCCCTCCAGGCCCGGAGCTGGACATGCCTGGTTCTTAGCGAATGGGTAGTGCAATGAGTTCCTCCAAATTAGAGAGTCATCACACACTGCCGACTCTTCTTTCATGGTGGAATTCAGACCGCGGCGGAAGTTACTACGTGGGGCTTGGTCATCAAAACCGTTCTCAGCAGACAAAATGTGGAAAGTGATGGGATAATCAGCAACGATTTGCCAACACTGAGTACAGTCTTAGAGCCGACCTCCCGCCTCCCATCCCTAAACCGGGTGGTGGAACACCCAACGTAGTTCTGCGATGAACTCATGCAAGGAGGACTGGAGCTTGGGCCATGTGTTGCTCACATCCATTGCCCAAGATGTAGCTTGCCCAGACAAACGATCCATGATAAATCTAATCCTGGTGCCGTCTTGGGCATAGGTAAAGGTTGCTGGTCGAAAGTTAATGAGCATTGGTGAATCAATTGCCCGCAAAGTCCTGGGGCACCTCCATAGCGGCATGGCTCGGGTGATTTTGGTTCCTGGCAAAGGGTTGGGGTAGCTGGCAACCCCATGCCAGCAGTTCGAGAATCAGTGGGGAGTCCCTTGAGTACTCAACACCCCTGGCCTAATTTTTCAAACCGCTGACCACGTCTAGGGTCTTCGTTAGCCCTGTTCCCTGCTGACCCACCAGTTGTCGCTAGCTGGCCAAAGCAGTCCTAAATTTGTCCGAGAGTGTGGATAATAATCCCACGATGGTGGGATTATAATGTTTGGTTAAGAACTGAACCGAATGGTGGTGTTGGAGCCCAGAAATGTAGGCTCCGACAAAAATGCGACAACAAAAATATTTATTTCCAGACAAGCACACCAACAAAGTACAAAGACAAATCGCTGGTCACAAGCAGGCAGGAAAAATGCACAAACAAAAAGCACTTGCAAAAGGCAAGGTAAAGAGAAATACAGTACAGAGAATACACAAATGAAACATCAAAAGTCCAATAACGCGAAACCAATAATCAAGAGCTCCGATAAAATTACGAAAATACTCACAAGAAAGGAACTATGAAAAACGAGAGTGACTATGAATAATACTGAGAGGTCTAGAATACATAACGTGAAGCACAACAGCGAGGAAGGTTAATTTTACGAAAAGAAGTAGCAGAAGTCGGCGTCCTTAAATACAAGGTTAACGATAATCTGAAACAGGTGTGCCACTTGGAGGGAGCGCCCTTCACTCCAGCTGGGGCTGAAAACAAAAAGAGACATAAAGGACAGAACAAAGAACAAAAATATGATCCACGTTTTCTCACTTCCCACACATATTGTTACAAAACGTTGGACATGAAAACAATCAAAGATCTGGTCATGGGCTGAAAAGCAATTCAATGCATGTTTTACCAAAAAGTATGAGGTCATCTCTTTTTAGGTGGCGGATAGTTGGGAAGATAAATGAAGTTCCAGGGGGTCTAGAAGACAAGGATTGGGAACCACTGTTCTAAGCTATAATGGATTTGGGGTCAGCCTAAACGAAGCCGTACTCCTCCTGGGTGCACACAGGAGAGTGATTAAAGAAAAAGCAAGATGACTTTCAGGGCATTGAATCAATCGAAACTGGAATGCTCTAGTCTAGTTGTTCACTGCTCATCCATTAGTCCATGTAACAATGTTTGTGAACATTGTTACATGGACTAATGGATGAGCATGTTTGTGTACCACCACTATGACTACACAGTAATTTCTTTGGGATGTTAAAAGGCCATCATTAACATGTGTGACAGGTTGAAACCAACTGTGTCCTCCTTGCCTAGGGGGTGCTGGAGAGGGTGGCCTTTGGGGACCTGGGGAGATTGTGGATGGGAGAGGAAGCCCTGTGGCTTTCCCTTTTGCCCCAAAGCTTGACTTGGAGTGTTTGGTGAGGTATTGATTTTGGTTTTATGAGTGTTGCTTGCTGTTTGCAAGCACTACATTTTAATAGTAATGCGCATACCCCTTTTATTGCGTGAACCAGAAAGCCAACCCTGGTAGAAGTGTGGAGTTTTATGTACATATACTGCCTACCTAATATTGTGTGTTTTTAACCTTTAAAGCTCTGGTTGCTGCCCTGAAGTGCACTCACTGTGTGATTTGTTAGTAGTAGTAGTGATTTTAGGTATGGGTAACATGCCATTTGAATTTTATACATGTTTGATACATTCAAGTCTATCTGGCTCATTCAAACTTTTATTTTTCCTCTAGCTTCCAATTACCCTATCAGTCTCTTCAGTGTTCAGTACTAACTGCTTGGTTTTTTGTTGTTGTTTTTTTTTAAGGTATTGAAAATTAGTTTGATAATGTGTATTTTCAGATATTTTAATGTATATTATTCATGTATTTGTTGAATTTTACTGCTGTTTACTCATGCTTTTTACTCATGACTCTGTCCACAGAGAGGTTGCAAGATATGGTGCATTATTTACCACAGTTTTTCCCATGTAAACTTGGGCCCAAAAACATTCATTGCAATTATTCGGGCCAGGTTATCGGTGTACAGGCTTTGGCCTAAGTCAGATTAGTTGCATTTTTGATCTCTGGTTTGTTTTATTTGAATTCACTAAACTCTTAGCTATCATTTCATTATTATGTTTTTTTTTTCTCACTATTAGTTTGCATGCTGTGGACTTGCAGTGGATGTGTGCCCCCGACTAGCCTTACGCCTCCTGACTAGGCCTGATTATCAGTAGTCCATCCCGCTACTAGCCATTGCCTTTCACTTCAGCCTATCAAACTTTATCTCATAAGTCCTCTACACCAGACTCCTCCTGTGGTAGCTTTCACAATTGCATTGAATTAATAAAATTGTTTTGCTGATTTGTACATCAGCCCTATCATCCTGGTCATTTTGGACAAATCACATGGGGATATTGACTTTTCCTATACAAAAGTAATTTGCTATAGGTTTTCCTCATACTTTCAATTGAGGGTGGCATTGTCTTCTAGAACATGGTATCCTCCCCTTAGGTCACCCATGTATTGCAAAGGGGTGTTTGTCGGTCAACAAGTCAGGTGAAACCTCATGAATATCCCATGGTCATGGACCTGTGCAGTAAATGTGTACTTGTTTTTGTTGATTGATGGAAGCTAAAGCCTTAACTCTCTTATGAATGGATGAAAGAACATAATTGTATGTGGGTGATAGATGGTTTTGTAAACCACCTCCATTTAGAAATGGTCTTTCCATGTTCACAAAGATGGCTTCTCTCACTCCTCTTTCAAACGATCTGTTTTCTATTTTGAAAATATGTATTTTTTTTCTCCTCAAAACAGTGCTCCATGCTTCTCTTTGAGGGGTAAGACAGCTGAGTCTTGACCTGAACAGTTATCCTGTCTGTGTTGTGCCAATGTGCCTGCTCAGTGATTGGTTTCCCCAATATGTGTCTGTGTATTCCTCACTGCACTACTTGACGGCAAACACCAGATTGCTTTTCAGAGTATAGATGGGTGTTCGATCCAGGGGCGTGCAGAGGGTGGGGCCAACCTTGTTTGACCTACATGTATTAGATGCATGTTGATAAGCGGATCAATAATAGATGGATGCTCATGTTGAACGGGAATCTTTCAAGAAAGGTTCATCCACTGAGGACCATTGTTTCAGATATGGAGGTGCTGATTTTCTTCCCAACTACTTCACACTCCGGTGCGAACTGCTCCAGTGAGAGTTGGAGATTCCGGCTTGAAGAAGCCAACAGCACCACATCATCTGCAAAAAGCAGGGATGCAATACTGCGGCCACCAAACCAGACCCCTCAATGCCTTGGCTACACCTAGAAATTCTGTCCTTAAAGGTTATGCACCGAATCGGTAACAAACTCCTTTGAGCATACAACTGTGATGATGAGTGTTTTCTTTTTTTTCTTTTACATACTTTTAAATTTTCCTTTCATAAATTTTGCCTACCTTTTGGCTATCTGTTACTGTGTGTAATATATATGCTCAATAAACAATAAACAAACAAACAAACAAACAAAGGGCAGCCTTCGCAGAGTCTAACATTCACTGAAAATGATTCAGACTCACTGTTGGCAATGCAAGCCAAACTCTGACATCGGTGGTACTGAAACAGCCTATATCAGGGGGTTTGGTACCCCATACCCCTGAAGTACACTCCACAGAACTCCCCAAGGGACATGGTCGAATGCCTTCTCCAAGTCCAAAAAGCACATGTAGACTGGTTGAGCAAGCTCCCATGTACCGTCGAGGCTCCTCTAAGGGTGTAGAGCTGGTCTACTGTTCCACGGCCGGGATGAAAATCACACTGCTCCTCCTGAATCTGAGACTACTCTTCCAGATGGATCTACCTCTCCAGCACCCCTGAATAGACCTTACCTGTGAGGCTGAGGAGTGTGACCCCTCTGTCGTCAGAACACACCCGACAATCACCCCGGTCTGCCAATCTAGAGGCACTCTCCTCGATGACCACATGATGTTGCAGAGGCATATCAAACAGGACAGCCCCACAACATCCAGAGCCTTGATGCACCCCCGGGGCTTTGCCACCGAGGAGCTTTTGAACCCTTTCATGCACCAATAATGAGAAAATGTAACCTGATAACTTGATAGGCTGTCCACTGTCGTAACCACTGTCCCTGAAAGGGTTAACCACGTCGGTGACTTCAACCTCAGAGATAGGAGAGCCCACCTCAGGGTCCTCAGACACTGCGTCTGACACTGACACTGGCCCAAAGAAGCTAGTAGCATTTCTGGGTGTCAATGTCAGACTTTCGTTTTGCATGGTAAATTTTTAACTTTCATATGTCGCTATACGGTGGCCCGGTAGTCCAGTGGTTAGTGTGCAGTAAATGTGTTAGAGGTGCATGGTTAGATTCCTGCTGCGGCCTTGCTGTGTGGAGTTTATATGTTCTCCCGGGCCTCTGTGGGGTTTTTCCAGGTACTGTGGTTTCCTCCCACATTCCAAAAACATGTATGGAAGGTTAATGGAACATTTGTGAATGGTTTGAATGGTTGTTCATCTAGGTGTGCCCTACGATTGGCTGGCAACCGGTTCAGGGTGTCCTACTGCCCAAATACACCTGGGATAGGGTCCAGCACCCCCCGATTCCCTTGTGAGGATAAGTGGATCAGAAAATGGGTGGATAGCTAGAGGGATGTAGCTTTTCTGACAAACTGTGTTTACTCAAACGGGCTTCCTGACCCCACAAGGCATTGTTTTCACAATTTTTAACCAGTGTACTACGTTTTTCTTGAGAGCTTTATTTTTGAGAAACTCAAGACAATACAATAATTCAGCAGTTACTTAAGCATGCTACTGTTTTTTAGAAACCTGAATAAGAGAATATTCTGTTGTTGTTCTTTTCACATTTAAATGGCCTTTAAAACTGAATGCCACCAGTATTCAGGTTTTAAAAGGATTATTGACTGCATGTAAACATAGTCACTGAGGGCACTATAGGGATAGGTTACAGATTTAAAAAATACTACAAAATGTCTGACTCACCTTATAGTGCATTGCATAGTGGATAGGAAGTGACTGCGAACACAACCCTGGTTTGACTTAAATTCACTTCCAGGTATAATATTGTGTTGATATCCTCCGCCAACTGATTTTTCATTGCACGTGCCTGCCAATGACTTACTTAAGTTGTATGTTTGCTGAAAAATGGTTTATGTCTGAATTTAGCTCTGACTCCCATGCTCATCGGACCTCCCCAGCAAAAAAATAAAATGTGCAATTAAGTCATGAAGGAGAAACAGTCCAATTGGCAGTTTATCACCTCAATTACCAACATAATCCATGTGACACAGTGTTAATAAGATAAACAAGTAAAGGGCACTTGGGCTAAGTGCTGACAACAAGGCACTCTTGGTGATAACTAAACGCCACTGCACATTTTGGGAGATGGGGAAACAGTTGGCACAAAGTATTGCGGTCGTCTGCCAATGTGGCCTGCATGCAGCCAGCATGTAATTTGAATGCGGAGCAAATGTAATAAATGCAAGTAAAGGTGGAACTCAAGTTTGTTTTCGTGCTTTTATGGGTTTTCTGTAAATTGAACAGAGTCTTCCTATGTCTCATCAGACCCACCTCCACCATCTGCACGTGTATTTTGACAGCTTGTTTGTGATCATTATACAGTATCCCCATGCTTATTCTGCTTGGTTCCTGTGCCTGTTGTCATTTCACTTGGCTGGTAGTTGGTCTTTCACTGCTTTAGCTCTTTTCCACCTGTTAAGGTCCTCGAAGCACTTCACACTGACTTCCCATTCACCTACTGATGATGGAGCATCAGGAGTAACTTGGAGTTCAGTGTCTCACTTGATAACACTTAGCATGGTCACAAGGTCCAGGTAATGAACCGACAACCTTTGGGTTAGGGGACGACCACCCTGAGCCATGACACCATTTTTTTTAAATTTCCCTTCTCATGTTAACTGTGGGGTGGCCCGGTTGTCTGGTGGTTAGCGCGTCGACCTCACAGTGCAGAGGTTCAATTCCAGCTCTAGTCTCCCTGTGTGGAGTTTGCATGTTCTCCTTGGGCCTGCGTGGATTTTCTTCCAGTACTCCGGTTTCCTCCCACATTCCAAAACATGCATGGCAGGCTGATTGAACACTTTAAATTGTCCCTAGGTGTGAGTGTGAACATGGATGGTTGTTTGTCTCTGTGTGCCCTGCGATTGGCTAGTAACCGGTTCAGGGTGCCCTCCGCCTACTGCCTGAAGACAGCTGGGATAGGCTCCAGCACCCCCTTGTGAGGATAAGCGGATCAGTAAATGGATGGACGGATGTTAACTGTGACAGGATAAACCAGAAATAAACGGAACATGTAATCATCTCTAAGTACATATAAGACTGGGCATATTCCTACTGTGGTGTCACATTAAGAATCAAAGCATCATGGTAAATGACGACATCATGCCGTCAAGCCATTATAATACAGATTCGTTGTTAGATGTTGATGTTGACACAGAATTGAGTTGGTGGACTAAAGCTTGGAGCTTTTCAATACACAGACACACGCACACACAAGCACGCACACAGAGCATTTTCCTTGGAGTGACCAGGTCACCTCTAAAAGCAGATGTAATCAACAGTGCCTGTGCTGTTGGGCAAATGGTGAGGGAGTCACCACCTCAAAGATTCAGTTCACTTACTGTATTCTTGGAAACACTGTTGATATATGGTCAATTTTACTTTCAGTTTAGCTTTCCTGTATGATATTCCGGCATTTTCATGTGCAGCCTTGAATGCATAGTAACAGTGCAAATGTGAGGCCATGCACATGTGCCGTGATGAAGCTACAAGCTACAAGAGGGAGTAATGAGCAGAAAAAAATAATTTAAAAAAAGGAGCCTTCCATCTGGATCTTCCGGGTGTTCTCCATCAATACAGCCCACTTCTGCATTTCTTTTGCAGCACACATTTAACCGTAATTAAAAAGTCAAAATATAATTATTGAGCTGTATGATGGCCTCTATATTGAGAGACAACAACAACAAAAAAAAGCCAATGTCAAGCATACCTTGGGAATCTTTATTTTCTCGGCCATGGTGCCAAGCTTTTAGGCTTATTACTGTCGACAAAATGGGGATAAAAGCGGTCTGTAATTACTTGTGCTCCCCAATGGGTAATGGCAACATTCTCAGGGAGCTTAGAAGCTACTTTGCGTATAATTGACTGCAGGGATACATCACATGCTGCTCTGAACTTTCTGTTTTTTTCTGCACCATTTCTTTTGAGGAGATATATTATTTTGTATAAAACTTGTTACCTGCAACATGAGGAGGTGTTACATGTTATCTTTATAGACACATCAAACCTTGAAAGTGAATTTTTGCCACAATGACACACGATGTAGATGTGTGCGCACTTGTATGATTCCATGTAGACTGTTGAATAAGATAATTGTAAATCGCTGTTTTTGTAGATTTACTTGCCCTCATTAGGGTTGATGCAAATTTGCGCAAATCCCAGCTGTATTCAGGTGAGAGGTGTGTTAAACCATCGGCCAGTCAATCATAGCGCACAGAAACAACTGTTCATACTCACAGTCACTACTTTGGACAATGTTGAATTTTCAATTAACCGAACAAGCATACTTTTGGGATGTGAGAGCAAACTAAGGCACTCAGAAAAAAAAACACACACACACACACACAACCACACTGGGCACATAATGACAGCCAAGGCACATGTGAACTAAACGCCTGTTTAGGGCCAAGTGTAACACTTGTATTGGTTGTAGTGAGAAGTGAGACAGCTGTGGTGGGGAGCCAAGCGGGACCCAAACAAAATCCTGCTCAGAGCCCCATAAATGCCTTGGCCAGAACATCATTTAGAGTTTATTTTGCCTCATGCTAAGTCGTTTTATACTATTTGCAGCATTTTGGCCGTAACTATTTTGGGGCGGATAGTATTGGCGCTTATTGTTGTGGTTTGTGTTTATGAATTAGTGGTCCATTTACAACAACTGGGTTATAGCATTCTCCTTTATGTTAACACTTTCCACCCTTTATTCTTTTTTGCATTGAGCTTAACCATTTGCTCTAGTTTTAGCCATGATATGTTTTTTTTTTTTTTTCTGGAGGCGTGGGGGGGAGGGGGGGTTGTTTGTTTCGAATGCTACACCTGCGAGGAGCTTCCTCCCAACATGAAGGAGTCCACTCAGTGAATAATTAATTTTGGAGGTCATACGGAGTCAGTGTGAGAGCCAGTGATTCACTAAGTTAGAGGGAGAACTAAATGGGTCAGATTTAAAACATTACTTTTATATTCGTGTCACTCGCCAGCTGTTGCAAAACTGCACTTGTTTGTTTGTATTCAAACCTCGCTTCCACTGCGAGTGACATCATGCACACTATAACTGTGGGATTACCATTTCAGTATCACTGCGCACAAATAATTTTTTTTGCATCATTCTTTCTGTCACTCTTGCTGGCTGTTTTGAAGATGTACTTTTCACATAACATGGACCAGCACAATATACCATCATAGACAGGCTTGTATCAGCACAGTAATTAAAGTACGCTAGTATCCAAAACAGTTGAAGGTCATCTGTGCATCAACTAATTTGTTTAAATTTGTGATTTTAAATTTTATCATTTGTTCATTTTTTAAAATTTATTTTTGTTTTTCTACTTACTTCCTTTCAAATTTTACTGCTGTAAATTGTAAATGTATCCATTGTGAGACAAATACAGGTTTTCTAATCTTATTAAATTGATGCCAAATAGTGTGAGTAGCAATATATTGTTACCACTATATCCATAAAACCATCCCGAGCAGCAGATCTTCCTTCTGAACTTTCACACCATTTTGTCCTCTCCATCAAAGTCTTTCTATGTTTAATGACAAAAAAATAAATAAAAAACCTTCCACTGCGCCGATACGACAGTTAATGGTTCCCAAAGTGGCAAGCACACTTTAAATCGATTGATGATCTCATAATGGGTTGAGGCATAAACTTTTCTCCAGAAGAAATGCAATTTTAATAGATGTCCATGTGCCTAGATCTGAAAGGCTCCAGATCTTCTGGCTGTGTGCATACCATATCGGGAGCAAAGCAGGTGAGACAAACCTTTAAAAGCCTTCATGTCTCCTCATGAGCTGCATTTCCCTCTGTGAAATGAGAACCCATACATGCTTAGTAGTGTGTGCAGAGGTGTTTGAGTGGGAAGTTACAATGCAGAACATTCAGTTCAGTCTGCTGTTACCAACAAGGAAAGGCAGCAATAATGGAAAGGCCCTGCACTTTGGGCTTGTCATTGATCCAGCGGTCCACTGTCTGAAATATTAAAAAGGCTATTCTCCGCTCCTTTTTATTCATGTAGCATTTAATCTAGATCCACAATAAATCCTACCTATTTCTGATTAATTTATATGGGCAGACGTGGATAAAAGTACCAGTTGAAAATGAATGAAACATATAGGTCTTTCAAAAGGGACAGCTGGGAAGGCTTTGAAACTTTATTTGAAATTTTATTTTTGGGCTTTTTGCATAATATTGCATCAGGCTGGAAATCTGGTTCTCATTGTCTTTCTAAAAGGTTACGATTTATTAATGTGACCTTCAGGTTTGGACTTTTTTTTCATCCCTTGTATGGCATATCCTTTCGTGGGAAGCTGGTATCTGTCAGCCCTAATGGCCAGGCAGGATAGTTTAGACCTTTTTTTAACTGGAATCTTTTGTTGTGAAAGTGCTCTATAAACAAAGTGGAGTTGAGATGGTGCCTATTTAGACTCCATAATTGCAGAAACTGCATGACGCCGCTGTCTGAGAATTTACCAGCATTTAGTCGGCTTTCAACGTACTTCCCCATTCTGTCTCAGCTGAAGCAAATCGAGCCAAATTCAGGCTAAAATGATTTGATTCAATTCACATTTTTGTTACAAATGTTGAGAATAATGCCAAAATACACAGCAATCCATCTGGTTTGCCCAATGCTTTTGTGATGTCTTTATCAAACAAACATTCGGCATTACAAGAAGGTATGTCAGAATATTGCAACTTGGATCTGGTTTGCCAGATTTCACCTCTCTAGCCAAATCATCAGACGCTTTCTTTTATTTTTGATGCATGTTTTTTTTTAACTTGTCCCCGGAAGGTCTCAATTGTGTCAATGTTAGTGCACCTAACATCAGCAGGCGGCACAATATGTGTGTGTATACATACATACATATATATATATATATATATATATATATATATATATATATATATATATATATATATATATATATATATATATATATATATATCTCTGCTGATTGGCTGGCAACCGATTCAGGGTGTGTGTGTGTGTGTATGCCATATGAACATATGAACCTAAATTCAACCCGTGCCATGACAATACCTGTACCATTCTGGTCTTTCGTCTTCTGTTTTGCATTTCCGAACAAATGAGGGCAATAGAAGGCTAATGGTTCGATGGATGACTAAGTGCACCTTGAGAAACTGGGGCACCGCTTTCTGTGTGAGTGCATATGTTGTTTCAAAAGGTTTGCATGACTCAACTTTATGCTGCCAACCACGATTCTAAGAGATGGGCCAGACAGTACATCGCAAAACAGCCTCCGTATGCTCGGTGAAATCCATGAAAAACAACCTTGACAGCCATAGTAACAAACTGTCAGCATGCAGCGTCGACTTATTTTATGACTTCCACTCATTTATTTGATCATCCTGACAAAAGCAGCACATGGCGGCTGCATTATGGATTAGGTGACACCGGTAAACTGTTGGCATTCACTTCCGAGAGCATGTTTTTTTTTTTGTTGTTGTACGTTTGAGTTGGCACTTTGAGGCTGTTTGTAACTATAAAGAAGAAATTCCATTGCTGTTACGAGCTTGAAAGACTTACTGAGATGCTTCAGTGCACTTATGGGTTGGATTCAGGTTCTACAAGGTTGCTGCTGCAGTCATCAGCCCGTTTCACATCCCTGTATCAAAACATCAAGGCTCTGCAGGGTGCTGACGGCGCTCAAAGCTTTTAGCTGACTCATTGTTTCACAGCCAGGCCCACTTTGCCAATCGCTTCCCTGTCCCATTTGTTAGCACTTGGACAGGTTGGAGCTCATGTTTTAACAGCAGAGACATCGGCCATGAAGTAAGCAAGCCCAGACATTTCAATTCTTGCTCTTTTTTTTTTTTCCAGTCGAGCATCTCTTCCATCTGTTGTTTTTGGCTCAGTCTAATACACTTAATGAACTGGCATAAGCAATTAACAAACCCATCTGTACATGTTTCTGATGGTGGCCTTTTGTAAGTGTAAAATACATGATTAGCTTTTAGGGATTTTTTATTTTAAACAGTAATGAACAGAAGATGGCCAAAATTGCAGTGACTAAATGGCCCGAAGTTTGACGACACATCTTGCTAGCCATGACAAGTTTTTGAATTTTTGACACTGAACTTCATCAAACTTCCATCAGAAATAAAGGTTTGATGGCTTTTAGTGTCAAAGGCAAATTCATATCTGTTTTCAATTACATCAAATGTGAAATGGTGCAGATAGATAAACTTACAGAACCCGCCTAATTGGCTGGCTGATTTAAACGAATGGCATACGCACTTTTGAAATCAGGATGGGTTTTTGTTTTCTCACACAAAACATTACAACATGGGACAAACAGTATTATTATTGTTATTATTATTATTATTATTACTATCATTAATAATAATAATAATAATAATAATAATAATAATAATAATAATAATAATACTCTACATTCAAACATTTCCCTACAAAAGAAATCGTCTGATTTTGCAAAGTTCTTGTAAAGTTAAACACATACTCAAAGGACAAGGTTTACTGAAACAATCAAATGTTCTGCCTGTTATTCATATTTTTATTGTTTTAAGGCTAAGCTATCAAGGACAATATTTTATCCATCGTGTATATAATTATTATTAATCAACTGATGAAATGTCAATTTAATTCTGCTACATATCCAATTAGGCATCTGCCTCAAAAATACCAGTTGGGCCCTTCTGAAAACGATTGATATGCGATAGCCAGCCTTAGGAGTTAAACAGAAAATTGATGCCTAGCTGAAGTACCCTTTGTCTTTTTTCAGCAGCTAACAATCTTTCTTCATCAACAAACTGGTAATAGAACACTGAACTTCATCACATGAGCATTGTATATCGAAATAACTTATTGCCAGGAATTTGTCCCTCAGCCATGCATTGGGGTTAAAATATTTACAGCCCCGACAGTACCTCTCATTGTTTTCTGCACATCCAATCATATGATTTCTGTGCGGTCGCCAGTGTGTGATCAATGAGCAGTTGTCGTTTCAATTAGTCACTCAGCTTGACAGGACTCACGTTCTGCCTTTTGATGAGTGACACCAAACAATGAAAAGATTGAAGTCAACAGCACTCACGAAATATCATTCCAGCCATCTTCCCACCAAGGTTTAGAATTATGAATCCTCATTTGTTTTGTGTTACAATTTCAGGGTGCGTTAGTGGGAAAGCTGTGTCAACACACTTTCCATAAAGATTGTGACATCATAGTAGCAACCCTTGTACAACAGACACTTAAACAAAGGAACCTCAAATGACTACATCCGACATTTTGTATTCTATTTTCATGCACGTGCCTGTTTATTACTCGAGGAAGACAAGCTTTTATTTTTGAGAACCATGAAACAGAAGAAACATTAAACCAAGCAAGTAGGACTTGACATCAAATTCATCCTTTAGCGTTGGACATTTATCTCCTCAGACAGCTGCCATAAGTCACCATGAAGTGTTTTCATATGCTGTATAATTGCTTATTTGCCCTCCGAGGATGAGGATGATGAGAATTCAGGGAAAAGGAGAATGCATCTTATTTTTTCAAATAAAAATAAAAGTAATGAAAAATGGATATGTCAGCAACATCATTCATCTTTGTGTGGGGGTTGTTTTCTCGGCCCCCCGCCCCCAAGTGCAAAAAAACATATATCCGGACATTGCACACTCAAACACGAACAAATAACATTGCATTTTAAATAAAATCTATAGATGAGTTTCAATGTTTGTTAACATTGCCTCCAAGATGAGCGCGCATCTTAATGACGTCACTGTTGTTTGCTAAGATGGGCATTCTTAATTGCCTCCTCGGTCCAATTCTCACGTCGTCACGCTTGTAACCATAACTTTCACCGTTTTTTCTGAAAGGGGTGTTTACCAGCAGGAATTCCATAAAAGACTAGATCTCTGTGTGTGTTCTTTCCATTCTGACAACCCACAGCACGAGACTATTACGACTCACAAGCATGTGTTTTCTGCCTCCAAGATGCGCGCAGCCAGACTTAATGTATGCATACGTCACATGAAACTGATCTATTGAGCAGTTTCGTTACAGGCTGTCGATAAAATCAATTTTAGGCTATAATTGCACTTCATGGTTACCATGACACAATTTCGATACGCATTATAGCAGCATAAAGAGAAAGGAATGCATGATATCCTCACATGGGAATAGGCCCCTTGAGTTTATGTACATGCGGAAATAAGGTGAATCGGAAGAGCTGCTGTCCACAATGTTGTCTGTCTGATCACTGATGTTATTGCAAGCAAGAAACATCACAGGTACCAGGATGTTTAAAATATGCAAGCAGTATTTACTGTATACGGTACTTTACATATCTGAGAAAAAGATTACAACAGTACCCATATTAACTTCAATTTTTAATTACTAAACCTTATTCAGCAATTTACATTCATCAACATTGCCTTCTAAGAGAGGCGAAGAGGCTTGTGTTGGCGGCGCAGAAGGCGGCTCTCACTTGACTCGTAGCCTTTGCTGCTGAAGGCGCTGACGGTGTCGCTGAGGTTTTTAAATTGGAGAAAAACATTGTGATGGGTAGCGCTATGACGTTCATCTTACCTTCTTATTAGTTGAAATAGGTTTAAGGTTTCTTTTTTATGAGACAATGGTCTGTTTTTCATGAAGAAAAAACAGTTTCAGCTGTCTCTTCAGCCTTCGCCTGAGCTGTCAGTTTAATGGCTTCCTTGTGATGTGTCTCAAAAACAGCTGACCGGGTCTGGAACCCTTCAAAATTAGGCTACTTGTTATCTGCTGCGAACCGACTCCCTGTTGCTGGTGCCATGTCCAACAAGTGGGCTTACACTCTCCGCCACAGTGGGGACGCATTGCTTCAGTGGCGGCAATGGGTTGGAGCGGTCGACCGGTGAAAACATTCTCACAAACGTTAGCCTGTGGGTGGTAGGCCGTAGTGCGGTGTACCTGCACTCCCAAGGACCCTGCCATGGCTGACCAGAGCTCCGACACAAACTGGGGGCCCCTGTCCGAGGTGATATCGCATGGTTTTGCCAAAACGCGCGACCCAGGACGACAGAAAAGCACGAGCTATATCTACCGAAGTCGTGGATGACAGGGGAACTGCTTCCGGCCACCTAGTGGTCCGATCTACCATCGTGAGTAGATGTGTGAAACCCTGCGACGGAGGGAGGGGGCCTACCAGGTCCACGTGGACGTGGTCAAATCGCCTGGCCGGAATTGGAAAAGGTTCAAGGTTTGCCCTGGTGTGCCGGTGGACTTTGGCGCGCTGACACGCCACGCATGCAGCCGCCTACCTCCTGACGTCCCTGCATAATCCAGGCCAGATAAACTTGGCCCCAACCAGCTTGAATGACGCACGAACGCCAGGGTGTGAGAGGGAATGGATTGAATCAAAGATTCGGCGACGCCAATCCAACGGAACCACAGGGCGAGTACGACCTGTAGACACATCGCAGAGGAGAGCGGGACCGCCTACACGCGTTATTACCTCCTCAAGTTTAAGAGCCGTACTGGGTGCCTTGAGGTTGCAGATGTCAGGATCGTCGGATTGGTCGGCGGCCATTTCCGAAAAATCAACCCCGAGATGGACCGGACACACGATTGTGCGAGACAAACAATCAGCCACAGGGTTAATAATAATAATAATTCATTTTATTTAAAAGCGCCTTTCATGCCACCCAAGGACACTGTACAGACAATGAGGAAATACAATGAGGAAATACAATATAAAAAAATAAATAAGAGAAGTATTATATAAAAACAGGACATAGAATCACAAGACATGGGAAGTGGGAGAATTAGGTATTGTAGGCAGTCCTAAACAGGTGAGTTTTTAAACGGGATTTGAAAGTGGAGAGAGGTGTACAGTTTTGGAGGTCCGGAGGTAGACTGTTCCAGAGCATAGGAGCAGCGCGGCTGAAGGCTCTGTCTCCCATGGTGCTCAGGCGAGCAGGGGGCACTGACAGGCGGAGGGAGGATGAGGATCTGAGGGAGCGAGTGGGGGTATATACCTGAAGAAGTTCGGACAGGTAGGGAGGGGCCAGGTTGTGGATGGCCATGTATGTATGAAGGAGCAATTTGTAGTTGATGCGGTAATGGACAGGGAGCCAGTGGAGCTGCTGAAGGACAGGGGTGATGTGCTGGTGGGAGGGTGTTTTTGTAATGATGCGAGCAGAGGCGTTTTGGACCAGCTGGAGTTTATGGAGGGACTTTGAGGTAGGCCGAAGAGGAGAGCGTTGCAGTAGTCTAGGCGGGATGTGACAAGACTGTGGACAAGAGTAGCAGTGGTGCGGGGGTGAGGGAGGGGCGAAGTCTGTTGATATTATGGAGATGGAAATAAGCAGTGCGGGTGATGGTGTTAATATGTGAGTGGAAGGTGAGCATGCTGTCAAGGGTGACGCCCAGACTCTTAACCTGAGGGAGGGGACACTAAGGAGCTGTCAATGTTGAGGGAGAAACTGTTTATTTTAGATAGAGTTGATTTCGTGCCAAGAAGGAGGATTTCAGTTTTGTTCGGGTTTAATTTAAGAAAGTTTGTTGTGAACCATGTTTTGAGTTCGGAGAGGCAGGAGGTGAGGGAGGGGGTGGGAGAATGGAGTTTGGTTTACAGGAAAGGTAGAGCTGGGTGTCATCGGCAAAGCAGTGGAAGTGGATATTAAATTTACGGAGGATATGACCAAGAGGCAGGAGGTAGATGATGAAGAGAAGGGGCCCGAGGACAGACCCCTGGGGTACACCCGAGGTGACTGGGAAGGGCTTTGAAGTGAAGGATTTGAGCTGGACAAACTGAGTGCGGCCGGTGAGGTAGGAGTGGAACCAACTGAGGGGAGTGTGGGAGAGACCGATGGAGGAGAGTCTATTGAGGAGGATAGGGTGGGAGATGGTGTCAAAGGCGGCACTCAGGTCTAAGAGGATGAGGATGGAAACTAAACCAGAATCAGATGCTATGAGGAGATCATTAACAATACGGATTAGGGCAGTCTCAGTGCTGTGGCGGGGGCGGAAACCAGACTGAAAAGGTTCATAAAGAGAGTGGAGGGATAGGTGGGAGTTGAGTTGAGCAGCAACAGTTTTTTCAAGAATTTTGGAGATAAATGGAAGGTTGGAGATGGGACGGAGGTTATCGAAGTTATTGGGGTCTGAGCCGTGTTTTTTCAGTATGGGGGTAACAGCAGCAGTTTTGAAAGGTGAGGGGACAATTCCAGAAGAAAGTGAGGAGTGGATAATGGCGGATATGAAAGGAATCAGGGAAGGGAGGCAGGATTTGACAAGGGATGAAGGGAGGGGATCGAGCTGACATGTTGTGGGCTTGGATTTGTGAATGAGGTTGGATATTTCAGCAGTCGTGGGTGAGACAAAACTAGAGAAGAAATGACAGGGAGAAGGGGGTTCAGGTTGGGAGGGAACTGGCGGGTTGTGATGGAGGTGATGATGGATCTTGAGGATTTTGTTATTGAAGTACTCCATTATGGAGTTGCAGGTTACCGGCCACATGCTGAATGTCAGTTATGAACTCAGAAATGGCCGCTAAGTGCCGTTGCTGCCGAGCCGACCACGGTTCTGTAACTTTTGACATTGCAAATGTAAGTGGCTTGTGATCCACAAAAGCGGTGAAAGGGCGTCCTTCAAGAAGGAAACGAAAATGGCGCGTCGCAAGATAGAGTGCCAGCAACTCTCTGTCAAAAACACTATACTTCGTTATCCCGCAGCTTACGACTGAAAAACGCAAGCGGCTGCCATAAGTTCTCCACCAGCTGCTGAACCACCCCAACAGCAATATCAGATGCATCCGTAGTTAAAGCCACCTGCGCGGTTGCAATTGGGTGGACCAGGAGGGCTGCACTTGCGAGAGCGTCCTTAGCCTGTTGAAACGCCTGCGCCCGTTGTGGAGACCACTCGACCGGATCACTAGCCTTCTTCTTACTCAAGGCGCAGTAAAGTGGCTACAGGAGGTGGGCTGCGCGAGGAAGGAACCGGTTATAAAAATTAACCATGCCCAAAAACTCTTGCAAGGCCTTAACTGAAGCGGGGCAGGGGAAATCCACCACCACCTGCACTTTGGCGGGCAAGGGGATAGCGCCCCGTGCTGAAATGTGGTGGCCCAAGATATCGATCTCCGACAGACCAAATTGACATTTCACCGGGTTAACAATCAGGCCGTGTGAATCAAGACGCTTGAAAACCGTAGTTAAGTGCGACAGGTGTTCCTCTGGTGAAAGACTGGCCACCAGAATGTCGTCGAGATAGACGAAAACAAAATCTAGGTCGCGCAACACGGAGTCCATCAACCTTTGAAAAGTCTGTGCGACCCCCTTCAGCCCAAAAGGCATGCGCAGGAATTCGAAAAGCCCGAACGGGGTTATCACTGCGGTTTTGGGCACATCATCCGCCTGCACGGGCACCTGGTGATAACCCCGGACCAAATCCACTTTGGAAAAAAATTGTGGTGCCAGCCAAATGCGCGGAAAAATCCTGAATGTGCGGAATGGGGTAGCGGTCATGCGTGGTAACATTGTTAAGCCGACGAAAATCACCACACGGCCGCCAGGAAGCGTCACTTTTAGGCACCATGTGTAAGGGTGAGGCCCACGGGCTGTTTGAACGCCTAACGATTCCCAAACGCTCCATTGTAGCAAACTCCCCTTTCGCAATTGCCAGTTTTGCCGCGTCTAGGCGACGCGCGCGGGCAAACACCGGCGGGCCAACTGTGGGGATGAAATGCTCCACCCCGTGCTTAGTATCGGTGTTGGAAAAGGCGGGAGTCGTTAGCGACGGGAAGTCTGTCAGTAAACGTTGATAAACGTCACCCGATGCCAAAAAATTTGCGCGCGTTAATGGTCCGAGTCCCCCAGCCTCACACGAAAAAGTGGCGAACGACACAGCGTCAATCAACCGGCGGTTAGCGACATCAACGAGCAGTCCATGTGCACACAGAAAATCTGCACCGATAATCGGAACTGTGATTGAGGCCACGACAAAGTTTTACTGGAAATTGCATCCATGGAAGCACACGGTCACGGACCTGGAACCAAAATTGATGATGGGCGAGCCGTTGGCTGCAAACAGAGGTGGCCCGCAGCCACCGGCCGCCTTGTCCGCGGCGGTTAGTGTAAGCAGGCTGACCTGCGATCCGCTGTCCACCAGGAAACGTCTTCCTGATGACGAGTCTGTGATGAAAAGCAGCTCGTTTTTGTCGCTGGCGTCCACGGCTGCTACTGAACGCCGGCACTGGCGTTTCCCGAGGCCTCGTAGTTGCAGGGGGGAACACAGCGCCGAGCCTTGGCACCAAAACGCTGATGGAAAAAACAGAGTCTTTTCCCGCCGCTTCCGCGTAACCACTCCGGCCACCACTGTCGGGTCCACGCCTGGTGTCGCCTCGAGGAGGGGGTCGGCCGTCGCACTTTGTACGGCGAACTGTCGCGTAGCCAGCAGCACTCGATCCGCTTCTTCAGCCAAACCCCGATAATCGCCGGTCGTCAGACATGTCGAGTTAGCCAACGCCGTGCGCACTGGGCCTGGTAGTTGGCGTAGGAAAATGCGCGGGAAAAGAAATCCGCTTTCATCCGAGCCTAACAGCGACGGCATTTTGTCCATCAGATCCACTTCCGTGCCATCGCCCAGCCCGGGAAGGGAAAGGAGTCCGTCTGCTCTCTCCGAGTCCGACAAGCTGATCCTCCGAAGCAGAAGCTGCTTGAGCGCGTCGTATTTCCCGCCTTGTGGAGGCGCCCGCAGGAGCTGCATCGCACGACGTGTAGTCTGCTGGTCGAGGGACACCACGACCATGTAATATTTCGGCTCATCGGTAGTGATTCCCCGTAGGTGGAACAGCGCTTCCACATGCTGAAACCACGAAGCCGGGTCGCTCTGCCAGAACTCGCGGCAGAGGCGGCGGCTGCAAGTTGCGGGAGTTGGGGCGACGTGGCCGAGGAAGACACTTCTTCATCCGTTAACCGAAACATCTTCACGTTCAGGGTCACCAATGTGGCAGTCGAAAGGAGCACACACGATTGACTGGAAAACACGTCTTTATTCCACGACTGCCAACAAGTGGATCTAACAGTTAACAGTTTGCTCCAAAGACATTCACCCGAACACGCCCCCTACTGTATGCCTGCTGGGTGAGAAGCATGGTCATAGTGTCCGCCACAGTTGAAAACGTTTAATAATTGATTTCATTCATTCATTTATTTTCCGAACCGCTTTATCCTCACTAGGGTCGCAGGGGGTGCTGGAGCCTATTCCAGCTGTCTTCCGGCAGTCGGCGGAGGACACCCTGAACCGGTTGCCAGCCAATCGTAGGGCACACAGAAACGAACAACCATTCGCGCTCACACTCACACCTAGGGACAGTTTGAAGTGTTCCATTAACCTGCCATGCATGTTTTTGGAATGTGGGAGGAAGCCAGAGAAAACCCACGCAGGCACGCGGAGAACATGCAAACTCCACACAGGAAGGCCGGAGCTGGAATTGTGAAGTCGACGTGCTCACCACTCAACTACCAGGCCACAATAATTTATTTTGTTTTATTAATTTGTTTCCTGTGTTAATAAAATGTTGAAGCAGAGTCTCGTGGTTATCTTTGTTTGGAGTACAGGCACGTTAAAACTGCTAATTTAAAATCACTGTTAAGTTGTGATGATGATCACATTTTTGGGGGGATTCCCTTTTTCTACCAATGCCATTGGTTCATTGCAGAAAAAAAAAACAAGCTTTGAATGAGAATAAACATAGATAGATAGATAGATAGATAGATAGATAGATAGATAGATAGATAGATAGATAGATAGATAGATAGATAGATAGATAGATAGATAGATAGATAGATAGATAGAGAATCTTAAACGGTGTGATATTTGTTCCAAAACATTTGCATTAAACATTAAAAACTACATAAATTTGATTTAGTATCAAATTTATGTAGTTTTTATGTCATGTATGCCATAGGAGCCCCATGCCATCACGGAAACAACCAACCACATTTCCTTTTTGACAAATCAAGCTAAAAGAAAAACACAATTTCATTTTTCTCATACTTGTATTCCAATAAACTAACACAATTCTTAACAAAGGTCCGTCAGAATAGGCTCATAAATAATAGGGCCAGATTTGTCGACATGGTGTTATTGTAAGGTGTCAGGACACTCCATTGTCTAAAAAATGTTTTAAAATTGCCTTCTATTCTCGCTTGGTTATTTATTTTTATTTATTGATGTTTTGCCTCTCATCTCTAAAGGCTTCATTAATTTTACAACTAAAATCCTGACCGAGCCTTTTGCTGGTAAAACATGATAGTATGATATTGACGAAAAACTGATGATGTGACAGCTTCAAGAAAGCATTTTTAAATTGTTTTACTTTTGTTTTAAAGGTGGAAATTGTTCCCAGGTCGAACATCCACATCGAACCCATCGAACCCAAGTTAAGAACCACTGAGCTCGGGGTTCCTTCGGACCACGTCATCAGACTCTTTGGCGGGGAGAGAAGAAAAAAAACCAAGTGGATGCAGTCTAGAGGAAGTTTCTTCACAGTTTACAGCAATTTCATTGCTGCAATATCATATTTTGGCGGCTGGTCAACTAAAAACAACAGTTTACCTTGTTTGTCTTTCAGGAGCAATATTAGAAAAATCTACAGCGCATGTTGCATCCTGATGGGAGAGAGGCCACATATACTTCAGAAAAGGTCCGTCAAACCCCCACCTCACATACTTTTAAAAATATCAAATATTTTAAAGTTTTAGTGTTGGTTGCCATGGTAAAAAAGATTTTGTGATAGAGTTATGTGACTTCTCCCTTATTGTGTCTAATTATGAAGCCCGGTACTGCACAGTTAATTATACTTGATCCAATCGAAGCCTGAAGTGAGATTTTCACAACCTTGACTACCCCCTGCCTGGAGATTATGTGTTTCCAATGAAATTTCAGATCCAAAATGAACCTGATGATAACCAGAGAAATGAACCTGACAATTCGTTCATCCTCCTTCCTTCGGGTCACAGGAGTACTGGAGGCTATCCCAGCAGTCTTGGGGCGGTCGGCGCCCTACACAATGTCATTTTTGGACCAATGTGCTTTCCGCAGATGGCATGAAGCATTTTCCAAAGCAAGTATTTCTTTGCCGACGTTGCCACCGCAGTCGGACACAATCGGTTACATCTATGCATCTTTTTAGTTATCTATTTTAGTTCGGTCTAGTTGCTGCTCAGCATTTGTGTATTTTGTATTTTGCTTGTGTGAACATGAGGGTTCTTTCACATGTTATTGGGTCAAGCGAAATGCAGATAGAATTGTCTCTGGAACCTGCAGCAGGAATATGGATTTACATGTTTATCAGTGTGGTTTAAATGAACAAGCTACCAAGTCCACACCACCATTGTTTTCCAGCCCAGATGTTGGAGACTAAAGTCATGACTCAAGTGGGTGAGCGAGAAAGGGAGCCTAACTGGAGGGTGTTGTTATCTATTCCCCAAAAAAGCCTCCGTTTAACATCTGCTGTTGACTACAACAAAACTGCAACAGTGGCTAAAAGTTGCTCAGTGGGATTAGTAGGGGGAGGCAACATCATTATTCAAACTAAGCCAGAGGGTAGCATGCTCATGCGCTTTGCTCAATACAGTAGCTTCATAGTTCAGAAATGGCTCAAACTCTCAAATGTCTAGTCAATTTAGACAAACTGTAGTTGTTTGCTAATTAGCTGCATAAAGAAAACTCATTGTCTTGTAATTTTCTATTTGTTAATTTTGCATTCACTTCTCAAATATTTATTCATCTTTTTCCAGCATAGGTCACACATACTACAAAAACAATAACTGGGATATGTGAAGCAATGAATGAATCAATCTGGTATTAGATTAGACTCCTGGACATTAATTGTTCAACTTTATGACTGTGGTCATATTCCCTGCAGGTTCTGTGTTGGAGCTACGGGTTGTTTGTCTACATTTGTTGACTAAGCTTTTCCCAACCGAATTGTCTTCACTTATAACTGTCACATAGATTTTTCTCACTTCTACCGACATCCCAAAGTTAATTGAAAAGACTGACCACTGGCTTTTGAACCCCCTTGTTGAGGAAGTTGGGAGTTTATTTCTACTAATTTCTCCACCCTCACACTTGAATAATGTAGCCCCTTTCAATTGTAGTTTATTTTCTTTTTTATTTCAATCTTGATGCAGTTATTTGATGTCATGTGTATTAGGCTAAATCTTCTGGGGAAGATTTTCTGCTCTGGAATGACTGTAGCCCATTAGACATAGAGTTTTGCAATGGGCGCTAAGACAAGCTCATTACCTATGACCTTACAAATGTTTGTCTGGATCAAGAGACAAAATATATCCGACAGAGTTACTCAGAAACCTTGTACAGACTGGTCGCTGACATAACAGCAAAAACAAACCGACTAAATAATTTCCCTTTCTTTGGGTGTTGCGTGTTCTACTATTTTTCTCCATTGAGTAGATCCAATAATACTGTTCAGATTCATGTATAAAAGATCAAACGATTCCCAGTGAACTGCAGTGAGACTGGGCCAGCTGTTGCTGCCCTCAGCTCGCTTTGGTCTCTGCATAATCATACTCGTGGTATGGCACTGGCAGGTGCTGAGGCTGCACTTCCTGTGTGGTTCTTTTCGAATATTTCCCTTCTTACATCCTCCCTTTCTAAACTCATCTTCACCCTGGACCCTGAGGTGAAGCGGTTATTAGCTGGGTTGTGAAAAGAGTTGACAGACGCAGGCGAGACTTTTTTGGAGCGGTGAAAATTAACATGTGACACCTGAAAAAGTGACGAGACAACTGGAGGTGTGCAGTTTTTGGCCTTCTGATTCCCTCAGAATCAGTGTGTGTGTGTGTGTGTGTGTGTGTGTGTGTGTGTGTGTGTGTGTGTGTGTGTGTGTGTGTGTGTATTCCTCATCACTGGCTAGTATAAATCACTGGAGGAATAAAGTACATCCAGATATGCATAACATTATGCAGCAAGTTTGTTACATGTGGGAGTGCAGTGGCACATAAAACATGTACTGTACACCTCAGCAGGAAGGTTTACGTTGTGAAGCAGGTTTAAAACTCGGTTCAGGACTGTGTTTGCAGTTTTCACTTCATCCCTCAGGTTGTCTGACTTTCCCTGACACTCTAAAAGCATGCAAATTGTTAGGTTCATTGATCACTCTAAGAGCTTTATATTCATAGACAGTGCAGCTGCCCTCAAGCAGAAAATCTGGAACAGGTTTAAATTTTGATGGTGACCGGAAGAACTGTTGATGTCCATTAAAACTGTTTGCCAACATCTGGTTTGTAACCTTTGCGACGTTTAATTAAACCCTGATGAAAAACCCAACAACATTCACCACGTTTGCCAACATGCATGCCTTCACCCTCAGTGAGATACCATCTTTATAACCGTACACATTTGCATGCCTTGAGCTGCTGCAGGACACAAGCAAATCAGTTTATTCTTCCGCCATGTCAAGGACTATCAGTGTGCCTTTCACGCATGGCTATTAAGGGTAATGAGAGGTGCTGCTTCAATTTGCAGCAAATGAAGTCGGCTGCGCTCATGCCCACGATGGCTCAAAAACTGTTTTCTAAATGCTCCACGTTGTACCCACTGGAGGGTCAGCGAAAATACCAAAACTCTTACCCAGCCTCTGATTTAGAGAGTTCCTCATACCAAATTGCACTCGCCATGAAAATAAAACTCAAAATGTCTGTATACAAGTGTGAATAGTTTTCTGACCGTGGAGGGAACACATAGCATTGAGTATGGATGGAAGAATGGCGATCAGGGCTCACCAATGTGGTGCCCACGGGCCAGTTAACCCCCAAGGATCACATGAGTAGCTTATGCACTATTATCATCAGTGGAAGTGTAATCTAATATAGTGTCATTGTACATGTACAAGCACAGAATAACCACATTCACTGAACAGTTAGGCGTCCGAGAAAGATTAACAACAATGACCGACAGAGGGAGAAAGAACAGAGAAGCCTATTGCCTCGCCAAAGGCAGCAGCCGGTTTTCTTGGATGAAAATCAAAAATAAGAAGAACCAGTGATTTCAGTGGTGTGTGTGGTCGACACCTGCACTCGACGTCCTAAGGGCGTTAGAAGAAATAATACGTGCATGGCAATGCATCGAAGCACATGTAATGGGAATTTGCCATATACAGCGCTAATTGGAACTAACTGTTCGACTATTGAATGTTGACCAGTTATTTTGCGGATAAGCAGTTGCACTAGTCTGTACTCTGTGTAGCTGCTCAAAATGCTGATTGCGATGGCCTTCACCACTTCCCAACAAGATAAAATGAGAACGCAAGACATGGAGAGAGAGAAGGCTCCCTTGACACATCTGTGAACGATGTCCCTCCATCTTTTTTTTTTCTTTTCTTTTTCTTTCTTAAATAAATCTCATCAGTTTTTATAAATACTTTTGTTGTCTTGGTTTCCCTGGACAAGACACACATACCTGATTGGACCCCCCCCCCCAAAAATAAGCTAGAGAGGAATGGCAGCCGCGTGGCAAAGACATACGGAATGATAGTTGGAAAGAAAATATTTGTACTTGATTGAAGTTGTATCTGTATGTCTCCCAGTCAGCAAAATTGGTCTGGCCCAGCTCCGGCGCGGACACGGCAGTGCACTCGGCCCACATACGGCAATGAATGACGGTCCTGCAGTGGCCCAGGTCTGGCATCCATGATGTGGGCCGCATCCGGCCCAGATCTCAGCCGCATTGTATAACCATATCTGGCCCTACTCCGGCCCGACGCTGGGCCAGAACTGGCTCCTCATATCAGCCTTAATTCAACCATAACTCAGCCACTTAATATTATGCCTTGTGTTATGTAGGTACACTTCATGTACACCTGCATGCATTGTGTCAAAAACAAATGCATGCCGCAGGTTTAAAACCCATGCATGGCATGCATTTGTAACACAACACATGCAGGTGTACATGAAGTGTACCTGCATGGCACAATTGATGAGCCATATTAGACCCCATTTTTAAAAAAGCCTCAAAAACAACTGTTACAAAAATGTTTATTTTCATGTGAACCTCACAAACAACCACACAAACTGGAAAAGTGCATGACAGTTAGCACCAAATCCAAACTGTAATACAGCAGCTTCTTGAACAGCATTTATTCGTTGATCAAACTGCTCTCCATGTTATCCTTTCTTTTCATTCTCTCCTTCCGACCACCATCCCGGTCAGGAGCCAGTTGTAGCCATCTTTGGATGGTGGCATCAATTTCCTTGTCTGTGGCCCCAGATGTTAATCGGTTTCGCTCACAGCGCTGAAACATGCAAACATATTTTTAAATTAACTCTCTGTATCATCAGGTAACATGACTACTGAAAAGTAAACTGATATTCTGGTGTCAGATATCGTGTTTCTCAAATATTTACAGCTTTGTACAAAGAATTGTTTTAAAACTGTAAGAAAAAGGACAAACATTTGTCCATGTCATTACTAATGTGTGGGCTGAAATATTTGCCTCAGAAACAGAATCTGAATAATTTAGATTTAAATTGCTTATACCGAATTTGAATTACATAATTTGAAGGATAAGTGGCTCGGATAATGGATGGATTTGTATATTTTAATCTGAAATCATGATACTGAACCCCAATTGTAAAATTTGAATATCGATATATCTATAGATATAGATAAATAGATATTTCTCTGAAACTGCATTTGATCATCACTGAAAATTAAGACTTACAAATACAAAATAAATTATTCTGAATATGTGTCACAGACATCGGGCTTGCTTGGAGAACACATATCTCCTTGAAGAAAATCTAAACCTTTTACTAACAATACCTAAACGTTTATATTGGGTTGGTATAAATGTTTAAACTAAAACATTTGTTTTTCCTTATATGGCCATTTGAAAAAATAGCCGCCTATAATAAACATTTTAAAATACAGTTTAAGAGAAACTGGAAAAAAAACTTAAATTCTAATTGTACAATTCAGATTTTTAGTGTAAGGATTAAAATTAAACATTTCAAATGCAATTTACTGTAAATCAAATTTCAGATCTGGATAATTCAGATTCAATTTCTGGTGGCACATATGTCCCTCTGTGACACTGCCGGTATCGAGCCCGACTTACCACTTACAACAGTTCGAATTTATAGGCGCTGAAACCAATCTTTCCATTTATTCCTCTCATGTTTATTTTCCTAGCCAGAGAGTTATTGATCATTGCATGCATAATGCTCCAGACACATTCACGAATGTCCAGTCCACCTTTGAGAGCCAGTGTATTTACCTGAAATCATACCAACATCACTTCATTATAATTTAAAAAATACAGTTGTTTAATACCGACACTGGAAAGCTTATTAAAGTTTTAAAACAAGAGAATGTGTGGAAGATAGAAAGTCAGTTTGATGCAATATGGTCAACATGTATGAGATGCCAACATACCAATGTTTTCTGGAGATCTGGGTTGATGTGAAGTTTTTCCTCCAGGCTCTGTAGAGAACCAACATCTTTGAGTGGCAACAGATTTGGATCAAGGCCCATCTCTGCCTCATCAGCTGCTTTCATACTCTGTAGAGTCTTAAAGATGATTCGCAGTTGCTCCATCATCATTTCTTGCTTTGTCAATATATTATGCAGGACTGTGGATAAAATGAACAAGAAAGAGAGATTGGAAAACGGCAAAATCCATGTTCAATCCAATGTTACCCAGTGAAGTAGATACTTTAGCACCACCATTTTTCAGATCACCTAATCGTGATTCTGCATACCAAACAAAATTTGTGAATACTCACAAGTTTGCAGACTGGATTTCTTCTCACTGCTCTGATGTGACTCGAAGTATGCCGATGGGACTGCGGAATATATTTATTGTAAAATATTCAGATAATAATTCTTAAATTAAGATTAAGTAAAAATATGTTTTTTTGAATGTACAGTATCAGTATTGCAGCAAACTGAATCAAAATAAATGTCAATGTATTTCAGCGCTTCCCACATTGTCATGTTGAATAAAATATGGAAAGAAAATAGTCATAAATATAAATAAAACGCAGTTTCACTCTTGTACGACGGCCATAAAGCCAGTTATGGGGGTCCCAGAAAGGGTTATTTTTTGATCATGTCCGAAATCTGCATTTTTAGTAAACTCATATGGACTGTGACGCGCAAGTTCAGGCCCCACCTGCCTGTGACGTCACTGGGCGGTTTATTTTAAAATTCGCGCTCTTCAGTCTATCTAATTAGACACAGCAAGTGACAATTTTAAGAAGAAATAACATTAAATACCCATTAAATTGAAGTACAATATATTTTTAATATTTCCACATGTCAGCAGAAAGAAGTCACATCTATGCTAGGAGCACATTATTCCCCCGGCCCCCCATTTCGAGCTAATGCTAAATGCGAATGCGTCATTTAATGGCGCTCTTCAAAATTCAGGCTAGACTTCAGACAGAATTGTCTTTGTATAGTAATTGCCAGCGTACTGTCACAATAGACAAACGTTATCTAAAACATAAAATAAATGAATTTACTCACCGTCTTTTAGGATGTGGCACAGGAGTGTGTGTGGGCAATTGTGGCGTGAGCGTCGTTGTTGTCCGTGAGCGGGATTCTTCTGGTTACAGTACTTCTTTTTTCCTCTTCTTCTTCGTCTTCTTCTTCTTCTTCCTTAATTGGCGCTGTGGCAGCTAACGTTCGAGATGCACCACTGCCACCTACTGTGCCGAAGTGTAGTTCAGAGTTGTATATGGTTGTTGTACAGTACAAGGAAAAACAATCTAAAGTTTTATTTCTCAAACCCCTTTCTCTTGAAATCTGAAAACTTAATCTCTTCTGTCCTGAGCGTATTTTTAAGACTGATCACCACACTCTTCCTTAATTCTTTTATAAAGTTTTCTCCACTTCCCTACTTGTACTTGTACAGAAGATTTTTGGTGTTTGAAAATTAAACTATATTAAAACGATTGGTCAATCCACAAAGAGGAAACCATATACAGTACAGTAGTTCTATATATCTATATCGATGCACGTTATTTTTCTTTTTCTGTTTGTTTGTCTCCCCCTGGCTATCTGTGTTCTTGAAAATAGCAGAAAAAAAATCAAAATAGTTGTACAACATGAACATAATTGACCACGTGTTGAACTCGCATCTGTGTGTGTGTGTGTGTGTGTGTGTGTGTGTGTGTGTGTGTGTGTGTGTGTGTTCAATAGAATTCCGCATATGTCTGCCATGTAAAGCTAGCTGTGTAGAAAAAAAATCTGAAACTGCATTTAAGGGTGGCTCAATACTGGCTGGCCATATACGGGCCGGAGTTGTAAATTGATATCTGGCCCAAATACGTCAATCCACAACTGGCCCTCATCTGGTTTGCCAGAGTCAAGCCAGTGCCTTCTTTGCCACTCCTGGGCCGTGTTCGGCCCACATGCATTATGCCAGTGCCGACACAAGGCCAGCAGTGCCGGCTTCATGCCGAATCCGGGCCAGATGCCTTTGCTGACTGGGCTGTGTTTCTGATAGTGTTGGTGCCTGCAGAGAAGGCATTGAAGGCTCTGACGGAACGCCACTGAGTACAAGTGATGGGACATTTCCAATTCTTCAAATTGTTGTCAACCTGATCGTTTGAAAATGTGAACACTGGTAGAGATTTATAGAAATAAAGTGTTACATATTGATATGTAGCTGTTTTTGTGAGAAATTGTTGTACCATCTCCAATGTATTCGCATATTTGGATATGATTAATTACAATAACACATTACAGCATGGTTTAAGGCAATTTGAGCAAATTTGTTATTTCAGAGGTGTGTACCAAACTGGTAGCCCTTTGCACTAATAATTTGAGGTGTCAAATTATCGCATTGATTGCGAATAATTAATTACAGTCATATTTAGCACTTTGTTTTTTAATCACGTGAATCTAAATTTTGATCTCTAACGTTATTGTTTCTGTAGGTGGGTTGCCTTTTTAAAATATCCCTTTTCATGTGTTGGCTTCCTGTGTTCGAGTACTTGAAGGTGGGGAAACAACTGTCAGTCACAGCCTGAAGCTGACATTGATTGGCTGTCATTATGTTTGGGCTTGTTTTGCAGAAGCTGATTGGCTCCCATTGGAGTTGGGCAGGCTAAGTAAGCAGCGGTGACGAGAGGGGAGGCGGAAATGGAGGAGCATGTGAGAGTTCTCGGCACAAGGAACAGAATATTTACTTTTCAAAAACACCCTGACGGCTCTATTGATAAAAGTAGAGTGTTATGCCTAATTTATAAGAAGGAGTTTGCTGACCACCGAAGCAGCTCAAGTTTAGCCTCCCACATTAATGCAAAGCACCCAGTCGCAAGTGCATCCACAGCTAACGTTTGCACCGAAAGCGTTAGCAGTATAGCGAGCTAAAGCAAAGCTCTTCGCGTACGAGGCATGACGTCAGCATAGTTGCTGTCTCCTCAGTAGCTGACCAGAAGTGGTTGACGTTTATTTCAGCACTTTATTTTCTCATGCTGAACAGTGTTATTTCGGAAGTGCTAACTTACAGCACTGTGATTTACGGGTTGTTAAGGAATCTATTCCGAACTGTGATTTTTTTAGCCCCACTCTGTTGTTGGTTCTGTTCAAACACTTGAAGCAAAGAATGTAGAATGCTGTTGAAGGTATTTCCTGCTTACTGTGATTACAATCACCTTTAGTGCCCCTTGACCCCCACCTCGGGAGAGTCCCTGAAGGCCATCAAGTTCCCCCGGGGAGGAACTCTTATCTCAAGATTTACGTGGAGCGGGAGGGGTCTAGACTTTCCCAACATGCCAATATCGAATTGCATCGACCTTTCTTTGTTTCCGGGATTTGCATGTAGGCGTAATTCCCAGTCTCTCATTATCATATTGTCTCTATATATTCTCATGACTGTATTATTTTCTGGGCTTCCTGACGAAATCTGAAACTCTCAGGAGCCCGAATCGATTCATAAACTGCAGAAAATAAAAATAAAACCTTCGAAGGTAATGTTCATCATCTTCAGCCTATATTTAGATAACCAACATCCTCATCATCCGAAATTAACGAACACGCGGAGGAAGAGAAAGGCCGTTCACTCCCCCAACAGGGTCTCATATTTATTTTTTTACTTTCCAAAGTAAGTTCAGTGTTGAGTACTTGTATTGCTCAGAAAAATTTTCTTACTGTTTTTGATATGTTAACCTAAGCACTTTTTACGGACCTGATGTTCTTTTTTTATTTTATTTTTTGTAATTATTTGGAGACAAACAAACGGTGATATTCACCCCGGTGGTCGAAACTAAAGGTTGCTGCTAGGACTTTGGACGAGTCTCAACTACAGCAGCAAGTGCCCAACTCGGGAACGACCTCCAAGTGGTGTTGGGCATGCCTTCGGGCTACGAACAGTTCCCAATCAACAGCCGACAACTGGGTCTGCAGGTACCCAGGTCGCTGCGGCTTTAGGAGCCGCTTTGGGACCCAGTTGGAGGTTGCTCAAAAACAACTACAACTACAGTAGCAAGTGAATGGCTCGGACTGCATCTGTTCAAGTCTGTTTACAAACAATGAAAGACTTTATAATGCCACTTTTTTTGTCTTTGCCTCAAAAATGTAATGAATTAAAAATGAAAAGAGGAGTTGTCTGAGCACTTTTTAGATGAGATTAAAATATAGTTTAATTCGATCAATTAATTATAGATCATAATTAATTTGGCTCATCATTTTTTTAATCGCTTGACAGCACTACTAATAATCAGTAGCCAATAATTAACTCTGTTTCAAAACGATTGGTGACCCCGGATGTACAGTACTGGAAAATATGTAGAGTATAATCTTTAATCTCCCTTCTACAGTCATGGAACATTTCATATTTGATCCTGTATAACTGTTTTTAAAGTGTTTTTGTACCTCTAATTAGTGGCAATTGTTTATTTAATTAGAATACACTCAGTGACTCCAGTCCAACTTCTCATGAGTGAAAGGTGGAGGCACTAAGCTACATATTTTTACAAGAGGAAAGGAACCCCTCCAGCCCTACATGAGACCTCCCTGTTGGGCCATATGCTGTTTCTTTCTTCCTTTTTTTTTCTTTGACCACCCTCTGTGTATGTCCATAGTATATATTGTAATTAGATCATTCGCATGTAGGCAGGTTTAAAAGTCCCGCTCTGAGATCGCTCCCCTCTTGGCCAGACCTTCAAGATGCTGTATTGTCTCCATATTGAATTGCCCGACTTCTTAGTAAAGATAAGTTACTCAACCCAACTAAATGCTAAACTGCAGCAAGTGTAAGGTCACATATTTGTCAGGGCACAGAGCATTTTTTATATTAATTTACTCTTTCAATAGAGGTGTCTGGCTTCCAAAAGGTCACATGCTTGTTTATCTTCACTTTGTAGAATAACAATAATCTGCTAGAACCGTGACATATAAATTACATTCTACTGAATGCCTTATCTCTTAACATATCATGTTGGTGTGGTGCCAAAGCACACACCCATTATGTAGATGACAAGTCATACACAAAATCCTATTAGAGTTGTTTGCATTAAATCTAATCATGCTCGATTTATGTAACCCCTAAAAATGTGAGTGCTTTGAAAATAATTAAATACATTTATAAATAAATAAAGCAGCCATTCTGGAATAATATGCACAAAGCGCCAACAGCATGAGGCACACTTGAACAATATGAGAGCTCTACCAACGTGCCTTTTGAATGATAATACCGTAATTTCCGGACTGTTAACCGCTACTTTTGTCACACACTTTGACCCCTGCGGCTTGATGCGGCCTGTTTAAAGATTTTTCCAACGGCCGACGGAGCATGTTGTATATGCCCGAAACACATGGAAAACAATTAATCTCCCCTGCTTCACGGCGGTTCACACCACCCATCATGCGATACCGTTGAAACTCCCAGACGACGATTTTTACTCTTAATATCAGCCGGGTTGCAATGCCGATTGCAGATACATCAGATCTGAATAGAATAAGCACAGCTCAGTGTTCATCTCACGAGATTATCCAATGCTCCTTTTAAAGTGACAGTGCTCCGTTTATTAAACGAGGCAGCATTCACTACAACAGTCATAGTAATAGTGTTGTTCACCTGGTTACAAAAGAAAACCTCTCGAAAGACATTGTCTTGAAAGTGAGTTGACACAAAAGCGTGGATGGTAGAAAGCCTCATGAAGGAATGGTTGACCGACCGAGTGTTACAGCAGGGAACGGTGTCTTTATTTTTTTATTTTATTTTTAACCAGCCATGTGAGTGCTGTTTAACTGCCATTGTGCTGCCGCGTTACCGGCAAAGAAGAGTTAAGCTATTTTATTAAACATTGAAACCTCTGTGTACTGCCTTTTTTGCAAATATCTCATGTTACAATATGGTCACCTGCGGCTTATAGACAGGTGCGGCTTGTGTGTGTACAAAATTGTGGTGGGTGCGGCTTATCATCAGGTGCACTATATAGTCTGTAAATGATGGTATTTTGTTTTAATGGACAGTGTAAGAAAAAGTTTTGAATGTTTGTCAAAAATCGTTTTTTATTAAGTCAAACTTTTTTTTTCTAATGGTTGAACATTGCCGATCTTGCTACAAGCTCCTTTGGTGGCTAGCCCCTTTCACACTTCCTCGTTGCAAAACTGGCTTAACTGAGGAATAACAGTAGACGCGGCATGTATTTACCTTGACCTCTGAGGACTAATCACCATATTACAGCTGATGTGTTTTTGTGCATTTAGACCATTAGATGCATGGTGATGCCAAAGATAACGTATGGGACAATGAAAGGGGCATGTTATATTTCACGCTGTGATCATGCCTTCCTGCTATCCCTTGACATGTAGGGCATTGTATACGTTCACATGCAGTCATTTTTCGGGTTAAGGTCAAAATTCAGAAACATTTGGGAAAACGTGTTTACATGCTTGAGTGGAGAAAGTTACTTCCTCATTTGTATAACCTGATTTAAATCGCAATGCACAGATGTTGTCTGGCAAATAGACGTCATTTGGTACTTTCTGCCATCAATAAAACACATTTTATGTATGTCACTCACCACAGGAATTAAGCAACTGGCCGGTCTCCTCCTCGCTCGATAGGTTCTTGCATAGGTCAAATGGGGCAGTGCCCCATAAAGCTGCTATGTACCTTGCAAATTGTATGTGCACAACAAAACAAACACTAATGAATGCAAAATTCTAATTGTGTCAACCCTTGAACTGCAGCAGGTGTTAGGCACCTGTGGATATCTCGGTAATATAATCCTGGATTTATTATTATTTTTTTTTCTAACAGGTGCCTCAGACTATTGTGGTGCATTGTACAGTGGCCTGAATATTATCATCCACCACACATTTAATTCACCGTTATGTGAAAGCAAAGTACCCTTTGCCAAATGCAAAAGGATTACAATGATCATCCTGCGCGCATCTACACAGCTTTAGGAGCAAAGCCTACGGCTGTGCTGTTTTGGGTTTTTTTTTCTTTTTTTTTTTTATAAAGAATTAGTGAGGTGGGAGGGGAAGCTCCTCAATGACAGGATTTGGTTCAGACAGGATTTGGTCTGCCTTCTTTACACAGCTGACCTTGTTTTTGTCTGGTTCTTCACTGCTTTCCCTCGTGGTGTGCATTGACTGTTCTTTCATAGCTTGTAGGGCACAGATGTCAAGAAAATAGGAGTTATAAGGTTGTTGAGAAAGACGGCTTTGCTCCTACTACAACCAACCAAAACCTGCGCCAAAATAAATGATAATACATCTCAACTAAATGGTGCAGTGCTATGGTACATTAAAGCGGTAATATAAACATTCAAATTATGATAAATTTAGATTTGTACAAACCTTTCTACTCCTATTTTCTTTGCCACAATCTCTATTTCCAGGACCTTCAGCTTAATTATTTCTATAAACACCCCTGCAGGCTCATTTTCCATCAAGACTTTCAGTACTGACATCATCCATCAAAAATAATTTCAAATATCACACAGCGTCAGCCACGGCAACACGGTGATTACAAGCCGCCTAATGAGAAAATAAATGTTGGCCTGTGCTGAGGTGAGAAATCAAGGCAGGAGCGGACGGCAGGGCAGACTGGACAGCGCTTCTCTGAGCTGGAGTTTACAATCTAACATTGACATCAGTATTTGCTCCCCCAGGGAGCGTGTCTGATTTGATGACAGTCTGAATTAAACATATTTGCATCATCGCCATTGACCTAATGAAAGTATTTTGACTTTCATTTCATTGAATTTTACTGACAGCAATTTGTGGTACTGTTACTCTTATCATTATTCTGTATACATCTGGTTTACTCAGCAACTTGTAGGATCTATTCACATGCCAGACAAATAATAGGCACTCTCACTATCTACACTTGTTGATGAGAATATTGGAAAAATAATGTCTCCTGGAAGGTTCCACTGTAAAAAAAAAAAAAAAAAAGTCAATGTAAACATCCTCCATTATCTTGTCATCAGCCAACCGTCTCTGGCAACCACATCCTGTATTATTTGTTAATTCAAGCTTCAATAGAAAAAAAAAAACTTCCCTAGTATACTTTTCAGTTCTATTATGTATGTATGTATGTATGATGGAAACCAATTTTATGCTGCACTGCACTGAAACTGTTTTTGAAACATTGGCCAGGTTAAAAAAAAAAGAGAGAGAGAGAGAGAGAGAGAGAGAGAGAGAGAGAGAGAGAGAGAGAGAGACTCAAAAGCCTCAGTGGTCAGCTAAGTGTTCACCCACGCTTCCTCACTAAGCACCAATAGGTTGCTCCTCATCAAAAATATTTCTCCCTGCAATCCTGTCTTTTTATAGCACAAACATATTGATCACCGCATTGCCTTCTCTGGCTTGGCCCAGTGTGTGAAAAAAAATGTAAGGGCTGCCTTATTACCCTCTGTGAATATCCAAGGGCTGTGTGGCGGATTATGTTTGTGTGCATATACATACAGTGTGTGTGTGTGTGTGTGTGTGTGTGTGTGTGTGTGTGTGTGTGTGTGTGTGTGTGTGTGCGTGCGTGCGTGCGTCTGTCTGTGCTGGCTCTGCTGAAGGTAATTCCGATCGAGAGTTGGCCAACTCTCATCAAGCAATTTCATGGGGTTATAAAATCCATAACACAAAAATAGGCAAAGCTGTCCACCGGCGTCTATCTGTATGCAAATGTGGCAGTTGTTGTGATTGTGTTCGTGTCATCACCAAAAATGGGATGCTTTACTCTGAGGCCACACAATAAAGCAAAGAGATCAATAAAAGTCAAGATGCAGAAAGGGAAAACGTATGCGAGGCAGTGCCGCCATGGTAAGGAAATAAAATGTGAAACCGAGTGAGTCATTCAAGAAGACTATCACAATATTTAGATTTGTCAAACTTGAAATGAATATAACATTTAGCAACATAGGAAGACATGATGTTGATTGACACGTTTGGACTGTACCAATGGATTTCACACGTTTTGCTGCCTCCACTCACACCTTTGCGTCATATGAGTCATTGGAGAAGCTTCGAGGCCTGCCAGTCAGAAGCGTGTCGAAATGGAACTGTGCTGATTGAGGTCCTAACATTGGTGGTGCAATGGACAGGTTTTTCCCAAGGGAGGACATCGTCCTCCATTCGCCTTGATGCATACGGTCAGTTGTAAAAAAAAAAAGCTACCTGAGGGAAAAAAAACCCACGTTATGAGTATCTTCTTATCTCGCACTGGCTCCGATTAGACCACAACAAATCCTGCCGAGGACATTAATCCCTGCTTTTTGCTCCCACATACCAGCCTGTCTCATGAGTTTCGATAATCAAAAAAATGACAGCAGTCCTCGCACTCTATCTTTCTTCCATTCATATATTTCTCGGTGGCCATGTTTGTGATAACGGAGAATCAGCAAAATATGTTGGAGCTTTTGGTGCAGTATGAGAAAGTGTTTGGAGGTTGTTTGTTGAGCTGTCCACAGGTCACAGCGTGTACTTGAAGCCCGGGGCTGCTCTTATCACTTCATTTTATCTCTTACTCACAGTAGCTCTACGGTTGCCGCGGTGACACGTTTAACGCCAACTCAGATCCATCTTAAAATCTATTCTCCATTAATTGTATCCTGTGCGCTCACTGGGGCATCAACATTAAGCTCATTGCTGGCTTTCTTTAGACCAGCGACGCTGTCCACTATTTACCGCTGCACTTCCAACGTCGATGACTTCGGTTGCGGTCGGCCTATTGATACTGAAGCATCCCCCCCCCCCCGATATGACCGAGATAGGTGAGCCAAAAATTAAAACCCTCCGCTGATTCATTCTTTTGATTAATTTAATGGGTATTTACATTTACGATCCAAAACCAGCAGGGATGGCTGTCATGTATGCATATAAGCTGATGTCCGGTACACACAGATGTTCTCTATTCAAGGACTACTGCATATCAAGGAGAAAGTAAAGAATCTATTGATTTTTGACTTAATTGACATAGCTGAGGCTAGAGAAGAACTCAAATAACAGTGTTTGTGCCTTTTTTTTTGTCAGTATTCCCTGTGTGAACACCCAAACTCTCTGCTTTGGGGCTTTTGATGCAAAAAGCAAGATGCTCCGAAATGTGTTTTATCCACAAGCAGCCTCCAAACAAAATCGCAAAACTGCATTTATTGTTTCCCTCAGCGTCAGCAGATGCATTCACTGCACAGCTGCTTGTTGTCGCTATTGTTTGCTGCTTTATTTTTTCTCTGTCTGTTGCGCTACTTAGCATCTCTGTTGCTCTTTCCTCAGGTCTGTCTGTATTTTTCATGTTTATCACTAACTGCTGCCAATAAATAAGACAGCGTTTGTTGGGGAAAACAACTCCTTGGTTTAACCTTCTCACATACCAGTGACTTAAAAAAAAGGAGAACAAAAATAAATTAGGTAAATTATACAAAACCTTGACAGAAACACAGAATTAAAAAAAGAGAACAAAAATAAATTAGGTAAATCATACAAAACCTTGACAGAAATACAACCATAATTCTTGGATAATGCTTACTTGATGAGGTGTTTTTTTTTTTTGTTCTATTAGACAGCAATAGCATTATTACCTCAATTAGGTAATGCCAGATTTGAATCACCGTATTTTCCGCACTATAAGGCCCATCTTAAAAGCATTCAATTTTCTCAAAAGACGATAATCTGATGTGACTTATATAGATCAATATTCTGATTTCTTGGACGGCTTTAGAAGCCGCTTTGGGACCCAGTTGTAGGTTGCTCAACAGCAACAGCTGCCACAGTTGTGAAAGCTCTATATGAATAAAGCTGTATTGTATTGCCTTTCACGTAGTTCCATCTAGCGAATGCATAAAGATACCGCAGCCACTATTGTAGCTTCTATTCTAAGCGCCTTTGGTATGAAAACAGATTCAAAATGGGCCATTTATTGATGGTGCACCTTATACTCTGACGCACCTTATAGTGCGGAAAATAGAGTAATTCTCGCAGTTTTGAGGGTGTTCGATGTTTCTGTGTCTAGATTGGAAACTAAATACTTGTCTTTCGTTTTGCCACTTTAAGGCAGCCATTATGATAACACAAGGATTCTCATTGGGCCCTGCGGGTTCCAGGCAGAGAGGCAATGTGTCGGTGTTAATTGAAGGACTACGCTGTGATATGCATGAGCAAAATTGAGCAAGCTTGGCAAACCAAGTCGCGGCAGCTAATGAATCAAGACAATGAGCTAGGGATTTAATTACGGCCGTAAGAAGGGGATCGTTAGAGTGGATCATCTGAGGGATATGAACCCAGGTCTCGCTCAGGTCACGTGATAAGGACTTTGATCATAAAGGTCTAAGTAATTATGCTTGAAAGCATCTTTGAAACTGTGAGGCTTGAAACTCAGTGTGGGTTACAGACTGTCAAGAATATTCACTTTTTAGTAAGATATGTGTCTTGTTATATTGATTAGCAAGGTGAAAGGGTTCTTTAGGCTTGCCCCCTCTGTCAAGATTGCTCCCTTGCAAGATTTGATGGAATGCAACAGAAATGTAATTTAACTCCGCCAAAAGGCTGGGCATGGTTTGCTCGATGAGCTGGTTAACTACCGTATTTTCACGACCATAAGGCGCCATTAAAAGTCTTAAATTTTCTCCAAAATGGACAGGACGCCTTATAATGCGGAGCGTCTAGTGTATGAGCCGAGTTTAAAATCCTGACTGAGAGCCGACACGCTGTTTATAGAAAAGGCAGAAGTGAGCATGAACAGGCATGCGGGAAAGCAGCCAGACAATCAGTGAAGGGTGGGCGTGTAAGTAACTGGCCGCGAGTGAGGACGTAAGTGAGGCCACGCATGCGGGAAAGCAGCCCGCCAATCAGTGAAGGGTGGGCGTGTAAGTGGCCGCGAGTGAGGACGTAAGTGAAGCCACGCATGCGGGAAAGCAGCCGGCCAATCAGTGAAGGGTGGGCGTGTAAGTCGCCGCGCATCATTTCTGTGGAGCCACACGGCAACGAGAGTGACTCTGACAACGAGAGCAGCGTTTTTTATGGACTACCGGTACTTGCACAATTGTTCAATTCGGATACAGAAGATGAGGACTTTGATGGATTTCTGGGTGATGATTGATCGAAAAACGTGAGTACATTGTAAGATGGCTAAATAAAGTACAATCAATCTCAGTTTTGCTTCCGTTGCCTTGTTAAAAACGTGTTTTTAGCATGTCTTAGCATGCTACGCTATGCTTAAAGCTAACGTGTTTTTAGCGTGCGTGCATGCATGCCGTATGTTTAAACTGGCTGTATGTTTTACCACGCCTGGCTGCGCCCAATAATACAGTGTGTTTTGTGTATGTGTAAAATACAGAAATAGCACCCGTTACTGAGACTGCGCCCTACAACACGGTGCGCCGAATGGTCGTGAAAATACGGTATTTAACTCACCCAGATCGCATTCAACATGTGTGCTATGTACTTTTTTTCTGTGTTTGAACGGGGTCAAAATAGGTGGTTTTCATTGTTTCGTTGACGCCATTAATGGAAATGGCCATGAGGTTAGAGTAGCAAAGCAACAACATTGCACTCTACATAGCAGTCAACAGCAGTGAATGTCTTTGATTGATTATACTTACCACTGATCATGCAGGTTTGATAAAGCACGCACAGAGTTGAAAAACTGAGAAGAGAATGAGAATCTCTTTCAAATGAGAAGCAAGTGTCTTGTGTTGCTATTAGAAGGCATTGATATTTTCATATAACAAAGTTCTATTTTGTTTTGATCACCTGAGGAAAAATGCACACCGTGTACAATTAATTGCACAATCTTCTCTCCATCTTGTCAAAACTACAGAGTCTATTCTTCTTACCATGCCCGAAGGTGCTGATGGGACAGTGGGACCAATAGGCATACCATTAAATCACACTTGGCAGCCTCTAAAGCACAGGAAGTAAAAATCATGCTGTTGATTTTCTGAAATCTTGAAACATGTTTTTACCATGACGGACCACATCATCATACAAGGAATAAGGAGTACATCTGAATTTGACTCTTCAAGTCCAGTCAAATCAACTTTATTGTCAAGTGTACGTACGTATATATACAAAGCATTTAGCAGAGCTGACCTTTCCGTGCTGGGACAGAATCATAAGTATGGTACAAGCTCCTCCCTGACAGGGTGAACAGGCTTCGTGATTGGTTGGTGGTTCACCTGCATACATGGTGGCTTTGCATTGTAGATCTCCTGGAGTGAAGTGACCAGTGATCTTTTGCCCTGCTCTCATGGTGCGCTGCAGAGTCCTCCAGCATGCCGTGGTACAGGCATCATTCCACACTGGTCAGGGTGCTCTCCATGGTGCCTTTGTAGAAAATATGCATGATGGGGGCCGGCGGAGGCATAGCCGCAGCGGTTGTGGAATAAGGACACCGCACGACGACATCCTCGACACCGTATTTCGGCTATTTTATTCTCGGTCGTCGAGTAAGTGGTTGCCTAAGTGCTGTGCATGAGATGGATGAAAGGGCATCATCCCGATGAAGAAGACAATGGAAACGCTCAACCGGCTGGGGCTTGCGCTCCTCAAATTGAGGAGCATTGATGTTGAATTTGCCTTTGGAGAAATAAATCCTGCAAATATACAGTATACTCATGTATGGTAATCATCACTAGCTGAGATATAATAACCTCTGCAACAAGCTTCAAAGCTGATGTCGCCGATTAAAAAAAATATATCAAATGCAAATATGTTGTAGGTTATTTACCTTGCATAATACAGATTTCATAGTCTATTTTAGAGCTGTTTTTATGACACGGTTTCATATTCTCCATATTTCTTGTTTGTTGTTTTTATTCTGCATTAATAATGCATGACAATGATCTTTTGCTTGTTCTTATTTGCCAATTTCGTTTTATAATTATTTTTGTACTTTATTGCAGTGTATTTCGTTCTCAATCTTATAAACATTTTTTTTTCTTGTCACATGCACTCTCTATCCCCTTCGTTTATTTCAACCTTTATTCATAGTGGTGAAATGGACAATGTTTACCATACAACAAGATTACGGTACAGTGAAATGCATTGTACGCCATATTAGTGTGCCCAGCTTTGGGGATGGTGGCTTTGGGCGGCCGCTAGTGGACTTCCGACGCTCATTTACTCGTAGAGGCGGTAAAATAATAAATGATAATAATAATGATACATTTTTTGAAAGTGCTTTTCATAATACTGAAAGACACTTTGCAACTAGAAATGAGCAACCTGGTTTAAAAACATACACTTTAAAGCAAAATATACAGGTTTTAAAACAAACACATTTTTAAAAATAAAATAAAGCAAACATGGGTAAAAGCCATGAAAATATTTTAAAAGCATTGTGGAACAGGTGCGTTATAAGAAATTACTTGAAGGATTGGAGGTTAGTACAGTTGCGGATGTGTTGAGAATGAGACCAGCTTTCTATTCAGTATGAATGAGAGCTGGCGGCGAGCTTTGTCGTGATTGAATTGTAACCAAACATGTGTGTTTCTGGTCTCAGGGGTTCGACAGAGCTTCTACGATGGAGGTTAAGACACACACGACTCAAGATGTTATGACCCGCCCGCTTGGCCATCACTGGCTGCAGATGATCACATTACATTGCTTGTACAGTCAGTGCTGCAGGAAATTTTATTTGCTCAGTAGTTGACATGTGACTGTCGAGATAGTACGTCGTATGCTATCCAAGTAGTCGGACAAATATGTACCACATGGATTCACATGCATCACGGAACGTGATGGCACTCAGCATCCTATCTGCATGATTTGTCATGCCAAATTGAGCAACTGTAGTCTCGCCTCGGCAAAACTGAAGAAACACTTTTTTGAATTTGTATTTTTCAGTAATGAAGGTTTCGATGAATGTGCATATGTACTGGTTGGGTTCGGTACCTCTAATAAGGTTAAGAACGACTGCGCTAGAGAGATGGAAATCTGGGCTTCCCCGCTTAAACTTCTGCCCCAGCGACCACAACCTCAGATAAGCGGAAGAGAATGAATGTTGAAAACAGGCATTACAGTATGTGGATGTCATTTTCAAAATATGTAAATGAGCTTGGGGATATGTGCCATCTGTCTCGTGTAGGTTTTTGGACTACAACATTTAGCCACAGTCGACCTAGTCCATTTGCCTTTTTCCACAAAGAGGCAAGTGATAAGTGTGACTGAAAGCTGGACTGCACATTTTCAGCACTTCATGTTTCACTGCAATGTTCAGTAAAAGCAATATTCTGACAAAAAAGGGGCTTAGGGTAATCGTGGGAAAATAACATTTCTATAGAGACTGTGATGTGACTTTGGAGTGGCCCTGCTTGACGATAAGCTGCAAAGAAATGTTTGAGTTGGTGCATATTTCACTTGCCTGCATGCTCACCTGCTCATTCTGCCACATACAAGGGTATGTGATGTCGAAGTAAAGGACTTGCTTGCCACAACCCTCTCAGCATTGAATTTTACAGCTAAGTCAAAAAAATGTCTGATAACATCATGAGCCTGGTAAAAAGATCAAGTAGTCAGTTGTAATGCATGCACCACAAGACAACATTTGTTGGCTCCACTTGTATTGTATGAACAAGGAATGAAGGTTTAAGTAAATGTATCCATGATGGGCCTGAGTTTGGACTCAATTTCAGACCTGGAGTTTCAGGGCTCTGACTGACCCATTTTAGTTCAAGTTTTAATGAGGATGTACAATTTTCCAATTTTAGTGTATCAATATAAAATACATTTCGATCCCTCTAACAATATTCATCCACCCATCAATACATTTTATGATCTGCTTATCCTCACAAGGGTGCCGGGGCGTGCTGAAGCCTATCCCAGCTGTCTTCGGGCATTAGGCGGGTACACCTTGAACTGGTTGCCAGCCAATCACAGGGCACACATAGACAAACAACCGTCCGCAAGAGACAATTTTGAGTGTTCGATACATGTGAGACAACTAAAGGTTATCTTATATATATATATATATATATATATATATATATATATATATATATATATATATATATTTGTTTTTATTTTTTATTTTTTTAGATTTGTTGTTGTTTTTATATGATACTTATTGGAAGACAAACACGAATACTAAAATTAGGCTTGGTGGTGTATCACGATATAGTATTTCATATTAGTCACTATTATATATATAATAATATATATAATATAATAATATATTATATATATATATATATATATATATATATAATATATATATATATATATATATAATAGTATATATATATGTATAAAATAGCTATATATATATATATATATAATATAATAGTAGATAGATAGATAGATATATATATATATATATATATATATATATATATATATATATATATATATATATATATATATATATATATATAATAGCTTAACTAATATGAAATACTATATCGTGATACACCACCCAAGCCTAATTTTAGTATTCGTGTTTGTCTTCCAATAAGTATCATGTAAAAACAACAACAACAAATCTAAAAAAATAAAAATAAAAAATAAAAAAACAAACATTTGAATAACAAGCCTCAAAATGCAGGTACAGATACTATGTAACAGTCTGCAGACTTTATATAACATTGCTTCTAAAGTTACAACATTTTGCTAAAGTAATTAAAACCTATGCATGGCATGCATTTGTTTTTTCAACACAACGTATGTCAGGCACGAAGGTTTTAATTACTTTAACAAAATGTTGTGCCAGTTACTTCGCAAAAAAAATCATCAGTTCTGATTTCATTTTTGTTGATAATTTTTTTTCAATTTTAGTTATGAGTAGTTCATTATTAAATATTATGGGTGTGCAGCTTTCCAATAAAGGACCATTCGATGCATATCTCGGTTCATGGTGTGTGATATGATTCAAGGGACTGTGTGCCTTTCGCGTGCTGCATTTAAATCGAATGAGCAGAGCAGCTTCAATTGGCGGGGAATCAAGTCATCTGTGTTCATGCTCACTACAGCGCAAGATGCCCGTTTTCCACTGCGTCAAGCCCGGGTGTATCTGTGAAAATATAAAAACTCAGTCTCTCCTGTCTCCAAACAGATTTAAATTGGAGAGAAAAAAAGCCACACATTGTTGAAAGTTGCCCAACTGGGCTAAATACACTGCACACTTTTATTCCTAAAGCAAACAACATTTTGGCTTATTGTCCAAAAAAAGCAAGATTCGCAAGATGTCATTTTAGTCTTTGAAAAAGGCACATCATTGTCAGGTGTTTTGGCTCAAATCAGAGAATTCTGTGTGCTTTTGATTGCAGAATGTTGATGCAGGTATTTGCGAATGATCACCTTTCTTATCCAGGACACAGATAGTTTGGTAAGTTTCACTGAGCTTGAAATCCATTGACAGCTTTCTATCACTCTTCCACCTCTATAAAGCACTCACTGTTCAGCACAGTGCTGAAAGCCCACAAACTTGCCATTTTTTCAACTCCTTTCTTCAACTAACAGACCCAATTGGTTCATGAAGCATTTTGATTTGAAACTTCATTTTACAATTGCTAGCAATTGGCGTTTTGCCTCTGGGTGACTGAGTTTACAAGTGCATTCAGCATTTGGCAACATTTTTGAAATGATCAATTTTAATCACCTATAGCTCTTGACATAAGTGTAAGTAAGCTCTGTCTGGCGCTGGGGTCGCCACAGTTTCACCCATTTTAAACAACAAAGCGTGTGAGGGAAAACTGGTTAGGATTGCACGACTGTCCGTGTTTTATGTTTTGTGTTGTGTGTCATGATTCGGTTTGGGACCAACAGGTGGCACAGCAGGGCTCTCCCTGAGCTGCACACCTGTTGGTCATTTGGCAATTAGTGCTTTAAAAGGACTCCCACCCGAGCATTCAGTGTCGGGTCATTGTTGCTGTTGTTTGCTACTGTCATGTTTGTTTGTTTGCTGCCATCAGGTTTGTCATGTTTCAGTTACTGTTATGTTTTATCTTCAGTCATGATTTTTGTTTGATACTTTGGACTTTGTTTTGGACTTAGTTTTCTGTGTTTTATTAAATACAATTCGTCAAGTACACCCTGCTCCTCCCTCGTGCCTGCTTCTTGGGGTCCACCACCACCACGAAACGTGACAGAATGACCCGACCACCTGGATCCCAAAGGACTGGTCCCTATTCCACCATGTGCCTGGCAGAGCACGTCTGCGGCCGACACCCTTTTCCCCTTCAGGCAGTGCTGGTGATGCAGCTGTCCTGTTTTCGTCTCGTCAAGCCGCGTCTACGGTGGGCCGAGCCCCGTCCGCGTCCACGTTGAGCCAAGGCTCGTCACGTGTCTGTTTGAGCTGAGTCACATTCACGTTGACGACGAGCCGTGCCACGCCTACGCCCACGTCAGGACGAGCCCCTATTCACGTCCGGCTGTCCCATGTCCCCCGCTACGTCGAGCTCCGTCCACGTCAGGCCAAGCCCAGCCAAAAGGTTGCCGTCGCTTTTGTTCCTGTTCTCCGGCGAGGCGAAGGTCGCCGTCGCTTTTAGTTCCCGTTCTGGCGAGGCAAGGGTTGCCATCGCCGCTCCTGTTCACCGGGCGAGGCAAGGGTTGCCGTCGCTTTTGTTCCTGTTCCCTGGCGAGGCGAAGGTCGCCGTCGCTTTTTTTCCTGTTCCCCGGCGAGGCGAAGGTCGCCGTCGCTTTTGTTCCTGTTCTGTTCTTCGGCGAGGCAAGGGTTGCCATCGCTTTTAGTTCCCGTTCCCCGGCGAGGCAGCCTTTTGGACAACTTTGGGACGTCTGGGATCCGTCCCTTGAGGGAGGGGTACTGTCATGATCCGGTTTGGGACCAACAGGTGGCACAGCAGGGCTCTCCCTGAGCTGCACACATGTTGGTCATTTGGCAATTAGTGCTTTAAAAGGACTCCCACCCGAGCATTCAGTGTCGGGTCATTGTTGCTGTTGTTTGCTACTGTCATGTTTGTTTGTTTGCTGCCATCAGGTTTGTCATGTTTCAGTTACTGTTATGTTTTATCTTCAGTCATGATTTTTGTTTGATACTTTGGACTTTGTTTTGGACTTAGTTTTCTGTGTTTTATTAAATACAATTCGTCAAGTACACCCTGCTCCTCCTCGTGCCTGCTTCTTGGGGTCCACCACCACCACGAAACGTGACATTGTGTTTATTATTTTACTTTATGTTAACTGTTATGTTAAGCGCTTTGTTACAGCTGTAGCTGTTGTGAAAGCGTTATATAAATCAGGATGTATTGTATTGTATCCGGTGAAGTGAAAATTGAGCTAATACTCATTGTTCATGCATTTGATATTTTTATCCTTTTTTTGGAATGAGGAACACTGACCATCGGTGCTCCTTATGCTAGCAACGGGCTTCAACTGGTTTTCAAGCGTGGCTAAATAGGTCAGGGTTTTGCTCATAAGTCAGTAATTAGCGCCTCCATGGCAGTAGTATCATTCCCACGAAAGGATTACGAGAAGTACAGAGGAAAAGATGGAGAAGCCATGCAAATTGCTAAGCTAGCCTATTGTTATTTTGAAAGACCAGAATGAAGTGCTTGGATGATTGAGCACAATTTTCACAGAAGTCTTGCTGGAACCATTTTAAAGCAGAGGTTATCGATCTTTGAACAGCAAAATAGTGGTAATATAATAAGTGTATGAAGAGAAAATATTTTTTTTTTCCAAGATGGCGCCTGAGTAGGCAGCCATCGGCAAGTGCTCTTCAAAAGCCTTGCTTTTTTTGTTGTTTTTGTCTTTTGTTTTGCCACATGGTGTTTGTTGTTTCGTCATGTGGAGCTGATGTAGACTGTACACTTCGGGTGCATTTCTTTTTAATGTCACTTCAAAGTAAGTGAAAAAAAGGTGAGTAGTCATAATGTATTGGACAACTTTTTGTAGAATTCAGTGCAACCTCAAGCTATGAAAAACCCTTGTTCTAAACTTTTTAAGTTATCTACATTTGGAACATTTGTTTCAAGTTACACACTTTTTTCATAATGCGTACAGTCTCAGCATGAATGAACTCCAGTTCCTCAAGAGACATATCCTGCCTGTTTTAGATATTTCCCTGCTGCAAAACACCTGATTAGGACAATCTGCTCACCAGCAAGCTCTGTCGAAGCCTGAAACGATCATGATCAATTGAATCAAGTGCGTTGGAATAGGGAGGGATCAAAAACAGGCAGGATATGGCTCTCGAGGCACCGGAATTTCCTACCCCTGATTTAAAGGTTACGGTTGTAAATTGGTGCTGTAAATGCCCCAAAACCCCACAAAAAACTCTGTCTGTTCGGCCACAGGAAATAGAAAGCTGTCGTGTGTCAGCCAGAAGATCCGCTGAAACACACACGCGCACGCACGCATGCATGCAAGCTGGAGTCCACGCATGCAAAGTAGGTCTGGACTGCAACAAGATATCCACTTAAGTATGACATAAAGTTGGCCACTGCAAAGTGGGTACTTTGAGACGGCCTTCAAAACATGATTGTGCGTCTGTGTGAAAATGAATATGAGCCAGTATTTACACTGAGCACATGTGCTCCCGCCTATGAAAACGAAACCCTCGAAATCAACTGGTTGCTGACTCTCAAGGAAACACATTGCATCTTGTGGCCTTTTATTTTCTCTGTCTCATAATTGCTGATATACACGCAAACATGCATGCACATATGCATCGCGTAGCAGACACACACACACACACACACACACACACACACACACACACACATCGGAGATATTTAGGGTGCTAATGTAGGCCTGGGTGTTCTCTCATCTTAAATGGTGTCAGCTGTAGTTCCAACAACAAATCGGGCGAAGCTTATCATCTGGTGCCTCCCATCTGTCAGCTCAAACATGCATGTGTGTGTGTGCGTGTGTGTGTGTGTGTGTGTGTGTGTGTGTGTGTGTGTGTGTGTTTAATACACTATCTTCAGTGCCATAATAGTTTTGATGTAATTGCACTTGCAGTTCACAGTTCTATTGTCTTTATTTTAGCATGGTAACAGAAATACCATCCGACTGATTGCTTGAACGCCCTTTAATATCCACCTGGTGGCAACTGAAAGTGTGCAGTTGTACTACTGTGGTAAAGGTAGTGTCTACATGCTTTGCCCTGCACATGCAAACTCACCATGCTGCCATTGTTTCATTCATTCAGCCTTTGTTCATACCTAGGCAAATACACAGTGCATTTGTGCAGGGTGAAAACAGATAAAAGATAGTCCATGTTTATCATTTCCTTCTTTTACAACACTCCTTTGGCCCAAAACCATGTGGAATGACTGATCTGGTTTATAATTCAGAGAGTTACATAATACGGCTTGCCCCATTTTGGAGAAATTAAGAGTGATGACTTTTTAATTCTCTAACATGCAGACAAACACTGACCCAAAAAGCACACATTTAGGAAATGTCATCGGTGGGCAAAGGGCCAATGTGCTTTTAGTGTAACGTTGAGTGTGGATCTGTGGTTATGTCCAAGACTAATCCACATACAAATGTTCTTCATGTGATATTTTTAGAATCAAAACAACATTCTGTCAATTTTTAGACATTAAATCATCACTGGGAACCAATCTAATTACTGAGAACACCAGCAGCCTGTACTAACTTGGACATGCTGTGGAAAATAGAATGAGGGACAGGGAAAACAAGCATAGAGGAGGAGCAGATTTTGTCCTATCTCGCCTGAATTTGAGCTTTTTGGCATTCTGAGGGAGTTGTGACCTTTTTTTTTCTTTCTTTATAAATGCTCATCGACAAGGATTCCTAAATATGTGCTGTCTTGGGGTGCACATGGTTAAGACTGAAATGGCGGTTTGGTATGGCAATTACGTTGTACATCATTATCACCTTACTTGAGCTAATTTTCTTTCAAGTAAAGACAGCGGAAGTGGAACTACTTGTCATGGCTAATTTTTATTTTTATTTCTTTGAACACCATCTCCAAGCCTGTATAGATACAGGCGATATTTTTAAACACAATCTTCACATCAATGTAAATCTGATATTGAATTTATATTGAGAAAGTAGATGCTTTGGTTTCCAATTGGCTAAACTGCACCAGATAAGTGACAGGTTACAGTGCCAGTTAACCAGCCAGACTGATGTCGACAGAGATTTTTTTTTTTTTGAGTAATTATGTCATCACCTGCACATAAAGCATGCTAATTCAGGTCAGAAAAAAAATCAAAATTCAACAGTGTGGCACATCAGCCCAAAACACTTACAGTCCTATTGTATGCATTGGCAGTACAAAATATACACTTCATATTATTTCAAGAATAGCAAGAATGCACCTGCTGCACACATTCGCTGAGGTCATTTGAATGTTGTCTGCCAAAGGCATGCATGTATCGGGTTTCGGTGCAGAAGCTCTGTGAGAATGTCAAAGGGGTATGTGGCTGAAGAGAAGTTTTTGGAAAAGGCTTGTCAACTGCAAATTTTCAACTTGAAATTGCCCAGTATTACAAGTTCAGGGACAATGTTAAAAACAGAATGTTGTTTTTTTATTTTTGCAATACAACTGTCATGTTCATTTGAAAAAACCCCAAAACAAAACATGTGATCTTCCGGCGGCCCGGTAGTCGAGTGGTTAGCACGTCAACTTCACAGTGCAGAGGTACTGGGTTCATTTCCATCTCCGTCCTCCCTATGTGGAGTTTGCATGTTCGCCTGTGTGGGTTTTCTCCGGGTACTCTGGTTTCCGCCCACATTCCAAAAACATGCATGGCAGGCTGATTGAGCACTCTAAATTGTCCCTAGGTGTGAGTGTGGGCGGGCCAACCCTTCGCTGTGTGCCCTGCTATTGGCTGGCAACCTATTCAGGGTGTCCCCCACCTACTGCCCGAAGACAGCTGGGATAGGCTCCAGCACCCCTCGCAACCGTAGTGAGGATAAAGCAGTTCGGAAAATGTATAAATGAATGAATGAATTTAATCTTCCATATATTCCTCAAATAGCTTGTCATTGACCTGAGGCTATTTGGATTTATCATCAAAGATAGGAGGACGAGACATGCTCGCGTGCTTTAGCGGCCCAGCTAACCCGGCATGCCAACTTGTCGGCAGGGGCAGTCAAGTGGTTAGCACGTCGAAGACAATGCATTGACTTCCTCATTTTGCAACTGATTTTCAGGAGGTTAACTTTTTTTGTCAATGCCAAAACGTGCTATTGCATTCTTTGCACAGCATATTAAAAGGAGGACAAACAATAGTTTTAGCTGTGAGAGGTCATTTCTTGTTCCACTGTTGTATGTGCCAGCCTCTTTTTTCCCCAGTTGTCTTGCTGTCCACACACATTTGGAATGCACTGATGCCTTTGCCCCTCCTGGCATTTGCATCGCTTTAGGCATGCAGCTCAAAAGGGACGTGTCCTATCTACTTTTGTTCACATCTATGGTTATCATCCTTCAATGATTACTTTGTACTTGTGTCGCTTTGTACTTGCAGGTTCACTTCAATAAAACAACTTGTTGAAAGAGTAGATGTTATTTACAGAAGAATTAATGTGGTTAAAGGAGAGGGGGGGCAACAACAACTGCAAACTTGCGGGCTCATGCCAGAACACCTGCACATGCTCTGTTGTGCTGTGTGGCCTGTACAGACATTACTAGTGAAACGATGCATTACCAGAAAACCAGGCATAGCAGTGAAACAGGCAAATACAATTTGTCATTTATCATTACAGTACTTAGCTACACAAGCACACTAAACAAACACTAGCTAACATCATTGCTTTTGTTGTGTTGAGAAACAGACTCTTACATATTGCTGTAATAAAATATAAACCAATAGGTGGCTTAGTAAAGGCCTATTATTATTGATTACTCAGTGATAGCAGTGTGTGTGTGTGGGTGCATGTGTGCGTGTGTGTGTGTGTGTGTGTGTTTAATACACTATCTTCAGTGCCAAAATAGTTTTTATGTAATTGCACTTGCAGTTCACAGTTCCATTGTCTTTATTTTAGCATAGTAACAGAAATGCCATCCTACTGATTGCTTAAACGCCCTTCTGCCAATGAATTAACATCCACCTGGTGATAGATGACTGTAACTGAAAGTGTAGTACAGTGGTTAAGGTAGTGTTTACTACATGCCTTGCCCTGCACATGCAAACTCACTATGCTGCCATTGTTTCATTCATTCAGCCCTATTTTCTTGCCCAACGCAAGTCCAGGGCAAAGTCCAGGCTAACTCTACATGCATGGGTGGAATCTTCTTTCTTTAATTCCCCTAAAACACTTTTGAGCACCTTCTTTCTTTTGGTATTTTATGACACTTTGGATAGGTAAAAATGGTTTGCACCGTTCTGGGATGGAATGGAGTGTATTCGGAGCCAATCGTATCAGATCTTGTCATTTGCAATGACTGGAATGACATCCACCACACACGTCCGCAGAGAGCTGAATCTGTCAGCCTGCACTTAGATCCAATACACCTAAATCCCATTCTACCACCTGCACAACCATTTAGGTCTGCTTTGAAGTCATCAAAACTTTCGTCTTTTTTCTCACCAGATTGAAAGGTGCGCTCCAGGGTAGGTAATAGAAAACTCTTGGTCAGCAACCACGCGGTCTACCGCACAAACATGCGAAAATAGACTTGCTGCGGCACTAAATGGGGATGCAACCGTTTTTACACCGAGTGCATGAGCGCCTGCCTACAAAAATCGGGCCCATTATGAATTGCTGGAGGGAGCATAACCAATTTCTAACATCCAATCATCTGTCAGTGAAGGGTTGGCAGATACTCATCTGCCGTGCTTGCTTGTGTGCGCCTCGCCATGCTAAATTGTTTATCATGAAGACAGAAGGTTCAAATTCCCCCTAAGCACTTTTGACCACCCTGCAACACCTTCCTTCAATTCCATTTGGATAGTGCTAAGGCTTGTTGACTTTTTATTTGTTCGTTAGAATAATTGCTTTATGGCAATTATCTGGTAAATGTATCTTATGGATAGTTGCAGTTTTGTCATTCTATTATGCTCAACATACTGTCATTGTTTCATCAGGTCAAAGTCCAATTTGTCTTTCAGTTTTGTTTGCTGCTTTAGTTTTCCATTCTGCATCTCTTAATTACTGTAAAATCTGAAATTAAACAATTTTTAACATTCATGTTTACATGACCCCATCAGAAACGAAACTTTATTTGGGCTGTTGTCTTTGATCAGTATATCGACTCACTACCCTCGTCAGCAAGTAACTTTGTGATATGCACAATCACCGGTACACTCTCTGCTGCTTTTCATTCCATCCAACCATTTTTTCTAGCGCTGAACCCGTTGAAGGCTGGAGCTGGTCAAAACTGCTCAAAAACATAATGTTCACTAATGAAGGGTTCAGTGAATGTGCATATGAAATGGTTGGGTTCGGTACCTCTAACAAGGTTAAGAACCACTGTTTTAGGGACAAAGCACAATACTTTTTTTTTTCTTTTAATGGACGGACTAAGCAAGGACGGTGTCATGTTCTGTTTTGATTGTGTTCCAGACCTAGCTGGCGGGAAGGGCGCTTCCCTCCAGCAGGTCCGCCTGTGCCTCATTTCTTCATCAAACCTGTCTTTGTATTGACTTCTGCTAGGGTGGCCTGGTGGTCGACTGATTACCAGGTCGGTCTCACAGTGCAGAAGTACAAGGTTCGATTCCGGCTCTGGCCTTCCTGTGTGGAGTTTGCATGTTCTCCCCATGCCTGTGTGGATTTTATCTGGGTACTCCGGTTTCCTCACACATTCCAAAAACATGCTTAGCAAGTTAACGTAACACTCTAAAATGTAAATAGGTGTGAGTGTGAGTGTGGATGGTTGTTCGTCTCTGTGTGCCATGTGATTGGCTGGCAACTGGTTCAGGATATCCCCACCATGCCCTGTGACCCTTGTGAGGATAAGCAGATGAGAAAATGGATGAATGAATGGATTGACTTCTGCCATGCCTTGTTGGATTATCGACCTTGCTTGCTGTTGTGCTTCAAGTGTGGTTTTCTAAACCATTCATAGTAGTGCTTATTTCGTTTATTGATCCTTGTTGAAAGTGTTTTTTTTTTTATCGTAATATTGCTCTTTGTTTTTGTGCTATTTTGAATATTTCGTCTGAGGATTCTCAGTTTTCGATTGTGTCTTGCCTTTGCAAAAGATTTTGGTTTCAATTATTGTTTTTCCTGGCACCTTGTGACCAGCGATTTCATTTCATACTTTGTCGGTGCAATTTAGAAATATTTTTGCAATCACACTTTGTTTGAGCCTGTATATTTGGAATCCTAAAACATTATTCAGTTCGGTGTGAACCTAACAGCAGTGGGTTTTTGTCAGTCCCAGAAATCGTCACTGATTACTGACAGAACCACATCCTACCTGTCTTGCGTGTGTAATACACCAATACGCAACTTCAGACTGAATGTTAATGCATTCCATGTCTTGTGCGTGTTCATTGTGTTTCTCAGCAGGAGGGAGTGACTTCAATTTGCTTCAAGAGGAGGAGCACTCTTTCTCCATCGGACCCCCCCCCCCCCCAAAAAAAAAAAAAACAAGATTATACATTGCCAGAAAGTCTGGTGACTGAAGGTTTGGGTTGGCAAAGAAATCCTATCTTGGTTGACCCTTGGAAACAATTAAATCAATTCACAAGATACTACTAGCAGTTTAAGAAAGCTGGCTGTGGCGTATCCGTCTCGGTCTCGTGCCACAGACCTTGTGTGTATGTGAATATGTTTATTTATTTATTTTTTTACTTTATTTTGTTGTGTCATGCGTGTTCAAGGCGACCAAACTCTCAAACGACCCGGCCCGGCGAAATGGGCTAAGGACAAAAACTGCTTTGGAACACTTCCAATGCATCACTGGTCACCCAATCGCACATCCTACATGGGGAACCTGGCGGCGGAGCATAGGGAAGCATTACAATGGATTTAGTTATTAAATACAACATCCCACTCCCGAGCTTCGCTGCTGTGGAAAGCTTTTTTTTTCCAACAGCCAGCGACATCCTCCGGACACAGAGGACCGCCGTGGCTGGTGCGAACATTGGCAAACTGGTCTTCCTCAAGGTGAACATGTCCCTATTGGCATACCCCACCTACAAGGGCCAGTTTGAGGTGGAGAAGCAGCAGGGGGCAGAACACGAAAAAAAGAAATATATATATATATAAATTTATTTTTTTTGTGAGTAAAGTGGTCCACACTGTTTCACAATACATTCAATTGTATGCTGGCCTGCCATTCTTTAAATAGTGGCAGAATGAAATGTAATGATGTTGCGTCTACTTGCGCTTTAAGTGAGAGTTCAGCTCTGCTCACAGTCTAAGACATACTATAGCTATGTGGTGGACTAGTGCATTAGCCAGCTGATGAGCTGTTTATGAATTTTGAAACCTCTGCTGGTAGTCTCTCTCCCACGGCATCAAGCGGGGGGTGGGAACGGTTTGGTGAAATGTAAGGATGGAAGTGCTTAAAGAGAGCCATGGGGACGGAGGATGATTATTTGATGAATAATTTTAAGATGATTATTTTATGAATAAGGATGAATAGGGATGGAGGGGCGATGGCAGAAGGATGCCAAGGCCGGGGACGGCTTGACAAATCAGAATGAAGTATAAGTTTGTGTCTATATATACTGTGGGAAGAACAAGTATTTGATACATTGCTGATTTTTTTTTAGGTTTTCCCACTTACAAAGCAGGTACAGTTCTGTAATTTATATCAAAGGTACTATGAGTGACAGAATTCAAAACAAACATCTAGAAAATCTCAGTCCATGATTTTTAAATAAATAATTTGCATTTTATTGCAACCCTCACAATACGTTTGGGTCTGCCAGGACGGACCCGCGTCTTCCCCCACCAACGGAGCCTACTCACCACCAGGTGGTGATCAGTTGACAGCTCCGCCCCTCTCTTCACCCGAGTGTCCAAAACATGCGTCCGCAAATCCGATGATACAACCACAAAGTCAATCATCGAACTGCGGCCTGGGGTGTCCTAGTGCCAAGTGCACATATGGACACCCTTATGTTTGAACAAGGTGTTCGTCATGGACAATCCGTGACGAGCACAGAAGTCCAATAACAAAACACCACTCGAGTTCAGATCGGGGGGGGGCCGTTCCTCCCAATCACGCCCTTCCAGGTCTCACTGTCATTGCCCACGTAAGCATTGAAGTCCCCCAGCAGAACAAGGGAGTCCCCGGCCGGAATACTCTCCAGCACACCCTCCAAGGACTCCAAAAAGGGTGGGTATGCTGAGCTGCTGTTTGGTGCATATGCACAAACAACGGTCAGGACCCGTCCCCCCACCCGAAGGCGGAGGGAAGCAACCCTCTCGTCTACCGGTGTGAACCCCAATGTACAGGCACTGAGCCGGGGGGCAATGAGTATGCCCACACCTGCTCTGCGCCTCTCACCATGAGCAACTCCAGAGTGGAAGAGAGTCCAACCCCTCTCGAGAGAACTGGTAACAGAACCCAGGCTGTGTGTCGAGGCAAGTCCGACTATATCCAGTCGGAACTTCTCGACCTCGCACACAAGCTCGGGTTCCTTCCCTGCAAGAGAGGTGACATTCCACGTCCCTAGAGCTAGCTTCTGCAGCCGAGGATCAGACCGCCAGGGTCCCCGCCTTTGGCTGCTGCCCAGCTCACTTTGCACCCGACCCCTTTGGCCCCTCCCATGGGTGGTGAGCCCATGAGAAGGGGGACCCACGTTGCCTCTTCGGGCTGAGCCCGGCCGGGCCCCATGGGTGTAGGCCCGGCCACCAGGCGCTCGCCAACGAGCCCCACCTCCAGGCCTGGCTCCAGAGGGGGGCCCCGGTGAGCCGCGTCCGGGCAAGGGAAACCTAGGTCCGTCCTGGCAGACCCAAACGTATTGTGAGGTTTTGCTGGGAGCGTCTGGCGGAATCCCCTGTCAGAAAGAGTTTCAACTCCCACCTCCGGCAGAGCTTTTCCCATGTCCCGGGGGACGCGGGAGACATTGAGTCCGAATGGACCATGTTCCGCACCTCTATTGTTGAGGCGGCCAATCTGAGTTGTGGCCGTAAGGTGGTTGGTGCCTGTCGTGGCGGCAACCCCTGTACCCGCTGGTGGACACCAGCAGTAAGGGATGCCGTCAAGCTGAAGAAGGAGTCCTATCGGGCCTTTATGGCCTGTGGGTCCCCAGAGGCAGCTGACGGGTATCGACCGGCTAAGTGGAACGCAGCTTCGGTGGTCGCTGAGGCGTGGGAAGAGTTCGGTGAGGCCATGGAAGCCGACTTCCGGACGGCTTCAAGGAAATTCTGGTCCACCATTCGACGTCTCAGGAGGGGGAAGCAGTACACCACTAACACTGTGTACAGTGGGGATGAGGCGCTGCTGACTTCGACTCGGGACGTTGTGAACCGGTGGGCAGAGTACTTCGAAGACCTCCTCAACTCCACCAACACGCCTTCCTTGGAGGAAGCAGAGTCTGGAGACTCTGAGGTGGGCTCTCCTATCTCTGTGGTTGAAGTCACCGATGTGGTTAAAAAGCTCCTCGGTGGCAAGGCCCCAGGGGTGGATGAGATCCGCCCAGAGTTCCTCAAGGCTCTGGATGCTGTGGGGCTGTCCTGGTTGACATGCCTCTGCAGCATCGCGTGGTCATCGGGGAGAGTGCCTCTGGATTGGCAGATCGGGGTGGTGGTCCCTCATTTTAAAAAGGGGGACCGGAGGGTGTGTTCCAACTACAGAGGAATCACACTCCTCAGCCTCCCTGGTAAGGTCTATTCAGGGGTGCTAGAGAGGAGGGTCCGTCGAGAAGTCGAGCCTCAGATTGAGGAGGAGCAGTGTGGTTTTCGTCCCGGCCGTGCAACAGTGGACCAACTCTACACCCTTAGCAGGGTCCTCGAGGGTACGTGGGAATTCGCCCAACCAGTCTACATGTGTTTTGTGGACTTGGAGAAGGCGTTTGACCGTGTCCCTCGGGGAGTTCTGTGGGGGGTGCTTCGGGAGTATGGGGTGCCGAGCCACCTGATACGAGCTGTCCGGTCCCTATACTGCCGATGTCAGAGTTTGGTTCGCATTGCCGGCAATAAGTCGGAATCGTTTCCAGTGAGGGTTGGACTCCGCCAAGGCTGCCCTTTGTCGCCGATTCTGTTCATCACCTTTATGGACAGAATTTCTAGGCGCAGCCGAAGCGTTGAGGGGGTCCGTTTTGGTGGCCTCAGTATTGCATCTCTGCTTTTTGCAGATGATGTAGTACTGTTGGCTCCTTCAAGCAGGGCTATCCAACTCTCACTGGAGCGTTTCGCAGCCGAGTGTGGAGCGGTTGGGATGAGGATCAGCACCTCCAAATCTGAAACCATGGTCCTCAGTCGGAAAAGGGTGGAGTGCCCTCTCCGGGTCGGGGAGGAGATCTTGCCCCAAGTGGAAGAGTTTAAGTATCTTGGGGTCTTGTTCACGAGTGAGGGTAGAAGGGAGCGAGAGATCGACAGGCGGATCGGTGCAGCGTCTGCTGTGATGCGGACGCTGTATCGGTCTGTCGTGGTGAAGAAGGAGCTGAGCCAAAGGGCGAAGCTCTCAATTTACCGGTCGATCTACGTCCCAACCCTCATCTATGGTCACGAGCTATGGGTTGTGACCGAAAGAACGAGATCCCGGATACAAGCGGCCGAAATGAGTTTTCTCCGCAGGGTGTCCGCGCTCTCCCTTAAGCCCCTGTCACACCTTGACGATTTAGCCAGCGTATGCCGACGTAAGAAAAATTTGGCAAATACGCTGGCGTCGTCGAATAAGTTATGGGTAAGTTTTGTATACGTAACAGCACGCTGAAGCACGTTGGTATACGCCGGTGCGTCGAGGTCGTCGAGAAATTTTAAGCATGCTTAAAATTTCTCGACGATGTCAGCGCATGGCTATATCGTCCCGTATACGCAGGCCATAAGTAATAGGTAAGTTATGCGATCGTTGCACACGTTCAAACACGTTAAGTGTAGGTTACTCATAAGTCCAAATACGCCGAGAATACCTACTAGCTGTTCTCCAACATCCGTGCCTTCGAACTTGCGCTTGGACATGCTGACCAGGCTGTCACGCACGTAGTTGGCGAAGGCTGCAGTGCCTGTGATGGGCTGAGGCTGTGCGAGACCTTTGATGAGCTACCCAGACTTTTCTTTGGCATGACGCTGATGTTGTTTGGTTTATTAATGACACAAGTCATAATGGCGTTTGATTGCTGCTTTAATAGCGTGAATAGCAACTCACAGTAACGATGGCAAGCCGCACCTTGCCTCTTGGGTTATACCATTTTAACTAGACCGGGGGGGGGGGATAGTCCCCAAACAGATGTTGGTACTGCAATGTCTAGTGCAGTTATGATTTGAAACGTCGAGCGCCAGCCTTTTTATAGACTACGTCACGTGATCGTCGGCAATACGCTGCTGCACGCTATGCATAAATTAGACTATCGTTGGGCATAAGTTGTGTACGCGGGCAACACGCTAGGCATTCGTTGGAATAAGTTATCTATAAGTTATCGAAACGTTCTATATAATTTACTGATACGTTATGTATACGTCCAACCCGTTATGAATGCGCTATGTATACGCCCAAAATTGAAAAAAAAATCGATAATTCAGCGTATGCCAGCGTTTTAGGGAAATTCTGATACGTCGGCATACGCTGGCTGAATCGTCAAGGTGTGACAGGGCCTTTAGAGATAAGGTGAGAAGCTCGATCATCCGGGAGGGGCTCAGAGTAGAGCCGCTTCTCCTCCACATCGAGAGGAGCCAGATGAGGTGGCTCGGGCATCTAATTAGGATGCCTCCTGGACGCCTCCCTGGCATGTCCCACCTGGCAGGAGACCCCGGGGACGACCCAGGACACGCTGGAGAGACTATGTTACCCAGCTGGCCTGGGAACGCCTCGGGATCCGCCAGGAAGAGCTCGAAGAAGTGGCTGGGGAGAGGGAAGTCTGGGCTTCCCTCCTAAAGCTGCTGCCCCCGCGACCCGACCCCAGATAAGCGGCAGAAAATGGATGGATGGATGGATGGCATTTTATTGCAGGAAATAAGTATTTGATCCTCGATCAAGCATGAAGAATTTAGGCCCCCACAGACCTGTGAGTTATTCGTTAAGAAGCCCTCCTTGTCACGTTGCGCACAAAGCAGGAAAAGAACTGCTTCGTATGCAACGGAGCAAAAGTGAATAAATGGATCCCCAAGGTAGCAGACACTGACAAGGACCTTGTCTCAAAATTACATTTATTATCAACACAAAAACACCGCCTAATAAACAACAGAAAACGCTGGCAAAAACGAGAACCAGGAAAATACTGTAACGCGAAAAACAAAAGCGCTTGCAAAAAACGGCAAGGAAAAGATAAGGCAATTATTTGTTTTAGTATACGTCCTGAACGATCCCACTGGGATGATGACAATGTAGAAAACAACGATAGTATTCGAACAAGGTAGACGAGCATGGGCAATAACAGTGGCACGGCATGCAATACTCCGGCAACGAGTCGAAAGCCGGAGTGCCTAGATATAGCAGGTGTAATCGCTGACAAATAGGCAACAGGTGTGAAGGCAGCAGAAATGAACGCCCGCCACCTGCTGCCAATTACGGAACATGACATTCCTGTTCTCCACTCATTACCTGTATTAACTTCATCTGTTTGAACTCTTTAACTGTGTAAAAGACACCTGCCCACACACTCAATCAAACAAACTCCAACCTTGCCGCAATGGCCAAGAGCAGAGAGCTCTGCAAAGACATCAGGGATAAAATTGTAGACATGCATTCTTTGGGGATGCTTTTCTGCAAAGGGCATGGGACAGCTGCACTGTGTTGAGGGGAGGATGGATGGGGCCATGTATCATGAGATATTGGCCAACAACCTCCTTCCCTCTGTACGAGCATTGAAAATGGGTCCTGGCTGGGTGTTCCAGCATGACAATGACCCGAAACGCACAACCAGGGCAACTAAGGAGTGGCTCCGTTGGAAGCATCTTAAGGTCCTGGTGTGGCCTAGCCAGTCTTCCTTCCTTGTGTGTTCTACATACTTGGCCAATAAAGATGATTCTGATTCTGATTCTGATTCAGACCTGAATCGAAAAGAAAATCTTTGGAGAGAGCTGAAAGTCCATGTTGCCCAGCGACAACCTGGTGAAGAACAACAGAAAACATCTGATCTCTGGAATTTCAAACAAATGTTTCTGTACAAAATATTAAGTGCTGTTGATCTGATGTATCAAACACTTATTATATGGGGAACCAGAGCACCTTGATGAAAATTGGGCAACTGGAACAAAGCAGAGATGGGCGAGATGTGATAGCATGGCTGTGTTGGAATGCTACGACTCAAGCAACCCTAGTCAGAGGGGTTACATGCAGACAATGTGGGCTGAATGGTTACTTCGAAACCCACAAACGGCAATTGCTGTCACAACTTGAGATTGATGAGGTACAACACAGATTCCATGGTGAAGGGCTCCAGGCTGCCAGATCAGAGGAGGAGGTCATACCAGAGATTGGGAGGCAAGCCGCAATGAATGAAATGCTGAGCGAGGGAGCAACTGACCTGAAAGCTAAGATCATGGCGAGAATGAAAGTTGGGCAACCTAGAAACCGATTACAACGGCTATGTGAAGTGCCACCTGAAAGTCTCATGGAAAGTGTGAATGCAGCACTGAGGGCGATCCCTACCATAACGATCACGGAAACCAATGAGCTGATATACGCTTCAGCATCAGTGATCATAGAGACACTTGGCTATAAGAGCCAACAAGGGAGCCATGAGATACGTTACCCACCATGGAAAAGACGGTTGGAGGCTAAGATCAAGGCGGTTCAGAAAGATGTGAGTCAATTGACGAAGGCCCAGAGAGGTGTGATGAAAAGGCCGACACCTGAGAGGTACATCCAGATGACCATACCTGAAGCACTCAAAGCTGCCAAACAAAGGCTCCAAACCTTGTCCAGTCGCCTAAGAGGTACACGAAAGAGAATGAGGCCAGACAAATAAAGAGGCTGTTTGCAACACAACCTGCGAAAGTCTACCCTCAGTGGCAAGGTTTGAACAGCAGAGCAGACCCACCAAGACTGGAAACTGAAAGGTACTGGAAAGGCATATGGGAGAAGGAGGTTGCACATAACAAGAGTGCACAATGGCTGGTGACTCAGAGTTCTATGAACAGGACCCAGTTACCATAACGGTGGCAGACATACAGGAAAAAGTCTCAGATATGCAAAACTGGACAGCAACAGGTCCGGACATGTTCTACACCTACTGGCTAAAGAAACTCACAGCACTCCATGAGCGCCTAGCAGCACAAATGAAAAAGTTGCTGAGGGATGGAGCCCACCCAGGATGGCTGACCGAAGGGCGAACGACCCTGATCATGAAGGATCCCTCAAAGGGTACAGTCCCATCCAACTATCGGCCAATAACCTGTCTCTCCACAACATGGAAGCTCATGTCAGGCGTCATTGCGGCTAAGATAAGTGGACACATGGATCAATACATGAGTGAAGCACAGAAGGGCATTGGTAGAGATACCAGAGGAGCCAAACATCAGCTCCTGGTTGACAGAACAGTCGCACAAGACTGCAGGTCCCGACATACCAACCTGTGCACAGCCTGGATTGATTACAAGAAAGCCTACGACTCGATGCCACATACATGGATCACTGAATGCTTGGAGTTGTATAAAGTGAACTTCGTTGCGAACTCGATGAAGATGTGGAAAATCACACTTGAAGCCAATGGCAAGCCACTCACCCAAATGTCCATCAAATGTGGCATATACCAAGGTGATGCACTCTCCCCACTGCTGTTCTGCATAGGACTGAACCCCCTAAGCCAAGTAATCACCAAGACAGGCTACGGATACCGCCTCAAAAATTTAGCTACGATCAGTCACCTCCTCTATGTGGATGACATAAAGCTGTATGCTAAGAGGGAAAGGGACATAGACTCCCTGATCCACACAACCAGGATCTACAGCAGTGACATCGGGTTGTCATTCGGGCTTGAGAAATGTAGTCGGATGGTAACTATGAGAGGCAAGGTAGTCCGCACTGAAGGGGTCTCACTCCCTGAAGGAACAATAGCAGACATTGAGGACAGCTACAAGTACCTCGGTATGCCACAAGCCAATGGCAACCTCGAACTGGCAACAAGGAAAGTGGCTACGGTCAAATACCTCCAGCGGGTGAGGCAAGTCCTAAGAAGCCAGCTCAATGGCAAGAATAAGACCCGGGCAATAAACAGCTATGCCCTGCCAGTGATCAGATACCCTGCAGGAATAATCAGGTGCCCAAAGGAAGAGATTCAGACCACGGATGTTAAGACCCGGAAGCTCCTAACCATGCATGGAGGGTTCCATCCCAAATCCAGCACCCTGAGACTGTACGCAAGCCATAAGGAAGGAGGCCGGGGACTAGTGAGTGTGAGAGCCACTGTCCAGGGTGAAACATCCAAGCTTCATGAATACATCAAGGAGAAGGCTCCAACGGATGACGTACTCAGTGAATGCCTCAGACAATTCGGAACAGAGAATGAGGTGCTGGAAGAGGGACCATCGTGGGAGGACAAGCCCCGACACGGGATGTACCACCGGACCATAACTGAAGTGGCTGATCTCAAGAAGTCCTATCAGTGGCTAGAGAGGGCTGGCCTGAAGGACAGCACAGAGGCACTCATCCTGGCTGCTCAGGAGCAGGCCCTGAGGCCCAGATATACCACAACAGACAAGACCCACGATGTAGGTTGTGCAAAGAGGCACTTGAGACGATACAACACATAAATGTAGGGTGTAAGATGCTGGCAGGGAAAGCCTACATGGAACGCCATAACCAGGTGGCTGGCATAGTCTACAGAAACATCTGTGTGGAGTATGGACTGGAAACCCCAAGGTCAAAATGGGAAACGCCTCAAAAGGTGGTCGAGACTGACCGTGGGACTTCCAGATCCAGACTGATAAAATGGTAATGGCGAACCAACCAGATATCGTGATCATAGATAAAGGGCAGAGGAAAACCGTTGTAGTGGATGTAGCGGTCCCCAGTGATGGAAACATCAGAAAGACGGAACAGGAGAAACTAGAGAAATAGTAGGGCTCAGAGAGGAGCTGGAGAGAGCCTGGAAGGTAAAGGTGGCAGTCGTGCCTGAGGTGGTCGGAGCATGCGGCGACTGAACCAAATCGGTGCACCGCCGGAGCCTATTGGGACTTCAAGGCTCTTTTCTTGGGGCCAGGAGCGGGCCGCCTGCCGACGGGACGCCAACGCCAATCCGCGGACCTGGGCGGCTCGTTCACCAGGAAGGATTGGCGGAAAACTAAGGTCAGTCTGATTTGGCCCCGTGGCTCCGAAATGTTGGCGCCCGTGGCTCGAGAAATGAGTACCAGCTTCCACACTAGTGGCAACCTGAACTGGATTGGTTTAGGCTGCGGTCACAGGGCTTAGCTCGGAAACGGAAATTGGCTCGGAACACAGGATCTGATCATTCCTGTGTGTGTGTTTGTGTGTGTGTGTTTGTGTTTGCGCGTGTTGGAGTGAATGTTGCGAGCTTGACGTGTGAGTGTCGCGCGGGCTGTTTCTCTGTGTGTGCATTTGTCTGTTTGGGGTTACGATACCGTGCGGTGCCGTAACCCATGTAATATGCAGTGGATTGTAAACAGCAGACTGTCGTGGATGCCTTATGCAAGAAAATCCCACCCGTTGGGTTGAAGAGGATTTTACCACGACTGTGATTTTGACTTGCTGTCCCATTGATTAAATCCAGTTTAGTGTCTGCCCTATGCGGTTGTAAACTGGACCAAATTGGGATTAAACACTAACAAAACAAAAAAAAAAGAGGGAAGGAAGTTGCGAATATTGAACTTGAATAATTCGCTCCGGTTCGATAGTGATAGTGATTATTCAATTCGGCGCAGGTACGTAACATTTTGGTTTGAAAACATACCGGAGCAAGAGTGCGACTTCCTGTAAATTCCGTGAATACTTTTGGTTGTTGCTAGGCACCAACATGGATGCAAGGACATTCCTTGACTCCTCTTGCGATTAAACATGTCGCAACGGGCGACAGTGTGTCAAGATGAAGAAAAACGTTCCAAAAACACGCGATTAGTTGGGATAGATGATGATGGACCGATACGGGTTGTGCAAGTAATTAATGTTTATTGCGCCGAGGGAAACCAAAACACCAAAAGTCCTCGAAAAACAAACCAACATAGAAAGCCGTCTGATTCCTCCAAATTCACTGCTGAGGAACTCAAACTTTTGAAAGAGGGTAGATGTTTTCGTTGTGGCGTAAAAGGCCACGTAAAGCGACTATGCAGACTTAGACAGAATGAGGAGGCGAAAAAGAAAAACAACAGACCTACAAGCGGCTGGGATCCTCAGATTTCAGGCAGTTTTAGGGGCCCCGATCAAAAAGGCGATTTACACCCTTGTTTCTGCTTTGGCGGGCGAAGTGTCGGAATATGGTGAAGTCCAACAAGGACCGATCAAATCAAACTGCCCTGAGTCTGGAGGTGCCGAATTGACGATAATGAATGAATGCTTGTCGTGGCAAATACCAAATCGATAATGCAACGTAATTATATATATTTATTCATGAAGCAGGATAAATTTAGTCTGACAATGATGTTTATTGAACTATGTTTATCAAAATATGAGGGTTAAGCGAAAAGGTAAATAAAATACATATGAGTAATGATGATAATTCTGTATTCTGTATAATAAAAGAGAGAGACCGATAATCATACTAGTGATGAATGGCATTCTGTTGGAATCCTTATGTGACATTGGCACATGTAGAACGTTTCTTATTAGAGAAAATAGACACTAAAGTGAAGTGAGCAGTGTAATGAGTAGTCAGAAATTGTTTTCTGATCTGGGCATGTTATTTGTGTTTTTCTCTTATAGTCTGTAATATTTGATATATATGATGATGTTTGACGGCCTCGATGAGGAGACAGAATGTAGGAGAGGAGAAAAAGGCGTTGAGGATTCCTCAGTCCCCAGAGAGAGGGGGCTGGGAGGATGGGGTGCTCTTTTGAAAGTAGAAGTGTGAAGAGAATGATTGTTTTAGGTTCAAGTCAACTTGTTACCAGATGTGCTCTTTGCGTGCTGCAATTTCTCTCTTCTCAATCACAGGGGGGAGAGAAAAGCAGTCTTGACCGCTTTTCTGCATACACTTTGTTTTTGAAGCAGTTGTTGACGAAAGAGGAGAGGAACAGTCTCCGTTTCGACAGAGGATCAAAGATGTCATGCTGAAAATGTGCACATGTCTGCAACAGGCTAAGTTTGAAAGAACACAGAAGCTGAGATTTGTTCTCAGGTGGTGAGTACTGATGGTTCGGAAATTGAAGATGAGCTAAGTAGACAATGTTGGATTGAGTATGTTGAAAGTAAGCTTTGCATGTGCGTGTAAAGATTGAAAGAAGTAGCGGAAATAAGTAAAGCGAACACAAGGTTTAAATAATAATGTGTAAGAATAAGGCAAGAGTTTGGAAATATAAAAGGGAGAATGAACAATGCCGATTGGAAGGCAATTAAGGCTATACAGTATTGCGTTGAGTGGACGGCTTGTCCATTGCTGTCCACATTTGAAAGGAAAATGATTGATAAAGTAACAAGAACAAAGTTATGGTAATCAAGGCAGCACGGTTCCTCATCCACTGCATGGAGGAGGGAGCGTTGAATTCCGTGCCACCCTCCACATAGACATGGCAAGAGAATTAGGAGCGTATGGCCAGCCTGCGGGCAGGAGGCCTGCACTCACCGGACACATGAAGAATGGGTCTTTATTTTTCACAATTGAAAAAACCCTATTGTAAACTTTTAAGATATTGAATGAATTAAGAAAAATATATACACAGCGTTTGACAGCGTTTGTTAACCGAGGGCACTCTAATCATTGTGTGAGCTCTGCAGGGACCCTCCATGCAGGTTGTAAACCACATGAAAAAGGGGGCACAATCAAGCAATTCCGCAGCCCCCACCCAATTCCACTGTGCGTTGAGCTCCCTCAGTTTTGCCCAAGACAAGTTATTGACAATTGATAATGTTGGGAAAAATGCAAAGGAAAGAATGACTGAATAAATAAAATAGTATTTTCGAACTGATGACTGCAATACTACTGTGGGATCAGGGACTGAGGCTTTATGAACTTGATTCAATTATTGACTTACTTAATGGCTATTGTTGATCTGTGGCCACCAATTTCGATTTGTGTAGTACAAACTGATGCTTGAAATATGATGGCTAATTCTCCGCTTTTTCCCCACCTTAGATGACGAGAATTGGCGAATTTATTTCTTATTTTATATGCAGCAATCCCGAATCAAAAGCCAAGACAGTGACTGAGAAATGATCGAGGCTACACAATAACTGACTGCACTTCCAAGAGACTAAGGGTCTCCAGTAATGCATGGAAAAAAAAAAAAAAAAAAAAAAAAAGCAGAAAATTGAGAAATCTAATCGAATATGAATCAGTGTCTCTGTACAGACTCCATCATGGCTGACCCTACCCCACCCAAGCTCCAGGCCCACTGGGAGGCCAAGACGGCATAGCTGTGGAGGGGGAGTTAGGAGGATGTGGGCCAGTGCGGGGTCATCGGGACCAAGCTGACTCAACCCAACTCAACTCAACTGTATTCATAGACTCCTCCGCTGTGATGAGATCAAACGGACATTGTAATACCTGCGCTGCCTCCACAAAGACTGTCCACTGACAAGCCACACCACCCACACGTGGATGAGGCCCAACTGCCACATGGGTACTCTGACGCCCCAACAACGGGGGTCACCACTGGCCTGACCGAAAGATTGTCCGCTGAACTGAACATGCTGGATCGCAACTTGCTCGCCAAAGTCAAAAGTCTGCTCAGATGACTGTCACATTGCCGAACGAACAATTCTCACCGCCAACACAAAGCTGACTGTTGCTAACGTCAGTAGATGATCCACCACTGAACTCTGTGTCCAGTGTCAGCCTTGGGCCTCCATGGTTCTTCCCGTACTGCCCTACAGTCCCGAATGACCCCTACCCACTGCACAATGCTTTTGACACACTAGAGAACAAAAAATTATCGCATGGCCTGGTTGGTTGAAACACAAGGCAATTTATTTAATGTTCCCTATTCCTCAATTGTCATAGGTTCAGAGGAGGGTGTGCCAGCCGGAGTGGACCTGTCAGAGGATCTCGTTGACTGGTATCGTATTGCATGGCCGCAAAACACATTTTTCTCGCATCAAGTCCTACTCATCTAGCTGAGGAATTGAAACCAATGGTAAAGAGGGTAGGCACGTTCTCAATTGGAAATTGTTTGAAATTCCTAACGTAATGTGTTTGCTGTCTACTCAAATGAATGAAAATGTTTTTACACACATTTTTTGAAAATTGTTTTTCGTGATACATTTTTTTTTTTGAAAATCGTTTTTTGGCATACATTTTCCTTGGTGGTTTAGACCAACACATTTTTATTGGAGTATTTCTCATTCACTCGTCTTGGTGGTAAAGTACTTAATGTGTTACTAGTTAATATGTTTCCAAATTTTTTTAGTCAAGTGGCTGCGCATCTCTGCCCAACCTCCAAACGGCATTGTAATCATTCGGTACACTGATGATCTTCTTGCGGCACCTTTGAGGTTTGCTTCTTCGGAAGCCACTCGGTGGCTTGTTTAACTTTTTTCGCGGTTTCAAACGGAAAGGTAAAATTATAATGTGCACGCGCGTTATATTTTTGGGAGAGTTGCACAGCGATGTCGGCTTTTCTCGTGCGGCCTGATTGTTTCAAGCTGCTATGCTTGCATATTTTTGACGAAGAAAACTCTATTTCTACTGTTATTTTTCAGGAAAGAGAGGGGGAAAGTGGATTACGGATTTTGACCTACGTCAGCATGCAATTGGACCCATATCAATCATGAGCGATTCAGCATGCGTCGGACGTATGGCAGCATTCGGCAAATTTTTACAAAAAGTTGATCACATTGTATTAGACGGTCCCTTAAACGGTCCCTACTTGTCACAGTGGCTGCATTTGTCTGTTCGAAAATGTTTACTATGTCAATAGAATGAACTGAGAAATTAGACAGGACCATAAATAAACCCGATCTGACATGCGAATCAGAAGGGATCAGTGGGGCAGATACAATGGTTGAAGGCTAACCTCAACAACTCGTTGCTGCGCAGGCCGTTTCCGAAATTAAAAAAAAAAAAAAAAAGGTAAATAAAATAAAACGGGGGAATAAACTCAGAGATGGCTAGTATGCCATGCTAATATTTAAACCAGACTATAGCGAATTCACAGACAGTTGCCGTTTTAGACATCCAATAGAAAAGCTGATTTCTACTCATTTGGTAGTAGTTGACGATGGCCATCCATCTAAACAATTACAGGTCCAAGAAACTCAAAAATTAGGAGAGCTGGTAGCAGTTCTGAGGACACTAGAGAGGGCATAGTCGTTGGAGGATAACACCTACATTGATTCAGCCGATGTGGTTAGGATAATTTTACGGATTTACAATTTTAGAGGCAAAAATGGAAGAATGCACGTTTTCCACCTAACCACCTTCTTGCAGACCAGGAGAGGGCATCTTCTAAAGAGGAGAACTTCAGATGGAGTGGCCAGGAATGAGACTGGTTTGTATCAACTACTAAATTGAAGATTCCAATTTGGGAGGCATGGGTTTTTCATCTGCAACTCAAGGTAAGCTCGAACCAACTAATCAGAGGCTTGGGCTTGAATCGAAAATGTTCTATGGTGGTGACCTTGGTATAATTTGGATGAGGCGCTGCAAATTGCGCTGCTCACCGTGATGTCCACCGTTAATTCCGCCACAGGTTTCACACCTTTTAAGATGGAAGGTGACTAGGAGTTCCCGTTCCATGGCAATCCATGGACCCGGCGCTTCAACAAATGATTCCGCATTAAGTAGACAAAGACTCATTGATTGTTCTCATCCCTCATTTTCAGGAGCAGACTAGACCCCGGTGTGAGCATCTCGGATGTGCCGGTCGCGAAACCATAGACGACCTAAAGCGAAGTGGCACCAGCCGAGATGGATGGGACCCAACAAAGTGCCGTCCGTCCGAGAGGGAAGCACAGCCCCAGGAGCATCTCCAACTTCAAAGTGAAATTCGGAAGGACGACTGGACGTGAAACCAAGGCAACGTTATCAGGGGCCATAGCGACGCCAGACCCATGGGAGAGAACCAGCACCCAGTTCGTGCGCCACGCCGCACCGTCGAAAGACCACAGTAGGAGAGAGGGCTTTCTGTGGTAAACACAACCCTCTCAGGAAAATGGAGCACAGCCCAGGAAGGGCAGTCAAATGTTGCCTATGCATCATCATCATCAAGGGGGCTAAATTCAGTCCCGATGGGTACAGAGGCCTACAAATTGAATAAATTGTCACATGAGGCCCAACGCCACGAGGCAGGGGACATCGAACGCACAGGATGAAGAGACATTGCGATCCTTGTTAAAAGAAGATACCGGTCTAGTAAAATTTAGTCTCACTGCAAGAACTATTGGCATCACACTCCCACATGAACATCTGTTTAAACCCGTAAAACATAGAATGATGTGTGTTGTTTGTATCTCCTCTTCCTTGAATGATTAACAGTGCCCCAGTATGTTCTTTTGTGACCCCCATCAAGTTCTTCCGGGAAGTAATTTCTGTCTGGACCTTGCCATCATGCGAAGATCGAATTGCTTCAACCTTCCTTTGTTTCAGATTTTTATATAAGGGGCAGAAATGCCCACCTTTCGTGATTGTATTATTCCTACATTAACATGAGTAGGTAGTGTTTGTTCCCCTGACGAGAAGAAAAAAAAAAAGGGGTGTGACTGTTCTACTTGTTTGTGAGCTAAAGCTTAATAATGTTATGTCTAACCATTATGACCGTCCAAATAGTTGTTCCAGCCCTATGACGAGAATTCAACACTTAAAGTTGAGCAGAGCACACACGTGATTTACATATTTTTCAGAAAAACTTTTTCATAGTATGTCATTGTTGACATGTCTTCAAAATTAGTTGAACTGTACCCAAGTACACGTGATGTTTCGAAACTGTTGTGAAAGCAGTATGTGAACGCATAACGCCAACGTTAGGTAGTCCGTAATTAGAAGCGACAATGGGAACACGTTTTGTGAATGTTTGATGTTTCCGGTTTATTTTCTAGGGCAGTGACCCCAAACTAGATGAGTGGTTGCAACACATCCGGGAACAACATTGAACATCTCAGTCCAGAAAAGCACAGTGCTGGGAACAGCAAGGATACTGCGCAGAACCCTCAAGCTTCCTGGCCTCTGGTAGAGGATCCTAGCTGAATGGCGGACAGACACCACCCGAGGGGTGAGACGAGAATTTTTTTTTTACCATCCCCCCATCTCCTCGACGACAGCCATCCCCCTAGAGAGCCATGTTCAACATTAATGCAATTATTACAAAAACATATGCTGCAGTTGTTATCTTGGCACAGCAAGGCCCTGTGGGCTAAAAGGCCTGTCTGATAACCACATGCTCATTGGGAAAGGTTTTGTCCAAGGTACTCGAAAAAAGCTTAACCTTCAATTGTTCTAACTCCCCTGCACATTAAATTTCATAGAGTACATTTCACTCAGAAAAGATCCTAGTTTAAACAGAGAAAAATTCACAGAAGGTTGTGGGTTAATTCCTCATCTACTGAGTGGCTTTTTTTTTTTAATAAACTAATACGATGCATGTAAAATTTACTAAAAGATTGTTAGGTTGATTGTTTTTAGTCATCATACATTTGCATATTAAATTATCAATTGATTATGGTGGTAGTTGAGGGACACAACCACCTTTGCGAGAAAGTGGTTGGAAAGAGATAAGTATTAAGACAAAACAAGACCAAGGTCGGATGTGGACGGAACTGTCACACGTCACACGCGTACGTAATTTTCACTCACATACACACACATAGTCAAACAAGTTCAGTGTGTCTTTAACAGTCCTCACCCTTTAGGTAGGACACACCCATGTATTAGATTTCCAATAAATGAGAGGGCGAGCTGGGAGATCCTTGGGTGACGTGCAGAGAACTGAAACCTACCGCTTCTCCTTGTTCACCCTGGTGCCAGAATTGAGTCTCCTGTCTCGTCGTGTTTTATTTCTGAATGTCAAATTGATGAACCCGACAAACACTCTACTTTGCAAAATTTACTTAAATCAATTTTTTAAAGTAAATTTCTCCAACTTTTTTTCAGTGCACTAGAGGGGGAGTAAATATTTAGATTGGATGAAACTCTCTTCACTCAGATTACATGAGGCTCTCAACAGTGTACAATGTGGGTGAGCATTTTAAGTTCTCATCAAATAAAAGTTCATTTTAATCATTTGGAGTACAATTAATCCACTAGATTGAGTAAAATATATTCTGAGTATTTTACTCTTTTAGATTGGGACCAAGTATTGTCATTTTGAGTAAAATGTACTCTACAAAATTTACTGTGTGGACAAGCTGGAATAAATATAGAATGGAATTCACATGTTGGCCGAGCACGTCACTTGTCTTGCACAGTCCAGAATGGTAGCTCATTATATAGATATCCTCTCTGAAGTTATTACTCTTATTGTTTGGTTTCTACTTGGGACAAATGCAGGGACTTCATTCTGCTTGGCCTTGTGAGTATTTCTTGTGTGGAGGAGGACGGTTTGTTCACTGACAACCAGGAGGGCTTTCTCTCACATACGCCGCCACATTAGTCATGTTCTTTGTCTCAGGGATGACCACGATGATGATCGAATCAAGCCCTGTTCCTCCACTCGTAGAGCCCAGCTTGTGCATGTTCACAGTAACCTCCCACAGTACGCTGCCAGCCCAAGGTGACACACAAACACTCACACACGCGTTCACATTTCCAAGCATGTACAAGCCTGAGGTGACACGAATGACAGCTCAATTCCGTGTGAGTCAGCTTGACTGTGTCCTTGCTTAGACATGATAAGGAGGCGGTGTCACTTTGTGCTCATCTATGTGTGAGTGTGAGTGTGTGTGCGTGTGTGTGTGCATGTGCATGCGTGTGTGTCGGGGGCTAGTTGCATGAAAGTGCCGCAAAGGAGGAGAAGAAAGTGCAAGGAAGAGACCACTGAAAAAGAGAGCAGTGTTTTTTAGTGACCTTGGAACAACTGTGTGCGCTAGCCAGTGGCTGATATTTAATAGACTCATACCACAGAGTCATAATGCAGTTTGTCATCAGGAGCAACACTAGGGACGCACTGGGCCCCAAATTCAGCTCTGGAATTTGAGATTGCTAGGTGCACCACCAATAACTTTTATACTTACTTATTGCTTTAATACATTTTTTTCTTCCCCCTGCTGTGGGATGAGACTGCAAATACTAACCAATGAGGGGTGACATTGGCTTTAGGTCCCATCATTTTGGTGGTATTGTGTAATGTTGTTTCTGACAATCAAGGTCATTTAACTTGAGTGGGTAGCAAAGGCTTGTTTTTTTGTGAAGGTAGCCAATGTTGACTTTTCATCAGAATTCGTTCAAGGTCGCAAAGTTCGCAAAGGTGTTGGCCAGAAAAAAACCCAAAACTTTTTGTCACTATTTAAACTTTTGCTGAATGCTTGGCGAACCAGTTTGTGAATGTTTATGACCTTCAACAAACCCTGAAGAAAAATCAACTTCGCTAGCTTCGCAAAGACTCGTAAACCTCTCAGTGAGAGGTACAGGCTTAAGGTGTTGACACCTGCTGTTTTAAACTTCGTATTCATCTGTTCTCAGTGCACCGTAACTAACGGAAAATAAGACATAGCCTAACATACAAAAGTGACGCAACGCTCGTATTTATAAACAAACTTCTGTCCAGGTCGAAATTCAGTGGTCAACATGGTTTCCGGAAAGAGCAATTTTTAATTGCCACACAACCACGTTCGGATTCCCCCGTTCACCCTCAAGTTAAAAGCCCTGTGCTAGTCCCCCGCCTCAACATTGCCTTATCACAACACTCATTTGTGATTTTGCAGAATACAATATTTTACTTTCTCCTTTAACCTGGAGATATTTTTCTTGGGGTTTTTGAGTGGTGAAAACAACCAACATATGCGAACTGCTGTGGAGAGGAATTTTCCTTCCAGTAGGAAAAGATCATGTTTGAGATCTTATATAGCACCAGAGGGGATCACCTCATTTGTACTTCTGTAAGTAACCGATCTTGGAAAGAATCTTTTTCCCCCAGGTGACATGGCTATCTGTCCAGAACACTAGCCCTTGAAAAAAGATGCGGCTTCCTTTTTATCAACCTGCCTTGTGTGTATAGATGAGACAATTCATTTGCCTGAGCAGCGTTTTTTTTTTCTTTCCCTGCACTGTATTAATCAACTTGGAAGTAATAATTTGTCCCAAATGTCTGTGTGTGCTAAAAAATGTAAGTTTGGAAGGGACAAATGGATCTCATGATTATTTCCTCAATTAAAAGGGAAGTCATCGTACATACTTGTAGGTGATACAAAAAATTAGCCAGAAGGCTTGATGTCGAAAAGAACCAATTGAATATAAATGCTTACTCCTCACAAAACCAAGATATGTTCTGGCCATGAAACTGATGCGCAAATTGTGTCAGTAAGATTGCACACCAAAAATGCAGAGGTGCACGAGATTAGTGCGGCAAAGACCCTGAGCTCTTGCATAGCCCTCAATGAGTAATAGCCAATGTCATTTAATTTCCTCTTCTCCCACGAAGCCACAGTACATTGTTATGGTTGAGTTACAACCAAGGCTCCCTTGTCATGTCGTAATTCTTAAAACTAAGAAACACAAAGTACTCGCCAACCCTTTTTTTCAAGTGGCCAACTATACAGGCTCTCGTTTCAATCAATTCACAGCCCATTGCGCAGTTCAACCAACTTCCCAAACAACACAGTCATTCTTCCGAAACATGTCATCATTCACATGAACGGTGGCTGGGCAGAAAAAATAAAAACAGCTGACACAAAATGCTTCACCCTTTTTCACACTGCATTTAGCAGGGTGCAGCGCGTCGTCCTAAACCCCATCCTAAACCCCATTCATTGTGTATGTGGTGAGGGGTGATGGCAAGCCACCTCAAATTGGAAAATGTTCGATTTGAGAACGGTGGCCACGTGACATCGAGCAAATGCCTCCAATAGGAAAAGAGCTGGTGGAGGGATGCTATTTTACATGTGACATTAGTTTGTCTTCACTGCTCACAAGGAGAAGCTGCTGTTACAGGGGCAAATCGAGGTGGAGAGAGCTCACCGCACAGGTAGACATGAACCTGGAAGACCTCGACCGAGGCCAGTTGTGGTGAAATTTCAAAGATACAAGGACAGAACAAGGATCCTACAAAAGCAAAATACTTAAAAGGCTCCAACATCTACATCAACGAAGACTTTACAGATGCCGTACGGCAAAAAGAAAAGAACTCCTCCCAAAATTAAAAGCTGCACGTGACAGAGGGAAACTGCCTACTTAAGACATGACAAACTTATCATCCACCCCGCACCAGTACTCCAACACAACAGGCTCGAGTTCAACACCATCATGCGGCATACTGAGAACTGTTCACCACTCGATGACAAAAACTCTGACCCGATTGAAGCAGGAAATTCACATACCAAAAACATGGACTTCCAATCCTTTGACGACCCTTCCAACCCTTTGATGACTTCCAACCCTACTGACTACAAGACATTTGACCCTGAGAACAACTTGGACCCGGACAACAACTTTTTCAAGACCGACCGACCGCGAGGAAGCCAGCGACGACCGATCATGAGGGAACCAGTGACGACCGCGAAGAAGCCTGAAACGACCGCAGGGGAGCCAGCGACCGCGAGGAAGCCGAGACAACCAGCCAGCGACGACAGCAAGGGAGCCAGAGATGACCGAGAACAAGCCAGCGACGACTGCAAGGGAGCCAGCGACCGCTAGGGAGCTGGGAGACAACAGCGAGGGAGCCAACGATGACAGCCAGAGAGCCAGCGAAGACAGCGACGGAACCATCGACGACGCGAGGGAGCCAGCGATGACCGCGTGGGAGCCAGCGGCGACCGCGAGGGAGCCGACGACGACGCGAGGAGCCGACGACGACCGCGAGGGAGCCGACGACGACAGCGAGGGAGCGCGACGACCGCGAGGGAGCCGACGACGACCGCGAGGGGCCAGCGAGGATCGCGAGGGAGCCGACGACGACCGGAGGAGCCGACGACGACCGCGAGGGGCCAGCGAGGACCGCGAGGAGCCAGCGACGACCGCGAGGGAGCAAGCGACGACCGCGAGGCAGCCAGTGACGACGCGAGGCAGCCAGCGACGACGCGAGGAGCCAGCGACGACCGTGGGAGCAGGAAATTCACATCCCCAAAACATGGACTTCCAACCCTTTGAAGATACTGACTATAAGCCATTCGACCCGAGAACAATTTGGACCCGACAATAACTTCTTCAAGAACAAACAAAGGGTAACAAACTCCGATTATTACCTGGATGAACAATTCAATACTAATATTAAATTGGAAAATGCACTTTCAGTAATACACTTAAACAGTAGAAGTCTCTATAAAAACTTCACAAAAATCAAAGAATACCTGGCTAAATTCAATAAATTTAAAATAATTGCCATATCAGAAACTTGGCTTGATGATGATAAAATAAGTGAAATGGAAATAGAAGGTTATGAAATGTTTGCAATTAATAGGAAAACAAAAAGGAGGGGGTTGCAATATATGTAGACAAAGCACTTAAATGCAGTAAAATCGAGAGATTGACAAAGACAATAGAAAACCTAATGGAATGTCTAACTATTGAAATAGATAATAAAAGGCATCAAATATCATCATAAGCTGCATCTATAGGACACCAGGATCATGTATTGATACATTCAATAAAATACTAACAGATATGCTCAGCTACAACAACGATAAGAAAACACGAATAATGTGTGGTGACTTTAACATTGACTTATTAAACCCAAATGGACATAAAAACATCTGACTTTATAAATACTATGTACAGCAACAGCCTTTTCCCAGTAATCCTGAAACCTAGCAGAATAACAGTCGAAACGGCCACATTAATAGATAACATTTTTATAAATAAGATTGATCAAAAATGGAAAGTGGACTACTCATTAATGATATAAGTGACCATCTACCAGTCTTTGCAGTTTTACATAACTATTTTGATAGAAAAACAAAGTCAACAACTCACATATCAGAAATAAGACTAAGAACCCAACGCTCCATCGATGCTTTTAAACAAGACCTAGAAAAACAAAACTGGACCGAGGTCTACTCAAACGAAGACCCAAATACAGCGTTTGAAGTATTTCAGTCGACCATAATCTCCTTAAATGATAAACATTTTCCATTAACTAAAGTCTCCAAAAGTATAAAGACCCAAGCAAGCCGTGGATAACGAAAGGCATAGAAAACATGTAAAAGAAAAACAATTTATATAAACTGTTTTAAAATTGAGAACTGAAGAAGCAGAAAAGAAATATAAGACCTATAAAAATAAACTAGTAAATATAATAAGAACCAGTAAAATAGATCATTATCATGCACTATTAGAGCAGAATAAAAGTAATACACAAGAAATATGGAAAATACTTAATCAAGTAATCAGAAATAGTCCTAAAAGTGGATTATCCAGAGTATTTTATCAAAGGCAAAACACAATTCTGGAAAAACTGCAGAAATAGCAACTGAATTTAATGAGTACTTTGTCAACATCGGCAGTAACCTAGCAAAACAAATTCCTGACCCAACAAACTTGTTTGAAATAGATAGATACGTAGAAAAGAACTCCTCCACGATGTTCCTTACTGCTGTAAAACAAGAAGAAGTATTAAATATTGTAAAACCTTTAAAAATAAAAGTCAACTGATTGCTTTAATATTGATATGACAATAATAAAACAGATTATAGAATATGTAGTGCGACCTTTCACGCACATATGCAACCTGTCATTCAAAGCTGGTATCTTTCCATCAAAAATGAAAATTGCTAAAGTTATTCCAATTTATAAAAGTGGAGAAAGACATCTGTTTACAAACTATAGACCAATATCACTACTACCACAATTTTCAAAAATATTAGAAAACTATTTTCTCGCAGACTTGATAGCTTTATACAAAAACATGCGCTGTTAAGTGAGAATCAATATGGCTTCAGGGAAACCGTACCACCTCAATGGCAGTTATGGAGTTGGTGGAAGCAATAGCCACTAATATAGACAGCAAAGAATTTACTGTTGGGGTTTTCCTAGACCTAAAAAAGCTTTCGACACAATAGATCACAGTATATTATTGAAAAACTAGAACGATATGGCATTAGAGGTATAGCGTATAAATGGATAAAAGTTATTTAGAAAACAGAAATCAGTATGTGCAGCTCAATAATAAAAACGAATCAACTGAAAATCACTCATGGAGTTCCTCAAGGGTCAGTGCTTGGTCCAAAACTATTCATCCTATATATAAATGATATCTGCAAGGTCACAAAACAATTTAAATGTGTCCTATTTGCTGATAATACAACTTTCTACTGCTCTGGAATAAATCTGAAACAGCTCCTGACAACCGTAGAAAACGAATTAAACAAATTAAAAACTGGTTCGACAGAAATAAATTGTCACTTAACCTGAAAAATCGAAGCTAATTGTTTTGGCACAAGACCAATCAAACACCAAGCTAAAATTATGGTAAACTCTCTCCCTTCCTCCTCAAAATGAGCAAAGTCAGGGGTTTGTTTTGTAACCATGAAAGACACCGTATTTTCCGCACAATAAGGCACACGTTATTTTCTCAAGAAGACGACAGTGCAAACTATAATCTGATGTGCTTAATATAAAGAGACTCTAACTCTCTTAACATTACCCATTGAGTTGTTTCCCTGTTAGTGTTCCTATGCCATTGAGGGTGATTATTAGCGGCAACCAATTGACCCTAAAGGGTCCTGCCCTATACCAATTGACATGCGCATTCAGCAACAAACACTCGTTTGAGACTACTACTTTGTGAGCTCTGCGCAGCCATAATGAAACGAAGATAATACCAAAAGCATAGTTAACTCCTAACTAAATGAAGGAAGGAGACAAGTAAGACTTCTAAGGAAATTTAGCCCCTTTTGGATGTGAGCCCACGAGGTTTGTGCGCATTTTTGTTGAATCCATTTTCTTCATAACTTTTGTCTTTCATTGTTTTGTAATGCTGTTTGTATGCACATGTTCGCATTTGTGACCAGTTCTAATGGCTTTGTTACAGCTACAGCGGTTGTGAAGGTGTCATGTTCCGTAATGGGCAGCAGGTGGCAGGCGTTCATTTCTTCTGCCTACACACCTGCTGCCTATTTGTCAATGATTACACCTGCTTTATCTAGACGCTCCGGCTGTCTACTCATTGCCGGAGTATTGCATGCCGTGCCACTGCTATTGCCCATGCTCGGTAGGATTAATCAAATACGATCGTTGTTTTGTGACTTTGTCGTCATCCCAGTAGGGTTATTGAGAACGCGTACTTTAAATAGAAAGTGTCTTATTTTTTCCTTGCCGTTTTTTGCAAGCGCTTTATTTTTCACATTACATTATTTCCTGGTTCTCGTTTTCACCAGCGTTTTCTGTTTTTTATTAGGCGGAGTTTTGTGTTTGTAATAAATATTATTTTGTGACAATTGCCCGATCAGTGTCTGCTACTTCGGGGATCCACTTATTCACGTTGCTCTGTTGCGTTACGAAGCAGTCCTTTTTCCTGCTTTGTGCGCAACGTGACAGAAGGCTATGTATAAATAAAGCTGTATGCCATGGAATTGCATTTCTGTAGCGTACCACCATCTAGTGGATGCATAGTGCAACCGCAGCCAGTATTGTAGCTTCGATGCTGCGCCTTATAATGCAGTGTGCCCTATAAATTTAAACCGTTTTAAAATAGGCCATTCATTGAAGGTGTGCCTTATAATCCGAAGTGCCTTATTGTGCAGAAAATACGGTACATCTTGTCAAGATGAGGTCTAAACAGTGGCCAAATCAGTTTTGACTTTCTTGTAGGCTTCTACATTGGTGCCTCCATTTCCAGGAACCGTTGTCATTTCGGGTTGCCGTGCAACTCGCACACTGAGCGAGTACAGGGTGAAAAGAGCTTTAGCCCAGTGTTCATGCATGAAAATCTTTTTTGATTGGTTGAAATCTGCCATATTATTCCAAATGCAGCATCCAGTCGTAGGCTGTTGACTGCTGCCTGATTGATAGGCCTCTTTGAGATGACTGCGTATGAGACCTCTACCTATGAAATCATCCTCCCTCAGTCATAAATCTAAAGGCAAGCCACTTGTCAAGCCAAATCATTTATTCATAATCCTGTCATTGTACCCTTAACTTGATTAGTCATAGCTTTATTTATAAAGTAATTCAACAGAAAAAAATATAGCCATGAAACATAAAATAGATGAGATAAAATGATTCACATGATTTGCAATACTACAAAGACTCTAAGGTGACACTGTCTGTGTGTGAACTCTACATTTCACCATTCTTTGATTATTATTTTTTTTTTCCAAGAGAAACAAACGCTGAAAGTCAAAATGGTTTCCTTTCAACCTACTATCTGTATGCCATTTTTTGCTCTGGTGAATCACAGAAGTTTACTGTTCAAATATCATCCATGTGTGTGTTTGGCTCTGCGCTACAGCATTCAGCCTGATTATGGCAATGAAAAAACTGTGAATCACAAGTAATCCCTCGTAGATTGAGAGGGAAAATGTAATTTGCGCCATAATTATGCATCTGCCACCATGTGTTTGGCTGAGCAAATAAGCAAAAGAAACCCTATGTTCGAGCCAAGCTTCTACTTTGGAATGCATATGTTTGCATTCTGGAACATATGAAAGCAATTTGAATAAAGTATTGAAAAACAACAGAAAATCTGGTGTGCTGACTAATGATATTGCAAAGACTTCTTTAAAAAAAGTGGGTGGCGTTTGCATGTTTTGCTGTGCCTGTGTGGATTTTCTCTGAGTACTCCGGTCTCCTCCCACTTACCAACAACAAACGCACGGCAGGTCCGTGGAACACTCTAAATTGTCCCTAAGTGTGAGTGTGAGCGTGTTTGCCTATGTGTGCCCTGCGTGCTGCCTGCTGCCGGGAGACAGCTGGGATAGGCTCCAGCACATCCGCAACCTTCATGAGGATAAGCAGATCAGATAATGGATGGATGTTACCGGTCCGCAGCAGTTGCTTTTGTTTCATGCCCCATGGAAATATGTTAATTACAAGTACTTTGTTAGTGATTTATTTTGATGGTTTGACCTACAGTGTTGAATTTCAGATACAGCAATTGGTGGTAAAAGTTTGCATAGATCTTCAAGGGAAACAGCACAAGTTTACGTCTGAGCCGCTATCACAGGGGTTTGGTGAGCAGGACCCAAAAGCGGATATGAGATATGAATTTCAGGTTAAAAAGGAATATTTCATCACTGCAGAACATTAATTATAGTAAAGTAGGTTCTGCAGTCCTGCCAGAGTTGGAGTCTACAGTTTTTTCAATGAGGCAGCATTTGGAAAATTAATCTACTCAGCTAGCCTATATGGAGAAAAAGACTGCAGTTTAGTGGTTTCTTATGAAAAAAAAAAGTTTCACGCAGAGTTGTTAAATAGTGAATGTTGACACATATTTGAGTAGCGTGGAAGTCGAGCCACCATGGAATGCAAATGAGGTCTGACAAAGCACACCGAATCAAGCCCCCATAGTTGAGCACATATGGAAATATTTTCATTAACAAAACAAAACAAAAAAAATAAAACCACAGAAGTGGACAGCAGAAACCAAACAGAGCGAGCCGTGTGTGAATTGGGGTTTATATAATCCTCTGAAATTCACAGACCGAAAAAAATGTCTCAGGTTGAAGCCTTTTGATAACTTCTCTCAAGAAGGAAAAACAGGATAATTTCTAACATGCAAATTGTTCTTAAACTTACAAATGAATTTATCATCTCTTTGGAACTTCTTAGATGCCCTATTAAAATAAATCAATTTTGGCTGAGAGGAGCTTTAAATCAGTTCTGATATGTTTGTTAATGAATTTTCAGGGGCCTTGCTATCCAGAGAAGTCACCGTCACTACTTTTTTTGGGGTCATAAATTAGCCAATAAATGTGATGTTTGATTTAACATCATTGATGGTTTTAAGAGTCAGAGAACATTCTTAGCCACAACGGAGCTGTTAAAGTGTGCCTTTATCAAGAACACACATACGCACGCACACGCTCACATCCACAGCCGCCAACAAATACTGACACTAATATGGTCTAATTACACTTTGCCACCAGCTTACCCACAGCCAGCTGCAGAAGCATGATGGAAAGTGTGTATATGAATTAGCCAAAGGACACTTTTTTGTGTTTCAAGTCCAAGGTTTTCAAACTCATCTGTGGGGGAAAAAAGAGATGGAAAGCAGTGTAGTATGAATAAGTTAGCAACCTTTGATTGCCTTTTTGACAAAACTGTCATTTGTTTTTTCTTGCCATAAATGTAGCTTGAAAATGCGCTGTATGTGTAAGTTGTACTGTTTACAGTTCATGAGCAGAAGAAACAGAACAGCTACACAGTTGTTATTTTGAAAATCATGTACTTTTGCCCAGACTGAAAACTTGTAAGCCTCTGTTTTTTACAGACATCTGTTTTCTACAATTATACCCAAACAAAAAGAGTGCATTCTTAAAAATCTGCAAACGTTGTCCAAAAGTTACCATTTTGAGGTTCCAAAAAGTTGTCCTGGAATGTGTCCCACAGTGCACATTTCATGAACATCTTTAAATCCTTCCTTTGTGCTGAGTCTCCATGAAAAGCTCCCTGCACTCACTTTGACCTGATACTGCCGCAAGTCGTGCTGGCCTTATCTGTCCATTGAAGTCGCTGCCAGTATAATGCAGAGCGTTTACACTCTCCTGACCCTGATTGTTGTCTCTGGGTGCTGACATGTCATATATTCAGTGATAAGTCTGAATCCACCTGTGTGCGATAAGGTCAACGCCCCCCAGGGAATGTTCAAGTGGCAATGACTAAGATGTTGACAGCACTGTCATCCATCCATCCAGCCATTATCCGAGCCGCTTAGCCTAACGAGGGTCGGAGCCCATCCCAGCTGCCTTTGGGCAGTACACCCTGAACTGGTTGCCAGCCAATCAGTAAGCACACACAGAAAACAACCATTCAAGACAACCAACCACAATCACACCTTAATGACAGTTCAGAGCTTTTATCATAAAAAAAAAAAAAAACATTGCGAAAATGCCGCAAAAGGTCCGCGAGAAAGTCAGGAAAACAACAGCGAGGCACATAGAGCAAGATATGGAGTACTACATGTATATTTATGTTTCATGAATTTTGTTATTTATACACTAACCTAACATATACATCTTATACATGAAAAAAAAAAAAAAATCCTCATCTCACCCCTTGGGTGGTGTCCGTCCCCCATTCAGCTCGGGTCCTCTACCAGAGGCCAGGAAGCTTGAGGGTTCTGCGCAGTATCCTTGCTGTTCCCAGCACTGCACATTTCTGGACTGAGATGTCTGATGTTGTTCCCGGGATCTGTTGCAACCACTCATCTAATTTGGAGGTCACTGCCCCGAGTGCTCCGACCACCACAGGCACGACTGTCACCTTTACCTTCCAGGCTCTCTCCAGCTCCTCTCTGAGCCCTTGGTATTTCTCGAGTTTCTCGTGTTCCTTCTTTCTGATGTTTCCATCACTTGGGACCGCTACATCCACTACAACGGCTTTCTTCTGCCCTTTATCAATGATCACGATATCCGGTTGGTTCGCCATTACCATCTTGTCAGTCTGGATCTGGAAGTCCCACAGGATCTTCGCTCGGTCATTCTCCACCACCTTGGGAGGTGTTTCCCATTTGACCTTGGGGTTTCCAGTCCGTACTCGGCACAGATGTTTCGTAGACTATGCCAGCCACCTGGTTATGGCGTTCCATGTAGGCTTTCCCTGCCAGCATTTTACACCCTGCAGTTATACATGTATGTATATATATATATATATATATATATATATATATATATAAAACAGCCTACATGGAACGCCATAACCAGGTGGCTGGCATAGTCTACCGAAACATCTGTGCGGAGTATGGACTGGAAACCCCAAGGTCAAAATGGGAAACACCTCCGAAGGTGGTGGAGAATGACCAACCTACACCCATGGGGCCCGGCCAGGCTTAGCCCGAAGAGACAACGTGGGTCCCCCTTCTCATGGGCTCACCATCCATGGGAGGGGCCAAAGGGGTCGGGTGCATTGTGAGCTGGGCGGCAGCCAAAGGCAGGGACCCTGGCGCTCCGATCCTCGGCTCCAGAAGCTAGCTCTAGGGACATGGAACGTCACCTCTCTGGCAGGGAAGGAGCCCGAGCTGGTGTGTGAGGTGGAGAAGTTCCAACTGGACATCGTCGGACTTACCTCCACACAGAGCCTGGGTTCTGGTACCAGTTCTCTCGAGAGGGCTTGGACTCTCTTCCACTCTGGAGTTGCCCACGGTGAGAGGCGCAGAGCAGGTGTGGGCATACTCATTGCCCCCCGGCTCAGTGCCTGTACATTGGGGTTCACACCGGTAGACGAGAGGGTAGCCTCCCTCCGCCTTCGGGTGGGGGGACGGGTTCTGACTGTTGTTTGTGCGTACACACCCAACAGCAGTTCAGCGTACCCACCCTTTTTGGAGTCCTTGGAGGGTGTGCTGGAGAGTACTCCTGCTGGGGACTCCCTCGTTCTGCTGGGGGACTTCAATGCTCATGTGGGCAATGACAGTGAGACCTGGAGGGGCGTGATTGGGAGGAACGGCCCCCCCGATCAGAACTCGAGTGGTGTTTCGTTATTGGACTTCTGTGCTCGTCACGGATTGTCCAGAACGAACACCTTGTTCAAGCATAAGGGTGTTCATATGTGCACTTGGCACCAGGACACCCTTGGCCGCAGTTCGATGATTGACTTTGTGGTTGTATCATCGGATTTGCGGCCGCATGTTTTGGACACTCGGGTGAAGAGAGGGGCGGAGCTGTCAACTGATCACCACCTGGTGGTGAGTAGGCTCCGATGGTGGGGGAAGATGCCGGTCCGTCCTGGCAGACCCAAACGTATTGTGAGGGTTTGTTGGGAGCGTCTGGCGGAATCCCCTGTCAGAAGGAGTTTCAACTCCCACCTCCGACAGAGCTTTTCCCATGTCCCGAGGGAGGCGGGGGACATTGAGTCCGAGTGGACCGTGTTCCGCGCCTCTATTGTTGAGGCGGCCAATTTGAGTTGTGGCCGTAAGGTAGTTGGTGCCTGTCGTGGCGGCAACCCCCGTACTCGCTGGTGGACACCAGCAGTAAGGGATGCCGTCAAGCTGAAGAAGGAGTCCTATCGGGCCTTTATGGCCTGTGGGACCCCAGAGGCAGCTGACGGGTATCGACTGGCCAAGCGGAATGCAGCTTTGGTGGTCGCCGAGGCAAAAACTCGGGCGTGGGAAGAGTTCGGTGAGGCCATGGAAGCCGACTTCCGAGCGGCTTCGAGGAAATTCTGGTCCACCATCCGACGTCTCAGGAGGGGGAAGCAGTGCACCACTAACACTGTGTACAGTGGAAGTGGGGCGCTGTTGGCCTCGACTCAGGACGTTGTGAGCCGGTGGGCGGAGTACTTCGAAGACCTCCTCAACTCCACCAGCACGCCTTCCTTGGAGGAAGCAGAGTCTGGGGACTCTGATGTGGGCTCTCCTATCTCTGTGGTTGAAGTCACCGATGTGGTTAGAAAGCTCCTTGGTGGCAAGGCCCCAGGGGTGGATGAGATCCGCCCGGAGTTCCTCAAGGCTCTGGATGTTGTGGGGCTGTCCTGGCTGACACGCCTCTGCAACATCGCGTGGTCATCGGGGACAGTGCCTCTGGATTGGCAGACCGGGGTGGTGGTCCCTCTTTTTAAAAAGGGGGACCGGAGGGTGTGTTCCAACTACAGAGGGATCACACTCCTCAACCTCCCTGGTAAGGTCTATTCAGGGGTGCTGGAGAGGAGGGTCCGTCAGGAAGTCGAGCCTCAGATTGAGGAGGAGCAGTGTGGTTTTCGTCCCGGCTGTGGAACAGTGGACCAGCTCTACACCCTTAGCAGGGTCCTCGAGGGTATGTGGGAATTCGCCCAACCAGTCTACATGTGTTTTGTGGACTTGGAGAAGGCGTTTGACCGTGTCCCTCGGGAGTTCTGTGGGGTGCTTGTGGTATGGGGTACCGAGCCCCTGATACGGGCTGTTCGGTCGCTATACCACCGATGCCAGAGTTTGGTTCGCATTGCCGGCAGTAAGTCGGAATCGTTTCCGGTGAGGGTGGGACTACGCCAAGGCTGCCCTTTGTCGCCGATTCTGTTCATAACTTTTATGGACAGAATTTCTAGGCGCAGCCGAAGCATTGAGGGGGTCCGTTTTGGTGGCCTCAGTATTGCATCTCTGCTTTTTGCAGATGATGTGGTACTGTTGGCTCCTTCAAGCAGGGCTCTCCAGCTCTCACTGGAGCGTTTCGCAGCCGAGTGTGAAGCGGTTGGGATGAGGATCAGCACCTCCAAATCTGAAACCATGGTCCTCAGTCGGAAAAGGGTGGAGTGCCCTCTCCGGGTCGGGGAGGAGATCTTGCCCCAAGTGGAGGAGTTTAAGTATCTTGGGGTCTTGTTCACGAGTGAGGGCAGAAGGGAGAGAGAGATCGACAGGCGGATCAGTGCAGCATCTGCTGTGATGCGGACGTTGTATCGGTCTGTCGTGGTAAAGAAGGAGCTGAGCCAAAGGCGAAGCTCTCAATTACGGTCGATCTACGTCCCGACCCTCATCTATGGTCACGAGCTATGGGTCGTGACCGAAAGAACGAGATCCCGGATACAAGCGGCCGAAATGAGTTTTCTCCGCAGGGTGTCCGGGCTTTCCCTTAGAGATAAGGTGAGAAGCTCGGTCATCCGGGAGGGGCTCAGAGTAGAGCCGCTTCTCCTCCACATCGAGAGGAGCCAGATGAGGTGGCTTGGGCATCTGATCCGGATGCCTCCTGAGCGCCTCCTAGTGAGGTGTTCGGGCATGTCCCACGGCGGAGACCCGAGGACGACCCAGGACACGCTGGAGAGACTATGTCACGCAGCTGGCTTGGGAACGCCTCGGGATCCCCCGGGGAGAGCTGGAAGAAGTGGCCGGGGAGAGGGAAGTCTGGGTTTCCCTGCTAAAGCTGCTGCCCCCGCGACCCGGCCCCGGATAAGCGGTAGAAGATGGATGGATGGATGGATGTTTGTCATTTTTGTTAAGCCTTAATTTGTGTTCAAGAAGAAATTAAAGCGGATCTTTTTTTTTTTTTAAATCAACTACGATGGCCTCGTGTTTTCGTTGTCGTGGTTGCTGAATGGAAAGGCCCATCAAGAAAGGCACGAGTCGGGAACCTTCATGCCCTCCTGACGTAGTGACAAAGGACAGTAAGTTGCCGCTACAATAGCCATGGAGCTCAGAATTTGTCTTCCTACGCACCAGTAGGCATGCAGTTTAGTCTACTTTCACAGCCACCAAATTGTCAGGTGTGCCATGGGTGTGTAAAATAAACGCCCTCGGTCCTCCGGAACACTCAGCATGGCATTGTGTGGTCAGCTAAATTCTCAAACACAACGCGAGGCTTGCGCCGCCACGAAAATTAGGATGCCACAGAACATGTGCGCTCTCAACAAATATAGAATCCTTCGTCAATGCCATAATGTCACTGTCTTTGTTTGCATTTTATTTGCCGCGCTTGTTCACAAGTGTTTGAAGTTGAAATGATAAAAAATCACACCATTTCATATTGAATATATGGAAAACATTGATAAGTTCTGAGGGAACCTTTCACCAGATCCTTTTATCGTTAATGCTCACCACGTTATATTAACAGCCACCTTTCTAATTATTAAGCAGCCTAATTTATCAACATACATAGATGCCATCTGATGTTTGACTGTCACTCTTTCGTGCTGTTTCTGGATTATATCTTCGCTTTCTGTCATATTTTGGGTCCTTTAGACAAGTAGTAGAAGCCCCTCGGCTCACCACTGATCTGATTCATCCTGTTGCATCACCCTTTAGAGCTTCGTTGTGGTCGACTGTGCAGCCTGCCTCATGTGTCTTCATTAAGCCTCTTGCTACAGCCCACGGAAGAGATCTTTCCAGGATTGAGTATCACAGCAAAAATCACTTGGCTCTTGAAACACCTTGATGAGAGAACCTCTATTTAAGAGGCCTATATTTATAACAGGCTTGAATGCACTTTTGCTTAAACTTTGTGGCATGCACGTGCGGACTTTCAATGGAACACTCAGACATGAGCTTGTTGAGGTCATGCTGGACAACAGCAGAAAGATGGTCTCTTCCTCTCAGAACATAATCATCTTGAGCACCAAAGCACAGCGGCAAAACTGTTCTTAGGCGATGGCAGTTCGGCACATGACTGACTCCTCACAGCTCATGGAACTCTTGAATGGTTTTAGTCACATCTCATACAATCCTCAAATCCTTGAGCATGGCACATCTCTTGCGCACCGACAAGTCAGGTTTTCACATTCTTTAAAGCAGGACCCGACCCTCTTCAAATGTAGGCGATTTGTTTGTCATTGATGCCCAACAGATCTCAACACAAATAGCCTGAGAGGAAAAAAAGAGGAAGAGGTGATCATAATGGATCCAAGCCATTCATGCCAAAGTCCAAGAGGTCCACTGGCAGACCAGTTCTTACATGGACAGTCTTGTCATAAGCGCGAGGCGATGAACACACACCCATGGTACCTTTTTCTTGATGTGGTTCAATTGGCTTTTACATCCCGTCACATCGCCATGTAATGCATCAATGCGTGCGTACACAACCATCGTTATGCGTGCGTGTGTGGGTGGTGGGGAGGAGTAAGTGGTGTACTTTTTTTTTCAAAGCCACACAACACATCCATCCAGATTCGAGCGCTAATTGTACGGTCGGGCATGGGTAAATGCATCCATAGCAACCCACATGATGCAGTTAATAGCCGCACAACATTAAATTTTAGCCATGTGGCACAGCCCAACACACACTGAATGCGTGGCTTAGGCTTACATGACTGAAGCTGGCCAGCTGCCATATTACCACCCGCAACGCTTTCATCAATAGGTATTTTTTTTACACACCATGTGAGGTGAAGAACATAATATTATTTTCAAGATGAATAGTCCGTGATATTGAAATATAGGTTCAGGTTTTAAGCCTCACATTTGATGAACCGTGATTTGTGAAGTCCAAACATTCTGTTAACGGTGGAGGCTAATTTTACCCGTAAAAAATATTTGACAGACTTTGACAGCAAATAAGTAGCTTGCCATATCCAACAATATTTATACTTAGCTGCAAAAGTGAATGCTGCAACATCCACTTAATATTCAGTGGTACGTTTCGCTGTGTCCAAGGTCCACCGCGAGCTCAATATTGTCGAGAACAACAACTGTTTCTTATCTATGCCCGATTGGCTGAATAGCAATGGCACAACTGATATAGTAGGCTGCTGCATTTGCATGTAAATCTAACACATTTTATGAAGTAATTTTGGAAAAAAAAAACGTGCAAGAATTACAAGTGCCAACAAACAAATTCTGATTAAGGACAAAAAAAAAAAAAAACAATCTTAAAAACTTAAAAGATCCAGGTTTGACAGCATCTGGACTATTATTTTCAAAAACTAAAACAGAGACAGACGCCTTGGACCACCGCCTCTATTCCATCAATTGAAAGGACCTTTGGCGATGATTAAATCATTTTTCAAGGTGATGATGCATCCAGCCATAGGACAAAAGCTGTGAAAACATTCCTTGAATAAAGACACTAAAGTCAAACGTCATGGGCTGCAAGTAATCCAATTAAAATTCTTTGGTGGAACTTGAAGAAAATGGTCCATGACAAGGCTCCAACCCTCAAAGCTGATCTGACAAAAGCAATCAGAGAAAGTTGGAGCCAGATTAATGAAGAGAACGGTTGATCATTCAGTAAATCCATGCCACTAAAACTGTAAGATAAATTACAGGAGTGACGCAACAAAGTACTAGTGTTGTGTTCAAGCGTTCTTTTGTTGTTGTTTTTCACAATGACATATTTTTTTCCCCTCTGCTTGGTCTAACAAGGAACTGTTACTGACCACCACTTTTTTTACTCGTGTTTCTTAAATCCAGAAAGTTGCCCTTTGAAATGACTTTCGTGTCATGACTGTGGTCTACTTTTTTTTTTCTGTACAGAATTAAACAACTGAATGAACAGTGCTCTGAGACTGGTGATTGCTTAATTTATGACAGGGGTTAAATTAGTGACAAATGGGCTTAAGTGTGGAGCAGAAGTTTGTCAACAAAAAATAAATAAAAAATCAATGGATAAAATATAAGCAAAAAAATAAAAAATACCATTCAAGAATACCGGTGCTGTACTTCACATAATTTGAAGTACAGCACCTAAAAGCAGAGCAAAGTAAAGAAACAAATAATCACAAAATTACTAAAAGAGCACACAGTGCAAGAATTTTGGAAAACATTATTTTCTAAGGCGGCCCGGTAGTCGAGTGGTTAGCACGTTGACTTCACAGTGCAGAGATACCGGGTTCAATTCCAGCTCCGGCCTTCCTGTGTGGAGTTTGCATGTTCTCACGGTGCCTGCGTGGGTTTTCTCCGGTTTCCTCCCACATTCCAAAAACATGCATGGCAGGCTGATTGAACACTCTAAAATTGTCCCTAGGTGTGAGTGTGGGCGCAAATGGTTGTTTGTTTCTGTGTGCCCTGCGATTGGCTGGCAACCAGTTCAGGGTGTCCCCCGCCTACTGCCCGAAGACAGCTTGGATAGGCTCTTGCATAGCCACGACCTTTGTGAGGATTAAGCGGTTTGAAAAATGAATGAATAAATGAATGATTTTCTAAATGTTTTGAACAATCACGTGGGTGGGTAAAAGAGAATATAGTTTTTAACCTGGATTTTAAAAAACTGACGTAATTATTCTGTTCTAAATCTATATTCAATCATATTATTGACTCGGATAATAAAGGATCCCAGCAAATTGGGAGGGGGGGGGTTGGAGGGGGTGTATTAACTCTGACCTAGACATGATCAGTTATCCAATAGCTGCAATTTCATCTTTGTACTAATGCGCAACTCAAAGCTGCAAAATGATTCTCAGTAGAGTGAAAAACAGTTCAATTTGCCCCACCCGTGAATAATACTCAATACAGGGGTCTGCAAAGCACGTCAACCATTATAAGCATAACAAATGGTCGCACTTCTGCCCGGAGCGAAGAATTTACCGCTTCGGATTGTTCAATATATTAGAAAGTTGCTCATGAATTCCAACGCGGTGTCCTGTCAGCCAACATGAAAAATGCTAGTCAGGATATATAGAATATTCCTTATTCTAATCATCTTGCATTTTTGATTAATGTATGGAGCAAAACACATTTTCTCTCGGATGATTACAAAAAGTCAGGTGATGAGCAGTAAATCCTTACTACTGTTTATTTATTTATGTATGTATTTTAGAATTGGTCTTTCTATCGCAGCGCCATGATGTTTTACTTTAGGGGCTACGCTTCAGTCAGAAACCATGGCTATTCCCATTTTCATTTCCCTAGCCCTCTGTTTCTGGTTCTCGTGCTTCTTTTGTGTGTGGCAGAAAGTGGCGATGCACCGAAGTGGAGTTGGCATTAACTGAATAGAAAGCATCATTGGTACTGCGCGCATATGATAGTTTTGCACAAATTAACATCAGTGTACCGACACTCAGTACATCAGGAAAAATAAATAAATAAAGGTGCTCGGTCGTATTTCGGGAAGACTGCCATCATCCCCAAGTTGCACTGTAAACAAATGATGCCAGTAAAAGGACGGGTCTCTCATGTTTTAAGAAACCACAGGGGAAATCATCCACAACAATGGATGCAAATTCAGCAGAGCCACGCTGGGCTTGAGCTGAGAGCAAATTTGAGGGACGGCAGATCACTTATCAAGGAGGCAGCGGTCATGCAATGAGGCCGCCACACATTTATTGACTGTGCGGAGATTAGCCGGCTCGGAATCCCCAATCCTGGGTACCCAGTGGGCGTCGTGATTCAAGATGATTCATTATTTTTGTATGAAATTGCCTCCAATTTTAAAGTCCAAAAGAGTGCACCTGGAAGTGCAAAATCCTCTCTGGGCGAATAAGGTTAACGATTTTCTATCTGTCCTCCATTATCCACTAGGTGCCGTTGGGATGTATCAAAAAAGGAGATGATCAAATAAGTTTTGGCTCAACGAGCTTGGAGTCAAGGTGTAAAGAAAGGGCAAAAGTTATCTACGTTGCTAAGATGTAACAATATAGTTGGTTTTTCACAATCTTTTGAATGTGCGTCGCAGCTAAAACTGCATCTAAATTGGAGCACAATGGGAAACCAAAGTCCTCCATTTCCTGAATCTCCATATTTGTGACTGATCTGACTGTCTGTGAATAAATTAAGACGGGTAAACGGATTGATTATGCAGGTTTCTCATTTGCCTTTTTCGGTGGGCAGACGCATACTGTTTCAGTATCCGACATTTACACCAGAATTTAGAAGTCTCCTTCTTCCACTAACTTACGTGGTATTGTGGTTTATTCAGCATCATCCTGAGCACTAATTAACAAAGAGCAACCGAAATAATATTCCTGCCCTCACTTGTCTTTGAGCTTGCCCTGTTACTTTAAGGTGCTTGTTTCACTGAGCAGCAAATGCTTGAAACGGCAGGCAACTCTTCAGACCTATGTTGGCGGAAAATCAGAGGGGGTCGCCTCTGTCTTTAGCAGCATTTAGCAACTTTTAGCGATGCTTACAGACAACGTGCGGATGTTTGTGAAAGTATTTGCGAAGGACAGACTTTTAGTGTTTGCCAAATGCTGCCATTTGTGAAGTGTGAGGAATTTACTGCCAGCATACAGCGCTCGCATCTCAAGTTTGCACTCGCCAGTCAAAGTGAAACAATCATCAGAATGATGGATCGTATCTTGGAAAAACTGATGTCACGTTGCTCAAATCTCCAGGCGCCACTGTATGCCTACATTCTAACGTCATGTTCAATAATTCTTCATTTAGCTTTTGTGTTTTAATCAGAAGCGGTTTTACAGAATGGCAAGGAGTGGCAGATACCGCCTTTACCAAATGTCTTCCTATCCCAGTTGCCACTGCTACTATTGGCAATAATTCAATACTAAACATAACATTTTATGATAAATGCTCTTCATGTTGTTTTCACAGTGTGGATGAAAATGAAAATTTTTGAATTTACCTCCACTCCGGCATCCCCTTCTTTCAAGAAGAAATGGACGCATCCACCAATTAAGCAAAACAAAAAGTCAAGTGCATTTTAACTTGACCATCCCAGGCGGAACAGAATGGTAAGCTTTTAGATATTTTGAGTCCACAGTCTTGTCTATGTTTGATATGTTCAGATGGTCTGTTAAGTGTGACAGCTTATGGGAAGTGGTAGTTAGCAACAGTCTTTTCAGAGGTTGCGGGTTTATTGAGTTGCTTTCTGGTGTGCCTAATTGCTACACTTGTGAACAGTGGTGAATTCACAAACTCAGAAATCGGAAATGACCAAAGTAACAGAGTTGAAGGAACAGAATGTTGAATACAACCGCTCCACTCCACAGCAACACATAACAATAAAACATCTAAAACCCGGGTTGTTCTATACTTTATTACAGTGCTTTAAAAAGTTCCTTCAAATCTTTAAAGTTTCTTTTAAGGGCGTATGCCTCATTTTGATTTTGTTGTTTTGTTCATCAATGTAGTGCTTTTAAATTATACATATTGGTGAAGCAAAGCAAAACCTATTAGTTAAATAAATGACACAGAAAACCAAAATTAAAAAAAACTGGTTCCGGCCTTCCCATATGGGGTTTGCATGTTCTCTCCGTGCCTGCCTGGGTTTTCTCTGGGTACTCAGATTTCCCCTCACATTCCAAAAACATGCATGGCAGGTTGATTGGCCACTTGAAATTGTCCCTGGGTGTGACTGTGAGCATGAATGGGGGTTTTTTCCCATCTATTTGTGCCCTGCAATTGGCTGGCAACCAGTTCAGAAACTAGATGAATGGATGGATGAATTCACTGTGTTCTGCAAATGCCTCACACCTGCCAGGAGTGAAATATGCTTACAACTACTACTTTTTGTTTTTATAGATAACTTCATAGCATTAAGTTGCTGGTTCCTTTTTAAAATGCATTTACAGCTAAAATGTGAAGGTCACAGCATCACCTTCAATTTAAGCAGCATCCTCATTTGTATAAGCATGTCAGGAATGCTGGGACGAACGTGTGCATGTGCATTTGTGTGTGTAGGAAGATTATAAACTCAGCTTTCCCAAATGAATCTCCTACCAAATCCTCTCCATTCCAAGTAAAATTGTCTAGTGGTTATAATAATTGCAAAAAAAAGAAAATATTCAATATATGTTGTGGCTGAGCAGGATTGTTTGACTTGACTCGTGACCTGCTTAACCCAAGTGATGACTCAACTTGCAGTTGAGTGACACGACTTGAGTTGCTTGATTTTTGCCACAACTTGGGACGAGGGTGAAACATTGGAGGCTAAAAGCCTATATTTACTGAGGACATGCACAGATGACCTCGTCCCATCTCAGATATTTGACTTCTGTGTCAATGCTGCAAAGAATGAAGCATGCATACAATTCAAGCTCCAGCACGTTTGGTTTGCACATTCAATAACACGGTAATTTCGGCCACATTTGCATCAAGTGATCGACTCCTAAATCTTGACCTGATGAAGAGCTTGTTCTCCTTATTGATGTAAGATATACCATTTAATGATGTCAGTTCTGCAGCACAAGTTGCCATGGCGACATGCTCTGCGGAAAAGTGAACAAGCCTAGTGATGAGAGGGATCCCAAGGTACAGCTACTTTAATAACCGCTTCTTGTATAACCAATCATTCATGTGACCTTGTGCTCATCTCGTCCTGTTTGCTATTTGTTCGCCACCTCACCCCAAGCAATATATTTGGGTAAGACATGCCTTTGCAGCCTAGATGTGGCAAATGTTGGGAGAAAGAGATCAAAATAATCAGCTTCGTAAAGCAATATGCCTTGAAAGTTGTGCCTTTATAACATCACTCGCCTTCTCAATCAATATAAAGATTGACCAAGAGCTGACCTATTCCCCCTTTAAGAGAGCCCCATTGAAGAAGCCGTGAAGAGCAGTAAGTTCCCAACAGCTCGAGAAAGATTGAACCGCGCCAGGGGCCAAGGTGACAATTGGCGGTGGGGTCTGCAGCCTGGACAAATATGGACCTCTTGAGACAGTCTGGATGAGTCAATCCTTCATTTCTACAGCCGGTAGAAAGGAGAGGATAATTGGTGCCTCTCATGGCTGCCTTGAATTGCTTTGGGAGATGGAGAACAGTCATAAAGTCAAGAGTAACTAAGCACCTTGACTCTGACAAAAGCCCAGTGGTACTTTTAGGACATGTTGTTTCCATACCTATAATCTCAAAATGACACCATTATGTGCGACATCTGCTTGTCAATCTGTATTCATACTGTGAGTCCTCACTTCCAATGTTTTTCACATTATCGCAGACAGGTGGTGAGCGAGTCCGCTGTGTCTCCTCTTCGCTTAGTGTTTTATCCGTGTGTAGGTGTGTCATTTGGATGAATTTGCTGACGTGACTATTGGTGGCTGATAGTACTGTGCTCCTGGTCTCATTTTTCATTAAAAAAGAAAAAAAAGACATTGCAACATGCTTGAAGCACAGCTGCTAGTTGGCCACATGGGACAATAGGTGATGATGACCTGTTGATATTAGCGAGGCGGCTGTGTTGTTGCAAAAACACGTGACTGGCGATTAATCACAGGGGTCGAGTTGGGTCAAAAATAAATAATTTTGGGTCACATTTGAGGGTGGCCCGGTGATCGACCCTGCACCTCCGCAGGGTGAGGCCGACAGCGTGAACCAGTCGACCACCGGGCCGCCAGTATTTAGTCTAGTGATTCATTTTTAAATGTCTGTGGTAGGTTTCGTAAAATGTACATTTATCAGCTCATGAAAATAGATTTTTTTTTTGGGAGATTCCACTATGATATTTCTTACAAGCGGTGGTGCTCACTTTCCACTGTTTTTATTTTGTCTGTTTTATTAGGATTTTTTTTTGGGGGGCAAAGAGTGGGGCCTTGCAAATTCTCAAACTAAAAAATATTGAAGTGATGAAAACCACAATATTTATGACAATGACATTCTATGTGCATTTTGTCTAATTGAGGACGTTTTTGGGTTTCACACTTTTAATGAGTGGTGCAGTTAAGTGATGTCTGCAGCATTGTTGGCAGGAGTAATTATGTGCTCTTTTTTTGGTTCCTGGTTAGTCAAAAAAAAGAGTGACCATCACTCTCCATTAGCCCCCTGTGTTGTGGCAGCCTTCCTCTTTGTTTAGCAAATAAAATGCCTTTCCACCTGAGTGCTGGAGACAAATGGAGATGTGGAGGGGAGGGGGTGATGTCTATGCTACATTATGGGATGCAGGAGAAAAAAAAAAGGTGAGCAGTCAACCTTGTGGTTTTGGACAGCAAACTATTTATTGGGAGGCATGATGACTAAAAACAAACAAACAAACAAACAAAATGGCCGGTTCTTTTATATATGGCATTTCCCTGATAAAAGGTCTGTCGAACATTTTGAACATCAGACCAAAGGGTGTCCCATATGTTAAATAGATTCTGCTGAAAAAGATGTGATTGATGCCATCACATGCACAGATTAGCTTGGCATCGCCCACCACCTGGATCCTGGCAGTATCATGAGAAATGATTGGCAGGAGTAGTTATGAACATCAATCATCATTTGCTGCCGCCCATTAAGACTCTGTGTATAATTGCGCCTGCGTAAGGTCAAAATTATGCTAACATTCCATTGGAATGGAAAGACTAATAGCCATGGCCCATGCCAATTACACTGTGTGGCATGCCTGTCCGCATGCACTACTTGTGTGCATGTGTCAATGCAAATTACGTTTCACTTGTAGCATGATTAATTCTTTCTGTTGGGGGGCTAATAAGAGTAATTTGGCCATACGGAATGGCTCTAACTTACCCCAAGTTAAATGGCATTTGGATTTTATGATGCACCTTGTTTCTCTCAAGCCTGTTCGGGGATGAAGGAGCTGTGTAGGTCAAAGGCGGTACAAAGTGTGTACGTCTATATTTAGCAAGAAGCGTCTTCTTAGCCCTGTCCTGTCATTCAGCGAGGAAGTTTGAATGCTCTTGATGCTAATAGTCTCATTTCCTCCTTCCCTGCAACTTTAACTAATTCCACAAGATGAAGCAAAGCCCAGAGGCCTTGTTAGAGAAGGTGAATGCACAAATGAATTTCAATATAAATGGTTCTATCAAGTCCATTTTCGATAGGGCGAGTGTAATATTGTTTCGAGCCACAGCTGTGTGATGATAACAAAGCAGAAGGGCAAAAGCAACGGCCTGGCCGAATATAGGAAGTGGTTGCACATAATTGGGATTCAGTCTTTGGAAGAGGGAAGCTGGAGAAGCGTTTGACAAGATTATTTCATTCAATTGCCAAATTCATGTCAGAAAAAAAAATCTGGAAAAAAACCCAAAACAAACAAAACATTTGTGCACGCACTGAGCCAACAATTCTTTTACTTTGAATATGCACATCTGGTTCGATATTTCTTTTGAATCAACATCATTCTAATGTTGCTACCCACTCAAAAACCGACTATGAACCACTTTATTTTGTGTAGCTTATCCATCATTACACAAACAATAATTACGAGACAATCTAAGCATCAGATTATAATGTTGTAAACAGACTTGTAGGAGGTTTCATAGCAGAATGTGTACAGTTTGGGCGCGGAGTTGCCACGTACCTGACTTATCCGGCAATTGGATAACAGAAAGTCTACGCTCTGTGTAGAATTGCCATTTTTGTGCAGGGGCAATGGTCTAGTTCAGCGTGTTTGTGAATGTGGTAGACACGCCACGTCTCACAGGGCATTGCTGCCTCGCCTCCCCCTCCAGCCCATCTGCAAATTTGATACAAAAAAGGAGACAAAATTTTAGACAGGCAAAAAAATCGGTGTATTTTACAGCGAAGGTGTTTTAACACAATTTTGGTATATTTGATCGCGGCGCAGACAAAAAAAAATCAGTGCTCTGCAGACGTGTGTGTTTGATGTCACCAGATATCATTCAGAAATATGACACCAGTGTGGAACAATTCCCCGAATCACTGTAGAATTCAATCCATGAAAGTAATCCTATAATTATCCTCTTAGAACTACTTTAATAGCACCCCTGTCACTATTGGACATTAGACACATGGACATACGATCGGGGGTGCGAAGAAAAATCCAAATGCCCATGTCACATGCACAGCTGACTACAAGGGGAGATCTTATAGTTTACCTGCCAATGTCATACACGGACCCCATGAAGTCTATTTCTGTTTCTGCAATCTCAAGCACGGCATACCCGGGTGTACTACACTCCGACCGCCCTGATTTTGATGCAAATGACACAAAGGTGCAAAGGCCCCATTATGCCCAATTCTACCTGTCGAGCAAAATACCAACCGAAAGAAAACTCCCCCCTTGCGCACAGTTAAACTGCGCTTTACACTAGACCTGCGCTGGAAAGGAAAATAGGCCTCCAGGTGTTTGTGAACCTAGATTCGATTCTTGTGTTCCGAACTTGAAAATATATGGATCAAAGTGATATCAATGCTGTCAAAATGTATCTTATTTACGGGCTGATACATGTAGCACATTTGGTGACCTTATTTGACCAGCGTGTATCAATAATACTGAGTAAAATGAGATGACATACTGATGGTCTACAAAACGAAGTACTGTACTGGAAACTGTGATGGGCAGTGGTGTATGCTCAGACTGGTCGCCAATCAATCACAGGACACATGGTAACACATCCATACATCTGAAAACTGTGTCTTTAATTAACGTCTCATACATTTTTCCATAATATGGGAGGAAGCCAGTGTACATATGGGGCGGGGGGGCAAAACAAACATGGGCAGAACACGTCACAAACTCAACTCATGATGAGATTCGGCAGGAACCTGACTGTGAGGCATGTTTTCAATTTTTATCTCTCAGTATGTCATGAATAAAAACACAATTTTCTTGGACCGAAAGAAGCGCTGCAGTGCAACTTGTAAGACATGTTGGGTTGGGTGAATGTGGGAAAAATAATTTTTGAGTTATTTTTGAGTGATCTCGAAATCATGATAACTAACTTATTGGGCTTTAACTCACTTTATTTAGTTATTTAATCATTATCCTACCAAAAATCAACTTCAAGTATAACTTAAAGACAATCAAAAGATACAGTTGTAACAAAATAAATGTAAATATACTGTACAATAGCAAAAATAAATAAAAACATACAAATGTTTTCTTTTCCTGTTGTGCAGACCTTGGCCTCTTTCGGACAATGCCGTGCCGTGAAGACAAAAAACATAAAATGAGAAAGCTGCAATTGAGCTTTATTAATATAAATAGTTTTTCACAGATTAGGGAGAAAATATGCCTGTATGTGTTCCTATAGACTTTGTCTGCGAATATTTATTTTTTGATGAAATATCACTTCCGGAACTCAATGAGAATTTTCTTTCTGTCAATGGGATTATATATTGTATGCTACCGTCAGCGCTGTCGATGTTTCTAAAACAAAGTATGTCTCGTTTTTAAATGAGTTGAACTCAGAGCTAGCAAGGCCAAACACATGTTCTCACAGGAATAAGGTCTCATTCATCCTTCAGCATGACACTTAATCCATGAAGCCAGCCCTCAAAGCCTTGATAAAAATACACAGATACATATATCACGTTTTCTTTGGAAGACTGTAAACAAGTTGAAGTTTAATGCAATGAGTGTTTTGCATTAAAAAAAAAAAATCAAAATTAGAGGCGCCATCAAGAGATGTAACAAAACCTTGACTAGTTTCCAGCAGATGCAATACTGTATAGCAAATTTGTAACCGGGTCAATCTAATGAGTCTGACATCAAGACAGTGCACGCCACTTGCTTCCTGGCTTTCAACCAATAACAAGCCACCCTCTTATCCATACATTCATAGGTACTGTACCTTCAAGGTCACTGTGAACATCAAACATTCAATAATGCTAATACAGTACTTATTGCTTGCAACCATGTACCCAGCCTGTTACAACATTGGTTGTTGTTAGTGATTTTATGCTTCTTTCACGATTGGTATTAATCAATACCTTAATTGCTATCGATATCTAAGTTAAAACATCAACAAGAAAAAGTCACGCGGTCACGCAATGCCTACCAGACCCAATAGAGGACTCTTGATTTGAGGAAGCATTATCTCGCTCTCATCAAGGCGTTGTGCCTGGCTATACCAAATGAGATTTTGAAAACAAAAGGTTGCAACAGCTTCCAAAGATGATGGCAAACGTTATGACAGGAAACTCATGTTTATTTGCAACAAAGGACACTGAATGGACATTGCAACAAACCGAGAAACAAATGCTGCGCATGTGCGCTGGCTCGCTGTACTTTGTCCCCCTGCCCTTCTTTCATTTCACTGTCTTCTGCATTTAAAAAATGCTCGATGTCTGAGAATGTTTGCAAGTATTTATTTTTGTTGTTGTTGGTGAGAGATTCTTTTCATACTATTCATAGTGCAAGCACGCATTGTGTATCCAGTCGTTGAATCCATTTTAAAATGCACTAAACTTTTACAGATGAAATGTTAAGGCCACAGTGTTGCCTTCAATTTAAATTGCAACCTCATTTACATACTGGCAATGCTGGTACCAGCTGCAAAGTTTAATTAAATTTGAAGGTGCTATATTTTTTCTTTCTGTTTAATTTGTATGTAGTTTAAAGGATCCGGGCTGGAAAATAATAATGGGGATGTAAGAGCAGCTGCTGCTGGAGCGACATTCTGCAACTTACATATTATCCGATTAGTTGACAAATTGCGACTACAATTGATGACTCGATGACTCGAAAATGATCATTTGTGGCAGTCCCAGTTGAGAATTGTTTTTGCATTGCTTACACAGACTGGATTGGTGCTCACCATTCAGCAAAGATATTCACATGACATATGTAACATTTGCAGAGGAATGCATTTGTGTGCATGTGCTGTCTGTTGTCTGTTTAAGAGGAAGGACATTTCATCTGTGCTGTATGTTTGCCAATAAAGTTGTACTTGATACTTGATGTGCGGGGATTATAATCTCGGCTCTCCCAACTGAACCACTTGCCACCCCAGGTAAAACTGTCTCGACTCCCAATTCAGCCAATAAAACTCATCATGGACAGCCTATCTCATCTTTACCATAATCTGGAATCTCTGCCTCTTTTCTCCCTGCGCTAACCTATGCAGCCCCCGAGCTTAGTCATAACTCCCCACAGATTGCGTCGCCATGGAAACACCTGTCCTATTTGACAAAATGGGAGTTCTTGCAAACCGTGTGAGATCTTTGTTTCCCCTTATCTACATATTGTATTTATCTTGAAAAACACTGGCAAGAGGAGACAAATTCTACTAACCAGATACTCACCAAGGGTGCAGAATAATTTTCACTTATAAGTAATTGTCTAGAATGATATCAGTATGCATTAATAAGGTGAATTTCACAGAACAGTTAATCCTTTCCATGTCCATATGTATGATTTGCACCCAAAATGTTGTCCTGAAGGAGAAATTAAGACAAACTTGCTCTTTTAATTCTGGAATCCAGTTGCAGCTGTAGAAGTCATTTTTTTTGCACGAATTAGCAAAAATCATCCGGTTTGCATAACACTCAGGAATCAGTAGTTTTATTTTCTTATTTTATGCTTTTGAACTCGGAAGCTCGACGTAGGGTACGTCCTCCACCGCGTTGTTTACATTGCAGAATTTGTCCACTACTATCAGCTAAGTGGAAAGTGCACGAAAGGAAGACGGCGGTGGGAAGGAAATAAAAAAAACAACAACAAAAAAAACTTGCTGCCCCAATGTAACTTTGATTTGTTGGTATTTGCCATGAATAATGCACCTTCCACAAACACTGTATGTGCTAGCATCACAGAGTGAGCCGGCAACAGGCTAAATAATGGAGCACCCTCAAAATACACCTTGTTCTAAATTTATACGAGGTTACGTTAGGAACCAGAAAAGAAATGTTGTTTTTGCTCATCTTCTCCATTCACTCTTGGTCTTGCTGGCCAACAGGGTTACGGCCCGTTAATTAAACTAGCAGGAAATGGACTTCATGAAATGTTAATTAGGCTGTTAATAAAACTGAGGTGGGCTGTATAGGGGCTGAACTGATAAAGTAGAGCTGCGTGTGTACGTGCATCTTCGTGTGCTTCGGGCAGATGGAGATAATGAGCACAGTCAGTTTAAATATGGAGAATATTGGACCTGTGTCAGGACTTCACACGGAGCCTTGAAATAATGCGCCAGGTTCAATCAAATACACAAAATAATCAAAGTGCAAAAGCTTTGTGCTGACTTGAATCTCAAATAGAAACAAGGGTTGACAATGGAAAAGTATTTTGGGTTTGCAAAGTTGTAATGTTTTCTTTTTAATTAAAGGAATCGAATTTGAGATGCATGTTGCTGCTGGGTTCTGCCGCTGGGTTGGCGGTAACCCACTTCTACATTTTTGGATGAGTCTTGTCCTCGTATTTCTTTTGTAATGTGAGCAACAATGGACAACCTCTGCCACCCTCATTGAAGGCATACTTGAAATGATGCTGCCGTCGCATGAATAAAAGAGAACATGCAGGTGATTATACAAAAGTGTGAAATTAGGTCAGTCGGTTTGATCAGGAATTCAAAACCCTTTTCCCTAAATGTTGTTAGAAATTCAATTGAATTCGATTTCAAAGGAACATTTCGACACTGAGCATCAGCATCATTGCTCAGTGTCCTGATGCGGTTGCATGAAAATGTACAGTCGCAGTCAAAGATGCAATGCGACCTTTTTTCTTGTCTCGTTTGTGTTTGTTCCCTTTCTACTGGAGGCACTTGTTCCGAGTGCCAAAACACAATGCTCCTGCAGTCGTACTCACAGGTGGATTACATTAGCCTCTGCCGTTTGAAAGATGGATGAATATGATGTGATCTTGCTCCCTCTGCAGAACTTTTTAGGTTCTTTCAAACTCTGTGTGTGTGTGTGTGTGTGTGTGTGTGTGTGTGTGTGTGTGTGTGTGTGCGCGCGTGTGTGCGCGCGTGTTTACACGTCAAGCTGTGCCAAATAAAAGATTAAACAATTCACTGCTTTAGTTGAGCATGTTTAAATGAGACTGATGACTCGAGGGATGGGAAACAAAAATGGCTATTTCAGTTAAGTCGACCACAAAAATTGGTTTAAACTATAATTAATCATTTTTTAAATACAGGTATATTTGCAACACCTAGAAAAATGTTTGTCCACTTCCGTACTTAAACCATTTGTGACTGTGGGACGCACTCTTTCCACAACAAATGGAGTAAGAAGAATAGGTTGATGCCCATGGTTTCGGGTCGCTTTATCCCCCCTCCAATCCCCCAGTCCCCTATTCTCAAAAAGGACAAAAATAAAGTTTTATGCAATTCCTGCAAAGCGGAGCTGGTGGAGGTTGGAGACAGGAGCATAACAAGACAGGCGGGTCAGGGGATGCCTACTACTACACCGAAAACAGAAGACAATAGATAAACTTAGAAATAGTGAAGTCATCAAATTTAGGCTTTCATCAATTTCAAAATATTCAATAATCGCAACCTGAAAGTTATACCTTCAAGTCATGTTATTTATCAAGACAAAGCAAACCCATAATTTTTTGGAGTTCCTAATTTCAAATAAATTGGAATAATGGCATCATATAAAGAACATATGAAAATATTGTTTCCATTTATGTGATCATGACCATACATCAACGTGGGCAAACATCATTTGTAGATGTGTGCTTATCACCGTCAGACCGCACATCCAGCATTAATACAGTTCACAGAAAACCCCACTTACAAGCCGCTGAACTGCAGTGACGGTGCCCTTGATGATGGCTGTCCATTCATTAGCTCTGCTTCAAATAATTTCCCATCTTAATTTAGAATAAACTGCCTCAGGCAGGAGTTCCCAACCAAGGAAAGAGCCTCCCCAAAGTGTTTTCACAAAATTGGGGTCATGGTGTTCAGTATTTATCATGTCTTTACAATCTGGACGGACGGAAAAGTCAAAGTATCTCTTTTTCCTTGCAGGTCCATTCAAGGACACTAGATGCCGGCGTGGGTGGAACGTATTACAAATAAGATGTATTAAATATTCACCCGAGCACATGTCTTGAAAAGCATAGCGTGAATAATTCAGGAGAGGTTGAAGAGACATGTCTGCTGGAACATCACCTATCTTCAGGTATGTTTTGTTGGAGTTTGAATGCTGTTTGTGTTTTAAGACATTTATTTTTAACAGCAGCACAGATTTGCTTCCCCATGCACTCTTGACTTCCCAAATATGAAAGTGGGTCAGCTGAAAGGGAAACATGATTCAATTTTAAAATGAATTCCTTCATCCAATTCAACATGCGGAGTGGTTCAACAATGCGAGGATTATTTTCTTTTTAATCTTTGGGATCAGTGGGAGAGTGGGATCGCATCATTTTTTCGGAGATGGCTCTCCAGTTATGCATGTCTGGATCTCTTCACAGTGTGGGGTCCACCTGGATTAACAAAATCAACTCAAGTTTCCAGTCAATCACACTCGGTTGGCCCTTGGGGGCTCAAATAGTGCCCCTGGCGTCTGCTTATGGCAGCCAAATGGTGATTATCATTCCGGCTGAAAGATGAGCAGTTCAGCTGGAGGCTGAGCCGAAGGGGTGAACAATATCAGATCGACAAAAGGGACAGTTCAATACTTGTGCCACAGATTTGTCGCTGGAACTTAAAACAAATCGGGTAAAAAAATATATATATATATCAATGCCTGTGTGTTTTAGATTCTTGTGGCTTAACTACTACGTTCCATTCAGAATTTGAAAGCAGGTTGAGCCACAAGAACACCAGTGAGAGGCTAAAACATTGTGTTTGTGCAACAAAGCCACAATTTGGAGTCAGTGGGAAATGTCGACCTCTTGGTTTTACATTCCCCAGCCAAATGAGGTGCGGGGGTAGTGCGACCAATGAACGTTTAAACTGGAGTTGAGAATGGCAGCAGTAGATTGCATGCTCCGGTATTGTTAATTTGCATCTTTTCTTGCACATCTTAAACTAAAATATGTCATCATAGATGCGGCGTGCAAATATGTGATTCCAAGTGGTTTAGTGTGATGGAGTGAAATGCAACATTAAAATTGAACAGTGTAGCAAGAAATGTTGACAGGGATCAGGTTTTTGCCTTGCTAAAATATTCTCTTCAACTAACTTGGGCTGCAAAATAATTTATGGCCCTGCTGTTTTTTTTTCAATCATTTCCGTGCTATGATAATGCTCCAAAAATATTACATAAATCATTTTGTGATCCTCTTATTTGTCATCGATCCCTCCAAAATGACCTATGAATACATCACTGTTGACATGTAATATTTTTATTTTATTTATTTATTTATTTTATTTACCTCTACATTAATTTTTGCATTCCTTTCAGTAGATAAGTAACAAAACTGAAATGTGTTGCTTTATCAGATATATGTCAGTATTGAAATGCATGTTCGCTGGCGTAGATGTGAGGCTTTCCGCCTGTGTAAGGTCATGCTGGATCAGCTTTAGCGATTTGGATTACACACTTTTGGGTGATTAAAACGCCCGTGTTGGGATTAAAGGCCGAATCAGTTCGCCGTGTGAGCGCAGTTCTTGCTAGAGTTGATCTCATTTCCTTGGTTCTGTCCATTTTTTCTCATTCTGGGTTTGTACGTGTTTAAAATGGAGCTCCTTGCTGCGGTATCTTTTTGTGTCTTGCTGGACCATCAAATTTCACATTGAGACATAAGCATACATTTTCTCCAACCCTCGATCTACCACATCTTTACAGACTCTTTTCATTGGATTGAAGCGGAAGCCAAGTCTAGCATTTTCTTTCCAATACATTCTATGTGCCCCCACTAGTCGAAACACAGCATTTTGATTAATATTGGACCCATGAAATAACAATTACCGGTAAACGGAATTAACCACCCGTTTTCAGCCATCCAAGTCAGCTAGCATTTTATTTATGCGGCATTGCCCCTGCTGTCGACTGAAATTGACATCAAAGTGCCCACAGGCTCGCATTGAGAATGTCACGGCTCACATGTTTTGTGGGTTTGGTCGAGTGGCGCTTGTAATTCGAGCCTGTGGGCATTTTGACATCAATTTCAGTCGACAGCAGGAGTATCAACCTCCTTCGATGGGAGGGGTGGGGGGGTGGAATGGTTAGATTATTCATCTTAAATCCTACTCCACAAATGCAATATTAATCGGAATCCCATGTTAGACTTGTGGGGCACGTAGAACATATTATTGCAAGGAAAATAGTATTTAGAGTGAAAGTCAGTTCTTTCCAAGAATATGTTTTAGGCGACCCCACTCTGAGCCATGATTGGTTGTCACCTGAGCCCGAAGCAACTGTGATCTCATTTTTGACTTTACTTCCCTTTTAGCTGGATTTCTACTTTAATGGCCAGTGGAACCGTCCCTGACAGAAGATGGCAAATGCATACATATGAAGGATGACACTCAATAATGAGGATGAAAGCTGACTGGCCACGAGGTGACCATGCAACGGCTTGGCCTTTTCACGCCAAGAACTAATTTCTCCTCAGCAGTCCTCATCAGACATTTTGCAATAACCTATCATCCTTTTCTTTCCTTCACTTGCAGCTGCCGTCTTTTAAGCGAATCAATGTCCATTGAATGAAGTCCTGCGATTCAAGGAGCACCATCACCTTGAGTCAGTGAGTGGCATGATTTTCATTTTCACAGGAGGGGGTTCTGCCCATTCTCTGAGTATGTTCTTTTGAATGTAAAAGATGAATGCATTTCACAGATAACGCTCCCGTTCACACACGCACGCACGCAAGCACGCACACACACACAAACAACTGAGTGAATGCTTGTGTCATGACATTGTGTTGTTTTACGTTGTATTAAAAATGACATATTATTCTACAAATGAATGTATCATCCTCGTTAACAGCCCCATCAGTGAATGAATGAAATTGGGCTCAAAAGATGACCTTATCCGAGTGCTGTGATGTCATCCCTAAATGTCCCAGGCAAACTAAACTACATTTCTCGAGCATTGCTGTTTTCAACATCAAATAGCTTTTCAATCACAAAGCTCCTTTCGTGATCAGAACCAGCACTAGCGCGAATGCTTTCACAGACGCTTTCACAGACGCAGCTATCCTGTGTTTACAAATGTCAGAAGTGGGGCTAGAGATATTTGTGGATAGATCGTGACAATTCCCATACCTTAACAAATTCAAGGTCACATAGGGTGACCAAGATTTTCAAAACTAAAAACTTGGACATGACAATTTCTCTGAAAACCAAATATACAATAATTTCCCACCAGGAGGTATTTCTCGCACACTTAATACAAGTCAATCTGGTTCCCGGTGCTTGAGTTATTTTAGTTCATGCTAAATTCTTTCTTGGTTGACAGTTGAACAGCACTGAACAACTCAATGCACTTCCCATTATCCAACCTTTTTTACTTGTTCACGGCAGCTATTGCGAGCTGAATGTTCACCTGGACCGGCGTAAAAGTGGGACAAAACCTGGCGAAATCTGCTGCAACTCTGGAAACGAGGCTCAAAACCAGGACTTTTCCAGCTAAACTTGGACCTCTGTTCGCTCTATAGTCACAGTGTGTGTGTGTGTGTGTGTGCGCGCGCGCGTGTGCTTGTGTGTAGGGAGAATAGGAATAGGTTTCATTGGATACACTCCGAAAAATCATGTTTAATTGGAACAAAATTGTAGTCTCTAGCTGGGAAGTCAGCCAACACTTGGTTCATGATCTCAGTGAGTCCTAATGGAGGGATCTCTGAAAGGCTCCGAGTGCAATATTAACTGACTGAAGCTTGCTAAAGCAGCACAGCAAATAAAATGAAACTCTCGTATCCAACCAAGCATTATAAAACCACTGTAAATGGAGTCCCAAGAAAGTTGGATGAAGGATGAGATCCTGCATTATTTAGATGGTTCCCTCCTCCAACACACCTGATTCTAATTTTCAGGATTGTTATCAGGCATTACTGAATGTATCAACTTGATAGTGAAGATCTCACATCATCGTTTGATATCTTGGACTATTAGGATGGTATGAGATTTATAGGCCCTAGCACATCAGAATTCTATTTTTTCCAATGTTTCATGCATAGCACAAGTCAAAACGAGTCTGTGAGATGGTTTAAGTTTGACATCTGTGCGATTTGTCATTTGCATGGAAAACCCCCTGAAAGGAAAAGACTTCCAACAATGGGGAAAGTGTTACGTTACTGTCTCCATTGAAAAGGAACGAACTATCTCCCATTCATCATTTACAACTCGGAAATTGAAAAACGGAAAAAAGAAGCATTCTCTCAACTTTCATGATGTGTTTATAATTCACAAAACTCAGGAAATAAAACACAACCGTATTCACGTTGACATTTGAAGAGATTCTTCGGTTGCATTCAGGTGTATTTGGAACATTATTTTTTTTCTAATATTGTAAGTCAGAGCTAATTATTTTCACTTGTTTTTTTTTTGTAGACTCGTCACACACTCACTCATCATCACTCATTCATCATTTTCAGAACTATCGCAATCATCATCACCTTCCATTATTTGTAAATCGATGTATTCACTTGCAAGGCATCTCAAGTAAAGGACACTGGATCGCATCTTTCTGCCCGTGCTATGAAAATGAAACACTTGTGAATTTGTTCATATACCTGTATACTATCATAATAACTAGTGCGTTACAAGGCAACGATCATGACAGGCAGTGCAAAGGGGCTGGGCTGCCCACAGCAGAGGAGAAAGCACATACCTGCCGCCAGTACCACGTTGCTGTCATTAATATTTGATGTCTTTTATTTTGTTTATTTTTGTTAAATTCAGTGTTCATGTTTGTGTGTGACAAACGCATGGGAAAATACCGAACGGGACGCAACCTTTAATTCCCAAATAAAGGACAATTCCGTATTTTACGGGATGGGTGGCAACCTTATTGCCAGCCAATTGCAAGGCCGGAGACGGAAACGAACCATGCACCTCTGCACTGTGAGGCGGACATGCTAACCAGACCATGCTGCCGACCTCAGACAAGAATTCAAATAACAATTTGTCTCTCTCTATCAATGTGAACGCTGCAACATTGTCACTGCCGTGGTATCTGGATCATTGGTGCAGTTATAATCCTCCTTTTTTTTCTGTTTGGATAAAAACAATGAATTGGGCAAATTAAAGGGGCATTTGAGCAACCGAAACTTTGAAATTAAAGAGATGTAATATTTATTGGTCATGGCTGATGTCATAGGGTCATCCTCATCTGCTTGTCCTCGGGGTTAAACTCACCCATCAAACTGAGCCGGCAGAGTGGAAAGTAATATCGTAGAGTGCTAACATTTGGCTTGTTGGCCTGGCAAGCCTGGGTTGGCATTTAGTGACATTTGCCTTACTGGACAAATGCATTCAGAGGGTGAAAGGAATGAAAAAAAATACAAATAAAATGGGGGCATCAGTGGTCTGATAATGAGCAGGCAATCCATGTAAGCCTATTAAATGGAATAGTGAGTCACAATCATTATTTAATTTATCTGCGACACAGTATACACTGTCCAAATAAGACTGAGTCGTGTCGCTCACCGTGATTAAAAGTTTGAATGTTTGAACATGCAGGAATTGTTTCTATTTTCTGATATGGTGTGATGATTTAGCTGATAGACTTCTGGTGAAAATTGAAAATGCTAACACCATGTACACACATTGTTAACAGGGCTGCACACAACGTCTTGTCCTCAGAGCAACTTACAGTTTCTTGAGGAAGGTACAGCATGACCATATTTGGTGATCGATAGTCATCTGATTTGGCATAGCATAGTTTTTTGGGATTATGTAAAGATTGACAGTGACTGCATATTTGCAAAATATTTTGCCACAATAACTCCTTTGTTTTCAACAAGCAACGGCTGACAAAAAAAGTCACTTATTTTATGTAACTCAAAAAGACGACAACAATGGAAATTATACCATGGCAAAAACTTAATACATCAGTAAAAACACAGTTAAATACGTTCAATAAGCTGAACTTCAAATTCAAAATAAAATTAATATATGGACTGTTTTGTTTTGGAAGTTGCTTTTCGGATATGTTCACACTGCACGACGTGATGCTAAAGTTGCATGAAAAGTCGGTGATCTGCTCTCTGTCCACTTATGTACGGTAGTTTATTTTATAAGAGCTGAATTCCTAATGAAGTTTGTAATCATTCCAATGAAGCAAGAATGAAATACTGAGCGAAATGTAGCCCACTAAGACTACCGTATTTTCAGGACCATAAGGCGCCATTAAAAGTCTTAAATTTTCTCCAAAATGCGGAGCGTCTAGTGTATGAGCCGAGTTCCAAATCCTGACTGAGAGCCGACACGCTGTTTATATAGAGAAATGGCGGAAGTGAGCATGAACAGGCATGCGGGAAAGCAGCCAGCCAATCAGTGAAGGGTGGGCGTGTAAGTGGCCGCGAGTGAGGACGTAAGTGAGGCCACGCATGCGGGAAAGCAGCCCGCCAATCAGTGAAGGGTGGGCGTGTAAGTCGCCGCGCATCATTTCTGTGGAGCCACACGGCAGCGAGTGACTCTGACGACGAGAGCAGCGTTTTTAATGGACTACCGGTACTTGCACAATTGTTCAATTCGGATACAGAAGATGAGGACTTTGATGGATTTCTGGGAGATGATTGATCGAAAAACGTGAGTACATTGTAAGATGGCTAAATAAAGTACAACCGATCTCAGTTTTGCTTCTGTTGCCTTGTTAAAAACATGTTTTTAGCATGTCTTAGCATGCTACGCTAGGCTTCAAGCTAACGTGTTTTTAGCGTGCGTGCATGCATGCCGTATGTTTAAACTGGCGTATGTTTAAACTGGCGTAATATTTTACCACGCCTGGCTGCGCCCAATAATGCAGTGCGTTTTGTGTATGTGTAAAATACAGAAATAGCACCCGTTACTGAGACTGCGCCCTACAACACGGTGCGCCGAATGGTCGTGAAAATACGGTACCTGTTACGCATTGCTATCTCGACGTCGTCGTCGTGTTGAGGTACCGGGTTGCGGACGGTTGTTTCTCTGTGTGCCCTGCGATTTCCTGGCAACCGGTTCAGAGTGCCCTGAAGGCAGCTGGGATAGTCTCCAGCATGCCCCGCAACCCTGATAAAGCGGATCAGAAAATGGATGGATGGATGGATGGATGGATCTCTTGGTCAGGAAGATACCTGTTACGCATTGCTATCTCGACGTCGTCGTCGTGTTGCTGGCGGCTCTACTGAAACCAGAGATGAGCGCACAGCCAAAAGTAACAAGCATGCCCATGACGGGTCTACATCACTCAACACAGGAGAGAGAAAGTGGAAGAAAAAATTAACACTCGATATAAATTGCAACAGCGACACTCTTGAATGGAAAGTGGCCAGTTTTGGCGCTTCTTTGGAGAAAATAAATGCTTACTTGGGCTTGAAATGTTGACAAATCTAGCAACAAAGTTATATGGAACGGCAGCCAGACAGCAAAATAGTTCTAAGGGAATATGCAATTTGACTGGTTGCTAGCGTCGTGAGGGGCACGATGCCGGCTAGAAGCAGAGATTAAGCAGAAAAGTGCGACAGCTCAATGTTGCCAATTGAAGGCAGCTGAGAAGAGGCATGAATGTTGAACCTAATTTGTGTGCAGAGAAAAGCAGTGGGAGGAAAAATCATTTTCCAGGACAACTCAAGCTTTTCGGGGACATTTTACCTTTTTCTTTTTTTCCCTGAGGCTGCAGGCAATTTTCACCCAAATCGAAATTTGGGGGCCATAGGTGAGTCACCTGTATTTGATTTTTATTCTATTTTTCTTTTTTTCTTTTTTTAATGACAGCGCATGGCTCAATTACATTTTTTTCAAATTCAACCTAGGCCTTGTGTGGTCCAAGATCGGATACGGATTATGTGCGGTGGATAATAATAATATTTTATTCATAAATATGACAACAGCGTGCATTAAACCCTCTGAATCATTGTTGAAATCAATTAATTGAATGCATTATTGATATTATGATTTTAATTATATTTTTAAAACCCTTGTCCTTCGCCGCAGCACAGCTACGTGGGCGGAAATGTGTGTGTGTGTGTGAGAGTGTGTGTGTGTGTGTGTGGGGGGGCTGTCCTTCACACACTCACACATAGATATGAAAGCTTGGGTTGGAAGGCCTGGCCAACTTTACATAATCCAGCTCTGTAGGTCGACTTGCAGTTCCTTATAAATGTGCACATTTCAATCTTCGGCATGGGCACCAGTGAGTCGATATCTACTTCTGCAATGTCAAAGACTGTGTGCTTTTTAATTTTAAAGGGAATGAGGGAAGCTAGGGCGGGCCGGTGGGCGAGTGGTTAGCGCGTCGACTTCACAGTACAGAGGTACCGGGTTGCGGACGGTTGTTTCTCTGTGTGCCCTGCGATTTCCTGGCAACCGGTTCAGAGTGCCCTGAAGGCAGCTGGGATAGTCTCCAGCATGCCCCGCAACAAACACATACACATACAAAAGTATTTTTTTTAAATGAGATTTATTTCAGAAAGCTAAAGAAAAAAAAAAAAAACAACATGGAGGGACATCGTTCACAGATCTGTCAAGGGAGACTTCTCCCCCTCTGTGTCTTGCGCTCTCATTTTGGGAGGTGGTGAAGGCCAGCGCAAATCAGCATTTTGAGCAGCTATACACAGTACAGACCAGTGCATGAGCAGGCAACTTTGCTTATCCGCAATCGGCATAACTGGTCAGCATTCTAAGGTACGGTCAGCATTCAATAGTACGAAGAGTTACGGCCATTTAGCGCTGTTTTATGTCAAATTCCCATTACAATTGTGCAATTATAAAGAACGTTTTTGAGCACTTTAAAGTGTCTGGTGCTGTGGATCATTGATCAATGACAATTGTTCAAGTATGGCTGGAGCCACGATGGTCATTGGGTAATAATGTTCCACAGGGGTGTACAAAAATGCAAAGAGCCACTATAGATTTGAGTGACTGTTTAGAGAGTTCATGACGAGAGGGAAGAGGCTGTTTGAATGTCTGCTGGTTATGGTGCGCATGGTTTGATTGTGCTTACCTGAAGGAAGAGGCTGGAAGAGGTAGTGGGCAGGGTGTGGGGGGTCCAGTACGATATTCTGTGCCCTTGTATTGGTTCTTGTGGCGTACAAGTCATCGAGAGCGGGTACGGAGGTACCAATTGATTTTTTTGTATAGCCCTAACTGTCCGTTGCATTAAGATTTTGTCCTTTTTTGTGGCAGGCCCTAAACCACACTATGATGGAGGAACACAGGACTGATTCGATAATTGCTGTGAAGAACTGTCTCATCAGCTCCTGTGGTAGGCTGTGCTTCTTCACAGTGCAGAGGCCGTCTCACCCTGCAGCTGGTGCCCTGAAGTGAAAACAAGTCGCAGATAATGTAAGTCTTTCAAGCAATTAAATAAATAAATACAAGTTGAACACTAATAGAAAGTGTCACAAATCACCAATCATCACCATTCGCCACCAATGCTTCTAGGTTCTTAAAGGAACCTTTGAAAGCATTGGAGCATTCGTCATTGTGTGACCCGCACAACCTAACGTTGCAACTAGCTTTCTGACTTAAGACATGTTTGCAAGGAGTGTTATGCAACACGTCCAATAGGCGAACGCTCAAGTAGACAAGCCCAGTCAGAGTTGGGTCCACTCATAACAGCCTCGAGAACTGTGACCGTAAGCAAGGACAAATGTGGCTTTTGGACACAAATCTTTTGTGAAAAGGAGCATGGGTCTGAGACTCAAGGTCATTCCATGATGCTGCAGCTTTGGTTACTCATACCTTAACATTACTTGTGTGTGTGTTGTGGGGGGCAGTCAGTGCAAATAATTATCTTTATACTGCAGTCTGTGGATAGTTAGTTTAGTTTGTCATAAGGCCAGTGGTAGTTTATGTGACATCAGTCTGCAGATATGCACGCCATCGGATTTATTCCTGTCAGAGGGACAGTCAAACTAGTTCAGGGGTGGGCAATTAATTTTCCAAGGGGATCACACGAGGAACTGGATCGGTTGTCTACGGCCATGCAAGCATGCTAACTTCAACTGTGTTCTATACTCATTTATGAAATTCAAATGTATTGCAAAGGATGTAATTCTTGGTCGATGTTGTATTTCTATTCTTGCGATACTGTACTGTAAAATGTCACAGACAAGTTGTAACTTGTGACAACATAGATACGTGAAAACATGTCTTCTCAAGGCCTTGAAACAAGATAAAAAGTTTAATTCTTGCCTTTCTTAGATTTTTCTATCTCTCTCTCTCTCTCTGTATATATATATATATGTGCGTGTGTGTGTGTGTGTGTGTGTGTGTGTGTGTGTGTAAGGACGTTTACTTTGTACTTCAGTCACTTCCGCCTAATTGTATTTTATTCAAAAGAAACGTGTGCACATGATCACAAACACACACCCACACACAAAGAACATTTGTGAAAACCAGGGTGCCCAAACTCTTTTGACCAAAGATCTACTTTTCGATCAACCGACCCCCCACCCCCATCGTCCCGTTACCGCACACGCGCATATGCACGCACGCATTCCATGAGCAATAGCCTGACGCTGAATGAGAATAAGGACAACGATAAAAGATATAGCGCAACAACTCTAATCACAAACTGCAACTGCAGACTGCTGAGCGCTAACAACTTCCGGTGACGCACTCACACGTCACCGTAGGTTCAAGATTAGCTGCTTTATTTTATTTTCTTTTTAAAATACTTTTTGTGAAAGTGAGACTGATAGAAATGATTAGGGTGCAGTGTGCATTAACACAAAAATATATATTATGAACATGCAAAGAGACACAAATGTTTTTTCGCCCCTCTACACCCCTCGGATTGATTTGGGACTAGTCCTTGATCTATTGGTCGATCGCGATCGACGTAATGGGCACCCCTGGTGTAAACAAATATCAATTGCGCGGAACCAATTGACATTGCAAAAAATATATATATATAAAAAATAAGTAAACATTTCACTTTTATGAGTGAAGATTAGTTCCAGATTTTGTCTTCCTGATGAAGCGCACCAGCAGGAGCTTGTCCTTACCTTATTTTATTTACGACATCATCACCATTTGGTGTTTTGAATCTCTAATTTAGCTTGGCACATTTTTTTAACCTTTACACACCCCTATTGTTTCAAGTTATAAAGGATGACTTTTCCATTGCTCCGACAAATCTGTCCCCGACACCCTTAGTGAATGTCATTAGTCAGCCCACATAGACCCTGGCCATATGCCATGATCAAGCTTGTCTCTCTCTCTCTCTCTCTCTCTCTCTCTCTCTCTCTCTCTCTCTCTCTCTCTCTTTTCTCACACAAACACATACACCCTCACCCATTGCCTCTTTCTTTTAATGGAACCCATAAAATTGTGTTCTTGTTGATACAGCGACTTAAGGTAGATACTGAAGGTAGCCACATAATGGATATTAAGACCTAAATTAAAATTTAAGCAGACTGGCGTCTTGAGTCAATAAATATATTGATTAATAATGTATTAAAGTGCATGTTAAAAGAACTGGAAATTTGCGTACTTTGTCTCAATTAACTAGAGACAGAGCTAAAGACAGGATAAAACACAGCAGGCCCGGAGTGAGTAATCTGGACAACTAGGCGATTTCCAAGTGGGCCCGGTTTATGGCAAGCCATTTGAGCATTTATTCCAAATCCCTGATATCAGACATGAGTGTGTTACACTAGTTCGATCTTTTTCAGCACTAGTTCGACACTCAGCCACACTAGTGACACACTTTGTCGAACTAGTTGCATACAAACTCCAACTAGTCATTCATTTTCAGCAACATGTTAACTTGTCAATCATGGATTATTCTAACATGTGAACTTGTCACCCGTGATTTCCTGCACTAGTAAACAAGTGCAAGCTGAAATACTCACTAGTTTACTAGTGGCGGATAAAACAGTAGCTAGTTTACTAGTTAAAGCCCTTGACGCCTTGATATCGAACTAGTGAGTGTCAAAAATGTTACTTGTTCACTGGTGATGCCCCAAACATACACTAGTTGCACTAGTGCGACATTTAATGTCGCACTAGTGCAACTAGTGAGTCTAAAATGTTCACTAGTAGAACTAGTGGATGCCAACCTGCGCACTAGTAAGCTAGTTGCACAAAAAATAATGAGGAGGTGGGGCAAAAATGTGGCTGCAGGATTCCTATTGGATCTGCAGTTAAAATACACCAATCGGGATTCAGATTTTGTCATAATCACACCCACTTTATTTGCATGTTTTACACTAGTTTACAAGTTGTCCTGAGGATTTGCAGCTAGTTCACTAGAGGATGCTCATTATTGGTTACATGTCGACGAGTGAATCCAGAAATCCAAACTAGTAAACAAGTTGCAATCAATTTGACCTTACATGTTAACTAGATGGTTTCAAAATGTGAACATGTTCACTAGTCAATGTAGAGATATCCACTAGTTGCACTAGTTGGGCTCATTTTCACTTTACTTGTTAACTAGTGATACACATGTTTCCTCACTAGTAAACTATTTGGGTTCAGAGTGACACCCTAGTGAGCTAGTGGCTGCTATATGCGCTGCTTGAAGCCGCTGTTAAACATTACTTTCCTCTGGCAGGGTGATCAGTTAAAAAAAAAAAAAGTGTCTTCACAACATTTAAATGTATTATCACCTTCTCATACAAATAGGTAAGCCTTTATATTATATATAGCAGGGGTGCACAAACCTTTTTGACCAAAGATCTGCATTTCAACCAGCCGACCTCCCACGATCGACCAATTACAGCAAATGCATGCATACACACACACTCATGCACGCACATACACACATGAGCATGCATGCATACACACCCGCGTGTGCAAGCACGCACACACCCATGCCATGATGAGCAACAGCCATAACAGATCCTGACATATAATATTAACAACATGCATAAAGACAAACAAATCTGTTTTTATTTTTGTACCATTTTCACCTACACTCCCGGTCGACTTGGAACTACTGGTCATTGTCATATGTCATTACTTTTGTTACCAAATGTGTCACCAAGTCGCGATAATTGAATCCAAAAAGTTGTGAGACCGTATGACATGACTAGAAACAACACCACTCTAACTAGTGTATATTACACTCTGCCTGAAGAAAATAACACAATAAAGAGGCATACTACAGGCTGAACTCGTCTTTGTAATCTAACAAAAAAGCATGCTGGGAAAACCTCAGCAGATTCCTTAATACAGTACCTGTTGCCGCATGGTGATTGTAAAGTAAACGTCAGTGTGCTCAGTAACACACCGGTAGTGCTAAGAATAGGTTTCAAATAAGAACACTAACAGGAAGTGCCGTGATAACTGCCTACGAGATGATCAACGTTAAGTGTGAAGTGTTTCATATTATGTAATGTACACATGCTTGTTGGTCAAAATTGGTCTTTTTGGCAATATCAACTATGTTTTCATACCTCTTCAATAAACACTGATTCTGATTTTGTAAGCATATTGAATTGTAATATAGATTTTTGATCAAATACAATATGAATAGCGATTTTAGATTTTGAGATGCAAATAAGGGTAAAATTGTATATCTTTATTAAAACATGAAATAAAGTGGGCCGGTCTGAGCCACAGGCTGAAAATGAACCCCACTCCGGCCCCGATACCCATCAATCTACAGTATTGTCGATACCATGTTTCCAGATCAGGGTCATAATTAGCCTATGTATGCTGAAATTTTCACAAGTCAACCACAGATCAAAAACACACTATTCACAAACGCAGCTGACAAATCCAATATTATTAGGGCATATTCCACAGCAGCATAATATGCATGTATAAACGGATGCTTGTCGGGCCTACAAATGGAGACTGATCTCCATTTGTAGGCCTGGCATGAGGTCGTGCCTTGGACTGTAAAGCAATTAAAGCCAACATAAACCCTCCTATTGTCTATCCAGTGGCCTTTAATTAATTAGCTGAAAATGTATCACTGTATTCAGGCTCATCAGCAACAGTGCAAACCAAATTAATTTGTTAATTAAATTGATGGTCAACTTAATTATGAGGGACAGGGCTTTGTGATACAAGCTAACACTAGAAAAGGCCGAAGATATACAATTTTGAGCAGCTCATATTGAGTGAGCACTTGTGATGTCCCCACACTTTATAGGATGTAATATGTATGTATCTGTGGGACATTAGCAGATAGCGTCAAAAGGGTAAACTCTGTCTCAATAAAATGTGGTTATTCAAGGTGTTCATAGCTGTCCTCAAAAAACACCAATTCACCATTAAAATGAGTTTCCTCCACATCAGCTACTCGACTGTTGATCTTCTGGATCTTGATGGGCTATATTCTACAACTTTTATCCTTGCCAATGTATCTGATACACTTTCCCAGCCTAACGTGCAACACCTTCATGAAATCCTGGAAGGATTCTTCATACTGGATTCTTCATACATACTGTAGATGGCTGTAACAGAGGATCCAGAATTTTTTCAAAATAAATATCTTTCAGATTTTGAAATGAATAAAACAGAAGTAATGTAAGTTATTTTTTCTTTCTGTGCGGCCTGGTACCAAATGACCCACGGACCGGTACACGGACCCGTACCGGTTGGGGACCGCTGTTTTAAATTCCACCCATGAGCATAGTCGTTTCCATATGAATGCAATACAGTAACACCCAAAATACCCTTCTGAAACTGGGTACAGCATTTTCTCACAGACAGACAGAGACGAGAAAGACACAGTTGGCTCCTTGCTAAACTCTATGGCATACAGTGTATGCTCAGCTCTCTCCCATGACTCATCAAGTTTGCTGATGACAGTCTCTGGCCTGATGAGCGGTGGAGAAGAGACAGTGTCAAGAAATTAGGTGGTTCCCATGATATCCTGGTGCTATGCAAACAATCTCTCTTTAAATACTGTGAATACTAAAGCAATGAGTATCACCCCAAGAAAGAGCAGCTTGCACGCTTGTCATCAGTGAGACTAAACCTGAACAAGTCAAGAGGAAAATTGAATTCTGATCTTTTACTTTTCTTTTAGTTAAGTTTCATCTGGAGTTAAATGCATTTGCTCCATCAAAGCTTTAGTTAGATCAGTCCATCCCAGAACCAGAAATGAGTTTTCATAAAGTGACATAAACTCAAGAAACACCATGTATAATGTATTACAGGTGTGCATATTTCCACAAGAGACAATTTTATATGGTATTCAATACATGGAGTGCGTAGTGATTCACGGATAGTTCGAGTTAATAGTGGTACGATTCTATATGGTATGGCGCTAACCAGTCGACCATTAGACAATCTATAAATAGGGGTGGCACGAGGAGCAAGTGGATAGCGAGTTGGCCTCACAGTGCAGAGGTGCAGGGTTTGATTCTAGCTCTGGCCTTCCTGTGTGTAGTTTTCATGTTCTACCCGTGCCTGTGTGGGTTTTCTCTGGGCACTCCGGTTTCCTCTCACATTCCAAAAACTTGCATGATAGGTTAATTGAAAACTCCAGATCGCCCCTCGGTGTGATTGTGAGCACGGATGGTTGTTCGTTTATGTGTGCCCTCTGATTGGCTGGTGACCAGTTCAGGGTGCACCTTGCCTATTGCCCGAAGTCAGCTGGGATAGGCTCCAGCACACCCGCGACCCTTAAGCAGATTAGAAAATGGATGGATGAACATATAAATAAGCCATATTTTATTAACAATGAGGATTATAGATTAATGGTGATTTTGTGCAAGTGAACAGTATGCAGAATTGTTTTATCCTATAACATAAAATATTACAATAATCGTCCCTCAGTTATGTTTTTGTCACAAGAACATTCGTTAAAAAAATTGGTCTGGAACTGAATTTTTATACCATAGGTTGGCAGTTCTGCTTTGGGCTTTTCTTGTCATTTTCACCTTTTTTACCTTGTCTCTTGACATTTCTTCATCCCACTGTTGTTTCTTCTATTGTCCAAAAATGGGCATGGATGCACAACTAGTACTGGTTCAGAATTTGCTGCTTAAAAAAAAAGTCAAACATTAAAAAATATATATATTGAACCATGACACTAAAGTACCATATTGAAACGAACAAAACTGTGAACTTTATGTATTTATGCATCCCTAATATATACAGCCCCTGGAAAAAACTCCAGCTGTCACTGCTATTAGCGTACAACCCAGAAAATGTAACAGGGCAAATTACCTTATGGGGTGGCATGGCTCAGTGGTACAATGGTCCTCTCCCCATCGAGAGGTTGTGGGTTGGATGCCCGGCCATCGTGACCATTTTGAAGTGCAAGATATTGAACCCCCAGTTGCTCCCGATGCTGTGTCCTCATTAAGTGAATGAGAAGTGTGGAGTGCTTTGAGTGCCTTGTAGATGGAAAAGCGCAATACAAATGAAAGACCATTTGTCACAACGGAAAGACTATCAGTGATTGCAATACAACACAAAAGCAAAACCAAGTGCATGGTCAATTCAGAAATTACCGAAGTGTAGACCCCAATTATAAGTAGGACTTTCATAGTTTTGACAGATCTCAACTGTTGTTTCAGTTTCACATGCTAATTATCATCCCTTAACTGAGGTCCACCATATTGTTTTTCTTTGATCGGTAATTATATCCACTTTACGATTCACTGAACAGTTGTCAGCACTCAGTGTAAATTAGATTTTGGCTGCCTAATTATGCTTCAGCATGTTGGGGGTGAAAGTAATAATCATAGAAACGAGTCTGATGTATTACGGTACAATAAGGTGTGCTGAAGCAGGCAAGTTAAGAGCAAAGTTGGATACACGTTGTTAAATAGGTCTCAAGTTGTTGAAACCTCCCAAAAGACAATGCATCCCGGTAACAAACAGCCTTCAATGTTTCTCATCTTTTCATCATGCTCCTGATCAAAGGGAAGGTCCTGGAATATCCGATGGAATTGCTGTGAGTAACGTCAGACACCTTTGATGCTATTCGAGCAAGAGTCATTGCAGTTTGATGATTATCACACTGCCTGTGAACGTCTTGGATAGTTAGAAAGAGTTGACTTAATCCACCTTCCCTGCCTATGCGTGATACCGGAACACAGAAAGATTTTTTTTTTTACTGTCTCTCCATTTTATGATGTACAGTATCGTGTTTTCTGCGCTTTTGCACTTTATTGTCAAGTGTGGGCAAACAAAAATGTGAACCTGAGCGGGAAATGCTTTTTCACTATGGTGAAATTGAGAACAAAGCTGCTTCGCTCCAAGCTGGTGCTTGTTTCCCCCTTTGAAGTGCTTATGCTTAAAATCAGGGTCCATGCAACTTGTTCTGTCACTGATAAATTAGAGATGAGAAGACCTCCACCGAGTCTGCAATTAGACCTTCAGTAAATTGGAGATACAGTAGTTTAACAAATAGAAAAATTGTTCAGCATTCAAAGGACGACATTCAATACAAAACAGCTATTTTTTTTTAATTAGGTATATGGTTTCAGGAAATGAAACTAACTCATTCACTGCCAGTGTAGAGGCTTGGAAATATTTATGCGTACCCAAAACATGTTCAAAAGACTCTGGGTTTGAAAAATAAATAAAATGAAAGCATGAACCCATACATTGTTTTATTTCATTATTTTTCTGTAATCCACGTCATGCATCTGGTTCCATTATGTCTCATTTGAGTTGCGTGCATTTCTTCATGACAAGCGCTATAGTAGAGAGTAGGCTTACAAGAGCATGGGGACCACAGCAGGTGCCGAGTTCACCCGGATGTCACGAACCATTTGACAACTTTTCCGAAATACATTTCTGAAACGTTTTTGATGCAATATGACATTTACTGGGTTTCCTGTGTCACCAAACGTGCATATTTCGAGTTTATTACCAACTACCGGTGGTGTGTTGGTGGTGGCTGGGACGTCCGGTGCATCACGCCGGTCGGTCCACACGGAGGGCAGGCTGAAGGAGGGAATCTGGAGCAATAGTTTTGTGCCATTGATAAAAACCTTAAGCCCAAGTAACGTTCCAACATGATAGATGTTCATTGGCAGGTGTGTGCATGGCTCGCTATCAGCAGCTCCTGTCTCCTGGCTGTTTCCATTCAGTGCAAGTCATCAGAGTAAAGGATGGAAAATGTATACGAGGTGAATTGTGCAATATGGGTTTATGGAGGTATGCAAAAAATATCTTGTACTTATAAAAAAAATCGAAGTGCATTTCTAAATAAATCAATACATTTGGTAGATCACTTGGGCCTGGTCATTTTATAAGTAACTCACATGCTGAAAAAGTGTGGGCTCTCCTGTTCTAGAGCAAATTACAGTTTTTATTGAAAAGCACTTTTTTTTTAAAGATACGATACGATAACCTTTATTTATCCCACACTGGGGAAATTTGCAGTCTATAGCAGCAGAATTGGGGGGCGAGGTGTAGAAAAAGTGTTGCTTGCGCAAGTAAATGTTTCATTATTTATTATTTATTCATTCATTCATCTTCCGAACCGCTTGATCCTCACTAGGGTCGCGGGGGGTGCTGGAGCCTATCCCAGCTGTCTCCGGGCAGTAGGCGGAGGACACCCTGAATCGGTTGCCAGCCAATCGCAGGGCACACAGAGACGAACAACCATCCACGCTCACACACACACCTAGGGACAATTTAGGGTGCTCAATCAGCCTGCCATGCATGTCTTTGGAATGTGGGAGGAAACCGGAGCACCCGGAGAAAACCCACGCAAGCCCGGGGAGAACATGCAAACTCCACACAGGGAGGCCGGAGCTGGAATCGAACCCGGTACCTCTCCACTGTGAAGGCGACGTACTAACCACTGGCCTACCGGGCCGCCCTATGTATTATTTATATTATTATATATTACTATTTATATATTATTTCACTACTATTTGTTAGTTGCTCCATGTACAGCACTTGGTATGCAGCGATGGCTGTTTGAAAGTACTCTATAAATACAGTTGAGTTGAGATGTTTTGCTTAACTTTTCAAAGTTAAAGAGAGGTTTTTTTGTTTTTGAATTTTTTTCAAGTGTATGTTTGTGAACCTGTTAGCATAGACACGCATATATCGATGCTCAGCGGACATGTTTGGTGGAAGTCCTCAGATTTCATTTAGAAATATGACACAAACATGGGACAATCCCTCTGCGTTGATGTAGAAATTGATTCATCGAATGGATTATAATCATTATTTTAAATACAGGTGAGCATTCATTTGTTAGGAACCATATTTGTGTTGTCCAATCTTTCCTCATAAGAGAATTTCCTTGTGTGGAAAATGACTATGGTACATGTTCTTCATAACCATGCAAGTATGTTAACAAAATACATGTGGAACAACACAAGCAATAAAATGCAAACTTATATGCTCCGGAAATTGTTTATAACACAAAAACTGTAGTATACAGTACAGGTATATAAACAAAATAGACTATAACAAGACACGCCACAAAATTAAGACTATTTGCTTCAAAAAGAGACTCCTAACAGACCTGTTGGCTTTTCTTTCCACTCACTCACCGTCTCTAACTTTATCTCCCCTCGATCAACACACAAAACAGCATTGCTCAGCTGATTTTGTGCACCAAACTTTTGAACCCAGCTACGGGACGCTTCAAAGTCCTCAATGCCCATTGTTTGTTATGGTTCAGGAGAGGTAGAAGTAGCAGTGGATCCAAGAACGAATGGGGACGAGCGACACTGGTGCGTCAGCACAGTAGCAAGAGCTCAAGAGTGATACCCCGTATCGGTTCGTATATTGCCTTAAGAAAAAATCACGTGACCAATACAGGAACTGAATTGTTCAAATGTGCCGCGCCAAAGGGTGTTTATAAGGAAACAAACTGTATCAACATGTCGTGGGTTTGTTGGCTGGAGTTTTGCGAAATTATGGATCGTTCTAAGAAGTTTTCCCCAGTGTGGAATAATTTTGATCTTGGTAAATCTTTTTCTCCTTCGAGCATTGTTTACTGTTATATACATTTTTTTGTTTGTTTTTTTACGGTGGCGCATTGCACTCACTTTATCAGTTTATCAAGTGAATGACCTGTAATACATATGATAGTCAGTTAAAGAGCCTTACAGTTGCTTTATTCATTTTATCTTATAATTGCAAGATCCTCCATAATTGAAGTCCAACACTGCCTGTCAGAAGCAAACACACCCAGAAACTCTCTGTTCACCATCGTCATCTGAACCATGTGAAAGAGTATTTTCTGAGGCTGGGGAGCTGGTGTCTAAGAGGAGAAATCGCCTTGGAGCAAATACAATACAATACATCCTGATTTATATAGCGCTTTCACAACAGCTGCAGCTGTAACAAAGCGCTTAACAAAACAGTTAACATAAAGTAAAATAATAAACACAGCACATAACATAAAACACGGAAAGTCGTGCAATCCTAACCACTTTTCCTTCATACGCTTTGTTGTTTAAAGCAGACACTCCAAAGACTTTTGTTGCTCAATAAAAATGCATAAACCAATCACTTTTTTGTATCTTATTTCACATGATTTAAAAAAAATTGTCTACATAAGTTAAAAATCGTAACTCTGAATCGTAACTCAAATTCGCTATATTTTACATACCAACTCAGTTTAGTGTTTACACAAACAAGGAATTTATTTACCTGCAATGATTTTATTACTACTGCAGGGGTCACTATTGGGTGACCAACACAGTGTCAATACAGTGCTGACACAGTTTGTGAAGTGTGCCCATACACTCCTTGAGGTATCATTTTCCGATCACTACTGGGCAGGGAGGCACTGGGAAGATACAAGCAAGAGTAAGTAGTTGTACACAAAACATCCAATGAGGGCAAGCATGTGCGCTAGAAAAGGCCCAGATAACACTCGGAAATTCACGAATCATCTGGCACCCGCTTGCAGATCAGCAGAGGTCTTATACACAGGTGCTGATTGCTGATCAGCTGCAGGTGCGGGAGCACCTCCAGCCCAGCCTCATAATAGAGGAAGCAAACAAAGTACCCGGAAGTGGACCATCAAAATAAATGAGGAAGTCATAATACAAAAACCTAAGGAGGATCTTGTGACATCACATCACATTGTTAGCGCTTAGGAAGTTGCCTTCTTTCTAATTAGCGGTCCAGTCAGCGGAAGGTTTTTAGCATGATAACAGTCAAACCATTCCAGGAAACATTAATTTACTCGACTGTCCGTCGAGCCACAAGCAATTTTCTCTGTGCAGCTAATCGGATGCATTGCACTCTGTCTTCCATGGTCATTACTGTTCCTCTTCGTGGTCATTACCGTTCCTCTTCGTTTGGATGCCACGATCTACAGGACTTAAATGTAAATGAATGAAATAGAAAATCATTCACAATTCCAGTAATACTCATGCCAATTGAGTCACTTACATGTCATCATTTTGGATCCAATAAGAGTAAATTGCGCCCCAAACACAGTTATTCTGCAGTGTCGAGCGGGACTTGCTTGAGTTTGCAAGGCGGTCTCACATGTAAGGCCGACGACATCATCCACAAGGGGAGATCATGCAGTTTACCTGCATATGTCATGCATGTAGCCCAGCAAGTCTATTTCTGTTCCCGCAATTTCAAGCATGGCATACTGAGGTATACTGCACTCTGAACACCCTGATTTTGAAGCAAATGAGGGATGGCACTATAGTTGGCCGGGAAAAAAAAAACTACTTTTTTTTTTACACAACGGCACACAAAGGCACAAAACAGCCAGTTATGCTCTATTCTCCCCAATTCTCGTCAGCCAAAATACCAAGACAAAAAAAAAAAAAAAACCTCCACACATGCACAGTTAGTCAGCATGAAATAGGGCCCCAGATCTCCAAAGGTGTCATTTGGACAATCTTTGATGTTGTTACTCTCTTTACAGATTAATAATATTCCCAGCCTTTTGAAGTTTCCCATCTTCTGTATATCAATCCTATGCTGTCATTTATTATATTTAAAAAAAATGAAAACATTTATGAGTCATTATTACTGCGCCGCCCAGACGGCGCTGCCAGGTTTCCACAGTAACCACTTTTTAGTGGTGACATTGATTTTTGAGAAAATTCAGCATGGGTTATAAAGAAGGTTATACAGTAGAGAAGGCATTACATCTGTTTCAAAATATTGACGAGGATGATTTTAGACAGAGTCGGACCATGAGTGGCATGCCATTAGCGAAGAGGAGCCATGTCTCCCGGTCCCATGAAAGTGGCAACACAGCCAAGGGATTATCTTATCGGAATATAATTGCCCCACGGGGATAAATAAAGTTTTCTGAATCTGAATCTGAATAAAGGCTGTTAGATGTACAGTACAGGCCAGAGAGTAAGCTGTAGGGCAACATGTTCTGTTTGAAGCGCCACCACCGTACCTGCACCTGTCTGCCTCAGGGGGGAAGGATGGTACTGTGTGGATTCTGGTGGTCCCGCAGAGGAGCTATATGACATCATCTATATCAAAAAATATTATTGAATAACACAAAATACTACATTTTCCATCAGTCATTTATCCATTTTCTAATCCGCTTTATCCTTACGAGTTTCGCAGGCATCCTGGAGCCTATTCCAGCAGTCTTCGGGCAGTAGGCGGGGGACAGCCCGAACTGGTTGTCAGCCACTCGCAGGGCACACATAGACAAACAACCATACACACTCACAATCACAGCTAGGGGCAATCAAGAAACCATGTTTTTTTAGTGGGTGTGAGAGGAAACCAAAAATATCTGGACAAAACCCACACAGGCACGGGGAGAACATGCAAACTCAACACAGGAAGCCCGGAGCTGCACCCACAACCTCTGCACTGTGGTGCAGATGTGCGAACCTGTTGTCCACTGTGCTACCAAAATAGTGTAAATAAATGCAAATAACATTACTGATATAAATATGATACTTACATACAAATTCCTCATCAGGGCCGACATCAGCCGTAACTGCATCATTTGTGGTTTTTGAGCCTGCTCTTAAAATTTAGCTCTTGTCTTATTTGACCTTTTACCTGTATGCTGTACACCAAAGCACTTATTCTGGTCTTTAGTGACTACATTTCACAAAGTATACCAGTTAGCATTAGCTTCTTCATCTCCCCATGTTCTCTCTTCTTAATCAGTGTTGTTGCATACTTAAGTTTTCATCATCTCCGAGAATTGCCACTACAATACATTATTTCAGCATCCACTCATGTGAGTGTGCACGTTGGCTGTGTGATTCGCCTGAGAAAAAAGAGACAGAGGGAGGATTGGGTGACTGTGACAGGGATATGATTTGTTTTTTTAACCAAATTGGAGCTGACCTGTTTGTGTGACTTGTCTACTTTTAATTGGTTGGATTGGAGGATAATAACAGTTAAAAAAAAACAAACAAACAACAACATTAAAAAAACAGCTTTGATGAATTTCATGAATTTCATCCATCCATCCATCCATTTTCCGAACCGCTTGATCCTCACTAGGGTCGCGGGGGGTGCTGGAGCCCATCCCAGCCATCTTTGGGCAGTAGGCGGGGGACACCCTGAATCGGTCGCCAGCCAATCGCAGGGCTCATGAATTTCAGTCATCTGATATTACATTTGGGTGGGATGGTGGTCGACTGGTTCGCACGTCTGCCGCAGAGGGTTCTATTCCGGCCCGAGCCTCTCTGTGTGGAGTTTGCATGGTCTCCCCATGCCTGCGTGGGTTTTCTCCGGGTACTCTGGTTTCCTTCCACAAACCAAAAACATGCATGGCAGGTTAATGGAACCCTCTTAAGGGTCTCAAAATCAATTTACCTGGGGGTCACTGGAGCTAGGTCTGTGTTTCTTAACCTGGGTTCGATCAAACCCCAGGGGTTCGGTGAGTCGGTCTCAGGGGTTCGACGGAGCCTCTGCCATGCAGGGTGAGACACACGCGACTCAACATGTCAATTAGTTATGACACGCCTGCTTGGCCATCACTGGCTGCAGATGATCACATGCCATTACTTGTCCAATCAGTGCCGTGGGAAATTTAGTTTGCTTAGTAGGCGACGTGTGACTGTCGTGATAGTACGTCGTACAATTAAAAAATCAAAAAAGTATACTTATCTCTTGATGTTGTATTTACTTTTTTTTCAATATCTTGAATTTATTTAAGTCTATCTATCTATCTATCTATCTATCTATACATCTATCTATCTAGTATACTGATCTCCTGAAATTGTATTGACTTTTTCCTGTTTTTAATAAATGTGTTTTTAAATATATATATATATATATATATATATATATATATATATATATAGATATATATATATAAATTTTTCAGTCATGTTGGTCAGACATTGGCAAAAACGGTCGCAAACAGTTTGACAAAAAAAAACATTTGCAAACATTCACAAGCCTTCACTGCTCAATGAAATTCCACTCTTAAATACCGTGATCCAACCCCGGATAAGTAGAAGAAAATGGATGGATGGATGGAGATTTTTTATTTTACTTCATTGGAAGCTAACATGTGCTGTCTTATTGATTCTGTACAGTATGTATTTAAAATCAGTAGCCCTGTTTGGTCAGTAGCTGAAACTTTGACAACTTTCAATATTATACAGTTGGAGTTTAAGGTTCAATAATGATCTGACTCCAGTGAATAATGTATGACTCTTAATAGTTTCATGTTGAATTAATGAATAGTGTATTAGCGGCACATTACCATATCTGACCTCCTGCAAATAAAATGGTAGGCAACAATTCAAACGACAGAATTCACGACAGCTCAACTCCATCTAAAAGCAATTCACTTATTTCATTCCTGAACAACCAGAGCTCCATTTAGAGCTGTCTCAAGCCTTTTTAGCTCCATATCCAAGAATAAAATTTTAGGGTCCACTCACCATCTTAGAAGCTCCTCAGCCTCTAATTATGTGGTTCTCGTGAAGGATAAGGAACACACTGCCACATGGTTGACTGTAGTTTACCAATGCCTGCTTTGACATCATGTTATTCATTGAACAGGAGTACCAGCGAAGGATTCATGAAAAACAGTCTTGCCACACATTGCAGCCTTGATGATATGCAGCATTCATAGCCTGTTAGTGAGATCACCTCCTTGTTAGTTTCAGTTTAGTCACCAACAGGAAAACATCATCAATATGCATTACCTAAAAAGGGCCTAAATAAGATTTATAATTGGTGTACAACTTGTTAAGTGTCACATTTGAATTTATAATCCTTCCAAAGTGTTGCACAAGCCCTTGCAGCAAGAGAAATGGAGGTGTTCAGCACTGTAAAACAATGCACAGATACATTGAAAGTCTGTCTTGCCAGTGCAACAGAGTCAGGCCTGTTTGACAGAGACAGACCAGCTGCAGCAATGTTGCTAGACATGAGGGTGCTTAACTAGCAACTGACACAGGGATCAGGTTACTGTCACCAGTCCCTGATGGTCTAGGGCAATGGTTCTTAACCTTTTAGAGGTACCAAACCCAATCAGTTAATATGCACATTCACCGAACCCTTCATAAGTGGGGAAAAAAAAATTATAAATATATATATATATATATATATATATATATATATATATATATATATACCGTATTTTCACGACCATTCGGTGCGCCGTGTTGTTGGGCACGCCCACCCTTCACTCATTGGCAGACTTCCACATGCCTGACGTCACTTACGCCCGCCTTTCTCTATATAAACAGCGTGTCGGCCAGAAGCGTGCTCAGTCAGACTTTTAATGGCGCCTTATGGTCATGAAAATATGGTGTGTATATATATATATATATATATATATATATATATATATATATATATATATATATATATATATATATATATATATATATATATATTATAGATTGATAGATAGACTTAAATAAATTCAAGATATTAGAAAAAGCAAGTACAATTTCAAGAGATACGTATACTTTTTTTTTTTAATTGTACGACATACTATCGCGACGTCACACTGTGACTACGAAGAGAACTAAATTTCCCACAGCACCAATTGGACTAGGAATGTCATGTGATCATCTGCAGCCAGTGATGGCCAAGCGGGCGTGTCATAACTAATTAACATGTTGAGTCGCGTATGTCTTAACCTCCATGGCAGAGGTTCCATCGAATCCCTGAGACCGACTCACCAAATTCCTGGGTTCGATGGAACCCAGGTTAAGAACCACTGGTCTAGGAGTACATTCGCCTGATTTGTGTGCGAGCAGCGTAGGATCGGTTCCCACTCAGTTACAATAAGGATGTGAGTGTGAATGGTTGTTCCTCTCTATATGTGTCCTGTGAGTGACTGGCGATCATTTCAGGGTGTAGTCCGCCTTCGCCCCAAAATCAGATATAAACGATGGGATAAACGATGTTGAAAATGGATGGATGATTTTGTCTCTCATTTATCGGTCAAACCCCATTTAGCCTCAGGGAGAGAAGAAATCCTGGAGCTATGCCTGCATGTACAGCCCCCAATTCCCAAACTCTCTGCTGATGTGAAGTTTGGTTTGGTTTGGTTTGGTTTGGTTTGGTTTGGTTTGGTTTTATTGAACATAACATAAAACATATACAGTAATAATAAGGTAAGAGAAATCAGTCATCATTCAGCACAGTCATCATTAAAACAGTTATGTTCAAGGGAATAGGAAGAAGTAAGGAACTTATCTAGTCCTACCCCGTGTTATGTGTTTATATCTAATAAATAGTTTTTATATCAATCAGAAGAGAAAGTGAATAAGAAGATAGAAGTCTCTATTAAGGCTCATGCTTTACCCTTAACCATGATATTTTTACTACTTTTGGTGTGAATCGGATTTATATATACATACCCTGGCACTCTTGTGTCAATTTTTTCTTGTATTTATAATGGATATTTCCATACCTTTCCCTATTTATCAACTTAGTTCTAATTTATCATTATATTTAACGTTTAGAACTTATCATTTTAACTCTGATTGATGTAGGTTGTTTGTACTATTTTTTTGAATTTGTTTTTGAACTCAGCAAGCGATTTGCTCATTTTCAGGTCCGTTTCGAGATTATTCCACAGATTAACACCTTTGGTAGATACACTTCTTTGCTTGATGTTTGTTCTTGTTTTTTGTTTTTTGAATAAGTTGGTACCTCTTAAATCATAGCTGCTTTCTCGAATTTCAAAGAACTTTAGAATGTTTTGGCAGAGCAGGTTATTGTGTGCTTTGTACATTAATTGTGCAATTTTGTAGTCAACCAGGTCATAAAATTTCATCGTATTTAATTTGATAAATAATGTATTTGTGGGTTCCGTATATTTTGATCTATTAATAATTCGAATTGCTTTTTTTTGTAGTTTTAGAATCGGGAGTGTGTTTGTTTTGCAAGCATTTCCCCATATTTCCACACAGTAGTTCATATATGGTAATAATAATGAAGAGTATAATGTGTACAAGGATCTCTTATTTAGCACTTCCTTGGTTTTGTATAGGATCCCTATAGTTTTGGCTATTTTTCTTTTTACGTTATCGATATGCGGCTTCCAACATAGTTTTGAGTCTATTATTAATCCGAGAAACTTGGTTTCATTCGCTATTTCTATCTCAATTGAGTTTACCATAATTTTAGCTTGGTGTTTGATTGGTCTTGTGCCAAAAACAATTCGCTTCGATTTTTCAGGTTAAGTGACAATTTATTTCTGTCGAACCAGTTTTTTAATTTGTTTAATTCGTTTTCTACGGTTGTCAGGAGCTGTTTCAGATTTATTCCAGAGCAGTAGAAAGTTGTATCATCAGCAAATAGGACACATTTAAATTGTTTTGTGACCTTGCAGATATCATTTATATATAGGATGAATAGTTTTGGACCAAGCACTGACCCTTGAGGAACTCCATGAGTGATTTTCAGTTGATTCGTTTTTTATTATTGAGCTGCACATACTGATTTCTGTTTTCTAAATAACTTTTTATCCATTTATACGCTATACCTCTAATGCCATATCTTTCTAGTTTTTTCAATAATATACTGTGATCTATTGTGTCGAAAGCTTTTTTAGGTCTAGAAAACCCCAACAGTAAATTCTTTGTTGTCTATATTAGTGGCTATTGCTTCCACCAACTCCATAACTGCCATTGAGGTGGTCCGTTTTTCCCTGAAGCCATATTGATTCTCACTTAACAGCGCATGTTTTTGTATAAAGCTATCAAGTCTCGAGAAAATAGTTTTTCTAATATTTTTGAAAATTGTGGTAGTAGTGATATTGGTCTATAGTTTGTAAACAGATGTCTTTCTCCACTTTTATAAATTGGAATAACTTTAGCAATTTTCATTTTTGATGGAAAGATACCAGCTTTGAATGACAGGTTGCATATGTGCGTGAAAGGTCGCACTACATATTCTATAATCTGTTTTATTATTGTCATATCAATATTAAAGCAATCAGTTGACTTTTATTTTAAAGGTTTTACAATATTTAATACTTCTTCTTGTTTTACAGCAGTAAGGAACATCGTGGAGGAGTTCTTTTCTACGTATCTATCTATTTCAAACAAGTTTGTTGGGTCAGGAATTTGTTTTGCTAGGTTACTGCCGATGTTGACAAAGTACTCATTAAATTCAGTTGCTATTTCTGCAGTTTTTCCAGAATTGTGTTTTTGCCTTTGATAAAATACTCTGGATAATCCACTTTTTAGGACTATTTCTGATTACTTGATTAAGTATTTTCCATATTTCTTGTGTATTACTTTTATTCTGCTCTAATAGTGCATGATAATGATCTCTTTTACTGGTTCTTATAATATTTACTAGTTTATTTTTATAGGTCTTATATTTCTTTTCTGCTTCTTCAGTTCTCAATTTTAAAAACAGTTTATATAAATTGTTTTTCTTTTACATGCGTTTTCTATGCCTTTCGTTATCCACGGCTTGCTTGGGTCTTTATACTTTTTGGAGACTTTAGTTAATGGAAAATGTTTATCATTTAAGGAGATTATGGTCGACTGAAATACTTCAAACGCTGTATTTGGGTCTTCGCTTGAGTAGACCTCGGTCCAGTTTTGTTTTTCTAGGTCTTGTTTAAAAGCATCGATGGAGCGTTGGGTTCTTAGTCTTATTTCTGATATGTGAGTTGTTGACTTTGTTTTTCTATCAAAATAGTTATGTAAAACTGCAAAGACTGGTAGATGGTCACTTATATCATTAATGAGTAGTCCACTTTCCATTTTTTGATCAATCTTATTTATAAAAATGTTATCTATTAATGTGGCCGTTTCGACTGTTATTCTGCTAGGTTTCAGGATTACTGGGAAAAGGCTGTTGCTGTACATAGTATTTATAAAGTCAGATGTTTTTTTATGTCCATTTGGGTTTAATAAGTCAATGTTAAAGTCACCACACATTATTCGTGTTTTCTTATCGTTGTTGTAGCTGAGCATATCTGTTAGTATTTTATTGAATGTATCAATACATGATCCTGGTGTCCTATAGATGCAGCTTATGATGATATTTGATGCCTTTTATTATTTATTTCAATAGTTAGACATTCCATTAGGTTTTCTATCGTCTTTGTCAATCTCTCGATTTTACTGCATTTAAGTGCTTTGTCTACATATATTGCAACCCCCTCCTTTTTGTTTTCCTATTAATTGCAAACATTTCATAACCTTCTATTTCCATTTCACTTATTTTATCATCGTCAAGCCAAGTTTCTGATATGGCAATTATTTTAAATTTATTGAATTTAGCCAGGTATTCTTTGATTTTTGTGAAGTTTTTATAGAGACTTCTACTGTTTAAGTGTATTACTGAAAGTGCATTTTCCAATTTAATATTAGTATTGAATTGTTCATCCAGGTAGTAATCGGAGTTTGTTACCCTTTGTTTGTTCTTGAAGAAGTTATTGTCCGGTCCAAATTGTTCTCGGGTCGAATGGCTTATAGTCAGTATCTTCAAAGGGTTGAAGTCCATGTTTTTGGGATGTGAATTTCCTGCTCCCACGCGGTCGTCGCTGGCTCCCTCGCGGTCGTCGCTGGCTGCCTCGCGGTCGTCACTGGCTGCCTCGCGGTCGTCGCTTGCTCCCTCGCGGTCGTCGCTGGCTCCCTCGCGGTCCTCGCTGGCCCCCTCGCGGTTGAAGACCAATTGAGGACCATTGCTATCATGCATACATTGTAATATTCAACCAGGGTGCAATTAAGGGCAGTTTGAATACCAAAGCAGACAAGACGATTGGCCTTGAGAACATAATATCAATATCACACACAGGCACTGCGCAGGTTGACACACACCCAAATCAAGAAAAAAAAAATACAATAAAAACTACAGGCAAACACATGCACAACATGGATACCGTTGACATAAAAACAATATGGGACACATGTCATTGAGGTCTTGGTACTGCATTTGACTCAAAAGACATACGTTTTGAGAAAGAGGAAGAGGAGACATGAAGCAGGGAAAAAAAGGACTGGGTTCATCCACTCCTTTTTGCTTGGTGGTAACTTGGAGAGTTCAAGCTCTTTAACTTGGAGAGTTCAAGCTCCTTTGTGAGCTACAGTTCAACAATGACCGAGGTACCGTATATTTAAAGCTGAGCATAGAGCAGTTTGAAAGCCCCCTACAGAGAATTGGCCCAAGCATCAGGAAGCAAACTACAAACTCCAGGCACTCCATTTCGACAGTTGAATGCCTGGCTATCTGCTAACAAGGTATGCTCAAGCTGAGGTACAAGAAATGGCTCACAGGAACTGGCTCTTCAAAATAGGTGTGAACCGGAAAAGAGCAGAACATGACATATTGACTGGATGGAAATAGCCCAGGGTTTCAGAGAGCGGAAGAAGATCCCCAATTGCTGCCAAAAATTTGGCTGGCATTTTTCAATTGCAAGGGCACCTACTTCATCATCTTCCTGGACATTGTGGATGAAAAATACCGCTTCATGTTGGTGAATGTGTGTGTGTGGGGGCAGCGTTCTTGGCAGTAGCCAATAATGCTTTGGCAGCAAAAGCACTTTCAGATCTGCCAGAGGATGCGCCTTTACCTGGTGCAGCTCACCTGGGCCCCATGCATCTCATGTTTGTGGCAAATTAGGTTTTTCCTCTCAGGTGAATACACTTCTTTGACTGTAACACGACTTTGAACATATTCCATACAATTAATTCACAGATGCGGGCACAATTGTATGAAATAGTCACAATAACAATATCCATCCACCCAGCATCAATCCATCAAACTATGAACCAAATCATCTTAATTCACACACACACTGGAAAGATAAATTTATGTTGCCAAAATGTGTTCTGATGATCACAAGGTCTCCCCCACTGCCAAAAAGCCGGGCGGGGCGCCAACAGTTCCTAGATGGCTTCCGTTCAAAAGTGTGAGATTTTGTTCAATACTTTTAAATAAAAAGCTATTTTAGTCACAAATTCAGGGCACCACTCTGTTCTAATTGACAGTGCACAGTAGGGCTGCAGCTACAGAATATTTTGGTGTTTGGATATCTTACTGAAACCTCTATTGAATAATTGGGTTTTGGGACAAAAGTAAAAACAAAAGAAAAATACACACACATTTCCACTCAATAACGAATGGCAAACGGGTTTTCATTTTTGATGAATCAACATTTTCAATTGAATTTAAACTGCTTAACAGCACACTATTTTCCTCTCTAGAAATAGTTTTGTATTTTACTCAAATGCCTTCCTTAAGTAGTGACTGAACTTGATTTCAGGATAACATTGTAGATATCGGCGGCAGCAACAGTTTGTGACGGCCTTATAAAGTGACCCCCATGGCAGTCTGGAATCCGAGTCTAGACAGCATCAGCTGGCACGCCGTTATGCATTGACGGGATTTTTGTTGTTGTTTTATTTTTTATTTTTTTGTGGAGGTACTTGAATTACTTGAGGATCCGTTTCAACCCTACTGTACAGAGAACACTGGTTTAATCCTGTAAAGGCAACACTAGGTCATAATAGAGTTTGTTACCTAAGGCTATGATAAAATCTTGGCAACAGAAACTCACAGACGCATTCTTTTTGTGATCAAGGGGAATTTATTCAATACTACGGGAGTCACTACAGGATATATGCATCATTCGAAAGGAAAATAAAGATAAAAGATGACGATTAGCAGTACAATTATAGTGAGGTATGTAAATCAAAAGAGTGTATATAATGTATGGTGTGGTGGTACAGTTGCTGAAGCAGAATAGCATCGAGGTATTCTTGAAATACCCCCACCCCTCTCAATTAGGCATGAACTCATTTGCACTCAGCAATTTGCAAGCTGACCCTGAGCCTTTGATGCTGAGGTTGGGGATGACGGTCCTTGCAATGACAGGAGAGTACCATCTGTAGGCTTTGCTTACTCGTGAGCAGCTCTTTGCTGTCTCCAGAGTCTTACTCCAATCGTCTATTTGTTTCTTTCCTCATTTCAGCTCTGCACCATTTCTTAGCATTTTTTAGGCCGCTGTGGGAAATTGTAACTGTCTGTAGAGACTTTAAATACATATGGTACCTTCAAATATACAAATGTTGCACATCTGAAAATCCAGGTAGAAAATTTGCAGCCGAATATACAACTCTCTTGTGGTTTTTAAGCTTTGATCATGAAAGAAGAACAAATTCCAAACTCACTGAAAGCAATTAAAGTCAGTTTAGCTGTTACTCATTTAAAAGGGCACGGTGTCCTTTTTCAGCATGAGATGTGTGGGTGGGTGTGAATGAGTGCTGGTGACTTTCAAGCACCATATGCAAGCAGGATCAAGCAATTTTGCAAAACCATGTGTCATTTTCTTCTCTCTGACTCTCTCTCTCTCTCTCTTTTTAAATTACACTCTTTGGTTCATCGGCATGAAAGATGAAGGTGAACATTTTCCCTCAGCTTTAGCACGTAAACATGTTTACTTCTTCATGTCGCATAAATGACGCTAACGTCCAAGTCCATTGCATTCTATGACGCTCTCATCTTCTATGCATCTTGTTTTTCAACTATCAACCTGAGCCTAATGTCTCATCAATGGGATTTCACCCATGGCTTTTTCTGCAATTCTAGTCCTCCCTTTCTTTAACTACATTTGCAAGTCCTTCTATATGTTCAACTGCTAACTGTTTTAGTGGCCTTCAGTAGCTTGTACCTCCTACATGTGCCCACAAAAATTGTACGTTAAAGCATTTAGCGTACAATTTTGTACAATGCCGGATATTTTTAACGAGTTGAAGACAGAGGGATGAGCTTAACTGACAGAAGACTACTTTTACAGGCTACAAAAGTGCATCCCTGTTTCAGGTCTCCCATTAAGGTAAGCAATTATTTCCTTTATACAAACTCAGAGATCTCGCAGGTGGACCCAACTGCAGGGAAGGGAAGGCAGTAGTCCAGAGAATCTCAAATAAAGGTATTTAAAAACATTAAAGTAAGGTTTAATTTACTGGCAACCAGTCTAGGGTGCAGGTGGCCTTTCTCTCTTAATCAGATTGGACAGGTGCCAATTTTCTCTGAACCTAAACAGGACAAGTACAACAGAAAATGTATATAGATGGAGAAATATGCAGTATCGTGATTTTTTTTCCTGATGTCATGGGTCCTTTGACAGGATCATCAAAATGGAAAGATAAACCATTCATGAGCATGAACAACAAAAGACTGATCTATTATGAAATGATATGGCCTGGTGTGAATTAAGAATAAGAAAACCTTTATTCGTCCCATAATGGAGACATTCCCAATTTCCAGCAGCAAAGTTATGAAATGAAGAAAAGAGAAGAACAAAAAGTATAAGAGCTGCTGTAAAGGCAGCCACTCTCGCGGCGCCATCTTGAAGTCATAATAACAAAATAATACAACACAACACATAAGACACGGCTTAACCACTTTTCTGCAAACTCTTTAGGGGTGTTCACTCAGCACACATTTGCTCCGGTGCTGCACCGACGTATTTTGTTACGATATATCTTACACCAGAGCACATTTTGTGGAGCGTTCACACGTAAAAGCTGCTTACTAAAGAGAAGCGTGTTAAGCATTTCTTGATTAATTTATCATTTGTACTCAAGAAATGCAGTAATTACAATGATTATGAGAAATTGAAACAAAAAGGTCAAAGAATAATTATAAATACACAAACCGAAAGGTGTATAAATAGAAAAGTAAAGTACCACAATGGTAAAAGTATTTGATGATATGTAGACTTCTCTTCTTCTTCTTTGTTTTGAAAACGATCAATTTATATTCTATACAATAAGGGGTAGGACTAGATAAGTTGTTTACTTCTTCCTACTCCTTTGAGCATACAACTGTGATGATGAGTGTTTTCTTTTTTTTCTTTTACATACTTTTAAATTTTCCTTTCATAAATTTTGCCTACCTTTTGGCTATCTGTTACTGTGTGTAATATATATGCTCAATAAACAAACAAACAAACAAACAAACAAACCCCGGTGCAGCCCCACTTGCGTTCACACGGCAGTTTCTGCGGCCATGCAATACGATTAGGCGTAAATAAAACGGGCGTGCGTAAAGTGTACTTCCTTTTCCCCGCCTTGTTTGTGACATATGGAAAAAACATGGTTTATACTTCTCCGGACAAAGCAACGCTGTGGTCTATCAGACAACGTAAAAGGATGAGAGAGAGAAAGTGTTGCAGCTCCGAAACAAAGAGAGCTGTCGTGTTGGTTCCTTTTAAAACATACACTTTATTAATTTGTTTAACTCAAGCAACTACAGACACGTCCTTCTCGGTCTCCGTACCTTCTGCTCGAGAGGCGTTCAATGACCGCCCCCGAAAATGTAAATCAACGATGACTTCAATGACACCCAGAAAAGCAAACATAATGCTCCAAACAGAAAATCAAGAGAGGAAATCCCAAAATAAATTCTATGGGGGCGGTGGTGAACACACGACAAAGGAACAAACCACACAAACAACTTCGAGACTGTCCAGTCTCCTCCAAAAGGAAAGATGACGGAAGTACAACAGAGCATGAAAGCAACGCATTTTACCTGTATGTAATCAACTCTTCTCATTCTAGCGACTCAACCCCTGTAGCGTTCACACATACCATTTTCTATCGGTGCTGCCTCGCAAACTAGCATTTACTCCGGGGTAAATTTTTAAACCACCTCCTCAGCAAGGTTAAATTTGCTCCGGTGTAAGCTGTTTTCAGGGGCTACACCGGTATAACTTTATACGTGTGAGAACGCTCTATAGGGATAGCCCCGGTGCTACACCGGAGTAAAAGTTGCCGCGTGAACACCCCTTTTGTTGTTTGAAGCAGTTATAGATGAAAGAGGAGAGAATCAAAGTGATTATAGTGACAATCTGTGGAGCGATTGGAAACATACAGTCGATATTAAAGATGACATATTTCAAAACTAAGACAGCTGGGTAGTTTGCCCATACAAAGTGGGCCAAAACACCTTTGCGATAGGTGCGCAAGTCTCATCGAGGTTTACACGAACCATTTAATTGCAGTGATTCACTCATACGGTTATGCAACAAAATAGAGTTTGAAATTCAGGTATCATTATTTATTTCCAGGCCAGCTCCATTCGTTCTCATTTCGAACTAATATTGTTAGACCATCAAAAAGAGATTGCCCTGGAACAATTTTGTTCATGTCAATCCAACCCCCACCCCATGAAATCTGTTTCACCTTTATATTTTACAGCCCAAAAAAGAGGGGGGGGGGGGGGACCCGCCGAAATGACTGCCTGCACTGTCTACTACTTGTTCCAAATAAAAACTGCCGTTTTTTTACGATGCGGTTAAAACTAATACTCAATGTGTTAGTTTTATCATAAAAAGAGTCACTGAATTTCATAAACGCAATGAAACACATATGTGTCGTGATTTTTAGAGGTGTTAAGGCCCACACAGTTGCACTCTGAATGGCTTTAGTATTGATTACAAATAACTGCCACTGCATTAAACCCATGCTCATAAATCTTGTTTGTAATTTCTAGAAAACAATGAAAAACAGAACTCCATATGCTTAGAAGAGACCACAGTTGATGAAGCAGAGTTATCCGTTCACTCCATCTCCACCTCCACTCAAGAGCCTCGATCAATATGAGAAAACGCTGTATCAGGCAAAACTAAGTGTGGAGGTGAAGGTCAGCCATTTCTCCATTGTTTGAAGTGCTTTAAAATGTGAATTTTGCCTTTAAAACAGCAAGATAGCTTTGATCGTAATTGACTTTTTCCAGCCCATGGTGGCTTAGTAGTGTGCAATAGTTCCTCACAGACGCCCGGGTCAACGACGGCTCTCACTGTGCAGCATTTGATTGCTCCCTTGTAAATCTCTCTTCTCAATTTCAAAGTCACATTGATTGGAAACTGGGGGCACAAAGGCAAGACACCTGGACGGCTCCATTCCTAGCTGTGCATCATCAACAAAGGATAGATCAGCCACTGAAAGTGATCTTGTCACTGGTGACACACCACCACCACTCAAAGATCCAAAATACCAGCCAGTAAATTGGGGGGCAGGGGGGGGGGGGTTAATGCAAAGCTACATGAATTAGTCAAAATCAAGACATCAGCGGTACTTGGCAAGAAAGCCTTGAACTTAACACTGCTGTTAAACTGAATATAATTTATTTCTCGTAGTGCGAAGTCAATGCAGTCACATAACACTTTTGTTGCAACACAATGGGGGGTGAGCACCCATATTAGTCCATTCGTTTGCCTTTGAAAATGTCAACTTTTTGCCGCATCACATCATAAGACAGCCAATCGGCATCGGCAAAGTATCCAGTACGTCACATATAAACACAGCAGCACACAAGCGCGCACACACACACACACACACACACACACACACACCCTGGTGAAATATACAATGTAATAATTGAAATATGTGGGAACTGAGAGCTATACAACACATCCATCTTTGAATACCGGCTGAGACCGAGTCAAAAAAGAGGTGGTGATGGTGGTGAGTGTATTAACTTGTTGACAGAATTAAAGTTAATTCTGGACCAAGATAGCATTTAGAATGAGCTGAGAACTTCAGCAAAACTACCAGCCACCTAATTGGCTAGTGATGTCCTCCTCTTCTCCGTGTGAGGCAACCCTTGCTGTCGTCACCCTGTGAACAAACGCTGGTGGGACACGGCATTTGATCTGAACCTAACATAACAGTGAAGCTAAAATTTAGCTTTCAATGTTTCTCTTATGGCGGCACGGTGGGCACATCTGTCTTACAGTTATGAGGCTGTGGATTCAAATTTGGCCTCCAGCTTTCCTGTGGAAAGTTTACATGTTCTCCCTCTGCCTCTTGCTCGAAGTCAGGGCAAGATAGGCTTCAGCACTCCTGCATCCCTATTGAGGATAAGCAGTGCAGAGAATGAATGGATGTTTCTCTTACAGCAGAAATCTTGCAGAGGCCACCAAAAATTTACATAAGTCAACTTATGGTAGAGTAATAGCACAATCACTTACTGGATTCAGTGTTAATGTCATAGGCAGATTTCAGAGCCTCTGAACAATCTGAATCTTTATTGCAAACAAGAAGGGCAGCAGTTGACTGGTGTTCTAGCCAGCTCGGATAAAAAAGTACAGAGCACTGTATTTCTCTCTAACAGAGTGGTAAGAATGAGGCAACAAAAAGCAATTTATTACTTTCTTTTTGGGTTTGTGGTGTGCGAAGAGGACCCCAAAGCAGATACAGGATAAGGCAGGTTTGCGTGCAAAATGTTTATTGTGGTTTAAAGCGGAAGCCGAGGGAGAGAATCTGAGTGGGGTGGTGAGAGGTCCATGGGTGTAGGCAAGAAGGTCCACCTTTAAAAATGGGTTTACCTGGGCTTAAGCCCAGGGGCTTGCAGAAGTCAAGAGCATATAAGAATTAAAACAACATCGATTTTTGTGTCAATCACGTCATACAGCTACCGCTGTTGTGAAAGCGCTATATAAATCAGCATGTATTTTATTGTATTGTATTGTATTGTATATTCTTACCATGAGTTGACCAACCCGCAGGCAATTCTGTACAGTACTGTGGCCTTAGAGAGGCCCTGTCAGAAGTCGTAATAGTTTTAGATTATTCTGCCACTTGTTACAATTTCTGTCATCGACTTGCCACTTCAGGACACAAAGGTGGCTTGAGGGGGGCCTGTTGGAAGGCATTACGTTCCACATTATTCTGTCATTTATTTAATTTTAACTCAATGTTATTGCAGCATCCACACCCATACAATGTACTATGACAATTTTCAGATAATCCCGAAGTAGAAGTTCCCAAAACAGAGCTCCAGACGTCATGTGACTGATCCCCACGCACATTTGTTCATAAAGTCATTTTGGCGGGTTCGTAGCAGGGGCAGGCAAAGGACTTACAATGGATTATCAACAACAATCGCAATGGCAGATGGGGAGGACCACCATGGGTGCAGCGGAGGCAGCCTCCCTGGCACAAGAAAGTAAACAGCAGGCAAGAGGAGACAAACGCCCGCCTCTGTCTTGGTTCTTTTTGGTAGCTTGTGGAATGCTCTCCCCTTCTTTTCTCCCCTCTTGTTGTGACACAATCTACAAAAGTGTGGCATTTCCTTAATTTAGCAACAACTTTTCTACCTTGCCAAAATGGCATGGTTTACATTGAGCATTAGGCATTGTGGGATGCGTGTCGTCATTGTCCAGAGCTCTATTATGTTTTGCACATCGTTGTGCTTTATTTATTTCTTTTTAAATACTATTTTATCACTCACAATTTTCAACCTTATCATCCGCATGGTTCCCAATCTGTCGTTTTTCCCAGCTGAACTGAGTTTACAGTGAAGTAAACAGTTTACACAGTGTGGGATGTGAAGCGAGACGGGTCCTCTTCGCCAAAGGGGGTGACTGCACGCTCAGACTTCATGTCAGAAAAGTCATCCAGTGATTACTCATCCTCAGACACAGCCTCGTCAATATTTGGAAGCTGTTGTAATTCCTCCTCGATGAATGTTTTTTTTTTTTTTTTAAATACAGACCATAGCGACCTCAAGCTTTGCTCAAAAACTGGTTATGCATCTGGTGATGGAAAATCACATGCGCCGTTTCAGTGGCGCAAGAAATTTACTTTGAAATGAATAGTGTTAAACTGATGGTTTCTGGTAGTTGAAGGAATAACTCATAAATATTTGTATATTTTTTAATTTGATGAAATTGAAGCATATATATATATATATATATAAGAGCTGTCAAACAATTAAAATATGTAATCTAATTAAAAACTCAACTGTCATAATTAACTCAAATTAATTAAAAATTAATCGGGATTACTCACGCATTTTTTATCGTTTCTGAATTTCCTTTTATATTTTTTGTCCTATTTTCCCCCATTTTAATGCTCTCATCAACATGGAATCATGAATCAGTTTTCTACGTGCAAAATGCAAAAATTTACTGAAATAACAATTTCGATTTTCAATTTGACATGAACATTTTTCACTTGGAGATGGTTTCTTACGTTTAAAACAATGAATACCTGCTTCTGATACTTCTGTTACAACTACTACTACTTCTGCTGCAAAGTGCTCCAATAAATGATCAAAAAGTACAGAACGAGAGATCCTTCCATGCTGACTGACAATCCCTATTCAGGGGCCGTGAAAAATTATAGGCTGAGTACTAGCTTACGTTAGATGTGCACTTTATATTGCGCTGTTTTGATTCCATAAAAGAGCTGTTCAAGCAGCTGTTGTGTGACAAAATATTTTTCACTGTTGTTGATGGACAGTAATATTGTGTGAGAGATAATGTGTGAATAACTGCTCCAAGTGAAAAATGTTCATGTAAAATTGAAAATCGAAATTATTTCAGTAAATATTTGCATTTCGCACATAGAAAACTGATTCATGATTCCATGTTGATGAGAGCATTAAAATATAAAAAAATATAAAAGGAAATTCAGAAACGATAAAAAATGCGTGAGTAATCATGATTAATTTTTAGTTAATTTGAGTTAATTATGACAGTTGAGTTTTAATTAGATTAAATATTTTAATCGTTTGACAGCTCTAATGTATATATATATATATATATATATATATATATATATATATATATATATATCACATTCACATATATACATACACACACACACACACACACACACACACAGTCGAAAGTCGGTTTTCGAACATCTCTGTTCTCGACCAAATCGGTTTTCGACTCAAAATTTCAGCGTTTTTCTGCCTGCCTGCCTGCCTATATATATATATATATATATATACTGTGTGTGTATATATATATATATATATATATATATATATATATATATATATATATATATATATATATATATGGAAAATCACATGGTATATATATATATATATATATATATATATATATACACACACAGTATATAGAGTGGCCCAGTGGGTCGTGCATCGACCTCTCAGTGCAGAGGTCGGAGATTCGATCCCGGCTCCGGCCTTCCTGTGTGGAGTTTGCCTGTGTGGGTTTTCTCCGGGTACTCCGGTTTCTCGACACATTCCAAAAACATGCACGGCAGGCTGATTGAACACTCTCAATTGTCCGTCGGTGTGAGTGTGAGCATCGATGCTTGTTCGTCTGTGTGTGCCCTGGAATTGGCTGGCAATCGGTTCAGGTGTCCCCTGCCTACTGCTTGAAGACAGCCGTAGTCAACGTGTGACTGTCGTGACAGTCGTCGTTAAAAAAATAAAATAAAAACTATACTTATTGGTTGAAATTTGATGTTCGTTTTCTCTCTTTTTAATAAATGCGTATTTTATAATATCTTGGATTTGTAAAAAATATATATATTATTTTCACTAATGAAGGGTTCGATGAATGTGCATATTAACTGGTTGGGCTCGGTACCTTTAAGAATGTTAAGAATCGCTGCCCTAGAGCAAGGATCTTCAATCCTCTCCCTCGAGGGCCGGTTTCCTGGATGAAATTGTATCATGTGTGTTGCAGCAGTGTCGGAAGGAAAACATAGAGGAAACCGGTGCTCGAGGAACAGGGTTGAAGACCCATGCCCTCGCTATTTGTGCTCAAAACTCAATACACACACACCTAGTTGGTGAGGCCTTGTCTTCCAGATTGGAGGAGGACATTTGTCAGGCACTTGACAAATGACACTCGTTATACTGAATGGAGTCAGCGAGGCGACTCACCAGGGCACACACAACTCGGCGGGTATGTGTGCCGTCGATGGCTCCTACAAGTTCACACATACACAGGATTTAATATGAACCGTAATTCAGGCAAAGGAAAAAGGAAAAAGTCACTGAAATAAGTTAGAATAAAACTATTTATTAGATATAAACACATAACACGGGGTAGGACTAGATAAGTTCCTTACTTCTTCCTATTCCCTTGAACATAACTGTTTTAATGATGACTGTGCTGAATGATGACTGATTTCTCTTACCTTATTATTACTGTATATGTTTTATGTTATGTTCAATAAAACCAAACCAAACCAGTCAGGCTATGCTGATTCTGTTGATCCTTCTTGCTCGGAAGTCTCTCTACGGTTTTGTGTCGACATCATTTCGGATTCTTGTAATGGAGGCTCTCGCTGGCAATCAGTAATGGTTGTTCAGTTAGGGATTGTCGGTCAGCATGGAAGGATCTCTCGTTCTGTAGTTTTTGGATCATTTATTGGAGCACTTTGCAGTAGAAGTAGGAGTAGTAGTAGTTGTAACAGAAGTATCAGAAGCAGGTAATAACCTAAACTACACATAAATGCAGTAAAAAAATAATATATCTATCTTTCTGCATCGCAATGTAAATATGTATATAATTGACATTATGAATACCTTTATGTAACAATACGTTTAATAAATAATGTAATCAACCCTGATTTCACTATGTATCATTATCGTCATCATTATTCATTGTTTTAAACGTAAGAAACCATTCAACACAAACATAAAGTCGAATCGAACAAAAGAACTACAAGTCCCAATACTCAATCCCGGAAGTGGAGCGCCGGCATGAACATATCAAGTCGAATCGAACAAAAGAACTACAAGTCCCAAAGGTCCAACCCGGAAGTGGAGCGCCGACTGCAACGCAATTTACTTCTTTAAACATTGCAGACTGATTGCAGACGGACAAACATGACAACTATGCACAAATGAGCTAAATAAAGACATCCCTGTTCTAGCAACATTTTAGCCCACGCTGTTTGAATTGCGGATTGCTTCAGCAACTTTGTTCTTTGTCGTGTCATCCATTTTCTTCGCTTTGAAATGATCCATAGCCGTCTGTCTGAGACGAGGGGGGCGGACTACTCACGCAGCGGTGTGCTTGGCCATTAATTAAGTGGTATTTCAGACTCGACGTGCTATGATGATAGCTCAGTTTACGACTGCAAAACATCCAGGTCACTTTGGTCTTGTCAGTGGAACAATCTGGCAACTTTTTAAAAGTAAACTTTCCATTCATAAACTATTTAAATATCCGTTTTCGTGTCTCGCGCTGCCGTGGCTGGCAAAACAAACGTGTGGACTTGTGCAGCGCGCTTGATGTTTTGTTTCTGGTTTATTTATAGAGCAACGTCACATCCGCTGTGACGTCTGCGCGCTTAATCTCAGAAAATTTTTGATCCCGATAAAATTCATTTAAATTAATGTCGATAAAAGCGCTAAACTGACAGCTCTAATATATATATATATATATACATATATAAATATATATATACACACACACACACACACAGTCAAACGTCGGTTTTGAACGTCTCTGTTCTCGACCAAATTGGTTTTCACCCAAAATTTCGATTTTTTCTTCCTGCCTATATATATATATATATATATATATATATATATATATATATATATATATATATATATATACTGTGCCCTATATACTGATATATATATATATATATATATATATATATATATATATATATACACACACAGTATATAGGGCTGCCCAGTGGTTCGTGCATCGACCTCTCAGTGCAGAGGTCGGAGATTCGATCCCGGCTCCTGCCTTCCTGTGTGGAGTTTGCCTGTGTGGGTTTTCTCCGGGTACTCCGGTTTCCTCGACACATTCCAAAAACATGCACGGCAGGCTGATTGAACACTCTCAATTGTCCGTCGGTGTGAGTGTGAGCATCGATGCTTGTTCGTCTGTGTGTGCCCTGGAATTGGCTGGCAATCGGTTCAGGGTGTCCCCTGCCTACTGCTTGAAGACAGCTTCGTAGTCAACGTGTGACTGTCGTGACAGTACGTCGTAATTTTTTTTTTTTTTAAAGTATACTTATTGGTTGAAATTTGATGTTCTTTTTCTCTCTTTTTAATAAATGCGTATTTTATAATATCTTGGATTTGTAAAAAAATATATATATTATTTTTCACTAATGAAGGGTTCGATGAATGTGCATATTAACTGGTTGGGCTCGGTACCTTTAAGAATGTTAAGAATCGCTGCCCTAGAGCAAGGATCTTCAATCCTCTTCCTCGAGGGCCGGTTTCCTGGATGAAATTGTATCATGTGTGTTGCAGCAGTGTCAGAAGGAAAACATAGAGGAAACCGGTGCTCGAGGAACAGGGTTGAAGACCCATGCCCTCGCTATTTGTGCTCAAAACTCAATACACACACACCTAGTTGGTGAGGCCTTGTCTTCCAGATTGGAGGGAGGACATTTGTCAGGCACTTGACAAATGACACTCGTTATACTGAATGGAGTCAGCGAGGCGACTCACCAGGGCACACACAACTCGGCGGGTATGTGTGCCGTCGATGGCTCCTACAAGTTCACACATACACAGGATTTAATATGAACCGTAATTCAGGCAAAGGAAAAAGGAAAAAAGTCACTGAAATAAGTTAGAATAAACGTGCAGGTCATCTGCTCGAAACAAGATATGTTAAATAGGGTGTTTATGAACCCTATTGGCCGTGTAGCCCATGTGACCATGTGACATCACAGAAAATACAAATATGATTGGCCAAGTGGCCCATTTGTCATCTATACTTCAAAATACTGTAATGAAGTAAACATGATAAGGAACATCAATTGTTAACAAAATCTGTTTTAAATGATGCGATACGAAAACTGAGAAGTGGAAGCCAAGTTGTGAGGCAAAAAATGTTTTTTGGATGTGAGAGTTTTGCCGTCCTTCGGGGAGTTTGGTTCTACCTTGAAAGAGAGGAGGAAAATGATGTTGAGAAAAGAAAAATGTCTCGACTCCAACCAGTGAATTTCAAATGAGGGTTTAATCCAGCAGGTGACAACGCATTTTCACAAGTGACTTCTGTTTTTAACCCCCCCCCGAAACTTTTGAACACGGGTCTATTTGCAGTGTAAGTGGGTTGAATTTTGGAGAAAAACCACAAAACCAAACAGATTTATTGGCCGCAGGCCCTGTCAGTGGCATGTGACAGACCACTATCTAACAATGCCTTTCTGGAACACCCAACCAGTTGTACAAGGCCAAAGGGAGGATGATTTTACTGTACACAGCACAAAGCAAGTCTCCGGGGTAATAATCCAATCATTTTTGTTGAGCTTGAGCAGCACCATTAAGGCAACATCGAAGGGAAGCGTTTCAACACGTCTGAGACGATATAGCTTATAGATGTGTCAGCTTCTCTCTCTTGCCGTCCTCTATATCACCACTGCTGCACTTCAAGACATGAATCAAGGGTTAGGGCAGACATGGGCAAACTACGGCCCGCGGGCCGGATCCGGCCCGTTGGGCTTTTTAATCCGGCCCGCCGAAGGTTGGTGCACAACACAATTAAGGTTCGATATAAGTGATTACATTCATTTCATTTGGACTTGTAATGACAGGCATTTCAACGCCAGATGGCGCAGTTACTTGAAGTTGCAGAGCACAGGGAGGGAGGGGGAGACGATACGGAAGCCAGCAGTAGCGCCAACTCAAGCAACTCCCGCTTGATACGACGGAATAAGTGTGTCCGCGCCGCTATTTTCTATCATTTGGATCCAAAACAGCGACATGCAAGTGACTCTTTGTTGCAGTGAGTTTTACTGCAATTGCGAACATTTTCACGTCCTGTCGATCATGGCATCTAAACGAAGAGGAAGAGTAATGGCCACGGTAGAGAAAGTGAAGTGTATCTGATTAAACGAAGCGGGTTACAAAATACGAAACATTCAGGAGATGTTTGGAGTCTGAAAGACTGAAATCTACAAGACTTTGAAAACGAGGAAGTGATTTGTGCTCAGTCCGATTCTGGCTTTTTCCATGCCCAGAGTGAATTGTGTTACAGGGAGTGAACACCCTCTTTTGGAATGGTTTGCCCCAACAGCACGGGAAGGGCGTGCGCTTGTTTGTACGGGGCAGTATTGAATACAGCGGCACATAAACAACACTCTGATGTCCGGTGTCTTTCTTATGCACAAACCATGCAGAAACAAATTGCTTGCGGCTTGACGGACAGTCGAGTAAATAAACGTTTCCTTGAATGGTTTGACTGCTATCGTGCTAAAAACTTTCCGCAAACTGGACCGCTAGAAATAGAGAAGAGTCCCAGAGCGCTACCTTTAAGAATGTTAAGAATCGCTGCCCTAGAGCAAGGATCTTCAATCCTCTTCCTCGAGGGCCGGTTTCCTGGATGAAATTGTATCATGTGTGTTGCAGCAGTGTCAGAAGGAAAACATAGAGGAAACCGGTGCTCGAGGAACAGGGTTGAAGACCCATGCCCTTGCTATTTGTGCTCAAAACTCAATACACACACACCTAGTTGGTGAGGCCTTGTCTTCCAGATTGGAGGGAGGACATTTGTCAGGCACTTGACAAATGACACTCGTTATACTGAATGGAGTCAGCGAGGCGACTCACCAGGGCACACACAACTCGGCGGGTATGTGTGCCGTCGATGGCTCCTACAAGTTCACACATACACAGGATTTAATATGAACCGTAATTCAGGCAAAGGAAAAAGGAAAAAAGGCACTGAAATAAGTTAGAATAAACGTGCAGGTCATCTGCTCGAACCAAGATATGTTAAATAGGGTGTTTATGAACCCTAGTGGCCGTGTAGCCCATGTGACCATGTGACATCACAGAAAATACAAATATGATTGGCCAAGTGGCCCATTTGTCATTTATACTTCAAAATACTGTAATGAAGTAAACATGATAAGGAACATCAATTGTTAACAAAATCTGTTTTAAATGATGTGATACGAAAACTGAGAAGTGGAAGCCAAGTTGTGAGGCAAAAAATGTTTTTTTGATGTGAGAGTTTTGCCGTCCTTCGGGGAGTTTGGTTCTACCTTGAAAGAGAGGAGGAAAATGATGTTGAGAAAAGAAAAATGTCTCGACTCCAACCAGTGAATTTCCAATGAGGGTTTAATCCAGCAGGTGACAACGCATTTTAACAAGTGACTTCTATTTTTAACCCCCCCCCCCCGAAACTTTTGAACACGGGTCTATTTGCAGTGTAAGTGGGTTGAATTTTGGAGAAAAACCACAAAACCAAACAGATTTATTGGCCGCAGGCCCCTGTCAGTGGCATGTGACAGACCACTATCTAACAATGCCTTTCTGGAACACCCAACCAGTTGTACAAGGCCAAAGGGAGGATGATTTTACTGTACACAGCACAAAGCAAGTCTCCGGGGTAATAATCCAATCATTTTTGTTGAGCTTGAGCAGCACCATTAAGGCAACATCGAAGGGAAGCGTTTCAACACATCTGAGACGATATAGCTTATAGATGTGTCAGCTTCTCTCTCTTGCCGTCCTCTATATCACCACTGCTGCACTTCAAGACATGAATCAAGGGTTAGGGTGTATGATATTTTACCCCTCAAGCGATTAGATTTTTTTTTTCTTCATCTTAAGTTAGAAACATGATTTTTGTAGATCTTCGGCTTACCTTTTCTAAACATGTCACAGTAGTAATACAAATAGTTTGACAGCAATGCCTGCTACTTTAATCTATTTACAACACTCCCTGTCACATAATGTCCATTGTTAGGTATGAGCAATGTGTAACCAGGTCTATGTTCATATATACTTGAAAGATGAAGAAGTAGCGAGTTAATACTGCCTTTGTGTTACGTACCTCAAATGGCAGAAGAGAACATATTTTGGTTCTCAAAATAGTGACCCACGTTGCCCATAAAACATAATGAAAATTATCATTCCAATTGCTGATGCAGCTTTGGGTCCCAATAAACTAATAAGTGCATGTCTTTAGTTAGGACATACAAGGAATTAAGTACATCCCAATATGTTTACGAGTGCAATTTTGTGGTATTCGTTTTGCTGTTGATAGAAAACGTGTTTGACTCCAAGTAATGAATTAGTCTACTGATTAACATTTTACCCATTTTCATGACCACATTAATTTGGATTAATGTGATTCATATATGTGTTTTGTTGCCCAGCTGTGCCTTACCAGGTTTAATATTCAATCAAGGAGCAGCGAAGAATATCAGCGCTGAATTTCCGATTTCGTTTTTGTGTGTGCAGACTACACTTGAAATGATCATGAAAAGCACAGAGCTACCGCTTGATGGAACCCCCCCCCCCCCAGAAAATGTGAAGTTGAGGGTGTGAACATATCCCATACACACTGAATTGATTGATTTGATTGACTGATTGTTGCTGCCTCTATGTGTCACCAATGCAGTGTTTGCTGGAGTGTTGATTATCCATCTTATTATCCATCATCATTGCAAATTTCTCCGTTGTGGGACAAATAAAGGTTTCTTATCTTATCTTATCTTAATTCAAGAAATGTTTGTGGCATCAAATGAAATGAAACAGCACGACATTTTTAAAGCAAGGAGGAAACCGACTACAGTACTTCATCAGTGTGGTGAAAGACATGAACATAATGTCTTTTATGGATTAATTGATAACATTACCAAGAAATGCAGTAATTACAATGAATATGAGAAAATTGAAACAAAAAGGTGAAAGAATAATTATAAATACACAAACCGAAAGGTGTATAAATAGAAAAGTAAAGTACCACAATGGTAAAAGTTTTTGATGATATGTAGACTTTTCTTCTTCTTCTTTGTTTTGACAATGATCAATTTATATTCTACACAATAAGCGGTAGGACTAGATAAGTTGTTTACTTCTTCCTACTCCATTGAGCATACAACTGTGACATGAGTGTTTTTTTCTTTTACATACTTTTTAAATTTTCCTTTCATAAATTTTGCCTACCTTTTGTCAATCTGTTACTGTGTGTAATATATATGCTCAATAAACAATAAACAAACAAATGTATACAGGAGGGCGGCCCGGTAGTCCAGTGGTTAGCAGGTTGGCTTCACAGTGCAGAGGTACCGGGTTCGATTCTAGCTCCGGCCTCCCTGTGTGGAGTTTGCATGTTCTCCCAGGGCTTGCGTGGGTTTTCTCCGGGTGCTCCGGTTTCCTCCCACATTCCAAAGACATGCATGGCAGGCTGATTGAGAACTCTAAATTGTCCCTAGGTGTGAGTGTGGCGTGGATGGTTGTTCGTCTCTGTGTGCCCTGCGATTGGCTGGCAACCGGTTCAGGGTGTCCCCCGCCTACTGCCCGGAGACAGCTGGGATAGGCTCCAGCACCCCCCGCGGCCCTAGTGAGGATCAAGCGGTTCAGAAGATGAATGAATGAATGAATGAATGAATGAATATATACAGGAGTAACTGTCTCCTCCCACATGTAAACAGGTTATCCCAAATGTTTCAGAAACCAGAATTTTGACTTTAACCTTTATAAAGACTGCATCTAAACTTAGTAGAGCGCTCCACCATTGGGGTGGGTGGGAAATTCTCTGTACCTCCACATTGTCCACCTGGTTTGCCAGTTTGCACAAACTACTGATTGCTGTGGGCCCACATCTTACGTTACTCCCATGAAACATGTCATGAACAGTGCACAACAAAAAGAAAAAGAAACAAGATGGACTCGCTTCTCACAAGACTGCAGCGGACTCTCAGTCTAATGATGCCACAAAAAAAGCATGACTGCAATCCTAACAAGGACAGTCAGGAAGGGAGGGTGGGGGCATGTAGGGACACGAGGTAGCTCTTCCAGCTCATCAAGAAGATGGGTTGCAGTTCCAACCCGACAAGTAAAACCCTACTGGACCGATCAGGTTCAATTAGCACAACTACGGGTGGAGCGCTTGGACAGATGGAGGAAACATTTCAGCAACTTATTAAAGCAGCCACCGCTAGCTACAGTCATCAGCCCTGTCTCCTGTTCCTTCAGAGATGGCAGAGTTTTCCCTTTGCATTACTGAACCGTGTCCCGAGGTCTGTATGGCGCGAAGGAAACCGAAGAAAATCAAAGCACCCAGATAAGATGGCTAGATCAGAGGTTGGGACCTCTGATCTAGACCAGAGGTGCCCAACCTTTTTTTAAAAGAGGATCTATTTTTCAAGCCAGCCAACCTTCGTGATTGACCGTTATCGCCCGTGCACGCATACACACAAGTACATGCGCATGCACATGCATACTGGTGCACACGCACGCACCCATGCCATAATGAGCAACGGCCATAACGGCCCCTAACATGAAAGGAGAAAAATAAAGTAGATCCAAGAGTTTATGAGTTTGTGAAAAGGGAAATCACTTAGTGGGAGACCTGAAGCGGAGGCATGGGATACACTTTTGCAGCGTGTTACATGCATGAACATCATGATTGTAGCTCACGTATACTGTATTAAAATGCATCTCCAGGCACTCCATATTCCCATTCTTTGCCGGTGTCATCAGTGAATTGTAGATGAAACAAACTGAATGAGCAAAAAAAAAAAGAAAAAAGATGCAATGCAACAGCTCTGATCGCAAGCTGCAACTGCAGACTGCTGACCGCGAACACATTCTGGTGATGGTGCCACCGTAAGTTAAAGGTGACCTGTTTTTTTATTCTATTTTATTGTTTCAATAATTTTTTGTTAAAGTGAAACTGATAGGATGCTCGTATAGGCGCCGACAGGTATGGCTGCCTCGGTTACACGCTCCCTAGTATTGTCCCTGTTTTTGGCATTTTCGTTAGTTTTTGGCGACCCTACGCGGCTTACTTACACGAGGGAAAAGCTGCTTAGCATTGGGGAGTCGACGCTCGGACTTTTTTCACCAGCACACGAAAATCCACAAGGTTTTTTGGAGCTAGTCGCGAGCGGAGCGGCGGCGCTGTACGGCGCATGGAAACGACGTCGGAGGAGGGGGAAGCGAGCCGGCGTGCTCGTCAAGCTCCGGCAACGTGGATTCGAACCCGCTCCCATCGATCCATCTTGCTAACCTACGATCTCTGCCAAACAAGATGGATGAGCTTCTCCTCCTCACGAAGACCAACAAGACCTTTGCAAGTTCTGCTGCGCTCTGCTTCACTGAAACCTGGCTCAGTGACCGCCACCCGGATTCCGCGCTACATCTACCCGGCTTCCGCCTTCTCCGAGCCGACCGCGACACGGAGCTATCAGGGAAATCGAAAGGTGGTGGATTTGCTTCTATATCAACGAAGAATGGTGCACTGATGTCACGGCTCGACGCACACTGCAGCCCGGACCTGGAGTCGCTGTCTTTAATCTGCAAGCCATTCTACTCGCCACGTGAGTTCGCCTCTTTTTTACTCGTCGGTGTTTACATTGCGCCACAAGCTAATGCAAACTCGAACTAAAATACCCAGAGTCACCCCTGATCATTTTGGGCGATTTTAATAGAGCACATCTTAACCGCGAACTTCCCAGATATAAGCAGCACATCGACTGTTTCACCAGAGAAGGCAACATCCTAGACCACTGCTATACAACAATCAAAAATGCATACCGATCGATCGCCCGCGCAGCATTGGGTCTTTCTGACCACAATTTAATCCACTTAATACCTACCTACAGACAGAAACTCAAATGCGCTAAACCGGTTGTTAAGACTGTGAAAAAATGGACAGATGAAGCAAAGCTAGCTCTACAAGAATGCTTAGACTGCACTGATTGGGGCGTCTTTGAAACTTCAACGGGCACACTGGATGAATATACAGACACTGTAACATCATACATCAGTTTCTGTGAGGACATGTGTGTACCAACGAAGTCCTTCCGTTCCTTCAACAATAACAAGCCATGGTTTACTCCCAAACTCAGGCAACTCAGGAAAGAGAAAGAGGCCGCATTTGAAGTGGAGATCGGGCACTGTACAAACACGCCCGAAACCAATTGACGAAGGAAATTAACATCGCAAAGAGAAGCTATGCAGAGAGGCTGAAAACCAGTTCTCTGCTAACGACTCTGCATCTGTGTGGAATGGCCTGAAAGCAATCACAAACTATAGAACGCCATCCCCCAAACAGTGAACAATAAGGGTCTTGCTGATGAACTAAACACGTTTTTCTGCAGATTTGAAAAGGACACCCCATTTCCCACACTCACCCACCTCTACCAGATACTACTCTATCTACCCCCCACCCTCTTTTCTCCACTACAGATCCACGAACAGGACGTGAGACGGCTCTTCAAGCAGCAGAAGATCAAGAAAGCTGCGGGGCCCGACAAAGTGTCCCCTCCTGCCTGAAAGTCTGCGCTGACCAGCTGGCTCCGGTCTTCACACAAATCTTCAACAGATCCCTGGAGCTGTGTGAGGTCCCATCCTGCTTCAAACAGTCTACCATCATCCCAGTTCCCAAGAAATCGGCAACATCGGAACTGAACGACTACAGGCCTGTCGCTCTGACGTCTGTGGTCATGAAGTCCTTTGAACGCCTTGTGCTGAACCACCTAAAGAACGTCACCGACCCCTGCTGGACCCTCTTCAGTTTGCCTACCGGGCAAACAGGTCTGTGGAGGACGCAGTCAACATAGGTCTGCACTACATCCTCGAGCACCTCGACAGCACAGGGACCTACGCAAGGATTCTGTTTGTGGATTTCAGCTCTGCGCTCAACACCATCATACCGAACTCCTCACCCCAAACTCCTCCACCTCGGTGTGTCCCCTACGATCTGCCAGTGGATCCTCAGCTTCCTGACGGGACGGACACAACAGGTGAGACTGGGAGCGACAACATCATCAACACGCACCACTAGCACTGGAGCCCCACAGGATGTGTCCTCTCTCCACTGCTCTTCTCCTCTACACAAACGACTGCACCTCAACAAGTCCAGCTGTCAAACTCATAAAGTTCGCAGACGACACCACGGTCATCGGTCTCATCAAAGACGGCGACGAGTCTGCGTACCGACAACAAGTGGGGCAGCTGGAGCTTTGGTGCAGCCGACACAACCTCGGGCTGAACACGCCAAGACGGTAGAGATGATCGTGGACTTCAGGAAACATCCTTCTCCAGAGTTGCCCTCACACTATCCAACTGCCCTGTGTCAACCGTCGAGACCTTCAAGTTCCTGGGAATCACAGTCTCCCAGGACATGAAGTGGGAAGTCAACACCATCTCCATCCTGAAAAGGGCCCAGCAGAGGATGTACTTCCTGAGGCTGCTGAGGAAGCACGGCCTGCCACAGGAGGTGCTACGCCAGTTCTACACGGCAGTCATCGAATCAATCCTGTGTTCTTCCATCACGGTTTGGTTTGGGGCCGCCACAAAGAAGGACAAAATCCGACTTCAACGGACAATTAGGACGGCGGAAAAATCATTGGCACCGCCCTACCCACTCTTGAGGACTTGCACACCGCAAGAATCAAGACAAGGGCACGGAAAATCCTCCTGATCCCCCGCATCCTGCCCACCACCTTTTCCAGTTACTCCCTCAGGCAGGCGCTACAGATCCATGCGCACCAAATCCAGCAGACACTTAAACAGCTTCTTCCCTCTAGCCATTAACTCCTAAACAGTCACTGACGTAGTCACTCTTCTTGTGCAACAAATATTGTATCTCTCTAAAATGGTTCAATGATTTTCTGCACCAACTGTACAAACTGTAATAGTATTGTATTCTACCACTGATCACTTTAGCTCTGCTTGAAACTATGGTTCACTTACATTATGAAATGTCCTTCCATACCAATTTGTCATGTTCTTGTTTATGATGATACTAATGCAGCGTGTATACCGGAGACAAATTCCTTGTGTGTTCTACATACTTGGCCAATAAAGATGATTCTGATTCTGATTCTGATTCTGAGGGTGCACTGTACATTAACGCAAAATTGTATAATATTCATAACACGCACACAGACACACAAATCTTTTTTGATTAATTTTCCCAGTTCCTTCGACGCCACCCATGATTGACTTGGGACCAGTCTGAGGGCTACTGGTCAATCACGATTGACTGGTTGGGCACCCCTGATCTAGGTGACAAAAGTTGAGCTGTGGAAACACAAGTCTTTGACAATGACTGCCTCCAGCGCATTCTGCCGCCAACATCTGCCAGGATACAGACTCCATACTCTTTCCGCTATTCTCCTTCAGGGCAGCCAATGGTGGTTTGCTCATGCCACTTGCCAGATTCCCGATGAGCGTATCTTTCAGGTCCTGCAAGTGAACACCACTTCAACCTGGCAAAGACAGGTGGGCTGACAGTTGAATTCTCAAGGATGATCTAGCAGGCATCATCAGCATCCAAGTAGGCAGCCTCCGCCACTAAGAATGGCCAACGATTGCATGTGACAATCATGAACATCGCACATCACGAAACACGGTGCCGCACTCGAAAATCTAAACCACTTATTTGCAAGAATTGCAAGGCTGGAATGAAATTTGCCAAAAAGTAGAGACAAGAGTGGGACAACATTTTGTGGACACAGTAAATCAAAGGTTAACCTTTGCCAAAGGCTTAGGCTCTGAGAACGAATGATTTGATTATCTCAACTCACTGGAGGTATGTAAATGGCTCGCAAATATCTAGTGATGTAACACAAGATGTCAGCAGCAAAATGCAATCCCATGTCAGCAGAAACTTTTTTTTTCTGCTTCATGGTTGTCACAAACTAATCTTTTTTTTTTTTTTAGAATTGACGATCCTCTCGATTAATTCATCATTTTTGGAGCAATTGGGCCCAACTTGGATTGCTCAGAACATGGCGTGGAGTCACACACACACACACACACACACACACACACACACACACACACACACACACACACACACACACACACACACACACAAAAACAGAAAAACAAAAACCACAATTCGTTACAATACAAAAAACGATCCAGCTGCAACAGAAATGCTGGCCTGCATTTTATTTATTTTTCATTCCTGTTTCCCATAACAAGTGCATCTGCCTCAGCTGTGAGAGGTGCAGGGTTCGATTCTGGCTGTGGCCTTCCTGTGTGGAGTTTGCACGTTCTACCCGTGCTTGTGTGGGTTTTCTCCAGGTACTCCAGTTTCCTCCCACATTCCAAAAAAAACATGCATAGCAGGTTAATGGAACACTCTAAATTGTCCCGAGGTGTGAGTGTGAGAGCAGATGGTTGTTCATCTATGTGTCCCTGCGATTGGCTGGCAACTGGTTCAGGGTGTCCCCGCCTACTCCCGAAGACAGCTGAGATAGGCCCCAGAATGACTGTGACCCTGAGGATAAGCAGATTCAAAATGGATAGATGGATCCCCCAAATAATCACTTCACCTATCACTCACAGCTCAGCACTTAGCAATGAGAAAAGCAAAGTTAGCTGGAGAGGCTTGACACGCACCGAGCAGTCACGACAATTCAGTGGAAGACGCTTGGCGCCAGTGAAGTAGTGATGGCGTGCACTGTCACAAAGATGACGTTTGCTCACAATTTAAAGCTGTTTTGCTGTTGGTGTTTACTTCGAGCAGCAGCCGTCCACCAACAAAGACACCGGCTCGTTACCACACAACCGAGTTGGTTGACTTTTTCCCCATCCTAATCTCCTTATTTAAAGAGAGCCCATAGACTATTCACAAAGTAATTTGCTACAGTCCACAACACAATGACTTAATCATTAAAGTAATGTTATAAATTGCGATCGACTGGCAGCCCGCGGACTGGGCCCAAGCTGATTGGGGGATGTAGGGGAAATTGGGAGGCCGGGGGGCATTTGAGTGACTGTGCGCATGTTATGAATATTATGTTTTCATGTTAGTGTACACTGCACCCTAAGCATCCACATGGGTGCTTTAACACAGGAAGCAGCTCTCAATCCGAAAAAGCACCTTGGCTGGCATGAGGCCAATCAACACAGTAGTTCAAAGGGATGGAGGCTTGCAATTTTTGCAAGAAAATGATTATTCCCGAACTCTAGAAAGCTTCATCTATTAGAAGTCTTTGTTCCAAAACATCAATCTTCGGCTTTATTCCAAGTAATGCTCTCCTCACAGTTGTATTTCTGATTTGTGTATAAATACCTGGTAATAAGGCATTTGGACTCACTCCTTTAGTACTTTTGGAAGGGAATGGAGTACTGTATGCACCCCAGGGGAGGTACATTATGTCCAAATATACCCAAATTTGTGACAGTTTGCTGTAATCGACTCAAAATATTGGTGACAATAAAAAACAATGTTCACCTATGAAATGACTTACAACAGGCCATCTGTAACGCTGGGCCTCTCCAGAGATCAATACAAACACAGCCAAGCATCTTTGTTGTGAATAAAACATGTGCTTGTACATGCTTTTGGGACTAACTGTTCCCAGACCAGATTTAATGAAGGGTAGGCGCGCACACACACACACACACACCCATTATGTCACAGTAAGATATTGTTGGGAGGGGAAATCGGTTCTAAATGTGTTGTATTAGTCTTAAAGTAACCCGTGTGTCAATTAGAAAGAGGTTAATATTCATATATTTTCAAAGGCATGTTTCCTTCAAATCAATTTAAAATAAAATATTTTATGTCTTTGATGGCACCTGAAGTGGAAAGTTTTAGATTGGTCAATTCAATCTCCAGACGGAAACCCCGAGTGCCTGGACTTTAGCTGTAAGAGAGGAGACTAAAGGAAGTAACTGTCCAAAACAAATGTAGCACATTCTGATGAATTTTAATGGGTACAAGGCCATTTATAACTGCACAATATTGATACTGCATTAGTTGTTATAAAGCATTTAAAGAAAATGTCAAGAGGGCATTTAGAACGCGGTCCACATTTTCATCTGTTGCCTCATTAATGCCACATATTTTACTCTGCAGTACTTTGAGGTTGCTGGAATATAAAGTGCATTCATTATTATTTTTATTATTCTGTTGTTGTTGTGTTTTGGGAGAAATGTAGCCCCTGGGGTTTTGAGGCAAGTTCAGCTTTGTAGCTTGCAGATATGCCATGAGCGCAAAGATATGACACTGTATTGGACATGGGTAGTCTTGACAGTGCATTCTTATCGCGCATGGTTGGATAAGCTCCACTATCGGCCGAGCTCTGCTATGAAAGCGCGCACTCGCACTTTCAGGTCACAGACACGGTCAGCCATTGATGCTGGCCCGTTTGTTGTTGTCGCTGGAGCATTGTGCACGAGAGAATGAACTATAGCCTTTTGCGTGGCTCCTGTCAGCTCCTAAAGTTGGATGACACAAGGCTTCCTGTTTTTTGCAAATGGTGGGAAATCTGTCAGGAGAATGCAGATGTGATATTCAAGAATAAGTTACTTTTAAAAACCTTTTGTCTTTTTGGAAGAGAGTAGGTGTCTTTTCTCTCCCAGCTGCAGCCCCAAACTCACACGAACCTTGACGATGATCACACGTTTTCCAGAGCCTGCAGGCGTCCCCCTTTGAAAAAGACTTGATTTGAGCAAGCCTGGCATCACACATAGTGCCCAGTGCCTCTGTTCACTGTCACAATAGATACGATTCAGACAGTCCGGTTGCTGAGACATCTACTTTTATTGTGTAACGAGTGAGCGTTATTTTTTTTCAGGTCATCCATTATTCTGGTTCAGAAAATCCATCAAAGAATCAATTCTGCATTGGAATCACTATTTCAGTGATGGTATGCCAAAAGCCTAAACATGCATCAAAGCTGCACTGGGCTTTTTTTTTTTTTTCCTGTAAGAAGAGCTGACTTGCAAACGTTTCCATTCAGCAGTCAGCAAGCCTGTGCTCCAGTGGGACAACATTTGGGGTAAAGTAACAAGAAGAAGAAGAAGAAAGTAAAATCTAAACTTTTTTTTCAAAATGAGTGAAGGGAGTTATGGGAATATGAAGCTTCAAAATATTTTACAAACCAGTTGTATTTTTTTTTTTACTCCTAAATGGCAGGGATGGTTAGAAAAAGGGCTTTAAGACATGGCAATACAGTGTGCTTCCAGCCCTCTATTGAACAAAGAGTGCCATATAGAGATCTCGATAAACACAACAAATGGTTCATGCAGCATCTTGAAGCTTTATTTTCTCATCACTAGTGAGTGGAACTATCCATTACTACAGGGGTAACCAACCTTTTGACCAAAGATCTACTTTATAATCAACCAACCTCCCGCGATTGACCTGTTATCGCACACGTGCGTGCTTACACGTGCATGCCCTGATGAGCAATAGCCATAATGGCCCCTAAGATGAACGAAACGGAAAATTAAAGTCGACACAAAAGCAAATCACTGCCTACCTTCGTGGGAGACTTGACACCCACGTTTGCAGCGTTTCAAGTGCAGAAACATCATTGTCGTAGCTCCCGTGTCACGCTTTAAAATGCTTCTCCTGACACTCCAAATTCCCATTCTTTGATAATAGCATCAGTGAATTGCAGATCAGACAAACTTTGAATGAGAGTTAAGAAAAAAAAAGATATTGCAACAGCTCTGATCGCAAGCTGCAATTACAGACTGCTGACCGCTAACAACAGCAGGCCATGCACTGCCGTAGGTTCAAGGGTTTAAATTTGTTTTTTTAATTCACGTTATTTATTTGTTAATTTTTTTGTGAAAGTGAACCTGATAGGGTGCAGTATACACTGACATCAACTACATAATATTAATAACATGCACACATTTTTTTTTCCATTTCCCCTACAACCCTCACGGTCGATTTGGGACCAGTCCGCAGAATACAAGTCGACCGCGATCGACTGATTGGGCACCCCTGCAATAATAAATAATAAATTTTCGTGAATATAGATGTCCATGCTTTTACAACAACTTGATTAATCTGGACAAAGCTCTTAAAAATAGCATTCTTACTATAATTGGGAATGAAGTTGAGATCAAATAATGTTTGGAAACAGATTAGATTACATCAAAATGCAAATAGATTTGGAATAACATTGTTTTTGTTTTCATCTTGTGTTCACAAGAGGGCATATGTGGTGACCCTTTTTACAATTCCAGAAAGAAGGAGAAAGGAACCAAAATGGAATCAGAAGTTGTCATTTAATTAGCAGTGCAAAACGAATGAAATAGCCTAGTACCAAAACATAAAATGAGCTCTTCAACAAGCTCTTACGAGGCTCACAAAAAGCCACACTGAAACATGCATGCCTTGTAGTCAAAATTCAACCCAATATAGAGATAGAAGAGGAAAAACACTGCATGGTTCACATTGTAGGCCTACAAAATTCCAAGGGCAAAGAAAGTGACAATTCAATTTCAGTTTCCTAGAATTGCACATTGGTCAACATAGTAGATGTGGAACTGACAATCCTTACAAGCCTCTTTTACAAGGGTATTGAAATACACAACATCCGAATACTGTCCGTTAGCACGAGTAACAGGTCAAATGTTAACAATGCCAAGTTTCTAGCAACTGGGGGGGAGAGAAAGAGAGAGAGAGAGAGAGAGAGAGAGAGAGAGAGAGAGAGAGAGAGAGAGAGAGAGAGAGAGAGGGGCTCACATTGTGAAATATAATAGGTGAAAATGCATCGAATCATGTGATTTTGCTTGGATATCGATTCGAAGTAGTTGGCACCAATGACAGAGGAGCATTTCGAGGTCCCACCTAATCCCAGAAGGTTACCGCCATATACAGCGCATTTCCGCAATACAGAATGAATACAGAAAAAAAAATACCTTAAACCTTAATACAACAGATTTCCAAACTCTTAATTAATTTACCTGGATGAAATTAAAATGCTAACATTTAGTAAGGATGTCGGGATCTAGAGGCGGCATTTTGGGACAAAAATCCCTTTTTCATTACCTCTTTACAAATAGTGCAGTGGAGTGCCTGCCAATACTAAGTGCCAATACTAAGTGAAGTACTGTACTGTATTGCACAGCCACTTACAAATTACTCTATCCCCTTGACCGAGAAGCATTAGTTAATATTTTTTAGTGGTGGCTTTTACCTGCAATTACTGTGCATCTTTCACAGGCAGATGTTTGTTGAAAATGTGTCTTCAAGCAAGCCATTCTGAATTTTGCCGGATTGTGCTTTACCAGTGGGACTGATTTCAGTCATGTTGTCCCAACACTGTGAGATATGATGAGTGAAGAGCCAGAAATTTCAAGTAATGGCCAAACTAAATTGTTGTAAAAACTCATCCTGCCTATAACAGGTGGAGTTGTGGCTGACTTGTAAAGTCTTCCCAAAGCTTCCTTTCCTGTCAAAACAACAACATTCCAACCACCAATTTCCTTCACACATTTTAGATACTGCAAGGTCTTCATCATCGGTCGATTATTAAAACCAAAACAGGCAATAAATCCTTCCTGTTGCATCAGGTTGTATGATTGTGTTATTGATAGCTACAGTATAAAGAAAAATGAAGAGAGGGGGTCGGGCTTTAGAGGACTGGAAAATGAGGCTGTCTGGATCCATATCGATCTATTTGTTTGCAACAAGCCAGCAACCGAGCTCTCAAGGCACCGAATTAGAGTGTCGGTTCCTAGCCGTAGTAGTTTGAGTGCTCATTAAAAGTATCTTAGCTACCATATAGTGAACACTGCCGGCCGGGCTGTGCATTATTGCAGTCTTTTTCGAGCCAAGGCACATTTCTTTCATTGAAAAAATCCCGTGGCACACCACTACCTGAAAATGTGAAAAAAAAAGCTTCTTTTAACAATTAAGTGTTATATTGTTACTGAAAGTGTTTTGTTTTCTTTTTTTAAACATAGAAAAATAACACAATATTAGAACATATTGAATAGGAATCAAATCAACATCAATTCAATATTTGGTGCATTCATTTTCATGCCAAGTAAAATATCGTCAATTAGAACTTTAACTTGTTCAGGGTCGGATTTTTTTCTGTGTGACGGCCGGTTTTTTTCTCCCGGTCGTTTGCGCTCTCCCGCAATATTGTACCAATCCCTTTTCCCATCTTGAGTCTTTGAATAATTCCAACATCATTCAAATGATTTTTCTGCTGAATGTGTTGCTTGAGGTTGTCCAGCTCCATTTAGTCCATATTTTTCCATCGGAAAATTCACTCACAACTTTAGCTTTGCGACATGTTTTGCAGAGCACACCTTTCTCACTCGAAAAAGAAAATCTCTCACCCAGTTTCACTGCTTGTTCTTCTATTTGCAAATACTCCGACAACCGTTCCAAATTAAAAGAACTGCAGCTCATTCTTTTTTTGGTTTGGGGAGTCGACGTATCACGTTCACTTCCTGGTTGTTTCGCCATGATAAAGGATTAGCATTAGCGTCACTTATCACTGCCTCACTGTTACTGTTATGGAGCAGAGAACATGCGCAAGTACTGTCAATGCCGTGATTGCCTGCTTAGCGTCATTGCATCATATCGTGTGATTGGCTGGACATCTGTCACTCACTGAATTATACAGCAAATTGATACAGAAAAAAAAAACTTACACTGTGTATCGAATTCATTTGCAGTGCTCAATGCGCTGGTTAGGTTTTCTTGTGCACTGAGAGTGTGCGACCAGTGCGCAGTTACGCAGCTTAGAGGGAATATTGGCGCCGTTGCATCTCCAGTAAACGTAAATCTAAATGAAAGATACCTTCCACTGTCTTGCCTCGCGTCGGAAACTTCGCTTGTCTCGAAGCATAAGGCAATTTCCAAGCTGCTGCTGCTCCCTACCGGTATGGGAGAGTACTACACCATGACAATGTCAGGCGACCGACCGCACAGGCATACATATTGGATAATTTACCACGGCACACTTGACAATATCTCGCGGCCCACTGGTGTGCAAAACACTGATCATTATTGTTAACCGTTTATAATTATTTTTTTTTTTGCTGGAGTTATAGTTAAGGAATGGAAACACCTTTTTTCATTTCAAGACTCTTGTGAAGTATTCATGCAATGGCACTGTTGAGCACCATGTGACTTAGGATGACAAAAAAAATAGCCTTTTGGGAGGAGAAAACACTCCTTGTACTCCAATTAATTAAATTCTAAATTCAATCAGTACTTTAAATTAGTGGTGAAATTAGGCTTTTTGAGTAATCTGAGTACGTTGAAAAAATGGTTGAGGGTAAATATCTTTAGCCACATCATCAATGTTTTTGGAAGATCAGATAAAACACAATTTTTAGTTAACACATTGATATTTGTATTGATATTGTAGCCAAACACTCACGCAGTGTGTGAACAAGTAAGCGGAAAAAAGACCATTCATTCATTCATTCAAATAAAAGTCTCTTAGCCAGAGTGTACCATGACTAAGCTATTTTTTCATTTACATATAATGCAAACATCACCTAAGCAACGTTTTTTTTCCTGTCCTAAATGTGGCCAAAACTTGTAACTTGTCAACATTCACAAAATTGTTTCTTCATGCTTAACGTGAACCAGTTTTCCTTTCCCAGCCTTAAAGGGACACTTGATTGGGCTTTTAAAGTGGCACTAATAGGGCTCTGTAAAAATTATGTCAGCACTAAAACTCAACCCTCTGAAAAACTCAGCAGTGATTTAATATATTTTTTTAAATATTCCATTCAGCACAGCTTAATGATTTCCATGTTTTATGGGTGTGGCTTGCTTTTTTCTATCATACCAAGTCAAGTGAGGGAAATGTAATATTTTATCCTGGTTTTGTCATGTTCTGTTGTCACCTAATATCTGAAAACGGTGACCACGGGTAATCAAAAATCAAGTGCTCAGCTCTACTCATGTCCACGTCAACCTGTGAAAATATAAAAGCGGTCATCACAATATTTGGTGTTTCATTGACATTAAACGTCAGCTCTAATGAGAACAAGCCATTATCACCAAACCGTGGCAAATTCGGACAGGCTTAATGAGAATTTGGAACACATACGGTCAAGTCGTGCGGCTGGAAAAGCAGTCGTCCGAGGACCCAGCCTGTGAATTTGGACACAGGCTCTGTCACACATGCTGGTAATAGTGGACTCCGCCTCTCATTAAAACAAACAAACCCAAAACAAAACAAAAAAAAAAAAAAAGCATTTGTTGCAGAAAACATAGGTCAAATTAAACATACTAATTCGTCACGTGAAAAACAATCAAACCTTGTTCAGGATAAGCATTGTTGAAAATGAATGGATGAATATTTGCCTGGTCTAAATTCCGACATGCAAAGACATTAGCCTCCTGTATTGTATCATTTAATTACAGACAACGCTGGGCAGGTAACTTCCATAATGAGTGGGTCACCCAATTCAACATTTCTGCGTTACTATTAAAGGAAGTCAAGAATTTCTGGTTGTGGTGATTGTTTAGTAAATGACTATCCTAGAAAGAGATGTAATACATTGCTTTTGTTTAAAATGTGTGATTATATCTTGCCTGTAGTCACGGGACTCACCGTTTTCAAAAATAAGTAACTCCTTATATAACTTTCTTACTGCCTAAATGTAATACTCTGCAGCGTTACTTTTGTAATTGTTACCCCCAACACTAGTTATAGATATACAATTATCTAGTCATTATTTACTTGTTTTGATTATTATTATTATTATGATTAATAAATAATAAATATTAATCATAATAATAATAAGTACAGTTTCGGATAGACACATTTATTTGTAAAGCCCTGGGCAAGCAGCTGAGCTAACAAATAGCATTTTAAACATGATAGACACACATGCACCAATTGAGCATGGTGAAGGATGGTGGTTATAAAGCAATATTATCAGCTCTCTATCCCAAGTACTTTTCTTCACAAAACAAACGGAGAAAAATACTTTGAAGCCAAAATGATGCAAGCCCTGCAAGAGACCGAGAGCACTGCACTCACTATTGATTTTAAGATGAGCAACGGAACATACGCTTATATTTGTGCGCCGAAGTTTGCATTAGTGATGGGAAAATGATGCTTCAAAATGCTTCATGACACAGTTGTTGTATTGTTTTGTTTGGGGTTTTTCCACTTCCCTTGGTACTGTTGCTTTCAAGAAAGCGATTTAAGAAATTGCAAGTCAGTGTGCTTGAGGGCTCAATAAACACAACTGGGTCATGAAGCATCTTGAAGCTTCATTTTCCCATAACTAGTTTACAAATCCTAGGGGTATGTTCCTGCTTGGCACTGGCAACCAAACGAGATGTGAGGCAGCCGGCCACAAGTAAGCATGGAAGCTTGTTGCCAAACGCAGAGAACAGGTGATCTGTGAGGTTCGCAAGCTGAGCCCATGGGCACTGTGATGTCAATTACAGTCAACAGCAGGTGGCAGTACACGACAAAATGGCAGCCCACTGAGAAGGATCAAAAACTGATAGATTTTAATGTTTAGTTCTTATTCCACAGACGCATAATCAGAATCCCATGTTTAGGCAAGTGGGGGCACACAGAAATGATTGACTGGATCTGTGATCCTTTTTCTTTTGTCTATGATTTAACCAAGAAAAATTACATTTTCTCCAAATACTTGATGATTCTAAAGAATCTTCAGGAGGTTACTCGAATTCTAAAATGTTAGATACCTGCATTGCTACTTTAGGTTTTGATACATATCCCTTATGTTCCTTGTTCTACAAATGTTCTTCATGCGGTGTTGGGCAGAGAGCGCCGATTGAAAGGTTAAACCAATTCAAGGGGAGAAGGCATGCATGTATTCTGGCCGCACACAGGAAAAAAAGAAAATCACCTGATCGGCTAGACTGTTCCTTGTGAATGAACAGGGACATAAAACAAGAGGAAAAAAATATCCAAGAGCTCCACTCTACCAAATGCATCCTGACTGAGAATCAATCCAAAAACGTGCTTCAACACACACATGCACGATGTGTGAAAAACGCATGCATGCACGCACATGCACGCACATACGCACGCACATACGCACGCACGCACGCACGCACGCACGCACGCACGCACGCACGCACGCAATAGACTAAGAGGTCTGGCGTTCTCAAAGGCACACTTAATTGTCATTTTGACCAACATCTGGAAAACATTCATTCATTCATCTTCCGAACCGCTTGATCCTCACTAGGGTCGCGGGGGGTGCTGGAGCCTATCCCAGCCGTCTCCGGGCAGTAGGCGGGGGACACCCTGAATCGGTTGCCAGCCAATCGCAGGACACACAGAGACGAACAACCATCCACACTCACACTCACACCTAGGGACAATTTAGAGTTCTCAATCAACCTGCCATGCATGTCTTTGGAATGTGGGAGGAAACCGGAGCACCTGGAAACATTTGAAGAAAATACTTTATTTTGATACTGAAACACAGTGAAAATCTCTCATGCAAGGATTCCAATTATGTGACGGTGAGAGCAACAGTAGTCCTAAACCTCATTTGCAGTCTTGTTGTGAAAGAAATATTCACTTTGATGGTGTGAAGTAAAGGTCATGGCTGCTGAACGCTGACAGCAAAGTCAGATTTACAAATTTAGGAACCAAATAGAGTGACATATTGGCATTAAATTACAAACCCCAACTCCAATGAAATAAATAAAAATACAATCCAATCACTTGCAAATCATTTTCAACGTTGTTCAATTAAATACACAAATATATATATATATATATATATATATATATATATATATTAGAGCTGTCAGTTTAGCGCATTTTTATTGGCATTAATTTAAATGAATTTTATCGGGATCAAAAATTTTCTCGCGAGATTAACGCGGCAGACGTCACAGCGGATGTGACGTTGCTCTATAAATAAACCAGAAACAAAACATCAAGCGCGCTGCACAGGTCCACGCACGTTTGTTTTGCCAGCCACGGCAGCGTGAGACACCGAAAACGGATACTTAAATAGTTTATGAATGGAAAGTTTACTTTTAAAAAGTTGCCAGATTGTTCCACTGACAAGACCAAAGTTATCTGTATGTTTTGCAGTCGTAAACTGAGCTATCATCATAGCACGTCGAGTCTGAAATACCACTTAATGGCCAAGCGCACAGCTGACGTGAGTACTGTACTCCGCCCCCTCGTCTCAGACAGACAGCTATGGATCATTTCAAAGTGAAGAAAATGGATGACACGACAAAGAACAAAGTTGCTGAAGCAATCGGCAATTTAAACAGCGTGGGCTAAACTGTTGCTAGAACAGGGGTGCCTTTATTTAGCTCATTTGTGCATAGTTGTCATGTTTGTCCGTCTGCAATCTGACGTTTAAACGAAGTAAATTGCGTTGCAGCTGGGGTTAATCAAGCCGGCGCTCCACTTCCGGGATTGACTATTGGGACTTGTAGTTCTTTTGTTCGATTCGACTTGATATGTTTGTGTTGTATGGTTTCTTACGTTTAAAACAATGAATAATGATGACGATAATGATACATAGTGAAATCAGGGTTGATTACATTATTTATTAAACGTATTGTTAAATAAAGGTATTAATTAATGTCAATTATATACATATTTACATTGTGATGCAGAAAGATAGATATATTAATTTTTTACTGCATTTATGTGTAGTTTAGGTTATTACCTGCTTCTGATACTTCTGTTACAACTACTACTACTACTACTACTTCTGCTGCAAAGTGCTCCAATAAATGATCAAAAAAGTACAGAACGAGAGATCCTTCCATGCTGGCCGACAATCCCTATTCAGGGGGCCGTGAAAAATTATAGGCTGAGTACTAGTTTACCTTAGATGTGCACTTTATATTGCGCTGTTTTGATTCCATAAAAAGAGCTGTTCAAGCAGCTGTTGTGTGACAAAATATTTTTTTCACTGTTGTTGATGGACAGTAATATTGTGTGAAAGATGATGTGTGAATAACTGCTCCAAGTGAAAAATGTTCATGTAAAATTGAAAATCGAAATTATTTCAGTAAATATTTGCATTTTGCACATAGAAAGCTGATTCATGATTTCATGTTGATGAGAGCATTAAAATGGGGGAAAAAAGGACAAAAAATATAAAAGGAAATTCAGAAATGATAAAAAAATGCGTGAGTAATCATGATTAATTTTAGTTAATTTGAGTTAATTATGACAGTTGAGTTTTTAATTAGATTAAATACTTTAATCGTTTGACAGCTCTAATATATATATATATATATATATATATATATATATATATATATATATATATATGTGTGTGTGTGTGTGTGTGTGTGTGTGTGTGTGTGTGTGTAAATAGGGAAGATATTGAATATTATGATTTTCAATTTGGTGCTAGAAAAATGATGGGATCAAAAATGTTGATCTCCTTTTCTTTTAACAAACCTTAATAAGTGTGACACTTTCTCGTGGAATTCTTTTCCGTACTTGCTTGATGTAAAATTTCAGTTGTGCAACAATCTGTTATCTCTGCTGTCATATTTTGTGTTTCAGTAATGCATCACACATTTTCAACGGGGAAAGGTCTGAATTGCCAGAGGGCCATTCAAGTACAGTACTTGCAGTCTTTTATTACTGAATGTGGTTGGCAATGTCTTGCTTAAAAATAAGCAGGGACGTCCCTGAAAAATAAGTTGCTTAGAAAGCAGCATGTTTTGCTCCAAAGCCAGTATGTAGCATGCATACATTCATTTTCAAATCCAAACTGTCTTCGGGCAGCAGGTGGGGTGCACCATGAGATGGTCGCCAGCCAATCACAGGACACACATAGACACACAACCATCACACTCACAATCACACTTACGGACGATGTAGAGCCATCAACCTAACATGCATGTTTTGTTGATGCGGAGAAACCGCAATATCTGGAGAAAACCCACGTCGATATGAGGAGAACATTAAAACTCCACACAGGAAGGCTGGAGCTGAAATTAAATCCCGACCTCTGCACTGCGAGGCGGACGTGCTAACCAATCGACCTGTTTCTTTTCATGTTTTACAAAATGTCACCCCTTCCACTGAAGTGGGTATTGTTGCTGCCGGTCCTGAAGTGCGGACCACTCCGTTTGGAAAGAGCAGCCTGTTTTCTGACGTGAATCAGATGCCCGTCTGTATTGTTATGAGCACTCAAACAGAGTTTCCCCCAATTATCACTCCAGCATCAGTCTTTTATTATAATTTACTTTGGATACATTATATCGAGATCATCATCAGGCTGGAATGGTGCACAGTCCAGTGGTCTTCTGTTTGCATGAGGTGCAAAGCTTTTGCCAACGAGCAACAAAGCAAAATGTAATGCGATCGTGTTCTTTTACGGTGTAATCGTGAGCTGTAGTTCTAGTGTCTAATCCAGTGATAAAAGAATTACACACACAATAACCACAAAACTGTGAGCTGAATAAATAAACTGGAGTGTTGTTATCATTGCATGGTGCACAGGCAACAGAAGCGAAAAAAAACACTAACGTGTCAAATGTGCAATGGCACATTGTACAGGATTTAACTGACTGAGAAATGCTAACATCAAGGCAACTGGCCCAGAGCTAAAAAAGGTTGTCATCGCCGTTATATTCAAAGAGAACCCTGAAAGCACAACATTCTAAGTGTATACGAGCTGAAGTTGCAGCTTCCCTGCTAGAATTTTGACTTTGGGAACAATTTTGCTTCTGGTATTTAAACAAGTGATTTTTATTTATTTTTTTACCTGTTCTGTTCGGTATCTTAGTCATGCAGTACCGGTGGTCTGTGATTAAGCCAGAGCCTTAAGCTTAATAATCACAAGTGCCCATTGTTGTCTGTTGATTGCTATTCGTTTATATTTATATATTCATGTCTTTGTCTTTTGATGCAGTTCAGTTTGGCTGCCCTTATTTTTAGCTGTGTGTGTTTTCAATGCACTGCATGTTTGCGCTGTGTTTGAGAGGAAATAAATTTCACCTGTGCTGTATGTTGAACATTGAGCATATTTCACAATAAAGCTGACTTGAATCGATTTCTAGATTCTGATACAATAACAAGGACCTAAAATAAAAGATATGCCTACATGTTTCAATTTTGACCTTCATTTGGAATACATTCAAACTTTTGACTATGATTCAATCAATTGCACGCTGTGAGAATAAAACGGATCGGGAAGATGGATGGATGGATGGATAATTTTTCTTCAGGTATCAGGGCAAAACCCCACAAATGATACCATTGCCACACCTTAATCAATGTGTGTTTGTTTATCTTCAAAGAAGGAAGTCACTCAAAATCAAAAACCAAAAAGAGAAGTAACTCAATTTGCTCGTTAGTTTCTTTCGAGCTCTGCAGTTCAGGAATTACAATTGCGGCCCGGGGCACTTCACCTCACGGCCAGAGAAGAAGAAGCAGCGGCAACTGGATGGCCACCTATTTTTCTCTGTGTGTGTCGACTTAAACTGCATTTTTTAAGACAGATTTCACAGACTAGTTGGCTCCCGGCGTTCCTGTTTTCCGATGTCTGGTGATTTTCCTGTTTTGTTTTTTTGTTGTTGTTGTTTTTTTTTTAATAAAAATAACCTTGGACAAAAGTGCATGTGTGCTTCTGCAGCTACACTTACGCTGATATCTCAGCTGAATGTGTCACTTGTCAAGTGTCATATACTTTCTGTTAACACATCATGTAATTAGTTCAGCTATAATGTAGTGGTTAATATAGCTCGGTAACAGTTAACATGTATATATTGGTGAGCAGTCTGCCACTCAAGTTAAATGGATCCTCATTACTGTTGTTTACTCATTTGTATTCATTTGAAATTCCACCAGACAGTAGATGGTTGGCATGCATGGCATCGCCACAAAATTACTTGGGTCTCTGTTTATGCCAAGCTACATACTGTAGTTTTGATCACTGGCCGGCTTTTCAGTCACTGTTCATGCATCATTCGATGAAATTGACATCAATTGATATACATCTCGAGTAATTGGTCCTGGTGTCACTCAGCATGTGGATCTGTTACTCATTCCAACAAACATGTAAAATGGATGAGGACTTTTTTAGATGGGTGGCTTGATTGGTAGTCTGTAATTAGTTTAGTTTGTTGAAAAAATATACCTCTGTATTGATATTGTCTGCAATGCTTGGATGGTGGTCTTTTTTTCTGCTAAAGCAGCATGTGAAAATTCAAAATAAGGAGGTCGATTGTTCTTTTTGCGATGCGCATTTTAAGTTGACATGAGTAGAGCTCTTCACATATCACAAGATTGATCGCAGTTTTGTTACATCAAGCAACGTGAAAGCTAGTTTACGTTAAGTGTCCCGGTCATGAGGTTACCCTTCAGTGGAAAGTAGAAACATTGGCTGGCTCCTTCGTCTGCTTTAAGCGAAATAAAAATGTCTCCAACCTCTTTTAACAAAACACAGCCAACTTTTAGGTACTGATGCGCCACAGAGTGTTGTCATATTTTTTCAAGTCTGATTTCCAAAAATAGACAGATAACTGTATCTTTTTGCTCACCTCTTTTTTAAGTAATCCTCCTACCACACTACATGAGCAGGAAGCAAGATTGGAATGTTCTCTCTTGTAAGCGTCTACAACTCGTGATCCTACATTGTTAAAGTCTGTAATTGTCATTGAACGTGGACTCGCACAAGTTTCAAAGTAAAAATTAACAAATAAAAAAGAAATGCCGAATGCAAAGCGGAAGTTGAAATTTTGCTTGCAGCTCTGCTGAAGAAATTTGAAATTGGGTGGGTGTAGGGAGGCGGGGTGTTGTTCCAATTATTCGATGGAAGTCATTTGGAATAATTGATTCTAAAATGATTCGATAGTGACAGCCCTTTTTAAAAGCATTGTCAGATAGTAGAAAGTCAGTAAGTTGTTAGTTTACAACTTTTCCGTGAACTTTGCCTAAGAATGGTAGGTTTGAATTGGGGTACATCTAGTTGTTCACTACCATGGAATCAAGACTTTCCTTGTTCAGTACAGTAAGCATACAACTTTCTTTGTAACATGAATACACTAACCTGGTTCAGCTGACCAAGAGCGCTGACAAAGGTTTTGAGATCCCAGTTTTGTGTCCTCTTTCAACAGCTATCGTTAAATAATTGAAGAGTGAACATTGGAATACAGGTACGTATGTAAAAAATGTATATTTACCATTGGTCTGTCATGGACATTGGTGACATCTTGAGATTCAGGAATGTTTTTCCCTTGCATTGTGCCCTGAAGTTGTTTCTTTGTTAATCTAAGACAGACCTCTTAACCAAATTCTTTTAAAAGGGCATTTCCATGGAGTTGATTACCAAAATTGTTTCTTCAGAACAGGTCAAATAAATAATTACAGGCCTCAAATGAATATTATTTTAGCCCATGATTTGTTTATGTACTTTATCTGGTGGATTTCACATCATCACCAATACTAGCTTTTCTTTCGATTTACTATAGCGGTGTTATTTTCCAGCCTACTTCTTTCCATCTTAATTGACATCTAAGTACTGTATATGAACAATCAATTTAAAAAGATTTATGATTGGCTTTGCTCTGCACAGGTCACACATCCTACCAATGTGATTCTTCATGTGAAAGCGCTATATAAATCAGCATGTATTGTATTGTATTGTATTGTATTGTATTGTATTGTATTCATGCACCAAAAACAAAAGTGGGCTTTGCTGTGCACCATCTATAACTAAGACACAATGGTGCAAAAATCGCCTGCTGTTTGTACATGCCTGTGAGCATTTGCTCTTTCTCATAAAAGTTGATTAATTGTGGTGGCATGCCCTGACTGTTTGCAGCGTTTCACCCCATAAAATAATTTAACAAGTCCAGAAACATATAATTGCGAGCTGTAAAACACAATAAATCACTGACAGCGGAAGCAACGGACTAGGGCAATATGCTACTCACACCATTTATGATATTGTTGTTGCAAATGTGTTTGTGTGTGTGTGTGAGTGTGTGTGTGCGTGCGTGCGTGTGTGTTGACTTCATGGATGCAGAAAAGGACATTCTAACAATATGCAACCTCAAGGGGAAAAAATGCATTTATTGGATTAAATAAGATAACGTGCAGACAAGATGCATTTTAAGCCTCGGTGATGTGCTGGCACGAAAACAGAAGCGAAGTGTGTGAGGGTAAGGCATGCAGGGCTAAGCAAGTGGTGTGTGCAAGCATTGTCAGGAGTCCTATCAATTACAGAACTTCCCAGACCAGGATCAAAAAGCAGGATCAGCAGAGTTGATCTCCGTTTGACTGTTTTCATATGCTGTTTCATCTTCCACCGTATTCCCCTTTCCCGAGACCCACTCTCAGTCTGTGATCTGACAACTGCGGCCATGGGAGCTGCAGGGTGGGTCTGCTTTGATCTGACTTTTGTTCGTTTTCAGGAGCACAGTCAGTGAGGGAATTCACGTCAGGCACATATGAAGGGGAATTGACCAATAACTAATTAACCCTCACCCTTATCTGAAAGCGTTTCATTCTCAACTGGATCATGCATTAAATCCGAGGTACAAAATTACCTCCGATGACATAAAACAATCACCAAAATTTTAATTGGATAAGCAGTAACAGAAATTGTCTGGATGATATCACTTTGCAGAGTTGCGACGATAAGAGCGCGGATTAAAAAAAAAACAGAAAGCACTTTGTGTTGTTCTGTTTCGTCATCTGTATAGTCATTTTGTTTGCACAGATTGGTAACTACTTAAATTGGTTAATGGTGAAAGACAAGACAAAAACTGTGAGAAGTAGAGCTCTGACACATAACTTAAGTGATGCCATAAAAAATATATATGTTTGTAATATTTTATGTCTTGCCAACATGAATATTGGATATGAAAATAGCCGTTAATGTGGACTTTACATCCACATTCTTCACACCCTCTGTCCTGCTTTTCTTTTAAATACCAATCGACTAAAGAAACAGGAAAGTGAGTATTTACAGACACTAATTAGGAGGTGTACTACATCAAGTAGCTTCCAACTGTTGTTTTAAGCCACATTTTTGTGTCTCTTGACGTTGGGCCATGAGGGTCATGGGAGGTTGTTCATTAATTGGGTATCAAGAGGATTGGAAGAAGTTCCCACCCACACTGCCCACACGCAAATACATTCTGGCCTAATTGGTTATATTGGCTTCCCTGTCCCAGTGCAATGGCATAAACACACACATACTTACACACAAGCTGTAGTGATGTATAACAGAAGGACTGTGCAGTATGGTACATTTTAGTGGCACCTTGTAACTGGACTGAAATACTTCCAAAATGCCAAGAGTCTTCAGAAAGAACACCAGTTGTTATTTCTAGAGCAATGGGGGGAAAAAGAGTTTCGAAATAGGCCTAAAATTGGACGAGATAAACAAAGTTTTCTTACATTTAATGAGTGGTTGCTGTACGACCAATGTGAGAGTCTGATGCGCATCGCCAGCAGTAAGTCGGACTTGTTTCCAATGAGGGTTGGACTCCCCCAAGGCTGCTCTTTTGCACAGATTCTGTTCATAACCTTGATGGACAACATTTCTGGGTCCGCTCGAGGCTTTGAGGGGTCTAGTTTGGTGGCCTCAGTGTTGCATCCCTGCTTTTAACAGATGATGGGGTATTGTTCGCTTCTTCGAGTCGGTATCTTCAACTCTCACTGGAGCAGTCCGCAGCCAAGTGTGAAGCGGTTGGGATGAAAATCAGCAGCTCCAAATGTGAGGCCATGGTCCTCAGTCGGTAAAGGATGGAGTGCCCTCTACGGCTTGAGGATGAGATCCTGCCGCAAATGGAAGAGTTCAAGTATCTTGGGGTCTTGTTCACGAGTGAGGGATGGATGGAGCGGGGGATCCACAAGAAAAAGATCCTGGATCCAAGCAGTCGAAACAAGCTTCCTCCTCAGTGCGTCCGGGCTCTCCCCTAGAGATAGGTTGAGAAGCTTGGTCATCTGTGAGTGACTCAAGAATCTAGTTGCTGCTCTTCTGCACTGGGAGGAGCCACTTGAGGTGGCTCGGGCATTTGGTTAGGATGCTTCCTGAGTGAGGTGTTCCAGGCATATCACACTGGGAGGAGGCCTTGTGGCTGACCCAGGACACAATGGCGAGATTATGTCCTTGTCTACATGCTTTGCGTTTGTGCGTGTGTGTGTGTGTAAGTATATACAAAGTACATGTGTGTAGGGGGGGGTGAGAGAGAGAGAAAGAGAGAGAGAGAGAGACACACAAATGTACCCTCAGACACAGACACAAGCACAAACACACACACTAACACATTTGCAGCTTGGATTCAAGACAGAACACTGGCATCATTATCAGAACTCATCGACTCTCCAAAATTGCCTGCCGCCTTTGAAATTAATGACAGGCATTTGTACAGTGACAGGCAGCACTCGATATAACTGTAATCTCTCTCAGACGGCGTTGCAACACTTTGGAGGACATAAGGAAAACAAATGCCTGTCATCTTGTTGAACGCTCAAGGACACTGGGAGCTTTTGATGGCAATATTTTTTGGATGCATTCATTTATTTTAAGACCATAGTGTTCAACTTAAAACGGAAATTTGAAGCGGAACCTAGGGGCAGCATCCTGATATATTCCATTTTAATGTAGCTTTGGGTCATGAGGAAATGTGGAGTCTGTATTCAGACAGAGGAGGGATTAACCAGATTTTTTTAAATCTCTCTCTCTCTCTCTCTCTCTCTCTCTCTCTCTCTCTCTCTCTCTATATATATATATATATATATAAAATAAATAAATATATATATATATATATATATATATATATATATATATATATATATATATATATATATATATATATATATATATATATATATATATATATATATATATATATATATATATATATAAATATAAATCCCTTGTTGGTGCCATTTTAAACCTTCACCATCATTTGCGAATCCAGCAGCCTTGTGAAAGGGCTTCCCTGTTAGTGGGGAATTTTGCTCAACGTGTGGTATTGAATATTTATTCAGAAATGTTATGTTGACTTATGAACGATTTAAAACATTCACCCTATTGTTCTTTTCAATACATTTTTAAATGCGACCAAGAAGTGAATGCGAACAGACACCTGCTGGACAAGAAATAAAGAGAAGCCTCTAAATACCTTCCATTCTGTGGTGTAAGAAGCATTTTCTTCCTTTCCATCAATGTATTTCCAGATACAGCTTATCCACGCGAGTCGCGAGTGAGCGGGAGGCTGTCTGAGCTGACTTTGGATGAGAGGCGGAGAACAACTAACATTTATAACGAAGGACAGTCTACAAGCAGAGCAATAAATGAACTGAACAGGCATGTTTTAGGAATGTTAAAGGAAGCCAAAGTAACCCAAGTAAACCCACACAAGTGCAGAGGGTACATGCACACGCGCTGGGAAAAAAGGCTGGAGTGCTGATATAGCCTCAGAATAGTGAGGTGGATACAATTCAATACAATGCGTCTTTATTTCTAAAGTACTTTCACAACAGCTGCAGCTGGTGTAACAAGGCACTTTACAGAACATTTAACATAAAATAACAATCATGTGCTACATTTCCTGCCCATAGGGGATAATTAAATGAGAACCAATCAGTTTCCAATAATACTGCAAAAGCATTTTTCTGTCAAAATTTTGAGCACAGTCATCTGGGCTCCCATCAAGGGCTCTCTAGTCTTAATGTGATGTGCTGGTAACTGTAATGACTTTCTGTATGGCCAAAGTTTGAACACCGCCTGAATGCATATCCTTTCTGAGCAAATTGATAACATTCCAAACGGGAGAAGCTGAAGGTTGATTGTGATAGTTTGAGGTTCCACTGTATTGTAACGTAAAACAAAATAGAAACACAGTGGTGCCATAACACGTATTACTCAATAACCAGAATAAATTGCCATGATCATCACTGCGGCCAATATGAATCTGCCTATTCTGATACCAACGCTTCTTTCACATTATTACATGCGATGTGCTGGTGAGAGACTGGTTGAGAAAACAGGCTTTGAGACCTTGGGTGTGAGGTTATTAACACCGATGTGGGCTCAATGTGAAACTGAGCCCATCACACTTGCAGTGTGATATTGCCCAGGAGGAGGTAAATTTCATTCAGTTTGTGCCCTTGTTGGCCATTTCCCAAAACAACATCCCACATTTAGCTTCAAATTGCTATGACTCAGCTGAATGCAGTCATGAAAATGTGAATAATAATGATATTACTACCACCAGTACTACTACTACTAATACTACTACTAATAATAACAATCATGAAAATCCATTATCTGAACCGCTTTATTCTCACGAAGATCATCGGCGTGCTGTGGACCGGATACACCATGAACTAGCTGCCAGCCAATCATAGGACACACATAAACAAACAACCCTTCTCATTGAACAGTCTTCAATTAATATACATTGCATATTTTGGGAGCCACAAAAACTCCACAGAGGAAAGCCGGAGCCCATAATCGAACCCCCAACCTCTGCACTGTGAGGTGGAAATGCTCACCAGTCGTCCACAATGCAAAAACAAAAATAGCTTTTGTACAAACAAACAACATGTCCCAAATAACATGTCACAAAGTGCTTGACATATAGTGCGAGACAAAAAGAAGAGCCGTACCCTTTTTAAAAGTAGGACCACAAACTTTACTGTGGTTGTTCATTTGGTCCATTTTGAATGGCATATAACGTAAGCAAGTCACTGACAGCGTTCATATAAAAATTCTCTCATAGACAGCTTCGACCTCACCAGACTGTCTGAGCATTCGCCTCAATATTAACCATCATAGAGAAGCATTACTTTGATGTGATCCCTCTGTCTGCATTCTCTTCACCTCTGATAGCAGCTTCAGAGAAGAAATATAGTAAAGAAATGGGGGGCAGGCACGAAGAGATGGGTCTCATTCCTGTTGCCTGGCAACTGCCTCCACCCCACATTGTGAGTGTGTATAATGTATGTCTGAGGAGGGTATTTTATATATTTACCATTTTCTTTATCGTTTTCTGATCGTCATTAGGGTTGCCTCCTGTAGAGGCCAGGAAACTGGAGGGTTCTGCGCAGTATCCTTGCTGTTCCCAGCACTGCACTTTTCTGGACTGAGGTGTCCCATGTTGTTCCCGGGATCTGTTGCAGTTTGGGGGTCACTGCCCGAGTGCTCCGACGACCACATGCACGACTGCCACGGTTACCTTCCAGGCTCTCTGAGCCCTTGGTATTTCTCGAGTTTCTCGTGTTCCTTCTTTCTGATGTTTCCTTCACTTGGGATCGCTACATCCACTATAACGGCTTTCCTTTGCCCCTCATCTAAGATCACGATATTGGGTTAGTTCGCCATTACCATCTTGTCAGTCTGTATCTGGAAGTCCCACACGATCTTCGCTTGGCATTCTCCACCACCTTTGGAGGTGTTTCCCATTTTGACCTTGGGGTTTCCAGTCCATACTCGGCACTCGGTAGACTATGCCAGCCACCTGGTTATGGCGTTCCATGTAGGGTTTCCCTGCCAGCATCTTACACCCTGCAGTTATGTGTTGGATCGTCTCGGGTGCCTCTTTGCACAACCTACACCTTGGGTCTTGTCTGGTGTGGTATATCTGGGCCTCAATGGCTCTGGTGCTCAGGGCCTGCTCCTGAGCAGCCAGGATGAGTGCCTCTGTGCTGTCCTTCAGGCCAGCCCTCTCTAGCCACTGATAGGACTTCTTGAGATCAGCCACTTCAGTTATGGTCTGGTGGTACATCCCGTGTAGGGGCTTGTCCTACCATGATGGTTCCTCTTCCAGCACTTCATCCTCTGTTGCCCATTGTCTGAGGCATTCTCGAAGTACGTCATCAGTTGGAGCCTTCTCCTTGATCTATTCATGGAGCTTGGATTTGATTTGATTTTGATTTGACTTTTTATTTGGTCTCCCATAGGAGAAACTTGTCTCGGAGGACAGTCCCTCTGTGTTGCTACATAATTTGAGCAAAATACATACACATACACAGCACCACATAATTAGGACAATTACATACAAGACAAGACAGTATATACTCTACACACATTGGACACTACATTACAGTCATATGCACCCCCTCACCTCCACCACACTCATGTCCTTCCGCTTGTCTGGCTGCCTCCCTCTAATTGTTTATTGATTAAAATGATAGCCTGTGGTATGAATGAGTTTTTATACCGGTTTAATTTGCAGAGAAGAGTCCTATACCTCTTTCCTGAGTTTAGGAACTCAAATTGGGAGTGTAGCACGTGAGAAGGATTGTTTGTAATGTTGTTTGCCTGTTGAATAACGGACTGCACATATATGTCCTGTGGAGCAGGAAGTGGGGGCTGCCCTATTACCTTCCATGCTGATGTTTCACCCTGGACAGTGGCTTTCACACTCATTAGTCCCTGGCCTCCTTCCTTATGGCTTGCTTATAGTCTCAGGGTGCTGGATTTGGGATGGAACCCTCCGTGCATGGTTAGGAGCTTTGGTCTTAACATCCGTGGTCTGAATCTCTTCCTTTGGCCACCTTATTATTCCGGTATAGGGTATCTGAGCACTGTTCTTGCCATTGAGCTGGCTTCTTAGAACTTACCTCACCCGCATGAAGTTTATTCATAGAGCAACGTAACACCCGCTGTAACATGTTGCTGCATTAATTTCGTGATAAAAAATGAATCACGTTAAAATGTAATTAAATTAATGGCAATAATAACAGCTAAACTGACAGCTCAAATATATATATATATATATATATATATATATATATATATATATATATATATATATATATACAGTGCCTTTTTTAAAAACAATGTAATCAGTGTATGTTTGCCACATCAATCACGTGGTTTGAAAGTATTCTCTTTGCAGTTGGTCGTCTTCTACGCTGTTATTTACAATCCTCCTAAATAGAACAAGGAGTTTCTGAATGGATTTTTCAATCTTCTTGCCGATATATGACCACATACTAGTTATGGGGGGATTTTAATATTCATGTGCGCTGTCCTGAAAAAAATATTCGCAAATGACTTTTTAAAACTTATTGATTCTTAATTTAGTGCAGTGTGTGTCTTGCAACTTCACAAACACGGACATACTTTAGATCTAGTCCTTGCTTTTGGTCTATCGGTCTGAAATTTGAAAGTGTTGGACAATGTGATTTCTGATCATATTACTGTGCCCGGGCTGCACTGGTTAGCAAGTTCGCCTTACAGGACAGAGGTCTGGGGTTCGATTCCGGCCCTGGCCTCGCTGTGTGGAATTTGTATGTCGCCCCGTGCCTGCATGAATTTTTCTCCGGCTACACTGGTTTCCTCCCATGTTCCAAAATCGTGCACGGTAGTTTAATTGAACACTCTAAATTGTCCATCAGTGCCAGTATGAGCATGGAGGGTTGTTTGTCTATGTGTGCCCTACAATTAGCTGACAACCAGTTCAGGGTGTACCTTGCCGAGTGCCCAAAGACAGCCAGGATAGGCTCCAGCACACCCGTGACCCTCATGAGAACAAAGCGGTTCAAATAGTGGATAGTTGTATGACTGCGCTCTTTGATTATAGTGTTTTCTTGTGCTGCTGTTCAACCTACTGTTAATGAGTGCAGCCGTTGGATTTTTAACCCTCTCACTGCAAGTCCGTTCTCTGATGTCTTTGATAAGCCTTGTGTTTTCTCTTCTAACACAGAGGAACTCGGCTCTTGGTTCCACTCATCATGCCATAATATATGTTATTCAGTGGTTTCATTAAAATATATGCGACCAAAAATAAGACCCAGGCAATGGCTTAATGAATGAACTCGTCCAGCAAAACAAGAATGCTGCAAAGCTGAATACAGGTGAAAAAAAAGACAGGTTCTTGTCCAATCCTAAAAGACTGTTGGCGATGCTACCAAAGCAAACTGAACAAGTTCAAAAGGGAATACTTGGTACCCGTATTTTCACGACCATAAGGCGCCATTAAAAGTCTTAAATTTTCTCCAAAATGGACAGGACGCCTTATAATGCAGAGCGTCTAGTGTATGAGCCGAGTTCCAAATCCTGACTGAGAGCCGACACGCGCGTGAACAGGCATGCGGGAAAGCAGCCAGCCAATTAGTGAAGGATGGGCGTGTAAGTGGCCTTAAGTGAGGACGTGAGTGAGGCCAGCCATGCGGGAAAGCAGCCGGCCAATCAGTGAAGGGTGGGCGTGTAAGTGGCCGCGAGTGAGACCAGGCATGTGGGAAAGCAGCCGGCCAATCAGTGAAGGGTGGGCGTGTCAGTGGCCGAACATCATTTCTGTGGAGCCACATGGCAATGAGAGTGACTCTGACAACGAGAGGAACAATTGCACAATTGTTCAATTCGGATACAGAAGATGAGGACTTTGATGGATTTCTGGGTGATGATTGATCGAAAAACGTTAGTACGTTGTAAGATGGCTAAATAAAGTACAACCAATCTCAGTTTTGCTTCCGTTGCCTTTTTAAAAACATGTTTTTAGCATGTCTTAGCATGCTACGCTATGCTTAAAGCTAACGTGTATTTAGCGTGCGTGCATGCATGCCATAGGTTTAAACTGGCATATGTTTAAACTGGCGTATGTTTTACCACGCCTGGCTGCGCCCAATAATACAGTGTGTTTTGTGTATGTGTAAAATACAGAAATAGCACCCGTTACTGAGACTCCACCCTACAACACGGTGCGCCGAATGGTCGTGAAAATACGGTAAGTCTAATTTCAACAAGATAACGGCTTGGAGCGATTTCACACAGTCTGATGTGAACCCTGCTTGTGCCTCAAGAGTTGGATCTATCCCTTACTCCTACCTGTTATCATGAACTCACTCCTGTTTTTAACTACCACTGTGCCACCTTGACACCAAACAAACCGTATGATTGTGCTATAGATCTCAAACCAGGTGCCCCCTTTCCCAATGGTTAGCTGTTTCAGATTTTGCGGTGGGAACGGGAGGAGTACATCCCTGAGTCCATCCTTCTCCTCACCGGTGGGAGCCGGGTTCTATTTCGTGAACATAAAAGACAAGACCCTTTGACCATGTGTTCATTTTTCGAGGCGTAAACTGTCACGAGCATGGTGGTGGAGGACCCCAAAAAGCAGGCAGGAGGAAGGAGCACGGTGAGCTTGACAAAATGTATAGCTAAAACACAGAAAACAAAACTCAACTCAACTCAAATGTATTTATAAAGCACTTTCAAACAGCCATCGCTGCACCCTCCAGAACATAGACCTGAAAACAACAACAACCCAAAGTAACAAACAAAAACCCATGGCTAATGCAAAGACAAGGTGAAAGCAATACAAAAAAATAAAAAAAATCCAACAGACACAGTGACAGAAACAATGACCCAAAGCTGAGTGGTCGGGCTGGGGGTCCTTTTAACAGAAAACCTAATGACATGATGACCAACAAGTGTGCTGCTGTAGGAAGAGCCCGACAGTGCCACCTGTTGGTCCCAAACAGATCAACTGTAACATAAACAGTATTACGATTGAAAACAGTTCACTCTCCTTCTTAATGATTCTCCATTCACACCCCTCCATGGTGGCACCATTTCTACCAAACTGGACCCTTGCCACGCAAACCATCTGGTCTGCATTATGGAGGGAGACAATTGGAAAACAACTTTCATCACTCACCATAGTCATTATGAGTACCTGGTCCTGCCATTTGGGCTTACAAAGGCTCAGGCTCTTTTTCAGAACCTGGTCAATGATGTCTAATGGGATATGATAAGTGTGTTAGTTTTCTTTTAATTTGGATGGAATTGTCATATTCTCCTGTTCCCTGGCAGAACATGAGCACCATGTGAGGACCACCTTCCTGGGATATGTCATAGCTGAGGGGAAACTCCAGATGGATCCTGACTTTTGACCTCAACTTGTTTTTACATTCTTAGATTTTCTTGTACGCTGCCTGCCAACCCTGTGCTGTGTTTGCACTTATGCTTGCTATTTGACAACCCTTGTATTACCTTCCAAACTACACCTGGACAATTCATTCATTCATTCATTCATTTTCCCAACCGCTTTATCCTCACTAGGGTCGCGGGGCGGGGGTGCTGGAGCCTATCCGAGGGCACACAGAAACGAACAAACATCCACGCCCACACTCACACCTAGGGACAATTTTGAGTGTTCAATCAGCCTGCCATGCATGTTTTTGAATGTGGGAGGAAACTGGAGTACCCGGAGAAAACCCACGGAGGCCCTGGGTGAACATGCAAACTCCACACAGGGAGGCCGAAGCTGGAATTGAGAAGTCGACGTGCTAACCACTGGACTACCAGGCCTTGTCTGTACAATTCACTCTTCCTTTAGCTTTGTAAGGTTTGAATCCAATCCATACTATAGAGGCCGCCTCACATCCAGATCCTTAACACTTAGCTCCAATAGGATCATTGAGACACACAAACCATTTCAACACGGTAAAGTAACAGATGAAGGGAAATGATTAATAATAAATGAATAAATAAATCAATAAATAATAAAATAGTCAGCGGCCCGGTGATCCAGTGGTTAGCGCGTCGACCTCACAGTGCAGAGGTACCGGGTTCAATTCCAGCTCCGGCCTCACTGTGTGGGGGTTAGCATATTCTCCCCGGGCCTGCGTGGGATTTTTCCGGGTACTCTGGTTTCCTCCCATATTCCAAAAACATGCATGGCAGGCTGATTGAACACTCAAAAGTGTACCTAGGTGTGAGTGTGAGTGCGGATGGTTGTTTGCCTGTGTGTGCCCTGCGATTGGCTGGCAACCGGTTCAGGGTGTCCCCAGCTTACTCCCCGCGACCCTTGTGAGGATACGCGGAAAATGAATGGATGGATGGATTTAGTCAAGTTTATATGTATTTCAACTGTGATTTCTTCATAGAGATAAGAAAACGATGGTTTTTTTGCAATTAAAATGAAATGTAATTGCAATAAAAATAGATTACCCTCTTAAAGCTCATGACCCCCCCCCCCCCCCCCACACACACACACACACACACAAAGGACAAAAATCTATTGGGAAGGTCACAGAAGCGCAGGTGTCAAAAGTCCAGAACAGTTTCATCCATTGGATAGATGCTGATTTCCATCTCAATAAATTAGATTCCCCAATACGGTGTCTGCGTTCAGATGACCATTACGCGTATCCAGATGATGCGAGAATGTCACTCAGTCGAGGCGACATATTTGCCCGACTGCAGTGAAGTTGACTTGAGAGCTGTTGTAACATTGTATTTCATCACCCAGGTCTTTTCACTTCCTTTCAGATAAGACAAAAAGGAATTCCAGTAAAGCTTATAATAACACGTCAAATCAGCTCAATATTTACCTGTCGTTGTTCCATTTCTATTGTCCTGCTCTTTTTTTGTCATGTGACAACAGAACTGCACCAGAATAATGATAAAGTGGGGAAACAGTTGGTATGAATGGACACTAGTGCAGTTGAATTGAGAAGAAGAGCAGTTTCAAATCAAGCACACAAGAATTGCAGTTGGTTCACTGCAGTAATTTAAAAATATATATATAGTCAGATCTAATTACCGTAAATTCCGGACTATAAGCCGCTACTTTTTTCCCAAACTTTCAACCCTGCGGCTTATACAGTGATGCGGCCAATTTATGTAATTTTTCTAACGGTCGCCAGGGGCGCTCGAGTAGAAAAGGTAAGATTAAGACCGGTGGAATATATGCATCGAAGAAGACTGCAACTTCTTGTCTTGTGGATAAATTAAATTAGCGTGAACATACCCTCATCATGGAAAATGCAAAAAGAAAGGCATATGACGCAGCTTTCAAACTAAAAGCAATCGAGCTGTCCGATAAAGAAGGAAACAGAGCTGCTGCACGTAAACTTGGCATAAACGAATCGATGGTGAGACACTGGAAACGGCAGCGGGAAGAACTGGAGCAATGTAAAAAGACAAAAAAAGCTTTCAGAGGTATTAAAAGCAGGTGGCCCGAACTGGAAAACTTTCTAGAAGACTGGGTGAACACACAGAGAGCAGATGGCCGAGGTGTTTCGACTGTGCAGATCAGACTGAAAGCAAAAACAATCGCCACCGAAAAGAAAATTCCGGATTTCAAAGGAGGACCGTCGTGGTGTTTTAGATTTCTGAAACGAAAAAGTCTGTCCGTCAGGACACGGACAACTCTGTGTCAGAAACTCCCTCCCGAATACGAGGAACAAGTAGCAAATTTTAACAAATTCATTTCTTTGTAAATATGTTTACATGTTTTAATGTGGGCACATGCGGCTTATATACAGGTGTGGCTTGTGTATGTAAAAATTGGTTTTCCTCTAAAAATGTAGTGGGTGCGGCTTATAATCAGGTGCGCTCTATAGTGCGGAAATTACGGTACTGAGTTTAACCCTGCTTGGCATGTATGGCATCATTTTACAACCATTATTTTTCATCACAACTCCATTCTAATCTTCGCCTGCTGCATTCTGCAGACAGCCTATCCTGGGGGGCTCTCGTGACCTGCCTGGTGAACCGAAAGAGGGTAAGCGACGTGACATGACATGATGTTTGTTTTTGGCACTTGTTAGAAGAAAGACCAGTTTCATAAAATCAAAGCAGGTGAAAATGCTTTTGCTGTGGGTTTTTTGGGGTGTGAACTAAATGTCACATTGTGCTTTTACCTCTTTGAGATATGTGAAGGAACAGCACACGGATTAGGGAATGGCTGAATGAACAGGGCAACCTTTTCACTCGTCATGCAGCGTCATGGCAAATATTTCATTTTTGTTCCAAGATTCCTGAAAATGCAACTGAGCTAATTAGATGAGGAAACAGCAGGTAGTCGCTACATGACAATCCCCCACCAGGTGGAAGTCAACAGCAGTCCAGCTGTTTCAATCAAATCTTCTGAGTTATCACCCATGGCTGTGCATAATAGAATAATTAGCAGAAGGTATCTGGTTGAGTTGCAATTTTCAGTCCCGCAAAAAGTAGCAATATCTCCATCAGTTGCAAACAGGGTTTGACTGGCATCTGGCATGCAGGACAGATGGCCCGTGAGCCGGCATCTTTTGGGGCCGATGCGGTGCTATTTCATTATTATTTTCCTCCATTTTACCTCAAGGGACCCTCCCAAAATTTAGAGGGATTATTAATCAATTTACAATATAGACAGCAAACTGAACCAATAAACATCAGTGGCAGGGCAACATGTTAGCAAGGGATGGTAAGGAGTATTATCAAAATACAAATTTTAGAATAATCTGTCCTCAGAATACATGTGATTCTTTTAGTCAATGGCAATGCTAAATAAATCCATTATCAACAGCATTGCTGGGAAGTGGATGTTGAACATACTATCCACAGTCATACTTTCATGAAATAAAATGCACAAATATCCAGAACGTTGCTCAACACATTCACTTTACAAGTAGGAACAAGGCAAACTAAAAAACAGGATTTAGATATGTGGAAAAAATACTTTTTTGTGTCATTCTGCTTATTTGATACACATTTGAATGACTCGGCAATCAATCTCATGATGCAAAACGGTGTCATTTGGCTGTGATCTAGCAAACGCATGAGCATACACTATAAATTAAGCAATGACAAATACATTGGAATTATCCAGTAAAATAATATCAGCAAAATGTTGCTTTTTACTTAGAATTGATCCTGCCTGATGAGTGTGTTGAATAAAATTCTGGACACGTGCATTTTATTCCAGGAAAGCATTTTATTCCTGAAGGTGGATGGTATCTCAAACAATGACTTCTTAGTTACAGGGAGGGTTGCATACATGATCAGGTCCGCGCGTGCACCTGCACATGTACACACAGGCACACATGCAGGTGTGAAGGCAGGCCTGTCTAAGCCAATAAACCAGGGCCGCTTCTTTATTCCAGCCCGCTATGAAATGACAGTCCACCCCAGCTAAATCACATAGTTAAATATGAGAGGAATTCTATTCCACAGATTAGTTACAATCTTAAAATTGTGTTAATGCAGGAATTCCACATTCCAAACACATGTGTGGATGTGAATGGAACACTCTAAATTGTCCCTAGGAGAGTCTCTAGTGCGCCCATGACTCTTGTGAGGATAAGCGGATTGGAAAATGGATGGATGGAATTTTTATATTTAATATATATATATATATATATATATATATTTATATATATATATATATATATACACACACACACACGCACACACAACATTGGGGGGGCGGGTGTATGTGCCACTGCAGTAGTAGATTTGCCAGACTTTAGCGCAGGCAGCATGGTTCCTGAATTCCAAAATGGTGTGAACGTGATTGTCCATCTTTATATGTGCCCTGTGACTGGCCGGTGACCAGTTCAATTCAGCTGGGATCAGCTCCAGCTCCCATGCAACCCGAAACAGGATAAGCGGTGGGGAAAATGAATCGATAAATGCTGTAGATTACAGTGGTGTGAAAATATGTTTGCCCACTTACTCATTTCTTATTTTTTTTTGCATGTTTGTCACACTTAAATGTTTCAGATCATCAAACACATGTAAATATTAGTCAAAGATAACACAATTAAACACAAACTGCAGTTTTTAAATGAAGGTCTTTATGATTAAAGGAGGAAAAAAAAAACTACATGGCCCTGTGTGAAAAAGTGTTTGCTCTCTAAACCTAATAACTGGTTAGGCCACCCTTAGCAGCAACGACTGCAATCGAGCGTTTGCAATAGCTTTCAATGAGTCTTTCAGAGCGCTGTGGGGGAATTTCGGCCCACTCATCTTTGCAGAATTGTTGTAATTCAGCCACATTGGAGAGTTTTCGAGCATAAACTGACTTGTTAAGGTCATGCCACAGCCTCTCATTTGGATTCATAACAGGACTTTGACTAGGCCACTCCAAAGTCTTCATTTGGTTTTTCTTCAGCCATTCTGAGGTGGATCATTGTCCTGCTGCAGAATCCAAGTTCGCTTCAGCTTGAGGTCATGAACAGATGGCCTGAAATTCACTTCAGGATTTTTTGGGTAGACAGTATAATTCATTGTTCCATTTATCACACCAAGTCTTCCAGGTCCTGAAGAAGCAAAACAGCCCCAGAGCATCACACTGCAACCACCATATTTTACTGTTGATATGATGTTCTTTCCTGGTTGCGGTGTTACTCTTGTACTAGATGTAACACTAGCTAGCCCTACAGTTCTGTGAGGTGGATGTGCTAACCAGTCACCACCTGCCTCCCAAAACAAGCAAACAAACAAACAAATGCACAATTAGCAAAAACATCACCCTGAAACGGTTGCCAGCCAATCAAATGGCACACAGAGATGAAGAACCACCCATGCTCACACTCACACCTAGGGACAATTTAGAGTGTTCCATTAGCCTCCCATGCATGTTTTTGGAATGTGGGAGGAAGCCGGAGCACCCGGGCAAAACCCATCAAGGCACAGAGAGAACATGCAAAGTCCACACAGGATCTCTGCACCTTAGCACTATGAAGCAGGACGTGGGAACCAGTCGACCACCGTGCTTCCCACGAGCAAAAAACAATAGACCTAAAATCAAATTTCATGCTGAGTCAAAAGCCAAAGAACATAAGTCAGTTTTAAGATGAGTTTTAAAAAGGCAAGGGTGCTTGACTAATGTTTAGTGTAGTGGTTTTTAACCTTGTTCGAGATACCGAACCCAACCAGTTCATTTGCACATTCAATGAACCCTTCAATTGTGAAAAAAAAAAAAAAACTCACCTGGGTGCCCATGCGTGCACCACACACACACACACACACACACACACACACACACAGGCACACACGTGCCCCACGTGTACCTTCCGCGCTTGAGCAGAGTGCGCGCACACACTAGCACGCAAAGTAAACAACACTTAAACACAGTTTTTGCGGACTTCCAAAAAATAAAAAATTACGAATGTTTGCAAAAATCCACGATGCACGAAGCGCGATAAGCGAACCGCGAAATAGCGAGGATCACTGTATTGTCAAACATATGACCGCGGGCGGAACCAGCTCGCAAGGAGGTTCAATCAGGCCCTCAGGATAATTTAAAAGTGAAAAAAAATGCATAAAAGACACAGAATTAATATTTTTAATAAGGTGCAATTCATTGAGTATCTGCTAGGGGACACTCTTTTGATCAGAGAAGAAGACAACAGCAGCCTCAGTCCGTCACTAAGACAGACCCATGACAGCAGGCTATCAATAGCACTCTCACATTTACACATTTAATAGCACTCTCCTTAGTTTGTAAGGTGTAGGCAGGGATTACATTTAGATTTTATATGCGCGTGTAAATGGTTTAAAACTTTGTTTCTTTATAAATCTTGTTTAATCTTAACCCTATGTTGCATATGGGTTACTTACAGTAACCACAACTTTAACTCATATTGGTTATTCAAGTTACCAGTTTTAGTTTTTAAATCCACCGCGAGATGTCACTAGCGTGCGCAACAGCGGGAAGAAAAGGTGAAAGAGGGTCCACAAAATGTTGAATAATTTCTATCCGTGAGATGAAAAGATCCAAATACCCTATTGTACTTGTGCAGAAGAGTATATAGAACATATAGAACACAATAAATAACAGTTTCTATGTGTTACCTATCAGTACTGCCATGCTTTTTGGCAAGGTAATTGTAGTGACCATTATGCACACAAGTACCCCCCTATTATGTATTTTTTTCCCAAAATTGTGAATTTATTATGATATTTGGCCATAATCTACCCTAAATTTAAAAACAAACCACAATTGAATAACTCCTGCAGAAGCCATGCAACATAGGGTTAAAGTGCATTCCTATATTTTTCAATACCAATTACTTGTTAAAGTTTGTACAATCAGTTGCAATGCATATATGTGAATGATAAAAGTAAATCGAAGGAAATGTAAGGTGCTTCATGAAATGTTTTGTAAAAGATATGTTCATTAAATGTCAACATTTTCCTAATGTTCTTGTGCTTCTTTATACCAAAACAAAGGAAATACATGTTGTTTTGGTTATTTATAGCAAAGTATGGTATCATTTTAATGGTCCGGCCCACTTGACATCTACTGAGGCCGTATGTGGCCCACCATGTGAAATGAGTTTGACACCCCTGGCTTAGACCTTGGTACCTTTAATAGCCATTAAATGACCCTCCAGTGACGGTGGTCCATTTTTCTAATTTGCTTTCTATTTGTGGCAATTCCGATCTTTTTAATCCCATTACAATGAAGTTTGGAATTTTGGTGTATGATAAATTAATCTGTCACATTTTTTTCACTTTATATGGTTTGCAGTGACATGAAAAACAAGCTGTGAGATTTCAAATGCACATGATGTAACCCAGTCCACTCCAGAGACAGTTAACCCCGAAAGCAACGACCCCCAGAAATGGGCAGGGAGTTTCACAAGGGCAAGTTTGTTGTTCTCAAGTTGAGAGGACAGTTCTGAAGCTTGGCATTGGACCAAGCCCATAAGCAAAAAGAGGGGATGAAGGAGCCATTGGATTTTTGGGAGCATTTTGTTGCCCTCATGGATGGAAGCTCAAGTACAACCACTGGTGTGGATGAACTAAGACTTACGGTAATCACTCTGCTCACAAGCAAAGACCTTCCGAATTAATTCAGACACTAATCGTCATGCAAACTGAGGAACATAACAGATATGTTGGTTACTTTCCATTGCAGCCGTCTGTCACAAACTGAGTGTTTCTAAAAGACAGGTTGCATCCAGAGATCCAAGGGATTGAATGGAGCACTTCCATGCACTCTAAAGCTGCATGTGTGACCTGTAGCGCCAAGAGCAGGGGTCTCAAACTCAATTTACTGGATGGACAGGCCGCTGGTGACAGACTCTGAGCGTGTCTGGGCCGCATCACATACTTCAGAAAAAAGAGATATTCTGGTTCACAAGGAATGATCATCTTATCAGCCATCTCTGCAGGGAACTGATCACAATCCTGATCATTTCAATCAGGTGTGTTGGACGAGGAAACATCTAAAGGGGTGTTCACACGGCACGCATTTGCATCGGTGCTGCACCGACGTATTTTGTTGCGATATATCTTACACTGGAGCAAATTTTGTGGAGCGTTCACCCGTAAAAGCTGCTGACTAAAGCGGCGTGTTTACCCAGTGCAGCCCCACTTGCGTTCACAAGGCAGTTTCTGCAGCCGTGCAATATGATAGAAAACAACGATGTGTCATGTTGGTTCTTTTTAAAACATTCACTTTATTAATTTGTTTAACTCAAGCAACTACAGACACGTCCTTCTCGGTCTCCGTACCTTCTGCTCGAGAGGCGTTCAATGACCGCCCCCGAAAACATAAATCAAAGACGACTTCAATGACATTCAGAAAAGCAAACATAATGTTCCAAACAGAAAAGCAAAACAGGAAATCACAAATTAAATTCTATATGGGTGTTGTGAACATACAGCAGAGGAACTAACTACACAAACAACTCAGAGACAGTCCAGTCTCCTACAAAAGGAAAGATGACGGAATGGATGGATGGATGGATGGATCTTTATTGTCATTACACTTTCGTGCAACGAAACATCACTTAACAGGCACGCTCCGCACAAGAAACATGAAAAAAACAATGACGAACATGGGATACAGTGCAAAGGGCCTGTCGGTACTCGCTGTAAAGCGCCCCGAGATCTTAGTTAGAAAGTAAACCACAAGGGGAGCGGAGGGGTAAAAAAAAAACCACGCTCGAACTATACTCTTCTGAGGATAATTAGAGTACTAGGAGAAAAAAAATACCCACGCACATTTAACAAGCATATGACAGTTACAACAAGTCACAAGACATAACATATAATGAGGGGATGGATGGAAAGGCGGGGGGGGACGCGACGCGGCCCGTCCGACCAGCTGCTCAGTCCAAAACGAGCGCTCCGCAGATCAAGGTCACGTCACGGGGGGAAAACAACAGGAACAACAAAGGCGTTGATGATAAGGGCAGGCCGCCGCTGCATCGTCAAGGTCTGCTCATGGAGACAGTCCTGGCTTATCAGTCCTTGGCCGAGAAGGAGGGGGTGATGGTGGGGACACTAGCTTCCATGCGTACTTTCAGGAAAAAGGTCCAGATAGCGTTGTTTTGTTTTGGGACGGCCGCCAACGATTCCAGGTGGCCTTGAGTCCGTGGCTGTATCCCTTCACTGGCGCGATCAGCCAAATCCTCAATTTCTTTTTGAAGCGCAAATTCCAACTTCTCCATGATGATAACGATCGGACGGAGACACTCCAGAACCGCATCCATATTGCGGTTGAGCTCAGTCACCGCTTGAGTCTGAGTGTTGGACATTCGCGCTCGACCATCGAGAATGACCGGCAGCTTCTTCACTTCCAATAAAGCTGCTCCCGTCGGTTGAATTTTGCCATAGAGCAGGAAACTGCTAACACCAAACAGCAGCATACCTGCTATCAGAAGGCCGATAATGTAGATGTCTTCCTCCTCCTCGACGGACAGTATTGACAGGCACACCATTCTCCGCTTCCTCCAGGGATCTAGGGTGTACCCGGCAGCAAATGTCCCGAGGGGCAAGCGGGCTCCCCACTGCCTGCTCTTCTCGTTGAAAAAATTTTGTCGATTGCATCAAGAGACCAGCCAACCAATTCCATGGTTTGTTTTAGGGTGAAAATACGATAGGAGGCTAGGCAAAGTTAAGACACAGACAGCACATAGACTAAGTTGCGAGCAAGGAGAGGGTGGGGGGACAGGAGCAGAGCAAAAAGCGTCCGCCTTCGTCGAGAGCCAAGCAGAAAAATATCCGTCACAACAGAGTAGTAGAGAAGTACAACAGAGCACGAAAGCAACGCATTCTAGCCGTATGTAATCAACTCTTCTCATGCTTAGCGAGTCTACCACTGTAGCGTTCACACGTACCATTTTACATCGGTGCTGCCCCGCAAACGAGCATTTGCTCCGGAACAAATTTTTAAACCACCTCCTTGCGCAGGGTTAAATTTGTTCCGGTTTAAGCTGTTCAGGGGCTACACCGGTGTAACTTTGTACGTGTGAACGCTCTACTGGGGTAGTCCCGGCGCTGCACCGGAGCAAAAGTTGCCGTGTGAACACACCTTAAAACTCTGAAGGACCGGAGTTTGATACCTGTGGGTGAGTGTATTAACACACTCAAGACTGTAGAGATGATTGTGGACTTAAAAAACATACTTCGTCATGGCTGTCTCTCACATTATCCAACTGCTCTGTGACCTTCAAGTTCATGGGTTCACAGTCTCTCGGGACCAGAAGTGAGAGGCCAACATCAACTCCATCCTCAAAAAGGTGCAGCTGAGGATGTACTCACTGCGGCTGCTGAGGAAGCATGGGGTTGCCACAGGAGCTGCTGAAACAATTAAACAAATCAGTCATGGAATCAGTCCCGTGTTCCTCCATCACAGTCTGGTTTGGTGCCGCAGCAATAAAAGGACAAAATCCGACTGCAGTTTGGACTGTGGAAAAAAAAAAAGTCATTGGTACCGCCCTACCAATGACTGAGGACTTACCCACTCTTGAGGACTTGCATACTGCAAGAACCAAGAAAAGGGCACAGGAAATTCTCCTGGAGCCCCATCCCACACACTGCCCACTAGCCACTTGAGTTAGGCGCTATCGAACCATACGAACCAAAACCAGCAGACATTCAATCAGCTTCTTCCCTCTCACCATTAACTCCCTCAACAGTGACTGAAAATCTATCGTAGTGCTATGTATTTATGCACACCACTGTGGGACAGTATTACCGCATTGTTCACCGTAGCTCCAGCTCTCTACAGACTTGAACAACTGTCGTTGATCAATATTCCATAGCGCTAGACACTTTAAAGCACCCACGGACTCTCTACATAATTGCGCATCCAAAGTTGGACAACAATTATGCTACTGGTCACTTAGTAATGATGCAATGATTATCTGCATCAAGTATACAACCGTCTTAGTAGTAGTATTGTAAGTGCTGCACCACTGATCAATTAATCTTTGCTCAATGACTCTCTGAATTGAGGCACAGCTGTCATTGGGTTGTACTACTGCACAATGGTATCCTTATATTCTGGAAAGTCTTCCTATACCTGCATGTCATGTTGTTGTTTATCGTTGTATGTTGCATGTTACTGCAATGCTATTGAAGCTCACGCTACAGGAGACATATTCCTTGTGTGTTTTATATTATTGGCCAATAAAGATGATTCTGATTCTGATAAGGCACAACCTTTGGACCATAAAGACCAAACAATTTGTGGCGGTGCCCTTGTTCCTTGCCGCCAGGCCCGAACTACTGCTGGTATGAACTTTGTAAGACTAGGAGTGATCAGAATACTACAGTTAAGGCTAACGAGGCTAACCTCCATGTCACAGGTGTCAAATTCAATGCCTGGGGCCCAGATCTGGCCCGCCACATATGTTTATGTGGCCTGCAAAAGCAAATCAAGTATGGCAACATCTATGATGCTTGCTAAAATCTGTGCCAAAAATTTCAATTTGCCATGTGTAATAAATCCTAATATTTAGATATTGTAAGCATTTTGTTGTCACATTATTACAGTAACTTCAACAATAATTAAATAAAATGTTACTTTTGACTTCGGATTTCAAAAGTCGTTATCCCTCAGTTTGTCACATACTGTATATGTAATAATATGAGGAGGTGATTAAACATTTATATGGTTTGACAATCATCATGGTTCTCAGAGGGAAACTGTATCCACAATGTGGCCCGTGACAAAAATGAGTTTGACACCTCTACTCTATGCCCTTCCACAATCAGATAAACTCTCGTGCCAGCGCAAACGTATGAAGACTGTGTTGTCTTAAAACATATTTCAGATCTTGTTGATCCAACATTTTGTTGATTCACAGAGTGTCATAGTCTGGAGGCTTCAGCAGACGGACAAGTCGAAAGACGTCTTTAAATTGGCTGATCGAGCAACGAGATGCCAATAAACTTGACAAGAGATAAATTAACTTCAAGTTTTGAACGCCGATGCGGAGTACCAAAGTTAAATAATCTACTAATTGGTTCAACCTCTACCATAGAATAAGATGAATTGCGAAGTGCTTTTTTTCGGATGCAGTTTGCATAATTGAATGATACATTACATGATTACAATTGTAAACTGACAAAAGAAGCAGAGCAAAGCGGCCTAAAAGAGCAGCTCATTGAGCATTATAGTTGTAGCCACTTTCACATTTTGTGCAACACACTAGAAAATTCTGAATGTGGTGTCACTGACCAACTTGACACCAAAAAGACAATCCTTGACTTTCCACGAGAAAATGTTTGTGTATCTTAGATGCACTAGCCCACTCAGCATCAGTGACAGGTACTTGTTGCTGTAGGAGCCCTTAGCACCAGGAGTTCATGAACCCTGAGTTTTTTTAAATGCCAAGAGTACCATGGTGTTCGAGCCAACTCATGTCATAGATATGTATGTATGTGTCTCTCTGTCTTTCTGTCAGGGTGAGCTGGAGCTGAAGCTATCCTAGCTAAATGGAGCTTAGACTGGTCGCCAGGCAATATATCGCAGGGCACATAAAGAGACAAAAAAACATTCACATTCAGCTTGTGAAACTTGGGGGAGCAATTATACCATCGGTGATATAATATGCACACACAGACATTCGCTCACACACATAACTATTTGGGGTGGAGTACTTTATCCTCCCCAGTCTTTGCAGATGCTTAAACTTCAACTCATCCTCAAAGAGCAGCATGCTGTATTTCCCAATTAACTGTGAGCAAGGTTTGTGCTCTAAGGATGTGAAAGGAAGTCTGACCTAGAAATTGCAGTGTGATTGAAGATCTAATTAATATAGCAACTGATTACTTATCATATCCAAACAATAAAATACATCCCATGCCAAATTTACCCTCCTAATAATAATTCTCTCAAATACACTTCCCTATTAGTGACACCGTTCTCTCTACTACCACTGCTTTCAGCCATTGATATATTCTCACTCCCCCTCCATTTTCCTTTTGATCTATTCCTGACCTCTCGATTGCCCGTAATGGTTAAACACTTCCATCTAGTGTCTGATTTTAGGCACGACACCTCTCCTGTTGTTGAGGAAGCCCCACTTGAAATTTCTGCTTGTGTCTCTGTTTTTCTTCTCTCTCCTCATTGATATTGCAAAACGTATACCTGCATTATGATGATCTAGCCTACCTGTAGGTGAATACTATGCAAAGTGGGATATTTGTTTTTTGGCTGCTCTCTGTGTCAGTCATGATGGGGACCACCAATAAAAGTTAGCAAATTGTTAATGTCCAGCCACCACCAAGTTATTTATCATTATTTTGTTTGTTTATTTTGCTCCATCCATATCTTCTATACTGCTATAGTTCAAGTATATGAAATGTCAGTTCAAAAAGAAGTTAATATGCGAGCTAAACTTGTCACGTTGCGTGGTGGACCCCTAAAAGCAGGCAAGTGGTGGGTGTATTTGAAGAAGTGTATTGATAAAACACAGAAAATTAAATCCTACAAACAAAGTCCAAAGTATCAAACAAAAACCGTGACTGAAGCTCAAAACTATCAATAACAGAAACTTGACCAAAAACATGGTCAAGTTTCTGTTGAGAGGGGAGGGGACCAACAGGGGAGGCCCTACAGTGCCACCTGTTGGTCCCAAACCAAATCATGACAAAACTGAGTTAATTACTTGGAACGGAGATGGATTGTGTGCTTTTTCTTTTCATTTCAACAGGTAAATTGATTCAAGAATAGAAAATGACTTTTCTGTTGCTCAGAATAATGGCAGAGACATGCTCTTTTGACATTAAAGTGGTTAGCTCACTCTCTCACTAGTCTGCTAGTAGACTTTCTGTTTGCTGCATTTCTGAGACAACCTGAACAAACATTGCTATACGTGTGACGATGAATTAATACCTGCCACAATCCTGATGATGGATCTGTCAGATTAGAAGTGGCTACTCCGCAAACAGGTAGTCTCGCCGTCCAGAGCAGAGCGGGATGCTGAAGTCATGAAAGAAATCATGAAGAAAGAGTGAGATTGTGACAATGTGTCAATGAGGAACTCAAGCTTAAATACTGAGCGACATGAAGCCATGCCCAATCCTATATGACATAATAAGGTCATACAATAAAGGACCATATCAACTGACAACATACAGTTATAACCAGTCATAGTACCCAACCCCTCAAGGGGCACCACTAGGTGCTCTACACAGCATATGAAGGAACTCCCACTAGAAGGCCGACATGAGGGAAGAGTCAAGGATGAGAAACCTTGAGACTCAGGAACATTTCTCTTGGTCGCTCAGAAGGAGGACTAAGGGGGTTAGAGGGTACTGGATTCAGGCAAGAGACATGAAAAAGGAGAGCGAGACGGTTTGTGGCCAGAGCAGCGAGCACACGGGTATTTATTTAGCCATTCGGGAGGCCACACCTAAGGGGAGGGCAACTGCAGGGCTTTTGCCAACACAGCAGCATCATGTAGCGGCCACTAAACAAAAAAAAGGGACTGATGTCAGCTCCTGTGGCGCAGAAACAGGACAGGTGATGGCCGCAGGTCATGCGTCACCAGAACAGGAAAGGGATGGTGGCCGCAGGATGTGCGCTGCCGGAACAGGAACCTCTAGCGCAGGGGTCTCCAACTCTGGGCCTGGTGGGCTACTGTCCTGCCTATTTTCCGGCTCTCCCAGCTGCAACACACCTGATTTAGACGACCAGCTCATCAGCCAGCTCTGAAGCAGAATTAGAACGATCCTGATTATTTGAATCAGGTGTGTTCCTCCTGGGAGAGCTGAAAAACAGGCAGGACATTAGCTCTCCAGGCCCGGAGTTGGAGACCCCTGCTCTAGCGGCTGCAGGACATGTGCTTCCAGAAAAAGGGACTCGTGGCAGCCGTGGGTTGTGCGCCCCCGGAACGGGAACGGGTACGAGCTGCTGGTTAAGCACCGATAGAACAGTATCGGGTGGGCGCCCAAGGACGTGCGCCGCGGGAACAAGAACAGGTGGCGACCACAAAAATGAACACAAATGGGTTGGCAGGTTGTGTGATGCCGAAACACGTGGGGGCTGCAGGTTGTTGATCGGCCGCAACAGGCACGGGGTCCAGCTGCAGGACATGTGGCACCGAAACAGAACCCAGTGGCAGCCACAGGATGTGCGCCCTCAAAGCAGGCATTGGTGGAGGCTGCCAGTAATGCACCGCCGTAACAGGAATGGTTTACACTAGCAGGATGTGTGCCGCCGGAACAGGAGCGGGTGATGGACGCATGGCATCCCCTGCTGAAACAGGAAAGGGAAACACTCTGGTGTGTCACAATCCCTCGGGGGCTTTCGTTAGTGGCACTACTGATCAGGACAAGCCCTGAGAATAAATCATGTGGTTGTACGGTGACTTTAGGGTCGGAATGGACGCTGTTTGATGAAATGGCCAGAGTATCCACAAAAATGCAAACACGCTGTGGAACCTGACAGGCGCCTTCCTTCTGGGAAAGGCCGCAGCAGAAGTCTTGTTTGGCTCTTTGAAGGAGTTCACTTATGTGAATGCTGTATTTTGTCCAGCTTCCTTCCATCTACTCTCAGAGGCCAAAATCCTAAACTTGGTGGAATAGACTGCAGCTGACTGAGAGCCCTGACATAATAACATTGGCTGTTCACTGAAGGACTTATAAACAGTGTCAAGGGTCAAAACTCTCTATACATCTATAGAGAAAAAGAGTCAAATTCCAATCGCGAAAAGTAACATCTGAGTGGGTATGCAAGCCCCCAATTCTAAGCCACTACTGGTCACAAACCCTGATAAAAATGAGTAGGTTGCATCAGGAAGAGCACCCGGAGTAAAAACTGGCCAACGAAACATTGGTGACGTCTGATTCGATGTCCTTGACCGCTGTGCCAACTTTTCACCAATAAAAGGGTGATAATAGACTGTGAAGTGGTCATGTGTAGTTTTGATGCAATTGAATGGACATTTAATACCTCCGTCGCAGTATTACTATCTTTATCAAGCTGTATTATTGGAAATCATATTTTGCAGGTGGTCATAATGTTACCATTGGTCAGTGAGCCAAAACTGTCTGCGGCTTTCCTGGTCAATAAAGAAATTCAACATTTAAAAAAGGCATTTTAGGTTTTCTGCATTATTTTTGTTTGATGCTCACATTTGTTTGATGTACATATAGCGGGAAAGATATGCCAAAGAATAATAATTTCAGAAGAGGGCAAATTGTTTTTACAGCACTGTATACATTTTTATTTATCATTATGCAAACCAATCACATTAGGAGCAGTAATTATGAACCTTTGTGAGACTTTCATCTTCACGTTCATTACTCCAATTTAATTTTGTCAACACATTGAGGATGAGGAGAGTGATTTTTTAATTTTTTTTATGTTTGTTTGCTTTTTGTAAATGCTGTCTGCTCTAATAGCCCCCAATTCTTTAGCCAGTACCAGAGCAGTGTTCACGCAATGGTAATGCCAAGACATTAATACCCCCCCCCCCCCCACACACACACACACGTGCACACACACGAAGGGACTATAACAACAATTCCTGTTCTTTTGTTCACTATCATTGGTTGGTGTATTTATTTATTTATTCTCTTTCTTTAAATGAGATACGGACTGCTGTGCCCCTTTTTGGTAGGAAACACTGAAAGAAAGACTTAATGTTAGGCGGTGGGGGGGGGGGAATCGTTGTTTTTACTATCCAAAAAACATGTGCCACAAGTTTGAGGGCAAGATTAAGGTCGATGATGGGGTGTTGTTAACCGCTGCGTGGAAAAAAATGGAGAAGGCAAGTGTAACGACACAAAAGCACGCTAGAGGAGGCAGAGCTTCAGTGTCCTTACAGAAAAAAGTGCTGCTGAAGAGTAATGGCATAATTACATTTATAAATATACAGTATCGTATTTACTCTTTTTAAACGGTTTGCTCAACGTTGATTTATGTTTAATTTATTACACATTAGAGAAAATAGAGAATTTTCAATCAAAAGCTGACTTTCATGTCATTTAAATTTAAATTTGTTGAGTAAACTTTGCAACCTCTCCCTAATTCTCTGGATTGGTTGCCTTGTAAGCTTAAAATATATTCCTACATAAATGTAACCAATTCAAGTACGGCTACATCATAATACAGGGTTGCTTTGAGCTATGAGTTGAAAAAATATTTAAAAAAGTACAAAATTGTGCCGGTACACAGTAAGTAAAATCACATGTATGCTTTGCCACATAAAGCAGGACAAAACTCAAGACTTCTCTCCTACCAACTCAGGAATTACACATTTCACTCACAAACAACAATGTTATGAATTGAACCTATTAACTTGAATCACCTTTCAACATACAAATATACTTCCAGGTTTTTAGTCTGTCTCAAGGCTGATTTAGACTGAAATGGATTAAGCGAGGGCCATTTGGATTGTTTGGAAACACACAGGCACATGTTAAGTGTACAGTAAGGTGATGCGGGAGCATTTTTGCAACTACCATGTCGAACCACCACCACCACAACAATAAGAGCCCAACTACAGGAGCCGTCCTCCTTGCGGTGTTTGGTGTGCACTCCAATAGGACTAGCAAACAAGCGGTAACTTAACTTTCTTACAGTAGGTACATCGACATTCTCAACTCCTAATAAAACAATGCGGCATTGTTTTATTTGTATTTAATGTTGGTGTCTTGATGCGATGGTATGGTTTTACGAAGTGCACGCCCCATGCCCCAAATGGATTTACATGAATGTTATTCATGTAATCATACAGATATTGTAAGAGAGCACAGCAGCCCTGACAGAAAATATTTGAAGTCTCAACTCAAGAGTACTAATTCTAGTCTTGAGTTCAAGAATGGCCAATTTAAATGCTGAAGGGGGCCACCATTTTTCATCAGTGCTATCCTGGGGACTACAAACACACACTTGGGAACCACATGTCTCACAAAAATGGCATTGAGAATATGGGCAAAATATGCACATATGGCTGTTGTATTTTGTGTTGTGTTTTTTATTTTATTTTAATATGGGATCAATTTACATCACAGTGTTTGAATGTTTTCCATGCACAAAAGCATGTATTTTATGATGGCATAAAAATAACTGAACAGCAAACCAACATAAAGTGCAAAAACTCATTGGCAGTTTCTAATGTTCAAAGATGAATCGCGGGGGCCACTCCGAGTCTGGATGTGATTCACATGTGGCCCGCGGGCTTCCAGTCGGCCATCCCTGCTCACCCCATACATTCTCACTGAGATCAGACAGCAGTGAAAATAACTCTGTTTTTTTTTAAACCCTGTAAAGGGGGAATTTTGTTGTTCTTCTTCTTCTTGTTCCCTTTCAAATCAAAGTAAAAGCTGGGCTTTTATTGCAACTTTTATTGTTAGTGACAAACGCAGCTGTGCATGACCTCAGTAGGAGGGATTAAGAGAAAAATACAATGAAAGCTTTACTTGTGTATACGACATGAACTAAAGCTGCAAGATGGGTTTCATCACTGTGATGCTGTGGATCTAATTTAACAGAAAAGTACACAGGGGTCACATTCCTTTTGGTCCCTTACTTGGTATCATTCAAGAGCAAACATCTTTTTTTTCCTTTTCCAGAGCCCATGAAATCTGAGTGAACCTCAGATGCCAGATGATCACATAACATTGAAAGAAGGCCACAGCAACCTCAGGATGCTAGAAAAAAAAACAGTTCATTCCATCACTGAACCACTTCCTGCCTTTATTCTTCAACTGTACTTAGAATACAAGTTATACCACACTCAAGGCTCCTCTAGTGTAAAAAATCCAAATGAAAGTCCCTTCAAGTGATGACTACCAGCTGTATTTCCCCTGGTTCATTTCTCATCTCATTAACAGTGGCCAAACAGAATTTCTTCTGGTTGGTACAAAATCGAAAATATGTCATCCAAAGTTGGCGGTTTCTTCATCTCGGTTGATCAGCGCCAAAAGTTTGCCCCTCCCCTCAGGTCAAGAGTGTGGGTGTCATCATTGACACCACACTATCATTCCATAAGCATCGAATATAACCTTCATTCATCGTCACAATAGCAATTGACTCCGCCCCCAAACCATTTCTCTCCTTGTCCATAGCCTTGTCATCTCGATAAGTGTAACTCTCTACTCTTCGGCCTCCTTCATAAGTCCCTCCATAAGCTTCAACTAGTCCGGAACTTAGCTGCACGTCATCACAGCAATTCCCTCCTTCCATCCGTCACATCAATTTAAGATGCTCCTTACTTGTCTGATCTTCTCCACGTCACCACTCCTGTCCGCGCCCTCACCTCCTGTCTGTATTGTTATTATTTATTAAGTGTTGCGTACATGGTGCAGCAGATAAGAAATTAAAAGCAAGCAATCGCCACCTGTGCAATAAAAAAGGAAGTTCTATCAGCCACCTGTCTTGGCATTACGCTGAACAATACTCTCTTGTGGTTACTCAGTCTGCACCGGTGGTAAATCTGCTACAAATCAATGCAATGCACCTTTAAAAGACACCTTAATAAAAAACAAAAAAAACAAAAAAGACATTAGAACGCTGCTTTTGAGACAACGTGATGTGCATCGGGTCCTTCTGTCATGATTCCTCCCACAATATAAAAACCTATTTTCTCAGGTTCTGAACTGCCCTTTGTGAATAAGAGTGTGAATGGTTGTACGGAGGCTCTGTAGCTGAATGTTGTCCAGTCCAGGGCCAACGCAGGCTCTTGCTGAGATAGACTCCAGGTCACCCATGAACTGGATAGGCGATATGGAAAACGGCTTGATCGGTGGGTAGAACCGTATCTTATGTGCCAGATCAGTTGGTACCTGCACTCTTACATTCCAATTTGTTGTTTTGTTTTGTTTTTTTGTCATGGACTAGAGGAAATAACCTTTTTTATATTTATCCACTAATGGTTGGAATATGTTCTGTCTCCTATTTCATGACTGGATTCGATAGTTTGTACACACATTCATTTAGGTTCTTTGATACTTTGTTGACTGTTCTAAAGATCCTTGAGGTTTTTGGTTGGTTTGTCACTGTTCTCCCTGACATAATTAACAATTAGAATACGAATAAGAAAACCTTTATTTGTCTCACAATGGAGAAATTCACAATCTACAGCAGCAACATTGGAGGGGAGAAAGTAGAAAAAGAAAACATGATTAGCATGGACAAAATAAATGTTTAAAAAAAAAGAACTGTACACAGTACAGAATGCAATATAAAATATTGTATTAATGTCCCAAGAAATCGGCAACATCGGAACTGAACGACTACAGGCCTGTCGCTCTGACGTCTGTGGTCATGAAGTCCTTTGAACGCCTTGTGCTGAACCACCTAAAGAACGTCACGGACCCCTGCTGGACCCTCTTCAGTTTGCCTACCGGGCAAACAGGTCTGTGGAGGACGAGTCAACATAGGTCTGCACTACATCCTCGAGCACCTCGACAGCACAGGGACCTACGCAAGGATCCTGTTTGTGGATTTCAGCTCTCGTTCAACACCATCATACCGGAACTCCTCACCCCAAACTCCTCCACCTCGGTGTGTCCCCTACGATCTGCCAGTGGATCCTCAGCTTCCTGACGGACGGACACAACAGGTGAGACTGGGAGCGACAACATCATCAACACGCACCACTAGCACTGGAGCCCCACAGGGATGTGTCCTCTCTCCACTGCTCTTCTCCTCTACACAAACGACTGCACCTCAACAAGTCCAGCTGTCAAACTCATAAAGTTAAATAACCAATCATTATTGTGCAAATTCAGAGTGACACATAGTAGGAAAAACATCCAAATTGCACATCACTGCGAAAGAAATGCATAACTTGACAATATTGGAAAGCATCTTTAGTTAAAGCCTTGTTTTGTGCTGTGCTGCGGAGAGCTTGCAGATCTGAAGTAACCTGCCCTACTTTCCAGTTTGCACTGACCGTGGGCTTCCTGGGGCCCGAGCCAATGGTGGAGTTGTTTGCCAAAATTTAAAACTCCTAATGTCACGCACAGTTGCCAGCTGAGCCACCAGGAAGCCTTCTGGTCTTGTTTTATGACTCAAACATAACATGGTTGATTTCATTTATTTGGTAAACGACATGCCACTGACGGCAAGTCTAGCCTGGATGGTTTCACAGCATGAAGTGTTGTATCACTCACGACATAAATCATGGCTATACAGTACTGGATACCTGAGATTTTGGTCCGGTCTGGAGTATCTGGAGGTTATCAACTTTACTCACTCTTCATGCTAGTGACGATCTGTGTACAGGGAAAGCACATAAGCCTCTACAAGCATTTCATGAACCCTTATCATTATGGAGGGCCACTACAAATCCGTTCTGAGCAAGGGAAGGTAAATGTCGACGTGCCATTTGAAAATCCTCTCTTATTGGCGAGGGGGCGGGTGCACCGATTGTGCACTTGCAAGTGAAACATTTAAGGCATTTAATTGTGTCTGTATGAAATAGAAGTCCATATTTTTTTTTCGTTTTAGATTAAAGGCCACACATCAATCAGGAAGTAAAGCTCCTTGGTAAGCACAAATGTCAACGTCACAGTAAAGCCGTCTGTTAGGTTTGAGTCACATTTGTAAATTTTTATTTCAATTCAAGACCAATCACTGCTTCCAGCTCTCAGGCATCTTGGGTGAGCAGACAAATATCAATTCATTGCTAGTTTTCAGAGGACGTCAGCATGAAACAAGCTCAATGCAGCATTTGAGATTTGAATTAACAACAGGCTTCGTATCCAACGTGCCACTTCAAGAACAAGCTTTGCTCCCATGCTGATGAGCCACAGAGAAATTAATGTGATTAATTTCCCTTGCGTGCAATTACATGTGGAGACTTAAATTTGTTAATTATTATCGCGGCTAATAGACAGCATAAGGGGGTGTTCCTGTGTGCGCATGTATTTTCAAAATGGCTGTGTTTTGTTTCATGTTTGTTTATTTTTAAATTCAATTTGTTCACGTTGGCAATGATTACACAGTTTTAAAAAAAGTCTTAATTGGGGCGATTTCCATGTATGTAATCGCTCATCGCTGACCAAAGCCTTTTATGGCCGATTGATTATCTGAAGTGGCCAATTGTTCTTTACAAATAAATGCTCTGACCATTTACAGCATATAAAAACAATTAAGAATGGCGCTAGCAAATCTGTCAGTGGGGCATTCTCCCATCAACGTAATAATCGTCGTTTGGCCTCTGCACTTCAAGGCTGTATTGACGTCGAGCACCTCTCAAAGGCAAAACATCATATTGCACGTTTTGAGTCATTTCACGAGTGGCTCAAAGTCATCGGCAGGGGCAGTGTGGCCAAAGGAATTTGGGGAAAATATACCGCAAATTCGGACTATAAGCCGCTACTTTTTCCCAAACTTTCAACCCTGTGGCTTATTCAGTGATGCGGCCAATATGTGTAATTTTTCTAACGGCGCCAGGGGCGCCGAGTAGAAAAGGTAAGATTAAGACCAGTGGAATATATGCGTCGAGGAAGACTGCAACTTCTTGTCTTGTGCATAAATTAAATTAGCGTGAACATACCCTCATCATGGAAAATGCAAAAAGAAAGGCATATGACACAGCTTCCAAACTAAAAGCAATCGAGCTGTCCGATAAAGAAGGAAACAGAGCTGCTGCACATAAACTTGGCATAAACGACGGCTCACCGTGATTTTACAAGTACCGGTATGTTCTTTTACCAGACCTGTTATACTGTGTTGCTATTCTGTTGCTAACGTGTTGTTACCATGTTGCTACCGTTTTACTGCCGCATCACAGGCATCGTTTGGGAAGAAAGTTATATTATTATTATTATTGTTAAGTTATATTATTAAAACTTTGAAAACTCTCTCTGTGTACCGTCTTTCTTTGTAAATATGTTTACATGTTTTAATGTGGGCACATGCGGCTTATATACAGGTGCGGCTTGTGTATGTACACAATTGGTTTTCCTCTAAAATGTAGTGGGTGCGGCTTATAATCAGGTGCGCTCTATAGTGCGGAAATTACGGTATTAATTTTCCTGAACGGCCAGTATACTTACCAGCCCCTCTCCTCTGTCAACGACTATTTTTCGCCACGTTACCACCACATCCCATCGCCGACAACTTTTCAACGCGTGACAGTCTCCGTCGACGCTATTCCCATCGATGCTTATTTTGCTACCAGAGCGTCTCTTGACATCAGCCAACTTAGCAGGCTGATGTGCGGATGGGGCGGTGTTTGTGTGTGGGTGTGGGACACTTACACCCATCCCATATTTGCTCAAAAACTGTCCAACGGCTGCATGTGTGTCCCTACAACATTACAATAAGCACCAAATGTCGACATGGTGTCATACAAATGGTGGAAAAAGGATGAGCGCCACCTGCCTTTTTTCTTCACCTGTAAGGAGCCTTCCCACTTGCTGGTGGAAGTGTGACATATTTTCAAACTGAATCATAATGGAATTCTCATGTGTCATGAACATTGCGCAATACATTAGGGCCAGCCCTAATCTTCACTGAATCATGGCTCTCTGGTGGTTGCACGCATATTTCCAGGTCAAGCTTGGTGTCAGATGCCTAGACAGGAGTCCCGAAAGTACGCAAGAAACACATGACAAACCTGCCCATATTAAACAACGCTTGTCGACTAATGGAACAGCTCCAAATATACATTCGCTCATGAGGACAGTCCTCATATTAAATTACTTTTATTGTATTTAGTTTAGATAATAATACAGAATGTCGTGAGTGTCACTGGGGACAATCAGTGTGTAACTTGCAAATCCATACACAAGTCAATTTCACATTTAACTGTGAAATATATTCCAAATGGATTTCTATGGAACTCCACTATTCGGGGCTTGCAGGCATCCTCATCATTCAGTGGGTCACACCTCTTCTGTGGCTGCGCGAGTTTTCACCGCTTGCGCAGGTTTGTGTGTATGAAGCTTAAACACCTTGAAAGTGTGTAAGAAAGCTGCGTAAGGAATTGACTTAAGCTCGAACAGGGGAATATACCCCTAAATGAATAAAAAGACCACAATTGGACCAGCCTTGCGTAAATCTATAGCGAGTGGCCCAACAAATATTTGCGCAACATTGCCCGAAAAGGGTTGCAGAATATCTACCGTATTTTCCGGACTATAAATCACAGTTTTTTTCATAGTTCGGCTGGGGGTGCGACATATACTCTGGAGCGATTTATGGGTGAAATTATTAACACATTATTATATCATTTCACATGTTATTTTCACATTAAACCGCAAGAGGCCGCTCTAGAACTGTATTGAAAAAACCACGATGAGTATGACGTAAACGACGTAGAAGAGGAAGCGCTGCATCTTCTACCTCCGTAGTTGGTGGAGTTGCTGTAAAGTGACACAGAGGATGAAGATTCCATTGGCTTTAGTGATTTGGAGTGACATTGATGGTTTGGTGAACTTGTTAGCATGTTCTTTATCCTATAGTTATCTGGATAACTCTTAATGTAACGTTAACATATCGTACACTTATTCAGCGTGTTGTTTTCTATTTTATTTCTATTCTAAAAGTGCCTTTCAAGATGGCATGTATGTTCTTGGTGTTGGATTTTATCAAATAAATTTCCCCCTAAAATGCGACTTATATATGTTTTTTTTCTTCTTTATTATGCATTTTATGGTTGGTGCAACCTATACTCCGGAGCAATTTATAATCCGGAAAATACGGTAAGTGTAATGTAAAGATCATTCTTCTGTGTTCTCAGGGGAAATACCATATATGTAAGAGCAAAAGCTTTTTTGTAAACTGATATAAGATATTGGATGTTTTCAAATAGGGATTACCCACATTTGGGTTGTTCAAATAAAAATCAGCACGTATCAATCAAGATGAAAAAGAGGAAGAAGAAGAAATGAAAATGCCCTGGAACGTCAACCTTTCTGTCCAGAGGGATAAAACCTTCCTCTGCCTGTCTACGTGCCATGTCTAAGTTGTCATGACTCGTATTCCGTTGTCAGCCAAAGGCTAGAAGATGAACGTTTAAAATTGCACCAGCACCTTGCCTAATGCTGCGTGAAATGACTAAACAAGGCAGGGATGAAGGGATGTACAGTGGTGCAGTCGAGGGTGCGTGAGTATTTTAGTTAGAAGTAGTTGTTTTCGAAAATCCCTTCAACTTATCTGCCCAATTTCGCCTTCCTTGGCAGCAAAGGCTGTTTTGCTCTGTTGCACTGTATTTGTGCCCGGAAGCCGTGTTAGCTGCTCAAGTGAAGGCTCTTCGTAGGAACTCAGGTTTGTGCTCTAGGCTAGCCATAATTGCTTTCTTGTTTTAGTACATAACAGTCCAGTGACTTCCTCAATCTAGCAAACAGTGTTGTATATTCTTCTTCGAGTGGAGGGATGAAATCAAAGGCTAAACTGTGAAGCAAATGATCTTTCATCAGTGTTTTTTTTTTGTTTAGTGTTTTTTTTGTTTTTTTAATCTTCAAGTGCCAGTTGTTCAAACAATGCAATCTGGATCAAAATGATCCAGATTTGGAAATCCCTTTTTTTTTTTATAATTTATTATTATTATTTTTTTTGTTATTCAGAAACGTTACCCGCCTTAGTTTTATGCCAGTTTTTCAAAGCAGAATTGGTTTGGATCACCCTGATCCAGATATGTCATTTTCAAGATTACCAAATCCATATTACCAGTGCTCTAAATAGGATAGCATATCACAATGTGGGCTACCAGTAATGTAAAGGTACAACAGGTACAAAAGCCAACATGGGGCTTCTACTCAACCGGCTCGATGTACCTGTGGCTAAAGCCAAACTCTGGCATGGGTCTACTTCCTGGACCTGGATTTGCCACCTCAGATTTTAAGACAAAAAATAAAAAATAACAAACACCCATTTCTATTCATGATTTATTTTATGAGAACTCATCTGAGTCGCAACAAATAAGAAATGTACAAAAACAAATACATGGTGGATATTTTGAAGATGTTTTAAGATTAAATCTCAAATAGTTGACAAAATTAAGAATGTTGTTTCTCTTAATTTAATTTACAGTTATGAATGACAGAATTTCAGTTTTGTTTGCGATTGAAATTTGTTTGGGTGTTTATTTCATGGGGACATTTTTACTTTGTTTTTACATGATGATACTTAATTGGTCACGGTAATAATAAATACAATAACATATATCCATTCATCCATCTATTTTCCAATCTGCCTATCCTCACAAGTGTTACGGGAATGCCGCAGCCTATCCCAGCTGACTTCGGGCACTATGAGGGTTATGTATTGTTTTATTTTGGGAGGTGTCAGGGGGGCATTGCTTATCACTTGTCATCATCTGTGTTTTTCCGTCATGATCTGTGGTTTATTTTTTTGACTCTGAAACAGGTCATTTATGTTATGATTTAATTTTGGTCTGTCATAGTTCCCTTGCTCTCCCTCCCCCCACTTATATTTTCAGGCAGCATGCCACATGTGCCTCATTTATGAGATTGAAGTCAAAACAGTTTGCCTCCTCAGGCATTGGAAAATACTGTTACAGATGGTGAAGTGATAAATTGTAGCCTTCGGAAGGCAAATCAGCCTCAAGTGATTGGTGACGTATTCTTCGTAAGTTAAGTAAGAAAGACTTGAATTTTTTTTTTCTCTTACTTGTGTATGAATAAATGCAGAATCTGGCCCAGCATCCACTGCGCCGCCATATTGGCAACAGATGTGCTTCCTCGCTGTGTTCTGACAGCAGCGCAACGCCTCAGCTGAGCTCGCCATCCCTGGCTAGCTGCAGTCTTTTATTAATTTATTTGTTTATTTATTTATTTAATTATTTTTTCGCCACCACTTCCTCCTGCTGTGTCCCTTCTCATGTTCCTCATGTGAGCTTTGAGTCGACATTCTGCTCTAACTTCTGCACTGGATTAAAACAAGTGAGAGTTGAAGGTGACTCAAGGTTGGCAATTCCTTGTTCCGAGGGCTTCAAGGAAACATGGACCAAGTTGAAATGAGACCAATTAAGAGTGACTTTGATATGTGAGAAGAGTGACTTTGCCCCTTTCTCAGGAAGATGATATAGACTGAAGGTGGGAGGGAGGTGAACGTAGGATTTGTTGCTGAACCCCGGGGACACTCAATCATGGCATTCATGATAGAAGCCTCATTCAATTGTCCCCCCCTGGCAATTTCTGGGCTTTGTCGCCATCAAACACTAATGTAAGCAGCACCTTTTGAAGGTCACATTTTTGCCGAAAAGTTTGGCTGCAGTGCCGACTTTGATCAATTATTTTCATTTATGGAGCACGCTTTGCACCTGTGCGTGGCTCTAACGAAAGATGCCGGCCAAACCCCGCACCTCACTAGATTATGTTGCACAAGAGTGTGCCAAAATATGTATCATGAGTGTCTGTTGCAAAGACACTACATAATTAGACATAAAGGTTCCACGACTGTGTGCTCCGGGATAAGTGTCAAGATGACACTATGAGACACAAGTCGAAGGCACGGAGCTTCTGCTGCACGTAGCCTCAAGGAAGGAGCTGCCATCTGATTGGAATGCACCCCGCGATGTTCGCGACTCTCACCATACGTCAAATGTTAGCACCGGTGCTTTAGTTGTGGGCTATGAAACGTAATTGAATGCTACTGAATCATAATTGTGTTTTGATTCTTAATGTTTCCGCTTAGATGCACGAGCTGATTACAGGATTCCACTGCTCTATGTATTCTTCATTAAATACATGTCGCATTAGCATGACAAATTGCATACAAACTGTCTATACGCGCCCCTCGTGACTCTCGCCTGCATGCACAAATGTGTGGATATGACATAAGACAATCTGTGGATAAGAAATAGAAATGAATAATTTTGATGGGCAAATTGTCCCCCGAGCAGCCGAGCACTCTGGGAAGGAGTTGTAAAGCGACGCCAGGAAGTTCACGTCGCTCCCTGGGATGCTGATTCCTTTTGTCCCAACGTCTTGCATGTCCTATACTTAACATATTCACTGGATATTTCTTTAAAATATGCATAGGGCAGGCGCTTAAAACAACCGAGGGGATATTAATTATGCATAACGGCTCCCGTTGCTCTGCCTGGTGTCTCCTGAACAGTTGGCAGCTGTGTCCTGGCATAATAGGCCTGTCATTTCTTCATTTGTTCCTGGGTAGCTTGGAGGTAAACCTAAGAGAGGACAGGGTGACAGCTTGTGTGAAACAGGATGTTGGCTCTTCCCCCCCCAACCCCTCAGTTTGTGTTTAAAATGTTGAACAAAAGTAGGTCTCAATTGGTGACTGACAACAATACTCTGTCCCAAGTAGAGACTGTCTGCGTCATAAGCCCTGTTCACACGGGCAGATTTGTTTCAGCGCTGCTCCGGAGTATTTTGTTGCGATATAAATTTGCACCGGAACAAATTTTGTGGAGCGTTCACACGTACAAACCCGCTGAGCGTAACAGCACGAGAACAGCATCGGCACAGCTCCTCTTGCTTTCACACGGGCAGATCCTGTTGCGGAACAAAACGACAGGAATGCGGAAGTAAAACATGCGCATGCGTAAAGAAAGAAGAAGGCGGGGAAAAGGAAATACCATTTCCCCCCCTTCTTTGTGACACAAAATGGCTTCTTCTCCGGAGAAATCAACGATGTTGTCGATAATCAGACGCCGCAGGAGAGAGAGAAAAGAAAGATTGCTGAAATACAGAAGAGAACGGAAACAACGTATCTTTCGATTTCTTCAACAACAAGTGGACGACTTCGTGGCGTTCATGGCCATGTGGAGGGTCGCCATGGCGTCACTAAATGCCGAGAAAAACACATGGATGAAGACACGCAGTTTTGTTTGGTGGGACAGAGTTGTCAACGGTTCGTTCGCTCATTCAGACTGGATATCAAACTTCAGAATGAGCAAGGAAGCATTCGGATATGTGTGCGAGAAGCTTTGCCCATCCCTCTCATGTGTAACGACTACCATGCGAATGCCGATCAGCGTGGAAAAACGGGTCGCGATCACCCTCTGGAAACTGGATACCTACGCGTGCTACAGTACAATCGGACATCTTTTCGGTGTTGCTAAAAACACAGTCTGTGTCATCGTTCATCAGACTTTTTCTGCCATTGTTTCGGAATTGGAGCCTCATTAAATGGCCTGTTGGTGAACTGATGTATGAAAATGTCCGAAATCTTGAACAGCGCTGGGGCTTTCCTCAGGTAGTGGGTGCAATCGATGGTACACACATTCCTATTATTCGACCACGCGACTGAGGTGGTTTAAATTTGATCCGAAACAAGCTGTTTTTGGGCGCTATGCCGGAACAAAGTTGCACGTATGAACGCTCGAGGGGAGCAGTTGCGGAGTAAGTCCGAAATAAATCTGCCCGTGTGAACGGCCCTATAGAAACCGTGGAACTTCTCAGGCCGAATTCCACCTCAAGTTGGATGATTCCAAATTTGACTCAAAATTGTCGCGGAAACGTCTGTCCTTACGCCAAACACAACTTTGACATGCTGTCACGCAACATATCAGCACAGGTGAGACCTCACCTGACCGAACATCAAATACTCAACCCTGCATGTGCGTTTTGCTTTCCGTTGCATTCCAAAAGAAGCAATGGATGAAAAATGTGTTGGCCTAGTTGTTATTTATGTGGCACTTTAATGACGTGCTGTGCTTTTCATACCCCTGATGTTCATGAACTAATGTTCAAATGCATCACTTTTTTTGGTGTTTTTTGTTTTGTTACACTGACATGAAATTCATGTTTGAAGAAGTTAGCTAATGTTCTCTTGGCTGTACTGGAAAACATAGCATTGGTTTACGTCTGGGTCCTAAGTCTCTCACATAAAGCAGCACATTTCCTTTTTTTTGGACAAATTTTATTGAGAAATGATGGCTCGCAGAGTGCTGAAGTACGGACAAGAAGACCATGCTCTATTTGTTGAAAGGAAAAACACCAAACATTAAAAAAAAAAGAAAAAAAAAAGAAAACATCATAGAATCAAGTGAAATTGTTTCATACGCATTTATCATTCATCACAGAGTGACTTGAAGCGACAACTTGGGTCATGTTATTGCGAATGGCATCGAGCCAACACTAAAGAAGGGTTGCGGGCGAGCATGTTCGCCAGCCACCTCACCGTCGCATCACACGACTGGTGTTCTTCAGCCCTCCTGAAATCTTAATTTAGTCTTCTTTTAGTCTACTGTACACAATGTTGCGAGACATGGGGACAGGTTGGGATGAGTCAGAACAGGACATTGCTTCAACCAAACATATCGGCGTACATGCTTTTCCTCTCGATGTAACCTCGAGAAAGACAGAACCGGGTTTCCCCGAAGCTCACAGAGAATTACTTAATAAGCTTTTGTTCGGGCCTTCTGCTAAAAATACACTTGCTTGTCATATCCAGGTTGGGATTTTTGAAGCTCAGAAAGAACGAGAACCGTCCTCACTTGTCAAAAGTGCCTCTTCAAGCATACGGGCCTGCTTTTGTTTTGTTCGACACACAATTGACGAGGCTATGCGTCGTCACCATTCCTCCTGACACTTAGATAATTACGATGATGGCGAAATCTCATTGTCAGTATCACTATTTTATATGATGAGAACACCGTTTCACCGTAGCTTTTCATGTTTATTTGCATCCTGTCGTCCATTTATGATTTGCACGCCACTGCAGGCATAATGAAATTGTGCGCACAAACACTCGCGTAATATTCAGGCGTGGAAGCGCACATCTGTCATCTTTTGGTTGTTTTGATTTATTTGTGCCCAGTGGGAGCTGCTGTAATGAATAGGAGGGTAGGGGGGGTTCTTAAATGCGTGTTTCGATCATGTACATCATAAGTGACGCAGACACAGGAGTGGGGAATGGTTCTTTTTTACTGCATACCTATCAGTGGAAGCCCTGAGGGGGCTGTGACGATGTGACTTGGCAGTGAACAAACTCAAACACTACAACACACACGCCAACGCTCACACGTACGCACTCACACACACACACACACACGTACATTAATTTTGGCCTCAGTTTCCACGGCTCAATCAATATCCAGCTGCTTCCCCGGAGACCTGCTGTCTACCTGCTTGCGAGAAGTCTACATATTTAGTTTCTCTGCCTTTTTTCAGTTTTGTTGGTAATACTCTGGGTGCAATGTGTGTGCGCTTGCCCCTGGTTTCCTCATGCTCCTTCTTTCTCTCTTTATCTTTTTTTAGCCTTCCTGTCCGTACTGTCATCTCTTTTTCAGCATGTCTGCACGATGCCTCGACACCAACGAAGGTATACGTGTCAATCTAACTAGTCTTTGAAAAATCTGCAAGGTCATACTGCTCCCTCCCCACCTCCAGGTATTGCTGCAGTTGCTGAATCTATCTATCTATCTATCTTCATATTTATAAATATGGTTATCAATGGATTATTGAGACAGATTTTCGCTATTTCGCTATATACCCGCAAATCACGGAGGTCCACTGTATACAAATACTGTATGTATTAAAATTAGAGCTGTCAGTTTAGCGCGTTTTTATTGGCATTAATTTAAATGAATTTTATCGGGATCAAAAATTTTCTCGCGAGATTAACGCGGCAGACGTCACAGCGGATGTTACGTTGCTCTATAAATAAACCCAGAAACAAAACATCAATCGCTCTGCACAGGTCCACGCACGTTTGTTTTGCCAGCCACGGCAGCGCGAGACACCGAAAACGGATACTTAAATAGTGTATGAATGGAAAGTTTACTTTTAAAAAGTTGCCAGATTGTTCCAATGACAAGACCAAAGTTACCTGTATGTTTTGCAGTCGTAAACTGAGCTATCATCATAGCACGTCGAGTCTGAAATACCACTTATTGGCCAAGCACACAGCTGACGTCCGTACTCCGCCCCCTCTCTCAGACCGACAGCTATGAATCATTTCAAAGCAAACAGCGTCGGCTAAAATGTTGCTAGAACAGGGGTGTCTTTATTTAGCTCATTTTTGCATAGTTGTCATGTTTGTCCGTCTGCAATCTGACGTTTAAACGAAGTAAATTGTGTTTCAGCTTGGGATAATCAAGCCGCGCTCCACTTCGGGATTGAGTATTGGGACTTGTAGTTCTTTTGTTCGATTCGACATTATGTTTGTGTTGTATGGTTTCTTACGTTTAAAACAATGAATAATGATGACGATAATGATACATAGTGAAATCAGGGTTGATTACATTATTTATTAAATGTATTGTTAAATAAAGGTATTAATTAATGTCAATTATATACATATTTACATTGTGATGCAGAAAGATAGATATATTAATTTTTTACTGCATTTATGTGTAGTTTAGGTTATTACCTGCTTCTGATACTTCTGTTGCAACTACTACTACTACTACTTCTGCTGCAAAGTGCTCCAATAAATGATCAAAAAAGTACAGAACGAGAGATCCTTCCATGCTGACCGACAATCCCTATTCAGGGGGCCGTGAAAAATTATAGGCTAAGTACTAGTTTACCTTAGATGTGCACTTTTTATTGCGCTGTTTTGATTCCATAAAAAGAGCTGTTCAAGCAGCTGTTGTGTGACAAAATATTTTTTTCACTGTTATTGATGGACAGTAATATTGTGTGAGAGATAATGTGTGAATAACTGCTCCAAGTGAAAAATGTTCATGTAAAATTGAAAATCAAAATTATTTCAGTAAATATTTGCATTTTGCACATAGAAAACTGATTCATGATTCCATGTTGATGAGAGCATTAAAATGGGGGAAAATAGGACAAAAAATATAAAAGGAAATTCAGAAACGATAAAAAATATGTGAGTAATAATGATTCATTTTTAGTTAATTTGAGTTAATTATGACAGTTGAGTTTTTAATTAGATTAAATATTTGGTATTGTAGTAATTAAAAATAATCACATTACATTACTTGTAAATTATGGTACTTGGATTACACCACAAACATTTTATAACAGGCACTGTAATTAATACCTGTAAGGGCCAGAATAAATATTTCAAGGGTCCAGTGTTTAGCATCTCGACCTCACAGTGCAGGGGTACCAGGTTCAATTCCAGCTATGTGGAGTTTGCATGTTCTCCCCGGGCCTGCGTGGGTTTTCTCCGGGTACTCCAGTTTCCTCCCACATTCCAAAAACATGCATGGCACGTTAATGGAACACTGTAATTGTCCCCAGGTGTGACTGTGAGTGTAAATGGTTGTTTGTCTATGTGTGCCCTGCGATTGGCTGGCAACCAGTTCAGGGTACACCCTGCCTGCTGCCCAGAGACAGCTGGGATAGGCTCCAGCACCCCTCCCCTCCCCTCGCAATCAGTGGCTGATGCTGGTCTGTCAAACATTCTCTCCTTTCCTTAAAAAAAAAAAACAAAAAAAAAATAGACAAGTTTGCCTTCACCATAAGATCGGTGATTGGCTCATTTTGCTGTCAATCAAAAAGAGATTCAGCCTCAGACAGATCATCCAATCATCATGCAGAAAGCTGAGCTTCCTGGCCAGCCTATAAACGCCCACTGTCCATAGACTCCCAGAGACGCTGAGCATCCGATGTGCGGGACAAAACCAGCATTTATCCAATGATCGTCTCGTTTCAATGCATTGGGACAACCTACACTGAACTCTCTCGACGTCCAGCGTCCGCGCGGTCGATGCTCAGCGTCCACACAGTTTCAAGCACAGTGAAGTTGCAGGAATGAATGAGAAGAGAGTCGCGTCATCACCAGTAATAAGAAGCTGATTCGGAACAAAAGTGGAGCGCGTTGTAGCACATATATAGTCAATGACATGTCCACACAATTGTACGTACACACATATATTTGATCACTTACTTTTTGACATTTTAGGGGAAGCTGAACTTCCCTTGCAGTCTTAGAGCAATCGCCTCTGCTCGCAACCCTTGTGAGGATAAGTGTATCGGAAAATGAATAAATGAATAATACCTGTATCGGAATACATTTTAAAAGTAAACCTCCCAATCTTGTAAATAAAGTTTTCATCTGTGCATTACTGGCAATTCACTCGGTGCAGCCGCCCTTGTTCCATGTCGCTTACATATATTAGGGCTAGAGCGGCTTGGTGTTATGAAACCTCAAATTGTTAGCTTTTTTTTCATATGAGCGGCAAATTGTCATAAATTATATACTTTTTGTTATTCTACTTCTCCCTTTCAAAATTGTTTCTGCTATAAATTGGAAATTTCTCCATTGTGAGACATATAAAGTTTTTTTTTAAATCTTATCTTATCTTCGCTAACTATAATGTATTATTGCTCGTTTTCAAACTGGTTGAGCAATGGGATGAATGACTTTTTTTTCTTTTTTTTTTTAATCCGTACTGTCAGTGTTATGGATGTAACGAGGTAAAGTTCTGTGATTTTTTCAAAAAAATATAAGACAATTCATAACAGTTGGCAGGTCTGCGACAACCATAATCATACATTTATAAATATTCAGTGACTCCCCCATACACTCAAGAGCTGATTCAACGCAGATGACGCAGAGTGCGAAAATTAATGCTCTGTTTGGATTTTAAATTAGTGTTGTTCTGGTCGCTTCTTCGGTCTCATGTATATTATTGAACCTGTGTTTGGTTGCAATTGTTTGCTTTAAGCTGTGACTGGGTACATCGCTTGTTATGCTGCTGGGTGGAATGTTGAATTCGTCCTAATTCATCTTGATCCTCTTTGGTTATTTATTTGTTTGGATTAATTTCAATTTACTGCTCTTTCCTTTGCTTACAGTAGAAATATTTTTACTTGAAATTAAGCATTAATAGTAATAATGGGTTTTAATATACGATAATTATAATCAATGTGCGGCCCGGTGGACCAGTGGTTAGCGCGTCGACCTCACAGTGCAGAGAGTGTGGGTTTGGTCCCGGCTGCGGCCTCGCTGTATGGAGTTTCCATATTTGCCTGTGTGGGTTTTTTCCGGGTACTCCGGTTTCCTCCCACATTCCAAAAACATGCATGGCAGGCTGATTGAACACTCCAAATTGTTTTTTCGGTGCGAGTGTGAGCGTGAATAGTTGTTCGTCTGTGGGTGCCCTGCGATTGGCTGGCAACCGGTTCAGGGTGTCCCCTGCCTAATGCCCGAAGACGGCTGGGATAGGCTCCAGCACACCCGCGACCTTTGTGAGGGTAAAGCGGTTCAGAAAATGGATGGATATAATGAATGTGAATTTTCTCCTGATCCCCCCCCCCTGTCTTTAACACCTGTCTATCTTCTCTAATGAGCCCTGCTTTAGGTTGTTGTCCTTTCTTCAGCTTCAGTTGGCAGACAGATGTTTTGAAGTCAAACCGCAAATTGTGTTCATAAACGTTGAGATTTTTTTGTTTGTTTTGTGTCAATGATAGTAATGCATGCCTGATTTCAAGCCACCATATTTTACACTTGGGATGAGTTCTGGATGGTGGTGTTTTGTGTCCCCTTGCCCCCGCCCACTCTTCGAAAAAAATTCTAATTGGGTTTCATCTTTCTAAAAATTGATTTTACAGAGTCATGTGCAACATCCATGTTGGGTTTTTATTTTTGCAAACTTCAAATGTGCAGCAATATCAGCGGTACTGTCATTACCTTTTTTGCCACTTGTTTACGATGCTCAGCTATTACAGCAAGAAGTTAGTCAGCTCAGTGAACAAACAGCGATGGCACCAAAATGAGCACTCGGATCGAAAAAGGACAGGAGGTTTACACCATTCTTTTCACGTAGGGCTGGACTGGCCATCAGTTTTACCAGACAGATGCCTGGTGGACTGGCATCTTCAGGAGCTGATTATTTTTTTCCCCAACTATTCATGTTTTGAATACATTTTCCCCTAAATCTTAAGCCAAGTCCCAAATAGTGAGCAGCCCTTTAAACAAATTAGAGCATTTACAGTAAATTATGCAATAAACAGCAGTGGCAGCAGTTGGTCAGCAGTGACACTGGACAAGGGGCACAGTTAATGACATCACTGACAGATTATGTCTGTTAAAGAGAGTCATTAGATTTTTGCAGCTGGTGTTTATTAAAAACACCATAACATGCCTTTACACCATAACATGAAAGTCATTGTTCCCAAATTATTTTTTTTCACTTGAGGGGCAGAATTAGGACCCAGAAGCAGACATGACACGAAACTTGAAAATGACAAGTCTTTATCGACCAAAAATACAAAGTAACTGCAGGGAAGACAAACAATACGATAACCAGAAGCACTTGCAAAAAAGGCAAGGAAGAAAATAACCCGAGACTACTAAACAAAATTGTAAGAACCCAATTCGGGTAAGCAATGAACAATTAACAAAAACCATACTTACAAAACCATAGTACAGAGAGTACACTGCCATGGTTTTATATCAAATTATCTTGTTTTATGTTCCAGTTTATTGAAGTACAGTACACCACTTTGTTTCAGCTGCAGTCACTTTTGAAAGTGCTCTATAAATAAATAAAGTTAAGTTCATTTTGTGCTTCGGCGCTACCTAAATCGCAAAACCATCTTCTAAATGTAGCGGTCTTCATCAATTTCACACCTGTTCGATTGAGTGAACACAGCGGCTGTTATTTGGGGGTCTTAGTAAGAGATCACAATCGTATTAAATGTGCGCACAACACGCACATCAACAGTGTCTGCAATCTGTTCGAGCTAACATGCAAATTTCTGACCACTATGGCATCTTAAGAAGTCAGGCCCCAAGAGTTTTACATTTTAAAGGAAGTCAATTCAGAGCTCGGGGTCAGACAAAGCTTGTCTTGAGCCTCCTTTCTGGAATACCTCCAAGGTCAAGACAGAGAAACACAGCAGCAACTTGAAATCAAATTTGTGAGTGCAGGAAATTCCAGGAAGCATCTGGTGAAACTAATATGCACAGACGTTTTGAGATCTCAGAGTCTAAAGTAAAAAAAATAAAAAATAAATAAAAGCATATCCGGCAACATGATTTTGTTAGGGACAATATTTTGGATTGATGAAGTCAATATTGATTCAACTCCAACCTATTTTAAATGTAACCATATATTTGAAGTCTTTAAATCAGGCACAAGGAGAAGATCAACATTGCTGTTATCCTTCATGACACCACATCAAGTAGCCCATCCCGCTGTGGTATGACATCCAAATATGCACACTTAAGGACAAGTCCTTAAATGTGTGTGCGTGTGTGTTGTGTGTGTGTGTGTGTGTGTGTGTGTGTGTGTGTGTGTGTGCGTTTGTGTGTCCGCAAAAGAAGCTAGCTCTCCTTTGAAAGGAAACACATTTGTCCTTAAATGTGTGTGTGTGTGTGTGTGTGTGTGTGTGTGTGTGTGTGTGTGTGTGTGTGTGTGCGTTTGTGTGTCCGCAAAAGAAGCTAGCTCTCCTTTGAAAGGAAACACATTTGCCTATGACAAGACATTAGTTCTCCAAGGGGGGCAGGAGACAACTGCCACAGAGTTTCTCGTGTGGCACACACTCACGGCTGAGCTAAATTCAAGTGAGAAATGCCCGAATGAGGTCATGAAGTGATTTCATTCAGTCTGTTCACTCAAAAGACGAATTAGTTTCAATGAGTCATTTCTTGAATGATGGCAACATGAGCCCTGTCGACCGTCCCGCCCCTCCTAAAAAAAAAATGCTTCGCACCAGGGTTTTAATAGTTTGTGATTTTGCATTATAGTTAGGCTTTATTTGGTTTTGTGTTTTAAATTCAGTTAGTTTAATCTTTTTCCCCCAAATGATTCATTTTATACAATTTGTATAATATACTGTATATACAGGTATATATATACATTACGTGTGTGTGTGTGTGTGTGTGTGTGTGTGTGTGTGTGTGTTGAGTGCAAGATTTTTAAAAGCGTAGCATTGTGTAAAAAAAAAATTACAGTTTTAAACAATTGCTTACAAATGTACAGCATTATCAATATTAATGCATTTAAAATCAAGCCCCCCCAAAAGCTCGTGTATGACATTAATTCATAAAGATGAAATCAAAGGACATTTTCCACTCAAATTACTTTTAAGTTGGTTTGATGGATGTGATTTATAGTTTCATTTTTTAAACTCATTTTTAAAAGCATTTTCATTTTTTATATGTCATCAACAAAAACATTTTGCCAATTTTAGGTATAGTTTTCTCTCATTAGTTTCCATTAACTACAATAACGTTCCCTGGAATGGAAATGGGCGGTGACAAACTTGAAGTTGGTGCACTTTTAACATTGTCATAATGCGAATGGGCACCTGCGCACCACTTATTTGCACCCCCAGTAATAATAAACCATCATAGACTCGTCGTATGCTTGTTACAGTAGCGGGAACAACATAGAGATTGATCACAGACACCAAATATCTTTTGTGAATAATTCAACCTTGGTGAATCTTACTGGTAAACTGGTAAACCCATTTTCACACCTCTGGGGATTCATTTCAAAACAAAAAGCCAAGAACACTTCAGAATCAGAATCAGAATCAGAATCATCTTTATTGGCCAAGTATGTGGAACACACAAGGAATTTGTCTCCGGTATACACGCTGCATTAGTATCATCATAAACAAGAACATGACAAATAGGTATGGAAGGACATTTCATAATGTAAGTGAACCATAGTTTCAAGCAGAGCTAAAGTGATCAGTGGTAGAATACAATACTATGACAGTTTGTACAGTTGGTGCAGAAAATCATTGAACCATTTTAGAGAGATACAATATTTGTTGTACAAGAAGAGTGACTACGTCACTTACACACTATCCAGCTGCAAACAAAAGTTCAAGTGTCCTAACATTTCTGTGTCCCCTATGTATGGTCATGAGTCCTCATCTAGTCATGAGTTAGCAGGAGGGTGGTCTTCCTGCAAAGTTGTTAGTTCCTTGTTAAGGCTCCTCCCGTGGGCACAGGCGAGTTGATGCCTCCGGCAACGCTATGAGGGGCTTGAATTAGCTCCAAATGCTATACATGACAACCACTTTGGTGATGTAAATAATGAAAAAAGCCCAAGATCTATGGCATCACATAGATCATGTTTTTTAAAATGACAGGGAGAGGTTTTCTTGTATGTTGAGAATAAATATTTCAAACAACCCCCGCACGGTGGCAGCAGGAACCTTGAAGCCCAGCCGGCGACGTCATGACTCCTATGAGTCCCTGAACCACGAGAACATACTGGCCCCACTAAAAACGCGCATTTAATGCTGTCTGGTTGTTTTTCTTGTTGTTTTCTTATTTGTTGGTGAAATGGCATGCCTGGAGGTCTCAAATAAAAAATGTATGCAGGGCGCAGAAAACGGATGGCAGAATTTTGCGAGGGCTTTTTACGTGATTCATTTAGATTTTGTCAGCGTCAAAATTTAAGGTTGATTACTTTCGTTGTGGATTTGTTTGACAAAGTGGCAGACTGTAAAAGAAACACGAGAAAGGCTTATAAATACGTACAATTCCCTGCCTCACTAGAAATGAACTAGCTGTTTTTTTTTTCTCGCTTTCTTTAAATACTGAACAACTTAAAAGGTTGATATATTTTTGGTGTTCAAGAAAAAATAAAAATGAAAAACTGCTGAACGTTCTGGAAATAATGCCATCTCTTGACCTTCAAAAGGCTGTAGCTCATCTAAAGGTGGGTCTGTGTACAAACTAAAGACCGAACGGATTGGCTGAAACAGTGCTACCTTTACATTAACCAAAGCATTTTTCACTGACCAAGCTTGACCCCAATCTCATCTGAGGCTGTTCCGCTTGACTGAACCTGCCCCTTTGCCATTGTTTACTCTTTGATAGAATTGGGACATACAGTACCTGGCATTGCAAGTTTTGCACATTGGGCACATGCCCGTCTGAAAAACAACACACAATTGAAACTACTTACCAAATAATATATTGCTTCATCATACGGTAGAAAATTAAGTCTTTTATTTCCCCCCGACAGCTTGAAAGTAGTCAGGTTTTCATATGCTGGAAGCAGTTTTCTCCTGAAATGTCATCGGCCTCCTTCCCAGCTGCCTTTGATTAGTATGCTGAAACGTTTTAAGAGCTGCATACGAGTTGCATATGGTTGCGGGTTGGCGAATGGTCTGCATTGAGTTAACATTGCAAAGACAGCTGGCTGACAGTTGCTTCCAATGAAGTGGGCCCAAATGTGGTCTCAGTGTTGCATGTCCTCGCAGTAGTATTATCACTAGGAGTGTTTGTTGGCGGTGTTTGACATTTTCTAACAAAAATGGACAATTTGCAGAGGAGCCACTTTTGGAGTCAATAATATTTAATTCACACAAAATGTTTTCATGAGATGGGTAATGGGTACTGGTTGTTTTCTGTTCTTTGCAGGTGATGGCTGTAAAGAACACATTGTCTTGTACAACCCGACAGGTTAGCTGTAAAATCATTAAAGTTCCTCTTTCAAGTTACCAATTAGAAATGCCCCAAGAAGCGTTGGCACAAATTCGCCATTGTGCTGTGTGCGAGTATTCTAATTGAAACAGGCGCTGCACCAGCTCCCCTGCTGCGCCTGCAAATCTCATTTTGATCAGAGTTGTTAGCGCTGCAGCTAATCACGCTGTAGATGACTTACCTCAGTGGCCCTGACACATTCAAATGAGTTAATGAGGATGCTTGTGGGGCCATAATAACGATGCTAACCGATGAGGCAATTTCCCACTAAACGGGCTAGTTGATCTCCTGTTACATGTGTGACACAGGTGCCATTGGCTTTGTGAGTTAAGATTTAATGAATGCATTACTCAAATAAATGAGAGCTCAAATTAGCAAGTTGTGCTTTCTGATTTTACTTCCAGCATAATCGCTTCACATCAGTTTTTCACATCAGTTGCACATGACTAAACTGAGTTGAACATGTCATTTGTTTCTACTTGAGGAAAACACGGGAACTTTACACTGGTTTACCACAACTAATGTACATGTTCACAATAAGTACTGTAAATACCCCCATTTTTGTTTTTTTTTTGTTTTTGTTTCAGTCTAATTGACTGAGAAGTGGTAGCCAGACAAAATGTGGGGTGCCATGTGCTATTTAGCAGCCACTAGAGGCATATCCAGAAATTAACAATTTTCCCAGCGTGTATCACTTGCCTGTATTAAACTAGACGAGAATATTTACTCTGGACGAAAACTAGACTACCCAAGACTTGTTGTTTTGTTTTGTTTTTGCCATACATACAACACTAGATTTAAACTGATACCAAATTTTAAAATGGTTGATCAAATTAAACCTCCTATATTATACTACTTGTTTTCTACGTGTCGTGGCAAGGCAGCGGAAGTGAAGAAGAAATGTGTCTTCATTTCTCATTTCCTTCTTTTCGACGAATCACAGATCATTCTGAATACTGACGAGTGGGGCACTCCTCAAGGTGTGCTGGCAGAGGTCTTCACTACTATCATATCTGCAATTACATTTTTGTGCAGGATTTCGACTGCTGGTTAAAATCTGAATAAAACCTACTTTGGAGAAGGGTGCATATGCTCTGTTTAGCCTTCACTTTTAGTTGGTTGCTTCCATTGTGTATGCTGTCATGTTACTGATGTGTCCATTCATGCCTGATGTGAAAATAAACCAAAAGTAGCCTTTGGCTATGTCTCTTATCTTATGCTGGAGTACAAGAGAATATGAAGGGTTGGCCTCATTTTGATGTAGGTTCTAAGTTGTTTCTTGGAAGGCTGAAGTATTAAAGGGATGGTACATTTTTTGCCATTTTCAGGGGGAAAAAAGCCCATTTTGCCAATAATTTAGATTGATAACTTCTTTTTTCTTGAGTGACTTTTAAAATGTTTTTTTTTAATAATGTTGCTCGCCGCTATGTTAGTTCAACATGTAACTAGACAAGTGTTGTATCGGATTGCCCAATCATAAACGCACACCCCGGTGCCCGATGTAATGCACCTACACTAGCATCCATCCTGAAAGAATAAAGCCATACTGTTTCCAGCCAATACTGAGAAGTCTAACAGGTTATATTCCACTTTTGACATGAAAGATGCAGCGTAAGATGGTGTATTTTTGGCACAGTTTGGAGTGCTAGCGATCCAAGAAGTGTCCTTTCGCTCGCGAGCCACAACTACATGAACTATGCTGGAAAATGGAAATATATGTCCTCCTACCTGACGCAAGTTCACCAGAGATTGCAACTTTTGTCTGGTGTCTTGACGGCGTCATTAATGAGTGTGGCTCTGCACATTATGGGCGTAACAGCCATACAACTGTTGGCTGCCCTCGAATCCTCACCTCCCTCTTCTGGCTCGTTAAAAATAGTTGGTGTTACTGTCACTGCATGGCTGTCTCATCTCCAAATGTTTTATCACTGCTTGTCTCGGAAATTTTCACAAACACCTGACGCGCCTGCTTTTACAGAGTGTCGACTGCCTGCACACAGGGATCGAAAAAAATTGCAAAAGTACACTTTTTGTAATGGTGTGGACTGTTTCTCCAAGTTTACCCACTTCATTGCTCTACCCAAGCTCCCGTCTGCACTTTAAACTGCTAACCTTCTTGTAAATTACGTTTTTTGTCTCCATGGGATCCCGGTGGCAGTTCTGCTGAGTCATGGGAGCCACAGCGAGCTTGTCTTCAGGGTACCATCCTCAGTCCAACGGGCAGACTGAGCGGATGAACCAGGACCTGGAAGTGGCTGAACGTCGCATGTTGTCTCTATCGTCCCTCGTCTTGGGCTGTCCATCTGCCCTCGGTGGAGTATGCACACAACACCCTTATTTTGTCAGCTACAGGTCGGTCTCCATTCATGGTTACCTACCTCCGCTATTTCCGTCTCAGGAGAGGCAAGTGGAGATCCCTTCTGTGCAACTCCACCTGAAACAGGCCCATCGAGTGTGGAGGGAGACCAGGGCAACCCCGTCACGTATTGATTGCATCATGCTGCCCTAAACTATCAAAGGTGACAAATGGTGTGGCTGTTGACGCGGAATCTGCTTCTTGCCGGTACGTCACAAAAGTTGGGACCACACTTCACAGGACCATTTAAGGTGGAAGCCATCATCAACCCGGTTTCAGTCAAGCTCTGGCTGCCACCCACCATGACGGTACACCCTGTATCCCATGGATCTCTTCTCAAGCATGTGACATTCAGCCCTCTGGCTCCTCCTCCCATTTCACCTGCTCCTTCGATACTGTGTTACCGGTGAGGGCGATCCTGGACTCTTGGCGCACAGATAGGGGTATCCAATATCTGGTCAACTGGGGGGGCTCACAAGTCGCACCTGTCTGGAATCTGGCCCCGTTAATTGTCTGCTTTAAAAGCCAGGCCACATGGACAACTGACTGTTGGATTATTAGCCTTACTCATGACTCTGCCTCCAAGTGCTTGATTTTCTAGATGGCCTTGACATTTTGCCTCATAGATTCTCACCATGTTTTTTTGCCACTATAGTTGCATGTTCTCCTGGTTCTTTGTTACCATCGTCCTTCGTTGTACTTTGTTGGCGTTCTTTGTCAATATTTTTTTTGTCAAATCTCTTGTGTGGGCCTATGTTTGTGGAATCCAATTCTGTCAAGGGCATTCCGGAAATCTGACAGACCGACACGCACACTATTCATCCATTCAGGGAAAGTAGATTTGCTTGCTCCAGAGTGTTGTTGTTATAAAAGAGCGATATGAAAAAGGAGGAGAAATTAGGCTCATTGAGGCAACATTTGCTGCCCACACTCACTGCCCCCATCCCTCACACACACACGCATGCATGCACACAAGCACTGTAATTATACCATGATTATTACAATGTGTGATGTGATCTGCACATACACTTTCACGCCAGTGATACATTAAATTAAACCATTTGTGGTGTTAATGTGGTGTTTAAATAGTAAACCTATAGGAGTTTGCGACAGGAGCGTAATACTTGAATTAGGTTAACCGTGAACTGCTACAAGCTCCCGCCATACGCAGCAGTCCAAGCGACAGCTTGCTTTTTCTTTGTAACTGTTATTGAAGAAAAATCAGTCTTTCGATGAGTATGTTCCAAACAGTGAATACCGGTTATCACTTAGCTGCTTTCTGCCATGCTGCCTGCTTTCAAATTGGTTGAGTTTGGACCACGCATCAAATTAAGTTCCCATGCCTCCCATTTGTTCACAACTGCACGAGAGGAGTCAGGCAGCCCGTATGCGTTAGATGAATTGTGACAGCTTATCCACTTGCTGTGCACAGGAGTCAAATAAACAACCGGGCTGATGGCTTCTCTGTCCGCGTATGATTGTAATGCTGCAAAATAGTCCATTTGCCTGTTCCCCGATGACATCTTTTTAAATTATTATTAATTCTTTTTTTTTAACCAAGATTACATAGATTAAAAACCTAATAAAAAGATTAAGCGATTATTAACATTTTTAGTTGCAGCTTTACATGGTTTATTAAAATCAAGTCAAGCCAACTTTATTGTCAAATATGCTCTATGTGCAACATACAGCACAGATAAAATTTCTTTCCTCTAATCCACAGTGCAACCACAGGGGAGGAGCCGCTGTGGTTCCCCGCGCCGCCATCAACAGAACAGTTAACATAAAATGACAAAATAATGCAACACAACGCATAAGACACAGACAATCATGCAATCTTAACCACTTTTTCTGCATACACATTGTTGTTTGAAGCAGTTGTAGATGAAAGAGGAGAGAATCAAAGTGTCCTTTCTGACGCTCTTTTCTTCTCATACTGGGCTCCACAAGCCATCCATCCATCCATCCAACCGCAGACTGTCCAACAGCACCGACAAACCCATGAACAAAACGGGGCTGTGAAAAAAGCTGCCCATTACAGGCGCAAAAAACACAAGCGCTGTCCAGCACCGACAGTCAAATGGCGCCGACATTCCTCCATCCATCCATCCATCCATCCATCCATCCATCCATCCATCTTCTACCACGGGGGCAGCAGCTTAAGCAGGGAAGCCCAGACTTCCCTCTCCCTAGCTACTTCTTCTAGCTCTCCCCGGGGGATCCCGAGGCGTTCCCAGGCCAGCTGGGTGACATAGTCTTTCCAGCGTGTCCTGGGTCGTCCTCGAGGTCTCTTCCCGGTGGGACATGTCCGGAACACCTCACTAGGGAGGCGCTCAGGAGGCATCCGAATCAGATGCCCAAGCCACCTCATCTGGCTCCTCTCGATGTGGAGGAGAAGCGGCTCTACTTTGAGCCCCTCCCGGATGACTGAGCTTCTCACCTTATCTCTAAGGGAGAGCCCGGACACCCTGCAAGAAAACTCATTTCGGCCGCTTGTATCCGGGATCTCGTTCTTTCGGTCACGACCCATAGCTCGTGACCATAGTTGAGGGCTGGAACGTAGATCGACCGGTAAATTGAGAGCTTCGTCCTTTGGCTCAGCTCCTTCTTTACCACGACAGACCGATACAACGTCCGCATCACAGCAGATGCTGCACTGATCCGCCTGTCGATCTCTCGCTCCCTTCTGCCCTCACTCGTGAACAAGACCCCAAGATACTTAAACTCCTCCACTTGGGGCAAGATCTCCTCCCCGACCCGGAGAGGGCACTCCACCCTTTTCCGACTGAGGACCATGGTTTCAGATTTGGAGGTGCTGATCCTCATCCCGACCGCTTCACACTCGGCTGCGAACGCTCCAGTGAGAATTGAGAGCCCTGCTTGAAGGAGCCAGCAGTACCACATCATCTGCAAAAGCAGAGATGCAATACTGAGGCCACCAAAACGGACCCCTCAATGTTTGGCTGCGCCTAGAAATTCTGTCCATAAAAGTTATGAACAGAATCGGCGACAAAGGGCAGCCTTGGCGTAGTCCCACTCTCACTGGAAACGATTCCGACTTACTGCGGCAATGCGAACCAAACTCTGACATCGGTGGTATAGCGACCGAACAGCCCGTATCAGGGGTTCGGTACCCCATACCACGAAGCACCCCCACAGAACTCCCAGAGGGACATGGTCAAACGCCTTCTCCAAGTCCACAAAACACATGTAGACTGGTTGGGCGAATTCCCACATACCCTCGAGGACCCTGCTAAGGGTGTAGAGCTTGTCCACTGTTCCACGGCCGGTATGAAAACCACACTGCTCCTCCTCAATCCGAGGCTCGACTTCCTGACGGACCCTCCTCTCCAGCACCCCTGAATAGACCTTACCAGGGAGGCTGAGGAGTGTGATCCCTCTGTAGTTGGAACACACCCTCCGGTCCCCCTTTTTAAAAAGAGGGACCACCACCCCGGTCTGCCAATCCAGAGGCACTCTCCCCACCGACCATGCGATGTTGCAGAGGCGTGTCAACCAGGACAGCCCCACAACATCCAGAGCCTTGAGGAACTCCGGGCAGATCTCGTCCACCCCTGGGGCCTTGCCACCGAGGAGCTTTTTAACCACATCGGTGACTTCGACCACAGAGATAGGAGAGCCCACCTCAGAGTCCCCAGACTCTGCTTCCTCCAAGGAAGGTGTGCTGGTGGAGTTGAGGAGGTCTTTGAAGTACTCCGCCCACCGGCTCACAACGTCCCGAGTCGAGGTCAACAGCGCCCCGTCCCCACTGTACACAGTGTTAGTGGTGCACTGTTTCCCCCTCCTGAGACGTCGGATGGTGGACCAGAATTAACCTCGAAGCCGTCCGGAAGTCGGCTTCCTTGGCCTCACCGAACTCCTCCCATGTCCGAAGTTTTGCCTCGGCGACCACCGGCCGCATTCTGCTTGGCCAGTCAATACCCGTCAGCTGCCTCTGGGGTCCCACAGGCCATAAAGGCCCGATAGGACTCCTTCTTCAGCTTGACGGCATCCTTACTGCTGGTGTCCACCAGCGAGTGCGGGGTTGCCGCCACGACAGGCACCAACTACCTTACGGCCACAACTCAGATTGGCCGCCTCAACAATAGAGGCACGGAACGTGGTCCATTCGGACTCAATGTCCCCCGCCTCCCCCGGAACATGGGAAAAGCTCTGTTGGAGGTCGGAGTTGAAACTCCTCCTGACAGGGGATTCCGCCAGACGCTCCCAACAAACCCTCACAATACGTTTGGGTCTGCCAAGGCGGACCGGCATCTTCCCCCACCATCCGAGCCTACTCACCACCAGGTGGTAATCAGTTGACAGCTCCGCCCCTCTCTTCACCCGAGTGTCCAAAACATGCGGCCGCAAATCCGATGATACAACCACAAAGTCAATCATCGAACTGCGGCCAAGGGTGTCCTGGTGCCAAGTGCACATATGGACACCCTTATGTTTGAACAAGGTGTTCGTTATGGACAATCCGTGACGAGCACAGAAGTCCAATAACCAAACACCACTCGAGTTCTGATCGGGGGGGCCGTTCCTCCCAATCACGCCCCTCCAGGTCTCACTGTCGTTGCCCACATGAGCATTGAAGTCCCCCAGCAGAACGAGGGAGTCCCCAGCAGGAGTACTCTCTAGCACACCCTCCAAGGACTCCAAAAAGGGTGGGTACGCTGAACTGCTGTTGGGTGCGTATGCACAAACAACAGTCAGGACCCGTCCCCCCACCCAAAGGCGGAGGGAGGCTACCCTCTCATCTACCGGTGTGAACCCCAATGTACAGGCACTGAGCCGGGGGGCAATGAGTATGCCCACACCTGAGTGGAATAGAGTCCAACCCCTCTCGAGAGAGCTGGTACCAGAACCCAGGCTGTGTGTGGAGGTAAGTCCGACTATATCCAGTCAAAACTTTTCAACCTCACACACCAGCACGGGCTCCTTCCCTGTAAGAGAGGTGACATTCCATGTCCCCAGAGCTAGCTTCTGCAGCCGGGGATCGGACCGCCAGGGTCCCCGCCTTTGGCTGCCGCCCAGCTCACATCGCACCCGACCCCTTTGGCCCTCCCATGGGTGGTGACCCCATGAGAAGGGGGACCCACGTTGCCTCTTCGGGCTGAGCCCGGCCAGGCCCCATGGGTGCAGGCCCAGCCACCAGGCGCACGCCAACGAGCCCCACCCCCAGGCCTGGCTCCAGAGGGAGGCCCCGGTGACCCACGTCCGGGCAAGGGAAACTGGGTTCCATTTATTTTGTCCATCATAAGGGGTTCTTGAGCCGTGCTTTCTCTGGTCCCTCACCTAAGACCTGTTTGCCATGGGTGACCCTGCCAGGGGCATAAAGCCCCAGGCAACTTAGCTCCTAGGATCATTGGGACGCACAAACCCCTCCACCACGGTAAAGTGACGGCTCACGGAGGGGTCCTCCATCCATTCCAATCAAAAATCAGTGCTCGTACAAGCGTGCTGCCGAGAAGGGTGCAACAACCAAGCACAGACTCTTCTCCTCTGACGAATATCGTGGCCAAAAAATGTTGCAAACAATCCACATCAGGTCCGCAGACGTAACAACAAACACCATGTGACAAAACAAATCAAATTGAACAACAAAAAAGGCTCCTGAAAAGCACTTGCCGACGGCTGCCTACTCCGGCGCCATCTTGGGAAAACGTCTGGAATGGGTCTGCTGTTATGGCAGAAAAGTGATAACCAAACACATTTTCTTCCGTTATCATTCCATCTGTCTCGCAATATCGTGTCTCACTACTTTTGTCTGAGTGCACGTAGTTCTAGACCAGGTAACCTGTAAAACAGGTTCACGAGAACCGGACCTGGGCACCCCTGTCCTACAGTGTGTCCTGCAGCGCAATAGATATCACCAAGTCTCAGCAGCTTGAGGGTTGACAGAGGTTAAAATCCACACTTTATGCATATAAAAAGGACAAATCAATGCTTTCCATGCTTGATATGGAAGCTGTTACATATCTCTACATTTCAATCTCACCAGCTTGTGTGACATGTTTTTATTTCCAAAACTGGCAGCCCTGTTTTTGTAATTGTTGATGTTTACCCTTTCACCAACAGCTGCTCACCACCACAGCGACAAGCACACCATGTCTCACAGTGGGACAGTAAATGCTGCATCAGGAAGTTTCTCTTTCCCACTTTCCTCTTGGAAATTGAGACATGCTTTCATCTGCTAACTATACTACAGCATTGTGTGTGCTACGAATAGAGGTCAAGTCAAGTCAAGTACAATTTTATTGTCAAATTGTGAGCGTCCCTTTCTGCATTTTCCTTTCAGAATATACAGGAAAAATCATTCAATGTTGTTTTTCAAGGTAACCCTGACAGAGCAAGTTTTAGTGTGCAGGAGCACATTTCTTATGACTCTCTCTCTCTCTCTCTCTCTCTCTCGCTCTCTCTCTCGCTCTCTCACATCATGATGATGCTCAGCTAAGATCAAGGCAGCTATGATGTTATCGGTCAGCACTCTAAGGTGTGCCTATCACTACTTTTCTCTTCCGTTCCTCACCCATCTTGTCAGCAGTTCCAACCCTCGACACTTCCCACTGTTGCAATTTAGCGTCCATCATGAGAACACTTATCGGCCACTTGGCTCAGCGCCACACGCGGGGGAAGCTCACAGTCACGAATGGTTTTGATGGATACCAAAATTAAGTTTGGGACTGCGTAAATGAGGTAGCATCAGCCGCAATCAGGGCAAAAAAATGTTCACTCAGTAATCAGATCTAGGGAATAATCAAGACTTGGAAAGAGTTTATTCATTTTGTTTTGAAAAAACAAAACAACTATAACTATACAAACTATACAATGAAGCACAAACAAACTTTAATAAATGTTACATAATAAAATGTTACATTTCTCAAACATAACGCATTAATAATTTCAATTTTTTTTCTCCAAAAATTGAATAATGCTCTCATTATCGAAGTGACATAAGATTTGAGATAACATTGTCAAAACGGGACCTGCTCAAATGGGCGTGCAACAACAATTGGAAATGTTTGCTATTTTAAGATCTAAAACAACGCCTTGTTTCAGTTTTCAATGAAAATGTTCTGTAAAGTGCCCCTTTCAAGAGCAATCCCATATACGGTGTTACTCTACACCCGTCCAATGTCAGGTAGGGTCACTGTGCACAGTAGAAATCGGCACTTTGCTGGTACGGACTGATGATTAATATGATCCTAATCATGATAATGTAATTTTTGTCCTCTTCCAACGTTCATTTTTTGTGATGGTTCCACAGTGGGTTCGAGGTCATCGTGAGGCATGCGGTGGGCCTTAATGTTCTTGAAAAACGACTGTACAAGGAACAAACCCAAAGACACTTCTCACTTATTTTTCTTTGTTCTCTGAACTTTTGGAGCAGTTCATTGCAAAAAAAAAAAAAACAATTTATATTTTGTATTTCTTCATTTACTGTTTGTATAATTCATAATTTATTGCTTGTAAAATGTCAAGCCTTTATTGATTTTTACTCCATCCGCTTTGGCTCCTTTGTTTTAATTCATGACATTGTTTTGTTATGTGTCTATGTTAATATTTTGGAAAATAAATGTTCAATTAAGCATTTTTTAGATTTATGAGGATAACATCAGAAAAAGGGATACCTGAATATTACATAAAATAGAATTGATTACAATAAACACCCACGTAAAAGTACACAGGATTGGAAGGATGGACAATGGTTGGTTAGAATCTTTCCCCCAAAAACTCTTTTAATTGTCTACTTGAGAGGTTTGCTTGCATTTAATTACTTTAATGCGTTCAAAGTCAAAGCAATAAATGAATAAAAGTGTTGGTAGCCATAATCAGTCCAAGGAGATGCGAACAAGAGACTTCCAACCTCGGTTTCAGCATGATCTGTTAGCGTACAGTACATGCAAATCCAAAAAGCTTCCCTTGCTGCGTCCTTTCAAGCATGACACAACTTTGGTCCCCCTTTGGTCTGATTTACATCAACTCCAATGTGCCAAACTGAGCAGACAAGGGTTTTTTGTTCCTCCACTTTCATAATAACAGTGACCTCCCTTGATGGAACTTTACACCCTTGTCTGCATCCATCACCATTGATGTTGCTGCAACTCCGCGTGTGGTGTTATTCCCTGCCCCAGGTGCCGCCTCCTGCACCGTGCCTTGCCCTTTTATCTGCGTAAAGACGAGTCAGCGTACCAAGATCTGACAACCGTTCGAGTGACTCCCCTCAAAGGGATGCGAGTGCTTACACAATGAATATGGATGGAAGGTGTCGTGTCTGCATGAGTGTATGTGTGTGCGTGTGTGTGTTTGTGTGTGTGTGTCAGAACTGCACCATTCTGCTGCAAACACTGCTGGCAGCTTTCCATACTGATCAAATCACACGTCACAGCGCCCGGCGTGTGTGAGCTCAGGAGTTCAGTTAAGTTCAAAATCGTGTGCAAAACATTCTGAATCCATGTTTGGGTTTGTGGCGTCTGAGTGACTCAGAAAGGAGCCCTTTGCTGACTCTGTGGAAGCTGTGGCACACACTTGGTGAGGGATGTCTGACAAGCCCCAAAGGAAATGGAGTGATGCGCCGCTACAGACAAGGATGCTCTCTCAGGACGAGGACAAAAACAAGCGTGTGACGGACCACAAACTGGTTGTCGAGTATTATGGACTTGAAGGATTTCCTGTTTTTCGTGCTGCTTTCAAAATCTCTCGTCTTTTCTACAGAGATACCCATAAAACAAACTGGGAACTAATCAGCCGCCTGCCTTCCCAGCTTAATCACAACAGTACGTGTCGTTTGCCGCATCTTTGTGGAAAACCGTGTTTCTACCAAGTGGTATGGTTCAGTTCGTATCGCTACACTCGACAGCTTAGATGAGTGAACCCGTGTTTTATGTTGACCATTTGTTAGATTAGGCCTCTTTCGCGCACACTTGATAGGCCGTTGTACCGCCCGTATCTTCTCTTTTACATCCTAACTTATCAAAGGGACTCTTCAGAACACTTTCAAGTTGAATCCAGCTAAGACTGTGGCCTTATACAAAGTCACCCCTGATGAAAAAGTTGTAGAGTTGAACCCCTTTTCAACGTACCCGGTTTGCAACATTTCCATCATAATTTTCACATTTCAAAGTCCCAATTTCACGTAATTAATTTTCCATTTGCCGATATTGCTTACAACGAACACCTTTATGACGTAAACTTCATTACGATGACCGGATTTTTCCCATACTGCAGTGAAAAGGCCTTCTTTACAACAAACCGTGGGAAGATAATTGCCCCCGCGACCTTGCTTATGAACAAAATGTTCATTGTTGTACTTCCGGAGGCACGGCGCACATGGTCTCAGAACATGTCTGGTAAATGGAAGCAAATCTCGCTGTCTGTGATGGTTGAGATTGTCCCTACTTTCAAAAGGGAGGAGCCCAGACAAAGCTCAGTTGAGACTACGCATTGGCAACGTTGATGCTTGTCATCTGTAATGGTAACCAAATCATGGCAGAGTTCGAGGCGAACTGATTGCAAGATGATCGTAAACGGCTTCGGGGCGCGGCACATCCCGAACTGGAGATTCGTTTGCTGAAGGAATGTATTCAGTGATGACATAGGAATGCTACAGTTGTTCGTTTCATATTAATAAAAATGTTCATACTGTATTATGCATTGTAGTTTACAAACATTTTATTGGAAATGGTTACAACGAACTACCATTATAATGTACAGCTTCGCGATGTCTCTCAAGGTAAAGTATGTTGTAATGCAGAGGCGATTGCTCTAAGACTGTGAGGGAAGCTGAGCTTCCCCTCAAATGTAAAAAAATAAGTGATCAAATAAACGTGTGTGTACGTACAATTGTTAGGACATGTCGTTGACTAAATATGCGCTACAACGCGCTCAACTTTTGTTCCGAATCACAGCTTCTTACTACTGGTTACTACGCGACTCTCTTCACTGTGCTTTAAACTGGGTGAACGCTAAGCGTCTACAGCGCGGACGCTGGGCGTCTCGAGAGTAGTCCCAATGCATTGAAACGAGATGAGTCATTGGATAAATGCTGGTTTTGTCCCGCCTATCGGACGCTCAGAGTCTCTGGGAGTCTATGGACAGTGGTGATTGGATGATCTGTCTGAGGCTGAATCTCTTTTTGATTGACTGCGAATTGAGCCAATCACCGATCTTTAGGTGTAGGCATCCGTGGGAGCACTTTTCAATTCTCATTCTGTTCTGAGTTGAACTGGAGACTTCTAATCATTTTAGCAACACTTTCTTTGTTAAAAGCGACTAGCGACAGATTAATCTTTTACCGTATTTTCACGACCATAAGGCGCCATTAAAAGTCTTAAATTTTCTCAGGAGGCCTTATAATGCGGAGCGTCTAGTGTTTGAGCCGAGTTCCAAATCCTGACTGAGAGCCGACACGCTGTTTATATAGAGAAAAGGCGGAAGTGAGGTATGAACAGGCATGCGGGAAAGCAGCCAGCCAATCAGTGAAGGGTGGGCGTGTAAGTGGCCGCGAGTGAGGTTGTAAGTGAGGCCACGCATGCGGGAAAGCAGCCCGCCAATTGGGCGTGTAAGTGGCTGCGAGTGAGACCAACAGTGCGGGAAAGCAGCCGGCCAATCAGTGAAGGGTGGGCGTGTAAGTGGCCGCGCATCATTTCTGTGGAGCCACACGGCAACGAGAGTGACTCTGACAACGAGAGCAGCGTTTTTTATGGACTACCGGTACTTGCACAATTGTTCAATTCGGATACAGAAGATGAGGACTTTGATGGATTTCTGGGTGATGATTGATCGAAAAATGTGAGTACATTGTAAGATGGCTAAATAAAGTACAACCAATCTCAGTTTTGCTTCCGTTGCCTTGTTAAAAACGCGTTTTTAGCATGTCTTAGCATGCTATGCTATGCTTCAAGTAATGTGTTTTTAGCGTGCGTGCATCCATGCCGTATGTTTAAAATGGCGTATGTTTTACCACGCCTGGCTGCGCCCAATAATACAGTGCGTTTTGTGTATGTGTAAAATACAGAAATAGCACCCGTTACTGAGACTGCGCCCTACAACACGGTGCGCCGAATGGTCGTGAAAATACGGTATTTCTGGTGTGTTATATTGTAGTCGCTTGTGTTCACAGACTGACTTATATCACTCCAGTCAAGTTCCTGGAAAAGACGCCTTGTTTGGTATGACAGGGTCACAGATCATTTTCTTGCAAAGGAACGGAGAGTAGAATTCACGTAAAAATAAATGGACACATTTTATGATGTAGCCCGAAATTAAGCTTCCCCTCCTTGACAGACCAGCATCTGCCAATGTTGTAACGAGATTCAACTGTATATATGAAGTATACTTTTTAAAGTGGTCACCGACGATGTAGTGGTGCACTTGCCTGAATTGTTTGTGGGTAGCATGGGATCGGTTCACATTCGGTGACGGAGTGGATGTGGGTGTGAATGGTTGGTTGTTCGTCTCTGTATGTGCCCTCTGACTGATAGGCGACCAGTTTGGAGTGTAGTCTGCCTTCCGCCCGAAGTCAGCTGGGATAGGCTTTAGCTACAACCACGACCCAGGAAAAGCGGTTTTTGAAAATGGATGGATGAATGGGCTTTATAAAGTATACTCAAGTAGAAGTACATAAAATTAAGTTTTAAAAGTACACTTTCAATATCTGTCTGTATACTACAAGCTAAGTATATTCAAGCATACTTGGCTGAAGGTTATAGTATCTGAAAAGTACACTGCCTGGAATTTAGTATAACAAATATATATTGTATACTTGAAAAAAATACTTTTTGTCACGGGTGTGGGTGCAGCTAAGATAGGATAAGAACAGGAATCGTTTTTGGGACAGGGCAGACCTTCCAGATCTGGCAGAAAAGGCTGCACGGCCATATACGTATTCATCTTTTTGGCATACATTCAATAAGTGACACTATTCAGGTCTCTGATGGTTACTGTTACTTTAGCGAGCATTTCCAACAAAAGGACCAGTAAAACTTCTGTTAGAACTTTTTTTGCAATCAACAGACTACGTGCAATCGTTCTACCTGCACAATCAAGTCCATCACTTTGCTTGAACTTTCCAGCATGATGAAAAAGTTGCTCTGTTACTTGATCAAGACCATCGTAGATGTGTCTTAACTACCTCTCTTGTCTATCTATATATCAGGGCAGGTCCATTGATCCTAATAGGGTTACTCTTTCGTCAGTAACTATGACATTACACGAGATGGAGTGATAAACAGTGCAATTGACGATAAAATCTCTTGACCATTCAGTCCTTTTTCTGTCTTTGTATCCTCGTAAATGCAAGTGCTCACTGAGGCTTATCAGCCACATTATCCCCATGCATTATGTCCTTTTAGTCATTCTATCACATTACTCTACTTTGACCCTAATACTGTGGAGCAGCCTTTCAATAAATATTAACTGAGGTTGGCTCTTTAAAGCTGACTGAATTGTGTGTTTGTTCTAGTTTTCAATCTACAGGTATGTCTCTGTGTGTGTGTAAACGATCCACAACTTGCGAATTATGCCACAAATGTTCATACACATTTCAGATAAGATGCGCAAAGTGAATACAGTGTTGCCATCAGCTCACCGAACATGAATTATTTTTGTTTGCAAGCTAGAGGTAATAGAACATTGCTCAGGCAAATGTTCTGCGGATGTACGGACACAGTATTGTGCTTGTATTGTATTGCCTCAGAACTGTTTCACCTGATTAAGAAAAAAAACAATCTTAAATTTTTTTATTTTAGTTGTCCCAGAAGCAGACCAGTTCTAGGGAACACTAGGCCACCTCGGGTATCCAACCACAGTATTTTCATTAAGATCTGCTGTTATATTTCAAAATAAAAGTTTCTGAAGTCAGCAGTTTTGACCTTTACATCTGATTTAAAAAAAAAAAAAAAAAGTTATCCCAGGACCAGACCAGGTCTAGGGCACACTAGTCCATCTCAGGTATCCAAACACAGTATTTTCATTCATATCTGGTGTTGCACTTCAAAATAAAAGGCCTCTGAAATCAGACATTTTGACCGTTTCACCTGGTTTTCAAAAAATCTTTAAAACATTCATTTTAGTAATCCCGCAACCAGGTGATCTAATGTTGCATTTCAAAATAAAAGGCCCCTGAAATATGACATCAAGCCCCCCCCCACACACACACACAAACACACACTTAATTTATGATGTGTTTCAGTGGCCAACTGGCTTTTAAGTTGTCATTTGGTGGACTGTTTCCAGCTGAATGTCTTCAGGGATTGATACTTAATTTTCCACCAAAGTGAATTAATACCATGTGACAAGCTTTCGAGAAGAAAACACTTTTGGTGCTACAACACTGAAACCACAGGCGCTATAGAACTGTCTGCACGTTGTAGGTTGTCACCTCACATTACAATGCTCAAAAACGATAACCCGCTCATCTACATTCTATCAAAAGAGCAAGAGAGATGTTTTTCAGTGCTGCATTAACATGACAGTCCACTGTTGTTAAAAGATGCTGTCAGAATGCTTGGCTGTGATACGAAACACTTTTGGAAATAGATCAAAAATAAAACTCCACACTTTTTTGCAAGGCTTGCAAAGCAGCCTGATAAAATGTGGCAATAGTGGACATAATGGCTAAAAAGTGTGGAGCAAAAGCACAATTTGTGGAGATTCCAAATCACAATCAAAACACATACTTTGGTGTCATATGCCAGCCGCATCCATCTCTTTGCGCTGACTCCCCGTTTATGAGGGAATTTCATTAGAGCAGCTTGTGCTTTCAAACAGTCGCTATAGCAGAAGCAACATTACCTCGATCACTGTGCGCACTATGATGCTACGCAAAACTCTCTTGAGGAAATAAAAGCTCAAACGTAAACAGCCACCTGGCGCATAAAAGTCAGAGCATTCTTTTGGGTGGAACATTTGAAGCATATCGCGCTCCTTTTCAGCTGCTTTGTGCAAGACATGTGAGGCAGATTTGATTTTGAAGTGATTGTGGAGGCTTTCACGTTGCTGTCTCGTCTGGCTGGCAGGCACGTTGAGCCTGCTCCAATATGGAGCGACTACTGTTCTTTTTGGCTGATGAAAATGGATAAACTTACGAATGTGAAATTCCCTGACGTGTGGCTGCTTAATATTAGAATAGAAGCTGCGATGATCCAATGTGAAGAAAATAATATACCGCACATCAGAACTGGTTTTAATGATTGCGCTTCATAGAGCAGAGCGTGAACTAAGGCCACAGTCGACAATATTGTGCATTCTCTGTGTTTTGAGTAACTTGTGTGCTGGATAGTCGTGGTTGAATCAAAGGAGGCTGTGGGCTAGTCCAAATATTCTCGGCCACCCAATGCCAAGCTCGTTAAGTAGGACACTGCAGAAAGTGGTAAGTGGAATGAACAAAAAAGGCGATCTCATTATTGCATTTCTATATCTCCAAATCCCGTTTCCTAGCCTATTGACTTCAAGGATAAGCATTTACCTTTAGTCCCCAGTAACTGCTTGTCTAAATGTTTACATAGTTACAGCTCTCTATTGGGCTCATTATTGATGTTTTGGCAGTCCTCCATCTTGGCTGCTTGATCTTGCTACTCCATGCTTTTGTGATCCTCCAAAGGTATTTTAGATTATATATTTATACCCACGAGCAGCGCTTGAAGTCAGCCCCCATACCCATTACGGAGGGTAACCTTGTCACCGCGGCTCCTCGTCCCAATTACAGTGACTCGCAGTGCTGATGAAATGGCTGTGCAACCTGGTGACTTGTCATTTGGCCAATTATTCTTAATGAAGCGCCAACAGAAAGAGGTATAACTTGGTAATGAATGCAAAAGAAACACAAAATACCGTTTACTAGCATTTCATTAGCATCTGCATTTTCTGGTTGGACCAATCAGTTGATGTGCCCCGCTCTTGAAAAAGACACCTTCCTTCCTTACAATTTGCTGAGTGCAGTCGCCATTTAAAAAAAAGTTGAGCAAATAAAGAAGAATGGCACGGAAAATAAAGCCTTGTAACAACTCGGCTTTCACAATAAGTGAGAAGCTCCAAGTGCACATTCCGGGATGCTGATCAATCTCTGACTTATTACCATCATAAAACCTTCTTGTATAACGAGTGCTAATTGTTGCTGAGCAATAATGCATGAAATTAACATTACTGAAGCTTTTAAACGAGACATTTGGTGCCAAAATAAATGTTTTTATTCTCTTGTCTTTGTTATGGTTCTATTTGCCCTGGGACAGTCCAGTTGATAAATGCATTTCTTCAAAACGAGGTCATCAGACTCTCTGTAAATGCCCCCGCCGCCCTGGCTTCCACAATTTCTTAAATTTGCCTGATTTATTCCTTCTAGTTCTGTTCGAAGTGCAGTCTGCAAGAAAGGATCAACCTACCCACGCGTGCGCTCACACACAGGAGTGAGCTGCGTACGTTATCACACGCAAAGCACCACTCACTCAAAAACTGCGCACTGACAGACGTCACAGATGCACACATTTGCCCACACACACACACACACACACACACACACACTAGCACAACAAAGGGAATAGTGGGCAGTGCTCAATGTGTCTCAGCTGCATTGTTTTAAAGAAGAGAGAGACACACGTGGGCTTTTATATAATCAAATCAAATGTGCAACCACCAACTCGGCCATCTTTGTCCTCGCAGTGTAAAGGGAGCGTGATACCATTTGGTGTTGACAGAACTGAGGGGATTTGCTGAGACTTGAATCCCAGGTGAGAGATGAAGGGATGGAGGCTACGTCAAAATGGCCGGCAGCCTCCTTTTTCCACTTAATTGATTTCCTTTGTAGCTCAGTCTGCTCTGTTTATGCATTTATACCCACAAAAATGTATCCCAAACACTACCTGTGAGTTTGTGGAGACTGCTCCATCTCGACATTCACCTCACAGGATGGAAGTTTCCCAATTGGGGTCATCAAGAGGCATGGTTGGAATAATTTTTGCAAATGCATAGGACAGTGTTTTATTTTCCCTTTTATTTACGCCACTTGTCCTCATTAGGTCCACTTTTGGGCAAAAGTTGGGAGTAAACCAGATTGGTCAACAGCCAATCACAACACCTTTTTCAGCAATGGGTAAAATAAAAACAACAACAATATAATTTTATTGTGTGAAGAAAAAAAAAACGCCAAGAGTTCAATAATTGCTTTTATGTTTTGTCATCCCAACACCTATATACCACTTTAAGTAGTTATTTTTATCACAATTACAGGCTTTGTGAAGAAAATGTGCATTCTCAATAAAATACTCAAGGGTAAGGTGAAACACATTGAGTTAGATGAGCAGAGCTTTACAACCCATTTGCTCGTATTTGTCCATTTCGCTTTGTTCACAAGGGCTCTCTTTCCATACATCTCCTGTGTCTTAGCTACATTTGATATCACCCGTGAGAGCATCTTGGCTCATCACAACCGCAGCAAATCTGACAACGGGGGGTCCCGCTGCCTTCTTCCCTTCAATTGTGCTTATGTTCTCAACGTTACCTCTGTTAGTCTTTACCATCTTGTACGGCATAGAGACAAATACGGGATTAATTCCCGGTATAATAGCTTTAAAAATTTATTTTTACATCTAATACAAAAAAAAATTATTTAATTACATCTATTCAAGCATGTAGACGTCTCTGTAGGACTTCGCTCACCTAACTTCAATGCGGGCAGCATGGATAAGGTTCCTTCTCAGTGATGGTGTGAATGAAAATGGTTGGTTATCACTCGGTTTGAATACCTGCTGGCCTGTCTGGGGTGAGCCATGATGCGAAATATAATATGTAGTGGAAATTGATGCTTTATCCAGAATGGGCTGCAAATTTCCCCAGTGTGGGACAAATAAAGGTTTTAATAAAACATGACCAAAAACATGACAAACATACATGGCAGTAACAAACAACCATGACAGTAGCCAACAGCAACAATGACCCGACACTGAGTGGTCGGGAGGGAGTCCTTTTATGCTACTAATTACATAACAACCAACAGGTGTGCAGCTGCAGGGGGCCCTACAGTGCCACCTGTTGGTCCCAAACCGAATCATGACACAGCCATCATGTCTTGTGTCGTTATTAGACAAACAGATGACGGAAATACAACAGAGCACGAAAGCAACGCATTCTAGTCGTATGTAATCAACTCTTCTCATGAGTAGCGAGGCTACTCCCCCCCCCCGCCGCAAACGAGCATTTGCTCCGGAGCAAATTTTTAACCCTGTAGCGTTCACACATACCATTTTACATCGGTGCTGCCCCGCAAACGAGCATTTGCTCTGGAGCAAATTCAACCCACCTCAGGGAGGTGGTTTAAAAATTTGCGGAGTAAGCTGTTTTCAGGGGCTACACCGGTGTAACTTTGCACGTGTGAACGCTCTACTGGGGCAGCACCGGCGTAGCACCGGAGCAAATGTAGCCGTGTGAACAACCCTATTATTATCCAATATTTTGTTAATTTTGTTAACACGTGCAGACACAAACATGCATGGATAATATTTTATGAAGTGCTAAGTTGTGTGCGCATGAATATATCCCCCCACCCTAAGCCTATCCTAGCTGTCTTTCGGGCAATAGGCAGGGTACACCTGAACTGGTTCTAATATATATATATATATATGAGGCCAGGCGAATAAACAGGCTGTTCGCAACACAACCTGCGAAAGTGTACGCTCAGTGGCAGGGTCCTAACAGCAGCGCTGACCCACCAAGACTGGAAACTGAAAGGTACTGGAAAGGCATATGGGAGAGGGAGGTTGCACATAACAGCAGTGCAAAATGGCTGGTGACCCTGAGAGAGGAGCACAGCAACCTCCTGAGCAGAACCCAGTTACCATAACAGTGGCAGACATACAGGAACGAGTCTCAGATATGAAAAACTGGACAGCACCAGGCCCGGACATGGTCCACACCTACTGGCTAAAGAAATTCACAGCACTCCATGAGCGCCTAGCAACACAAATGAACCAGTTGCTGGTTCATTTGTGAAGGATGGGACTCACCCAGGATGGCTAACCGAAGGGCGAACCATACTGATCATGAAGGATCCCTCAAAGGGTACAGTCCCATCCAATTATCGGCCAATAACCTGTCTCTCCACAACATGGAAGCTCATGTCAGGCATCATTGCGGCTAAGATAAGTGGACACATGGATCAATACATGAGCGAAGCGCAGAAGGGCATTGGTAGAGATACCAGAGGAGCCAAACATCAGCTCCTGGTTGACAGAACAGTTGCACAAGACTGCAGGTCCCGACATACCAACCTGTGCACAGCCTGGATTGATTACAAGAAAGCCTACGACTCGATGCCACATACATGGATCACTGAATGCTTGGAGTTGTATAAGGTGAACAGGACCCTAAGAGCCTTCGTTGCGAACTCGATGAGGATGTGGAAAACCACACTTGAAGCCAATGGCAAGCCACTTACCCAAGTGTCCATCAAATGTGGCATATACCAAGGTGATCCACTCTCCCCACTGCTGTTCTGCATAGGATTGAACCCCCTAAGCCAAGTAATCACCAAGACAGGCTACGGATACCGCCTCAAAAATGGAGCTATGATCAGTCACCTCCTCTACATGGATGACATAAAGCTGTATGCTAAGAGCGAAAGGGACATAGACTCCCTGATCCACACAACCAGGATCTACAGCAGCGACATCGGGATGTCATTCGGGCTTGAGAAATGTAGTCGGATGGTGACTAAGAGAGGCAAGGTAGTCCGCACTGAAGGGGTCTCACTCCCTGAAGGAACTATAGCAGACATTGAGGACAGCTATAAGTACCTCGGTATACCACAAGCCAATGGAAACCTCGAACTGGCAACAAGGAAAGCGGCTACGGCCAAATACCTCCAGCGGGTGAGGCAAGACCTAAGAAGCCAGCTCAATGGCAAGAATAAGACCCGGGCAATAAACAGCTATGCCCTGCCAGTGATCAGATACCCTGCAGGAATAATCAGGTGGCCAAAGGAAGAGATTCAGACCACGGATGTTAAGACCCGGAAGCTCCTAACCATGCATGGAGGGTTCCATCCCAAATCCAGCTCCTTGAGCCGAAAGGAAGGAGGCCGGGTACTAGTGAGTGTGAGAGCCACTGTCCAGGATGAAACATCCAAGCTCTGTGAATACATCAAGGAGAAGGCTCCAACAGATGACATACTCAGAGAATGTCTCAAACAATAGGGAACAGAGGATGAGATGCTGGAAGAGGGACCATCATGGGAGGACGAGCCCCTACACGGGATGTACCACCGGACCATAACTGAAGTGGCTGATCTCAAGAAGTCCTATCAGTGGCTAGAGAGGGCTGGCCTGAAGGACAGCACAGAGGCACTCATCCTGGCTGCTCAGGAGCAGGCCCTGACCACCAGAGCCATTGAGGCCCAGATATACCACACCAGACAGGACCCAAGGTGTAGGTTGTGCAAAGAGGCACCCGAGACGATCCAACACATAACTGCAGGGTGTAAGATGCTGGCAGGGAAAGCCTACATGGAACGCCATAACCAGGTGGCTGGCATAGTCTACCGAAACATCTGTGCCGAGTATGGACTGGAAACCCCAAGGTCAAAATGGGAAACACCTCTGAAGGTGGTGGAGAATGACCAAGCGAAGATCCTGTGGGACTTCCAGATCCAGACTGACAAGATGGTAATGGCGAACCAACCGGATATCGTGATCATAGATAAAGGGCAGAGGAAAGCCGTTGTAGTGGATGTAGCGGTCCCAAGTGATGGAAACATCAGAAAGAAGGAACACGAGAAATTCGAGAAATACCAAGGGCTCAGAGAGGAGCTGGAGAGAGCCTGGAAGGTAAAGGTGACAGTCGTGCCTGTGGTGGTCGGAGCACTCGGGGCAGTGACCTACAAACTAGATGAGTGGTTGCAACAGATCCCGGGAACAACATCGGACATCTCGGTCCAGAAATGTGCAGTGCTGGGAACAGCAAGGATACTGCGCAGAACCCTCAAGCTTCCTGGCCTCTGGTAGAGGACCCGAGCTGAATGGGGGACGGACACCACCCGAGGGGTGAGACGAGGATTTGTATTGTTATTATATATATATATATATATATATATATATATATATATATATATATATATATATATATATTCATTCATCACACACACACACGCACTGTATAAAATATTGCTCCCTTCAGTCCACTCCTCTCTCCCTGCGATACAATTGGCCAGCATACACATATATTTAATTTCCTTCCAGCGTATTTTGCCATTGTGGGCGTGTGCTCCTCAGCCTTATTCTGCCTCCGGCCCAACAAAAGAGTGCTGTGCGCATAAAGATAAGTAATGCATGATGGACTTAGACCCTGATTGGACAGGAGGACCTCCTTCAGTTCATGCTATTGTTTGCTTGCTTGTTTGCTTTGCCTAGATGCAGCTGCTTCCCGATCTTCATCTCATTTAGTGACTATTCAGCATCTATGCTGGTCTGGAGGACAGCCTTTTGCTGAAGTCATATTGTTTCATTGTGTTTACTTAAATGCCCTTCGGCGGGTGGTGTGGTTATCCATGTGCCATTTTACTGGCCTCACCTACTTTTCTGTTTTCTAATGAGATGAAGAAGTGGTTAAACTAGGAAGGATTTAGATGTTGTTTTCAACTAATCCCTGACCAATGATTGTCTAACATCAGGACACTGTTTAGTAGATTTAATATTGTGCACAAAAAGACATTTGATGTGTTGTTTTAATTAGCTATAATGAGCATATCAACAGAGTACAGATCTCAGCCAAGACCAGACTGTGAACAAAAATATTGGTTAGCATCATAGTTGTATTTATTTGTCTATCTGTTGGCCAGTAAACTACTTAGTGTTTGATGAAGGCGTTTTCCTTCAGATTCTGAGGATGAACATTGGCAGTACCCCAACATGGCCAGCGGTTGCAAAGGTCTTCTATTGCTGCTCGGAGCTCGAGTTATTATTTTTCAGTTTATTTATTCATTCATTCATTCATTTATTTATTTATTTATTTATTTATTTATTTATTTATTTATTTATTTATTTTCTTTCATTAACTGAGGAGGACCAAAAATTCTGTTCATGTGTATTTGTAGAGCACCATAACGTGAAATAAAGGAAACATTATTATTAATAAATTCTCCCCTTGGCCACAATGCGGTGCGGGATCCTGGTGAAAGTAAGCCATTTTAAATTAAGAAGAAAACCTTTTGGTTGGTTTACGATTTAAAAGCAGCAGCCATGCCAGTGTCCAGTACAATAGATATGTTTTCAAATACTGTACATGAATGTGAGGCTTTGTCAAGTGCTTTAGATAGCCACTGTTTTTTTTTTAAGTGCTATAAAAGTGCATCTCATTTACCATTTTGATCAATTTGTGTTTTGTGGGGCTGATATGAGTGTCAGTGCATGAACAAAACAGAAAAATTAGATGGCACCGTACAATAATCAACCTCCCCATTCATTGTTGACCTCTTTTGTATATTAGTCAACTCAAACAAACTCAATCTCCTTGCCACAAAATCCCACAATGGTGTCTTGTGCATTTGATACTTTACTATGACAGAAGCAGGTGCCAACATTTTGGAAATTGAGAATATGTTACATTGCAAGGGGTGGATGGGGGGGAATTCTTGGATCTTTTATTGGCCACACTAAAGTTCCCAGGGAGATAATTTTTGGCTGTTTTGAGCAGGGAAGGAAGGAATTTGAAAAAAAAAAAAAAGGTCATGGTTGGTCATTTGGAGCAAGAGCTTATCAGTTATCTCGAAACACTCTCTGTCATGCAACTGAACAGACAGGAGGCCTCTTTGACTGGGACAGCATATGTGTCACTCAACTGGCATGCCTTCATGTGCCGCATGCCGCTTCCCTCACTGTCACTCATAAAAATCTTAGTCGTCTCTGCTTTTGGGTGCCTCAGTCCTTCCCCCAACTGGCTCTTGGGCTCTGCTCCATTGTCATGACCCACCACACACACACACACACACACACACACACAAAGCTTGTAACACAACCTCACCCTCATTCTTGCTTTATGTACACCATGTTGCTTGAACTTCACCGCATCTCCTTCACTTTGATCAGACATGACTATTGTCTGCGCTCAGCATTGCCCTTGGAAATGTGCTCTCCTGGTAAAGTGAGATGTGAGCCCTTCTGTGCTCCCTCAAATACAAGGGGAGCTTTTGTATCTAAGTGTGCGTAAGTGGGTGTGTGTGTGGCGGCTAAAATAGGATAGGACCACAAGCATGACTTGCTTCGCCCATTGCCACAGTAAAGTTTGTATCGTTTCCAAACATGACTGAGAGTCCTTCGTTGTCAGGTACAATTCTGGATGAAGTCCGGGTGGGAGTACACTTGTAAAATGCAATCAAAATACACATTATTTGGTAGCATCTAAATAAAAGTAATGATTGTTTTCACTCAACTTAATGACAATATAAACATTTTAAGGTGAATTTCCTTATATATATATATATATATATATATATATATATATATATATATATATATATATATATATATATATATATATATATATATATATGGAGGGACTATGTTACCCAGCTGGCCTGGGAACGCCGATCCTCCAGGAAGAGCTCGAAGAAGTGGCTAGGAGAGGGAAGTCTGGGCTTCCCTCCTAAAGCTGCTGCCCCGCGACCCGACCCGGATAAGCGGTAGAAAATGGATGGATGGATGGATATATATATATATATATATATATATATATATATATATATATATGGAGGGACTATGTTACCCAGCTGGCCTGGGAACGCCTCGGATCCTCCAGGAAGAGCTCGAAGAAGTGGCTAGAGAGGGAAGTCTGGGCTTCCTCCTAAAGCTGCTGCCCCGCGACCCGACCCGGATAAGCGGTAGAAAATGGATGGATGGATGGATATATATATATATATATATATATATATATATATATATATATATATATATATATATATATATATATATATATATTTTGTGGGGGATTTGTATTAGAACGGCAGGGTTTTACTTTGAGACTCGCTGGTGATCGAAAAATTAAAAGGGAATCACTTGCCCTTTTAATTTTTCGATCACCAGCGAGAGTTGCTGGCGAGGGGCCGTTTAGCTAAGCACCAACCACACGCTGCAAATAAAAAAATAGTGTTGCGCTTTTTGTGTGTCCCTTTCACTTTAACATGGGCCCTTGCGTGCCAACTGCATTTGTGATTGAAGTCTCTGGATAGTGTGTTGCACAAATATACAAAAGAGTGTAAATTATATCTTGGTGGGAAATAGTCCTGAAAATACAGATAAACATTCCCATATGGTTCTTAATTAGTAAGACGTCCTGGATTGTGCCAGGTTAATGACAATATGCAAAACAATAATTGTAAGGAAAATAAAACTCCAGCACTTGTGTTTTCGAGCTGGCTTAAAGCCAAGAGGAGTAGTTTGTCTGCATTTTAACACTTCCTGATTAAATTTTAAAACCTAGGAAGATGGCACTTAGATGATAATAAAACTGAAGCCAGCATAATCAAGCTGCCACATACGGGGACAGTTGGCTGCCAACAAAGACAAAAAAAACAAAAAAAAACAGCTTGCAAGACAAAATTTGCCTGCCAATTGTGTTATGATGTAATATGATACCCAGTCAGTCTTGCAAATGATAAGAATTATATTCATCCACGTAGCTATCCATTTTCTACCAAGAATTCTCTTCAGAGTCACAGGTGAGCGGGAGCCTATTCTGGCTGATATTGTGTGAGAGGTAGGGTGCCCCTCTACTGGGTCCCAGTCAATCACAGGGCATAAAATAGAAAGACAATCAGCCACAAACACACACACACACACACACACACACACACACACACACACACACACACACACACACACACACACACACACACACACACACACACACACACACACACACACTTTCTGTGGGCTAACTCCTTCAAAATGGGTCCAAGGCTGTTTCTGGGAACTTGAAGCTCCTGCACAGGATCGTAGCTGTTCCCAGTGTTGTGCACTTCTGCACGACGCAAGTATTAAATGTAGTTCCTGGTATCTCGAGCGATCCACCCAGCTTGGGGGTAACTTTCCCCAGTGCCCTGATTATTACTGTCTCCACCGATTCCTTCAACATTCAAATTTCTTAATTTCTTCTTTCAGTCCAGAGTATTTCTTCACCTTTTCGTGTTCCTTTCATTACGGATTGGAATACCGCTGTCTTGTGTGGTGTTTCCACCACCACTATGTCAGTCTGGATGTGAGAGTCCCACAAGATCTTGGTGTTGTTGTTCTTTAAAAAAAGCAATATTTGATTGTGTCTGCCATCTTGATTTTAGGACCTCTAATCAATATTTGCTACAGATGTTTCAGTACACTCACTATACCTGCTACCATGTTGTGCTGCTCCACATACGGCTAGCCTGCCTTGATCTTACAACCTGCTCTTATTTACCGCACTGCCTCTGGTGCTTCTTTGCACAACATGCACCTGGTGTCCTGTCTAATGGGGTAGATCTAGTTTCGAGGCTGTTCTTGTGACAGATTCGCACCTACCATCTGTCTTTCAGTCAAGCTTTTTACAGTCAATGGTATGTTTTCTCAATGTCATCCAATTCTTCAATGTTGATGGTGCATGCCATGCAGGGGCTTGTCTTTCCATGACAGTACATTTGGCTCCTTCTCCTTACGGGACTTCTGTTGTTTGAGGCATTCACTCAGAGGGTCACACCTGGGGCCATCTTGGAAGCCTGTTTTTTTCCACCTGGATAGTGCCTGTGATTTTCACCTGTCCTCGTCCCGCCTCGTTACGTTCTGTGTACAGCCTCAGCATGCTGGGCTTAGGGTGGAACCCTCCATGCATTGTCAGGAGCTTTCTTGTCTTGATATCAATTGCTTGCATCTCTTCTAGTAGCCAGTGCATTATGCCAGCGGGGTGCCTGATTACTGGCACGGTGTCAGTATTAAGGGCATGTATCATGTGCTATGTTCAGTCTAAATGCAAAATATCACTTCACCCCATGTGTCCTGCATGTGTTTTTATTTTATTTTTTTGCAAAGATCTTCACAGAGAAGAAGAGAGGCTCCTCTTTCTCCTCCGACAGAAAAATAAGTTGGAACATCACTGGTTAATCAGGTGGTCGTTGGTTGTGCTAAAACTTTGGCTAATTTAAAATGCTACCTTGGTTCACAATTCACCTGCTGTAAACAAATCAATAAACACACCAGATAAGCCAGCTCATTTTCAACTCGGTCCAGGAAGGTATTGCACGCTGGCCGTGATGTATAGCTCTCTACGCCCACAGACCACATTGTTTATTTTACCACACTGTGTGTGTGTTTCGCACGGGCGTATTGCATGTGAGGTAAAAGTGCATTCACAATGCCAAATAGCTGTTTATATTTTCAAACACTGCCAAATTTGCATGTACTTAACCCCTTTCGTGTCACGTCAAATGCACCGTGTCAACTGCAGTGACATTCTATGGAATTGCACTGCGAGAAACGCTGACCTCATGTTACATACTGTATATATTGAGATCCAGAAAATATAAGGACAAGACACCTGTCTCATACATTGTGAGCATGAAGGACTGAGATACTATATTACATGTCCGCAGGGCATTTGAGTGGAGCTAGATATCAGCCATCCACAGCGGATACAAACCTAGCATTGTGTGTAATTTATGTCCCATGTGGATTTCTCTGCTGCACCACAGAGAAGCTCCACTCATCTCTGTGATACCATGTGAGTTCTTCCATGTCCAATATTTGCCAGATTTTTACTTCAAAACCTATTATTTGGGGAGAGAGAACGAGAGAGAGAGAGAGAGAGAGAGATAGGTAGAATAATTGGCTGATGGAGTCAGTTTTATCGCCCACTATGTTTTCCAATTGTGTAGCCGACCTTGCTGCAGCACTCACAGCCATCCTGATATAGATTTTCACCTCAATGCTTCGTCTATGGATACAGGCAATGCAATACAGAGTGATTTCTAGTCAAAGGTCCCTCATGTGGTAAATTGTGCCGACAAGGCTATCAGTGATGTAAAGTCATGTACTTATATGTACTATCAAAATAATGTCTTATAGCCTAAAGATTGTTTTTTAAATATGTCCTAGTGGGGTGCTTCAACACACCCATGTCTTGCTCGCTGCAGGTCATAAGTGGGCACTTGGTATACTCGACCCAAATTGGGTAGGCCAAGCTTATCTTGGAGTGGAAAAAAAAATGACCCATGGTGCCCATGGGTCGAACCCAGAAATTTTGGTTTATGCTTGATGCATGTACATTCTGCAGGGGAAATAAGGCAAGCTGAATCCAGCTGACACAACTTTTGCAGCGTTTTATAGAGTCCATGGTTGGTCCATGACAAATAACTCTTGATGAGTGACAGTAAAATCTATTTCTGGTTCTATGGTCATCATCACATTAGTAATGTGTGCACTAAATTAGCGGTCCGATGCATCCACAATGAGTTACGCAGCTGTAATTACAGTAGGTGGCTTCTCCATTACCCACCATGCATGGGTTCTGATTCGATGATGTTGTTTGTCTGGCAGTACATAACATAAATGAAGTTGGCAATGAAAATGTGTCAGTGGCTCAAAGGTGTGACTTCACACAAAGGTTTGCGTGTTCGACATTTTTTTAAAGTATGTCAACAAATTGTGCTGATGAAAGATCCATGACCTCAAGTATTATTATGAAAGTCGTGGCAGTTGCCTTTACACTTAGAACTTGTTTACCAGCGACCGTTAGATGGTCTGTCTTTGCTTTGCTGAGCTCTCTTTCATTTTGTCCCAAACACTTAATGACACACCGAAGTGGAGCAGCATTCCATTTCCAAAGCTCAGGCTGCTATTTTTGAAAGCGTGCTTGACTTGAAGCAACAGCTGGACAACATTACTTCTACACATTGTCTCTGCCTTGTATTTGCCTCTCCATCATGTACATGCACAACAAATGTGATGTAACAGTGAACTTGTCCTCACGTGTCAAAGAGTAAATGTAGAACCCAAGCAAAATCTGTGAAGTACATACAAAACCTTAACTACGTACTGTATCGAGGCTGTAGTTGTAGTGGTTGCTAGTTATGTAGTTCTTAGATGTACATTACAGTACATGTACTGTTACATACAGCGTATCTATTCTACATCAACATATTGCCAAAGTAAAAGGGCACAACTTCATATTTTGAGCAATACGATTTAAGCCAGCGGATCGGAAAATGGATGGATGGATGCACGATTTAAGTCGAGTCGATGTTGGCGAAGTTGCTGTTGACGCTCATTGATATTTTTTCAGAACAGTACTGTCAGTCAGCTCATACACAGATTATGTAGAACATTATAACATGGCATCTTAGAGTACATTACATCACGACCTAGATTTTCTTTACAGAGAGAGAAAAAATATTTCGCTCAGTTTGGTTGCCACTAGGACAGCCCGGTAACCTTTGCACAACTTGGCCAAACAAGGAAACCTGTTCTCGTTCTGGACCCACCGCAGATGTGGGAATTTGCATGGTGGGAATTTGTGGTGTTAGCAATCATCACAGACTTTTTTACATGCTATGGAATGATTACTTGCTCTGGTTCCACTTTATGTGGGCTGAAATCTTGCTGGGCCTGGTTCCCGCCACCCCACCTTTTCTGGGTCTCCCTTACCTACCAAAGCGGTGTTTTCTGAAATAGAGCATGATTTAAATGAAGGTAGACAGACTGCACTCATCTGTTGAAGCATGTGGATCTGCCTCCTCTACGAGCCATAAACACGCCATGCTCTGTCACTGTGAAGTAGGAATTTGAGGAGTTTATAAGACCCCTAGTATTCACTCTTAGTAGCTAAGATCACAAATGCTCAATCACACAAGTGCACTCTTTCCTCCAGCAAATTGAGGAGGGGTAGGGAACTCCGATTCCTCGAGAGCCATATCCTGCCTGTTTTATATCCCTCTCGACTCCAACACACCTGATTAAATTGTTCATGGTCGTTTCAGGCCCCGACAGAGCTTGTTGATGAGCTGATCATTTGAATCAGGCGCGTTGAATCAGTCGATTTGCACAAACCAAAAAGGGCGTGTGTGTGCGCCCCGTCTCTGACTTAAGCACATGGGAGAATATGCCCGTCATTAATTCAAAATTCAGTCACTTTCATCTCCTATTGCTAATCAAAATACCTCAGGACAACGCTGCCATGAATTGCGATGGATGACTCGAGAGTTCTTTGGTGGCATTGACGTGTAAAGTAATGTGAACTCTGGTTCAGCACAGAGCAACACTAACTTTGAAATAAATAAATATAGAAAACGCTCTTTTCATATCAAACACAAATGTCCTTGATGTTAATATCCACAGTGGCCTTCCAATCATTGCAACCAAATCATTACTGTGTAGGGCGAAATGAGATGTACAACTGATCATTGCCAATTGCACCTGGCGCAGCTGTGCAGTTCTGCCCTGATTCCCTCTCCTGCACCGCCACAACTAATTTCAGATAGCATTGTGGCTGCAAAAGCTAATCATACACATCACTTTTCAAAATGAAATATATTTGACAGTCACACAAGTCGTGCTTTGACGAGAAGCATCTCCAAAGGGAATGGCTTACGGAAATGGAAAAAAATCAGGACTAGTTTACCCGATTTAGGTTTTTCAGCAGGTATCAAGTTGGTGGACAAAAAACATGGACTCATTGTGCTAGCAAGAGGAGCCACAAGGAGAAGACATGTGCACCTTTGACTACTGACACAAGCGATTTGCATGACATTGCTCAATATTAATATTTGCTTTTTTTTCAGTGTTGCTGTAGTCTCAGACACATTGTGGTTTGACTGTTGCACATGTGTGAACGCTACTTTGTACTTGAATGTAATGCTATCCATAAGGTTATTGAAACATGACATGTTTGTATTATGGGAGGACAGCACGGTGAATGACTGATTAATGTGTCCGCCTCATAGTGCAGAGGTGCAGGGTTCGATTCTGGGCACCAGCCTTCCTGTGTGGAGTTTTCATGTTCGCCTCGTGCCTGTGTGGGTTTTCTCCAGTTGCTCCTGCTTCCTCCCACATTCCCAAAACATGCATGGCAGGCTGATTGAACACTCTAATGTCTCCCTAGCTGTGATTGTGAGTGTGAAAGCATGTTCGTCTCTGTGTGCCCTGCGATAGGCTGGCAACCAGTTCAGGGTGTCTCCCGCCTACTGCCTGAAGTCAGCTGGGATTGGCTCTCGCATGGCCACGACCTGCGTGAAGATAAAGCGGTTGACATAATGGATGGCAAACATTATGAGATGGCATATCCTAAAGCACGGGTGTCTAAACAATGGCCCTGGACAATATACGCCCGTGGCATAACCCCCCAAAAAAAAATGTAAATAAATAAAAAACACATCAGACAAGATAGTTAAAAATGTAAAGATGGGCAGAGTGAGAAGGGAGGCTGTCAGAAAAATAGGTGTTATTACTATTACTAAATGTGTTCATCCACAGTAGAACTTGTCTCTGTATACAAATAAACCATTTATGATTAAAAGAATAACACAATTTATCTTCAAAACACTAGCGAATAAAGTTAATTCAATTTTAGAGGTAAAAATACTTCTTCCACCTTATGCTCTATGGCTGATTTATGAAGACATCACATTAAAACTGTCATGATTCGATTTGGGACCAATAGGTGGCACTGCAGGGCTCTCCCTGAGCTGCACGCCTGTTGGTCGTTTAGCAATTAGTAGTATAAGAGGACTCCCTCCCGAGCATTCAGTGTCGGGTCATTGTTGCTGTTGTTTGCTACTGTCATGTTTGTTTGTTTGCTGCCATCAGGTTTGTCATGTTTCAGTTACTGTTATGTTTTATCTTCAGTCATGATTTTTGTTTGATACTTTGGACTTTGTTTTGGACTTAGTTTTCTGTTTTATTAAATACAATTCGTCAAGTACACCTTGCTCCTCTCTCCTGCCTGCTCTTTGGGGTCCACCACCACCACGCAACGTGACAAAAACCCGTGTACTGGAGTCAATGTAAATAATGTTATATCACACAACATACAATTTTACAAAAATTGTAAAAGTATTATTCCTGAATATTTATTTTACTGTCAACCACTCTACATGTTCAGTGGCATCAGTGGTATACATACATATATAGTTTTTATTTTTTCTTTGTATTTTTGCCCTCTGGACAATAAAAGCGGTACTGTGCGATGACCAAAACTTAAAATATATCCATATAAATAAAACATGAATTGGAATATTTCATATCACACAATTTTTATGCTTTGTCTTTGATTTAAAGATGACAACACGCAAAAATCTACAAAAAAATGTAGAAATTGTAACACAAGGTTGAAAAATTGTCACTTTACAACCGTTTCTTTTTTGGGTTCTGAATGTGGATATGGGGATTCGGCTGGATGTTGAGTGCAGAGCTGGATCTACTCTGTGAGATCAACGGTTGTTTGGCCATCCCAAAAACATCCCAAATTTCTTTTTCACCAAAAGGTGTTAAGGCAAATGCCTTAACACCTTTCACAGAAAGCTGATGAAATGAATTACAAATTATATATCAATGCTTTCTTAACTGACTTTAGCGCGTTGCAAAAAGTTGAAGAATTTAAAGGTGGCCCTTTCATCCTTCCATTTTCCTGTATGTGACCTTCAAACAAAAACACCCATTTTCCGAGTACCTGTTAATTTTCATCTTTCTTCCAGTATTATTTAAAAATCCATTCATGAAACAATCGATTACGAAAAAAAAAAAAGACGAGCTGGTGACAGACACAACAATCATCAGCCTGTCTGCACATCTTGCGGTGCAATACAAGCCTGATCACATTTTAAACTGTACCAAGGTGAATCAAACTGAGCCGTGGAAATGTGCATTTGGAGGGCACCAACTACTGTATGAGTGGTTGCACAACTTCTGATTTTTGCAAGCTGACTCAAATGCGATGAAAAGTCAAGTCGACAACAACTACTTCCAGATGATGTCATGACCTGTTTTTTTCCAGTCCAGTTGTCATTGAAAATGAAAAAAAAAATGAAATAAAACACTCATTCTGGGTCCACCATAGCAGCAGGTCTGCATGGTGGTAATTTGTGGCATCAGGTTAACCTCATGAGGATGAAGGGTATAGAAAAAGGATGGATAAATGTAAATAATGGATGTCTTCATGTGGAGGGTTAAGTCCTCACTCTCCTTCTACTTTCCGAGAGAAGTTATTGTATTCAAAATCCTGCTCACTTACCAAAGCTACACATCTGGAAAAAAAAAGAAAACCTTTTCACTCCACAATTTAGATAACTGACGGCCCAGTAGTCCAGTGGTTAGCACATCGGCTTCACAGTGCAGAGGAACCGGGTTCGATTCCAGCTCCGGCCTCCCTGTGTGGAGTTTGCATGTTCTCCCTGGGCTTGCATGGGTTTTCTCCGGGTGCGCCGGTTTCCTCCCACATTCCAAAGACATGCATGGCAGGCTGATTGGGCACTCTAAATTGTCCCTAGGTATGAATGTGGTCATGGATGGTTGTTCGTTTCTGTGTGCCCTGCAATTGGCTGGCAACCGATTCAGGGTGTCCCCCGCCTACTGCCCGGAGACAGCTGGGATAGGCTCCAGCACCCCCCGCGACCCTAGTGAGGATCAAGCGGTTCGGAAGATGAATGAATGAATGAATGAATTTAGATAACTGATTAATTTCGTCTGTTCCGACAAGCAGCTCTGCCTCCTCGTCAAGCCAAAATTGACTTGTCGACATCATGCTCTAAATGTCATTGTGGAGTCGTCAAGTCGACTGGTTGGAGCAACTCCGACCACCCATTAAGTCATTCCACCATCTGTACAGCCATGGGAGTGTTAGCAAGGAGTGCTATGGTGTCACATTTGAAAAAACCCACGAGAGATACAAACTTTGAACGTGATCAGTGAGAAAAATATGATTTCACTCCCAAAGAAAAAACAACTTCATATTCTAGCTGAGGCCTCTTTTTGATTGCTGCAAGTGCATCATCGAGATGTGTACTCTTTCCATTGCAGTGCTTTTGAAGTTCTGTCAGCAGTGGGACTAAAATTGAAGCAAATGCACTTTCTTGTTCTGAAGAGCAACCGCACTCATAAGATGCTCACATGAAAGTCATGGGAGAAAAGAACACGCTCAGCACACTGAGTTGTTTACATCCACACATTTTGACAAAGGTGTGTGTCCTCGAACACTGACAGAATGCCATGTCGCCTGCACAGGCATGTCACATTTTAGCTGTCCTGTGATTGCTCATGTGACCCATACCTTGTTCCAGCGGGCAGTTTGCAGAACATACTAAGAATGTCATCATCCAAATCTGTAACAGGTGCAGAGGTGACAAGCAGACTTGCACTGGGTACTTTAGTGGAAGTACAAGCAAAAGAAGGAAACATTCAGAAATCTGAAAATATTCTAATACAACACTACCCATTATGGTCACATTGAAATCACCAAACCAGACATTTGCTAAAATTGTGAAATGATAAACAAAAAGTACTAAATTAGCTCAAGATAACAACAGCTGCATTTTACCTGTAGACCATAGACTTTTTTTTTCAGATTACAATTACTGAATGACAACATTTTTAGGATTTCACACATTTACTATGACTCACTCTTGGGGCAGACAAAAATTCTGATGAATAATGACGAGGACACTGCTTCTCTTGATTGTTAATTGTCCCTTGTTCTACTTCCTGCACGCTGCCGCCCTCCCTACTTTTCCCATCTAATAAATCAATAAAATCTCAATCTGTCATGAAATCAGCAGGGACAACGTGAGCAATGCAGAATAGTCTGTGTGTGTCATTAAAGCTAACAGCTATTTTTTAAATCAGCAAAATGTCTGCAGCCAACAAATAGTCAATGTTGTTCGGAAATGATGTCATAAGAATTAAAACAATACTTTTGCATCCTCCTTTCTGTTGAACTTCCCAAATGAGAGCGTTAATGGCTACCTAATGCATATTCACGGCCTGAATACTGCAGCCCAATATGTTTTAATGAGCTTGTGGCTCCCTCGGCGAGTGACTACATTTCTAATTTGTGCCTCAGAGAGAAAAGGTGAGAGAAGCGCTTCTATTGCCAGAGTGGGAATGCTACAAAGTGGAGAGCGGTGACTTTGAGACACCAGCTAAAAACATGTTGGCTGGAAATGAGCTTTGTTCATGTTTACACTCTAAACACACACTTGTTATGGGTCATTAGAAAGCTACTTTTTTGGGGGGGATATTATCATAATGATCCAACATCGTTGCAGAAAATGAGCATTGGACTGTGCTTCTACTTCTTCCAGGTTATTTGCTGAGTGATAATTCCTTGGAGGACAATGAGGTCTGTCTAATGTAGTTTTATTATATTTAACCTTGCTGTCTGTTTTAATTAACAGCAATTGGGATTGTGATCCAATTATGCATTTGCCAATTTAACTCCTTGATTTAAAAAAAAAAAAAAAAAAAAAACTCTTGGTCCGGTCTATAATTAAAATATGAACAGAATCTATTTTACATTCTCTGGTTTGCTGCCGAGGAACAAGCTTTTTTTTGGTTACATGCATCACTAAAATTGGAATTGGTCTGATGATTCCATGTACGGTGCCTTTTGCATTCCTTGCCTCTCATTTTTTTTTTTTTGCAAAAGCTAAGGTAATCGGGCAGCCCTCACCCCCTGCTCCCCAGGACATACTTGTCCAGTGCGTTATTCAACAGGCCAACAACATTTTAGACATTACTTCGCATGTGCTACACTCCCTATTCAAGCTCCTAAACTCAGGAAGGAGGTATAGGACTCTTCTCTGCAAATTAAACCAATATAAAAAACTCATTCATACCGAAGGCTATCAGCTTAGTTAACAAACAATTAGAGGGAGGCAGACAGACAAGGAAGGGGACATAAGGGCAGTGTGGGGTGTGCATATGCCTGTAATGTATTGTCCAAAGTGTGTAGAGTATATATTGTCCTGCACTGTATGTATTGTCCAATATATGGTGTGTAGTGTATGTGATATGTATTGCTCAATGCATGTAGCAGCACGCAGGGCCTATCCTCCGAGACAAGTTTTTCCTACAGGACACCAAATGAAAGTCAAATTCAAATTCAAATCCAATGTCCTTTGTTCTGCACAGCTGTCAAGTCGATAAAATGCACATAAATTGTGTATAATCCATGTGAATTGTCCACAAGAAAAGTCAATCCGACTCCCGGTATTGAACAGTATCGCACAAGCACATCTTGGAAATTGATTACATTCAAGCCAGCTATTGAACCCTTCAGTGTTGATTTGTGTTGTTTACCATATGCGTTGTGGTTCGTATTTTCGTGCCCAGTGCAAGTCTAGCACAAAGCGCAGTGTAACTGTGTGAATGGGTGGAGTTTGCTTTCTTCTGGTATATGCCTAGACGGGCGCAGATAGAATGGGGAGTTTGCGCCATTGTGGGAGTGAACACAGCCGGCTTGTTTCCCGGGCAGTGGAAGCAGCTCCCCTCATTACCTCTGAATTCAGCGCAGAAGAGACACACACAGTCATTGACATTGCTGAAGCAGAAGTACTGCAGACTCGCTTTGGTCGATGCAAAGATGTGCACAAAGTATGCTTATAAGGAACTGCGAGCAAACTTCCACAGGTGGATGATGTAAAGTTGATCACAAATCACAGCTATGAATTGGGTGCTTGGAGACCACCTTCCACCCTGATCGTTAGACACCCCCACCCTTGCTTCGCTGTGCCGGGTGAGTTAAAAGATATAATAAAGGTGAGGATAATAATGATGCAGTAAAAATATATATATATTTCTCCAGAATTCAGAGGGTTCGATTCATGATGTTAACATATATATGAATGATATACAGTGATCCCTCGTTATTTAGCTTCGTTTATCGCGCTTCAGTGCATCGTGGATTTTTACATATTCATTCCAAAAAAATATATATATATATATATATATATATATATATATATATTTATTTTTTTCATATACATGTAGTACAGTACTGTACATGTTGATCTCTGTGACTCGCTGTTGTTTTGCTGAATTTCACAGCTTCTCGCAGACCGTTTGTGGACTTTTTGCGGACTTAAAAAATATATATTTTTTTATATGTTCACTGTATTTTGTTATTCATAAACTAACCTAACTTATACATGTTTAAATCTATTAGTATACAGCACTAAGTCATGGTAATTACTTCAAAATTTACTTCTACATGCATGTATACCATTAAATTTGGCCTCATAAATATTATGTACCAATATGGAGGGGCGGGGGTCGCATTGTGGATTTTCGTTTATCGCGGGTGGTTTTGGTCCCCATCAACCGCAATAAACGATGGATTTCTGTTCAACAGCCAACAAACTAATAAGCGGGAACAACACACTTATAAGCGGAAAGCAGACCCTCGTTCAAATTCACCAAAATCGCGTTAAACAAAAATTTAGACCCTGTTTAACCGGGTCTAAAGGGTAGTCTGCTTTCTGTCACCAAATTTTTACCTTTTAGCTTTATCTGAATCACCTTTTAGAAGAAATGAAAACAACCCCTTTGTGGCTCTCAACTTGATGGCCGTTCATTTGATGATTCTGCAAAGTCTGTTTTGGTGACTGTGCTGATGAAGCATATGGTAGAGATGCACGACAAGGGCTTGGACTTGAATCTATAGCTGCATTTCATCCAGGTTTATTCCACACTGCATCTCTGCGACATAAGTTTACTTGCCCTTGGCTTCGCATCAGGAAGCATCAGCCTCATCTGCTCTGAGCAATAAAAGGGAACAATTTGGAACAAAGAGAAAGGCTTCTAACTAAAATACACCAAATGTGATGTCCTGAAAAGTGACATAAGAGCAGGCTTGGAAGAAAAAACAAAACAAAAGGCACAGGTCCAAATTTACTTAAGGCACTTTGTCCATGTAATTATTTTTAAAACAGCAGCACTGCACACGCAACTGACTATGATGGCCTGCTCTCACAGTGGTAACTTGGGGTTACCACTGAAGTACAAATACAAATGTTTTGGGGGATATATATATATATATATATATATATATATATATATATATATATATATATATATATATATATATATATATATATATATATATATATATATATATATATATACACACACACACACACACACATATGTGATGTGTGGTCCAGTGATGAGCACGTCGACCTCACAGTGCAGAGGTACCAGGTTCAATTCCAGCTCCGACCTCCTTGTGGGGAGCTTGCATGTTCTCTCCGGGTACTCCGGTTTCCTCCCACATTCCAAAAACATGCATGGCAGGCTGATTGAACACTCTAAATTGTCCCTAGGTGCGAGTTTGGGCGTGGATGGTTGTTCGTCTGTGTGTGCTCTGCGATTGGCTGGCAATCGGTTACTGCCCGAAGACAGCTGGGATAGGCTCCAGCACCCCCTGCGACCCTTGTGAGAATAAAGCGGATCGGAAAATGGATGGATGGGTGTATATATATATATATATATATATATATATATATATATATATATATATAGAGAGAGAGAGAGAGAGAGAGAGAGAGAGAGAGAGAGACAGACAGAGAGACAGACAGACGACAGGTTTCCTCCCAAATTCCAAAAACATGTCCTGTAGGTTAATTGTTAACTCAAAATTGTCCCGATGTGTGATTATGAGCGCGGATGGTTGTTGGTCTGTATGTGCCCTGCGATCGGCTGACGACCAGTTCAGGCTTTCCCCCGCCTCCAGACCAAAAACAGCTGGGATTCGGCTCCAGCACGCCCCACGACCCTTGTGAGGATAAGCGGCTCGAAATAGATGAAGATATCATTCCTCATATTGAAGTTACCACTGAAAGGAAGAAAAATCAAGAGAAAGACACATCTTCTTCATCTTTTGCTCCATTGTTCCATTTGAAATATTTGATGAACATAGTGGCGTTGGTGGAGCGTTACATAATTTGTCAGCACTCAACATAGAAATCACGAACATTGAGAAAGGCTTTTCTTTCCCTCACAGGTTAAGATTATCCTTTTTTTTTTGCTTTGTTTTATATTATTTGTCAGGAGGAGGAGTATAACCTTTTAAAACATGAGTCACATTTCAAGTCAGATGGAGATGTGTGGTGGAGATTTGCCAGTTTGGACCAGTGAGTCGCAGTAGCAGCTGAGCATATTTGTGTTTCTGTTTGTCAGAGATCTATTGCTCATTTTACTTCCGGCCACATTTTTTTTTCCTTCGCTGCTTCTTTTTCTCCATATTTGTGACAAACACACCCGTGTTCTCTTTGCATTTATTGCCATGCGTATAATAGCGTGGACCAAAAGCTACCGTCGATCCTAAAAAGTACACAGAATAAGGCTATAACAGAATGCAGAGTTGTATTTCAAACAGCACTAACGACATGTTTTAGAGGTAGGGATGAAATAGTTATTGGCAAACTGTTTAATGTTTACAATCGACACTCTGAAAGCTTTTTGTGAGGAGAAGAAAAACAACCGATGATTTTGCTTTGTGGCGTGCTGTCCAACCAAGACACTTTGGTTGGACAGCACGCCACAAAGCAATGTTCATCTGAAACAATTTAACACAAGCCTAACGGTGCCAGTGTCAGTCATACCACCACTAAAAAAACTAAAAAACATAAATGGAACATTCTCAAAACAGCGACGGGAAATAGTGCAATTTTGAGTTTCAAATTAAGAGTGTCAAGCAGAAATGCTTTCTAGGTTTTTTATTCGCATTGATCCACCCCTCTAAAGTACGGTCACTATTCCTCGCCTCAGTGTCACACTTCCAGCAAGTCGCGAAATCACTAAAGGGGGACGATGACAAGCTCACACAGGCTATTTACTGTCCGTGCATAATTAGAGCAACAACGTAGGCATAGTTTTCTGTCATTATCGAAAATATGACTGTACATAGTGAATATTGCACTGAAGCTCCATCGTTAATAGAATCAAAATCACAATATCAGAACAATCACAATTTAATCATTTTCCAAAAACTTTCAGGCCTCCATCCCAAATGTTTTTTCCTTGTTGAATGGATGATTCAGCTTTAACAAACTTACTCCCAGGATTTTTTTTTGCCCCTATCCCACTGAGCGGCAAACAATTGTGTCTTCAAAGGCGGCAAACTGTGCGTTCTCCTCAGAGTTCGTTGCAAATGTCCGCGGAATGGTCGCCAGACGTTCGCCTGTAAATGATAGTAGTGGTGATGGATAATAGTGCTCAGCGTGACTAATGGCCCACCGGAATGTGCATGAGTTTGTACATGTATGTGGAGATTCTCAGGGCAGGTTCTCATTAGGGTTCAGGTTTGCAAGTAGGTTATGTGTTTCAAAACAGTTTCAAAGTAGGGTGTCACAGTAGAGTAAGGGTTTCAACTCGGGGTTGCCAAGTAGGGTTAGGGTTTAAAAAGAGTGGGTTTCATAGGAGGGTATAGTAAGTTCAGATGTCAACATTCCGGGATCATTAAGTCTTTGTTCCATTTCTGAATGTCCTCACACACAGTGAGGTGTTAAAAATCTTCACTTGTGTCGAGATTGTAATTGTAATTTCATGATGGCCACAATGTCATCGGTTCTCTGTCCGGTCAATTTTTCAGGCCTCAGCTAAGGAGATTGGAAAACATAGCTGGATAGGTTAAAACAGAAAAAGCAAACAATTAACATGAGTCGGTCTGCTAGGGCGGTGGTCTCCAACCTTTTCTTGTGTCAAGGTCCAGTTGAGACAAGTACATGCTGTTTGCGGACCGGCAAACATTTTTTTCATTGCTTTTAAATTGACGGTTTTAAAGCACTGGTACTGACAACAAAGACAATTATAGAGTAATTAATACTGAGATTTTTTTTCCCATTGACTTCACACACATGGAGAAGAAAATAAAATAACACAATGGACTAATCAGGAATAAATTCGCCTTATAATGTAAACATAATAATAGTGAAGTTATGATGCTGCCTATGCCGTTAGCATCATTGCTACTTGCAAATGTGACTGATCAAAAGATGACACGATTGATTGCTGCTTTCATCCGGTGGGTGCCAGCTCGTTATTAGCCACTAAACTGCTAATGTTTTTGTGGGCAGGCTTTGCAAAGTGCTCGCTTTTTCATGCTTTCCACTTGACTACTTGACTGCCACTTGTTCAAATAATTCAAAGGGTTTCTTGCATTGCCTTGTTTTTGACGACATAGCTTCCTCCTCCATGCCGGACCGGTGGTTGGTGATCCTTGTGCTAGGCTTTCCATTTCAAATTCACCTTATCTTCCCAAAACATCCAAAAGAAGAAACATAACTCATGTGCTCAAAAACGATCAACACATCAGATCCACCTTTGCATGGGCCTTGCTTCTGATCTGAGGCTATTCAAGTTTATTCCTCTTTTTTTTTTGCATTGTATTAGAATTATGGCACATCCATTCTGCTGCTGGATGGGATTGCGAAAAAGATTAAAAGGGTCTTAATTGATGCTGTGGTCAGCCTGGATCTTTAGTGCCATATAATATTGATGGATTAACCCTGAATCATCTCATGCTGTGTGACTATTGTGTGCAGGGCTTGTAAACACCGCACACAAAAGGTTATATTAGGTCGTTGTCTATTTCAAGACAAATGAATTTGTTTTATTCATTACTTTAGCTTCTTTATCTTCTGACCGTGTCTTTAAAGAAACACGTTTGTCACTCCCAACTTAAACTCCTCACCGAGCAGTGGTTTCAAAGTGAATCGTTCCTCACTAGTTTGGTTCACTTGCTTCTACGCCTTGCTATGACCTCCGATTCAAATGTCAAGTTACAACCAGAGTTGTGCGTTTGACCAGATTCCAAAACAACCCCAAAACATGCAACTTAACCTTATACATCTTAACCATGATTGTTATCCTTCATTAAGATTGACAAGCTAGTACTTTGTACAATGCATATGCCATATCAGATATCGCAGCATTATGACAGCAATATACTGTACAGTCCTCATCTTAGAACGTCTAAATGTGCGTGTCTGTGAGACCCCGAGCCCAATTGATGCCACCCAATTTCCGTGCCATTGATATTCATAGCGGTGATGAGCCCGAAGAAGGGGATTTATGCGGGAAACGCAGAGGGAGACAAATTGGTCAGACGAGAAAGCCTCTGAAACCAGAGGACGCCCTTGGCCTGTCCCCTTTAGTGGACTTCTGCACGTTGCCAAGCGCGTGCACAGGCTCACTTCTAGGGGCAATTTGTCATAGTCTCAATCCGTCTCTATGCTGATGAAGCTCCGAAAGACCAAAATATCAGTGGCTGCTCATGATTCTGTAACTGTGAATTGGAAACACACATTTGGGATCTTTTTATCCAACCATGCACATTTCTCAATGGGGGAAAAAAAATCTGGTTTGAGACACAAGGGACATGTCAAATACCGATATGGTCAGAGGTCTGTTTTATTTACTCCCCAGTCAACTTTTGAAGCAGGTCAGATGTTACTTGCAAAGGCCACGTGGCATTTGCATATGGTTCTTTGACACATGTACTGCACTCTGGAGCAAATGGAACCAATTCCATCCTTCTTATGGAGACTGCTCTATCTGGGTCACAGAAAGCGGCAGACTGGTGATGGTTGACATCATTACTTGACTTGTATCACAGAGCGCTCTCACTTTTCGGCATTCTCTGTGCAAATCGTCCCCCTTTTTTCAAAGGCTTTGATTTGGAAGGACGAGGTGCACAGAGCAGAGCAGTGAAGCAAGCGCAACCTCTGGCCTCATCCGGGGATCGGTTTGGTCCACATCTAACTGTGGCTCCATCACGTTGTTTGATGTGAAGTGGTTTGAAAGAACTCTGAACAGAGGTCGTGGGGGTAGACTACAGAGTATGTCTGTTATCCAAGAGATGGCAGTATGAATGGCAGCACAGTTTGCACAGGAAATACCACACTGAGGCAGATGGAAAGCTGTGACTGATCACTCACGTATTGCTTGGCACGTCGCAGATCCCTGCAATTGTCATGAAGCGAGTGACTGGCAAGAAAGGGAAGTCAAGGGAAAGCCCCGCATTGCAGAATGGAAAAGTGAAGAAAAAAAATGGACAAATCATACACTTGACAATTTATTAGGTTCAACTGAATAGAGTGAGAGCACAGTATCCCCAAAGTAAAAAATTTAAAGGTGCATACTGTGAATTGTCAAACAATTTAAATCATCACATTTTGCTCCCTTTTCACTGTATACTTGCCCAAAGCTACAATAATGTTCATTCACATTTCATAATCCCAAAATAAAAATTTGACAGCCTAAGTGTTCAAAATGTCAGTGTAATGTTTATGTATGATCACCAAGTTCAGCATGTGCCACATGTGGTGAGTATCGAAAGCAGCATTTGTGGCTCAAGTGAATACCTTTTCACCTGACTTTGGTGCAGGCGGTATTTGTTCAAGTGTGTGAATGTGAGAGTAAATGGTTGTCGGTCTCGACTGTATACGTGCTCTGCAACTGACTGGTGACCAGTCCAGTCCCCACTAGAAGTTTATTGCGGAGAATGTGGCATGGCACCGATCATTGTCTCGGCGATTGGTCCTCGTTAGAGTTATCCACGGTCTGACATTTCAGACTTTTGGGGCGGTGACCCTGTCATGAATGCAACTGGCCTCATATATTCATGATCTAATATAATGATATAATATGGACACTCAAACTAAACTAAGCTACATTAAGGCCCTGTCACACCTTGACGATTCAGCCAGCGTATGCCGACGTATCAGAATTTCCCTAAAACGCTGGCATACGCTGAATTATCGAATTTTTTTTTCAATTTTGGGCGTATACATAGCATACATAACGTATCAGTAAATTATATAGAACGTTTCGATAACTTACAACGAATGCCTAGTGTGTTGCCGGCGTACACAATTTATGCCCAACGATAGTCTAACTTATGCATAGCGTGCAGCAGCGTATTGCCGACGATCACGTGACGTAGTTTATAAAAAGGCTGGCGCTCGACGTTTCAAATCATAACTGCACTAGACATTACAGTACTAACATCTGTTTGGGGACCATCCCCCCCGGTCTAGTTAAAATGGTATAACCCAAGAGGCAAGGTGCGGCTTGCCATCGTTACTGTGAGTTGCTATTCACGCTATTAAAGCAGCAATCAAACGCCATTATGACTTGTGTCATTAATAAACCAAACAACATCAGCGTCATGGCAAAGAAAAGTCTGGGGAGCTCATCAAAGGTCTCGCACAGCCTCAGCCCATCACAGCCACTGCAGCCTTCGCCAACTACGTGCGTGACAGCCTGGTCAGCATGTCCAAGCGCAAGTTCCGGAAGGCACGGATGTTGGAGAACAGCTAGTAGGTATTCTCGTCTCAGCCTTGCCGGATCCTCCATCTCTCGGATGGTATGAACATCTGCTCACCATGAAATCTAGAGGAGTACTGACGGGTTCCTCCTGTGAACCCCATTTTTATTTCCCAATTCCCCTAAACGCTACCAATACGCCATTATACGGCAGCTGTACGTTAGAAACACGTTCAGTAAGTTCTGTGGTCGTCCGGAACATGTTAAATACGTCTACATACGTCAATATGCGTAGGAGATAAGTTCGATATAAGTTATACAGCCGTTCCAAGCACGTTTCTCATATGTTTTGGGTACGCTAGACATTATCTCGACGTATTTGGACTTATGAGTAACCTACACTTAACGTGTTTGAACGTGTGCAACGATCGCATAACTTACCTATTACTTATGGCCTGCGTATACGGGACGTATAGCCATACGCTGACATACGTCGAGAAATTTTTAGCATGCACAAAATTTTTCGACGTACTTCGACGTATACCAACGTGCTTCAGCGTGCTGTTACGTATACAAAACTTACCCATAACTTATTCTACGTACGCCAGCGTATTTGCCAAATTTTTCATACGTCGGCATACGCTGGCTAAATCGTCAAGGTGTGACAGGGGCTTTAGAAAGAGCGATGTACTGGCTAACACTAGATTATGTCATGTTCGCCTTGCTGCCTTAATGTTTCCAGTCTAATTTGACCGTTCTGCAGTAATCACAAGCAAATATTTATTTAATGCTCTTTTAAGGTGTGGACAAAAGTGTTTAACACATGAAAATACAATTATGCACTGAAAAATAATTTGTACGTGGTCCAAAACAAATAAAGAGAGACCAAATCCTTCAAGAAAATGTGCATGCGTGTATAAAACGTGCAACATTATTGTCAGTAAACAGCATCATATTTTTTTCTAATAATATTCCTCGTCAAATTCCTTTGATTTTTGACTTTTTAAATTTGAGTGGTAAATTGCTACAAAAGAAAACAAAAGTGTAACGTCATTTTCTTATTAATTTATTGTGACTACAGTTGGCGGACTCTTGTCTGTCAGGTATCCTGTAAATTGTCCTGATTGAAGAAAGAAGAGGGACTTTTAGTCTCAAATGTGCTTTCGTTTGCTTTCCGAGTATTCGTTGAATTATTCTTTTTTTTGTTTTTGTGCAACCCTGCGTTTGGCTGGTGACCGATTCAGGGTGTCCCCCGCCTACTGCCCGGAGACAGCTGGGATAGGCTCCAGCACCCCCGCGACCCTAGTGAGGATCAAGCGGTTCGGAAGATGAATGAATGAATGAATGTTTTTGTGCATTTGTCAGAAAGGCAGGAAAATGAGGATGATGAAGGAAAGCATACAACCATGGCGGTCTTTGTCACTGGGAGAGAGGATTGTTTGCATCCACCCAAAGACGTAAAGATTGTCATTGACGGAACACTTGGAGTTAAATGCTTTTGAACGTTGTCCTTGTAACTATGCTCTAAATACGGTAAATAAAGCTGCTGCCTTGCTATTATTCCAATTGTATTTATTTATTTGTTATTATTGTATTTCATCGTGGATCGGTTCCCGCTCAGTGATGGTGTGGATGTGGGTGTGAGTGGTTGTTCGTCTCTATATGTTCCCTTCAACTGACTGGGAGCTAGTTCAGGGGGTTGTTCACCTTTTGCCCGTAGTAGACTGGCATAGGCTCCAGCACGCCCGCGACCCTATTCAGGATAAGCGGTGTTGAAAATCGATGGTTATATTGTGTATTTGCAGCAGTAACATAAAACCTCAATCCCCTCACTCACATCGCAAACTCATGCACATAGCGTAATTATGATATGACGCTTTTGACATTAACTGATGTCAGCACACACAGTACCACTTTTATTCCCCGTGCCAAGTTTAGCTGTTTTTTAATGTTATGCTTTTAAAGAGTAAGAGTACATCCGTGGGCGATTTGAGACACGAGCTGAAATTTACTTTGGCACAGCGGGCTTGCAGTTCAGCTCGATGATCACAGCAGGATGAGAGAGAGAGAGAGAGAGAGAGAGAGAGAGAGAGAGAGAGAGAGAGAGAGAGAGAGAGAGAGAGAGAGAGAGACAGTACACTATTGAATTGAATAAACTTGTATTTATGGCTATGAATACATACTTACCTGTGCAGTACTGGGAAGGAGGCCACCGTTATATGTACAGGATTGTTTTGCCAATGCCAGGATTATTATAATCACTAGAACACTAGAAAGTGAAGCACAGACCGCGACCAAGGCTAAACAGTTGGAAAACTGTCTTTGCATTCAGGTGTTTGTGCATCTGTTTATTTGCTGGCAGGCTATTCCGTGGTTCATGAGTTTGACAAATAGACAGGAGTGTCATATTGATTGTGGGGCTTAAACGCTTCCATTTGGAATTGTGATTCAACTGTTTTTGAAAAAAAAAAGCTCTATCCTCACTTCAATCCAGAATCTCACCACCTCCCCTTCATAAAGCTTTGTGGAATTTGATTTTGCAGGGTTCTCTCCCCCCCCCCCTATTTACTGGTTTAGAGTATCAAAATTGGTGCTGATTAAAACAAAAAAGTGGGCTTTAAAAAAACAACTAGGGGTGGCACCAGACTGTGCCTAGTACTGTCTGTCAAAAACTGTATTTGCAAAAGCAATATGGTTTTCAGTGACACTTAACAGGAAATAGGGCAGATACATCTTACATCATACTGTATTTAGAAAACATGTCTTCTATGTTTAACCTATCAGAATTGTGAACTCTCTATACTTCTTATCCACATAAGTGTCATTCATGCGTGACCTCCATCCTATACCTAGCTGACTTTGAGTGAGAAGAAGGTACAGTACACCCTGAACGGGTCACCAGCCAATCGCAGGGCACATATGGATAAACAAGCTTTCACACTCACAATCACACTTTTTTATTTTTTTTATTTTGTTTGGCATGTGGAAGGAAGCCCGAGAGAAAACTCATGCAAACACAGGAAGTACATGGAAACTGCATGCAGTTAGGCAGGAGCTTGGGCTTGAAACCCACTCAAAAAAAAAAAAAAAAAAACTTGATTTGGATTAAAAGCAGAACCCCACAGCCCGTCATGGTTTTTGTCGTGCGTAAAAATGGCAGTTGTTTACACTTTGCTGCACCGACTTCTCCCCATGAGGCAGCCGGATCTGTTTCCAGTCAGACCTATCATACGTGCTTCTCTTTGAATGTGTGATGGATGGGTGGTGGTTTATGATCCGACAGCTTGACTGAAGAAGTACACCCCACACCTGCCGCGTGGTGTCCTTTTACCTGCGTCGTGGGGAGAATTAAACCCAGGTGCAGCTTTGATGCAGGTTGTTTTGTCACATTCACACACGCCACGTCAGCTGTTTAACCGCTTCCCCTTTGCTAGTAAACATATTAACTAATGACGGAAATGTTTTGTACACTCTCAAAGCAAGACAGATGGCCTCAGATGGCCGTAAAATTTGTTGGGAATACTGTATGTGTTTTAAATGCCGCATCATCTGCCCTGTGGATGAAACTTTGTTGGAATTTGAACACCAGGTCACACAAGTTCATTGTTTTCATGAAGAGCAAAAAAAAAAAAATGACCTAAGTAAAATGTTTGTGTATTACAGTACTGTATCTGAATAAAACATCGGCAAAGGATTTCATCATGGCTTGATGCAATATGAAAATACATCAATAATACAAATAAAGTTCTCTCTCGATGTAACTGATTTCGATGTAAACAGTATTACTGTTAAAAAAAAAAAAAAACACGAGCGCGTTGGGGAAAAGTCATTAAGATTTGAGGTCTTTCCAGGAATAACAAAAAGTGGGTCATGGGATTATTTGCAAGCGTTTTCCCAACCGCCGCATTCTTAATCTCGAGAACCCTGCAGGATTGAATGGAGAATAGACCCACACGCTGAGAACATGTAAAGACGTTTTAAAAAGTCACAGTCAGCCGCAAAGGATGATGAGAAGCACATTTTCTAAGCTGTTTCGGTTCTGCCTCTCTCTGTACCTTTCTCGACTCTGTTGCGGAAGCCAAAAGGTCATTCGCTCGTATGTCACACTTGGACAGCCCCGCTCTCTTGTTTCAGCAACAAGATCCACAGACTGTGGTCGCCGGTGGTCATCCTCCAGAATTGCATAGCTATCAGCCTCGAGTCAAAACCAATCAGCGTGTCATATGAAAAAAAAAAAAAACAATTCCATGAAAAGCTTTGTAGGAATGACTGCCACCTTATTTGATGGCATGCGTTTATTTGAACTGCCATGGCGATGAGCGAGTGGCTAAGGACTCGAAGCAGTGTCTAGTATCAAATAAAAAGTATCCATTCTTCATGCCATCAGGCGCCGGTGGCGTCAACAAGGCCAAGGTGGAAACGGACAATGTGGCCCTTAAGTGTGGCCAAGCCAAATTCATATCCCGTACATGACCTGAACTGTAGGTTCATTTGAATGCATTTTGGACATTAGCTCAACAACAAACGGAAGGTGAGCAGAGCCGCATTTGCATTCGCTACTTGGAGTACTTAAGGTGAATCACTGATCCCGAGACCACACGCCGCCTCTTCCCACTGAAATCGCCCTCATGTGCATCGGTGTTTATCCTCTGGACACAAACATTACCTCAATCTGACGTTTTCTCTCTCTGCTGCTGTTGGATTGTGACAAGCCTACCTGAGTTATCTGGGCCATGGAAAACCTTCGTGAGGCACTGTTTACTCCGCTGGCTCCTCGAATCATCACAATGAGGAGAAGCGGTGCAGCCTTCCCATTTGCTTGGAGCCTATCATGCATTTGGAGTCACACTTGTTTTCATCTATTATATTGTTTGTTGGATAGCTGTGTGATCATACACAGGATGATGATAAGCATTCGGGACAGGTTTATCTGGTCAACCTGTTACCTGAGGCTCAGTCTGTGTTTGGTTCAAACACAGTCTATGTGGTTTGCTTTCCATTCTGGGCAAACACGCGCATGGACGCATGATCGGGGGTGGAAGGCAGTACCTATCAACAACAGCCAACTTTATATCATCCCTGAGTGGAACTCTTCTTTCAGTTTAAATGTCCTTTGCTCACGCCGATCTCTGTGCCATGCCCATTGCGCGTCTCACTCTGCACTTAATTTAAAGGGAATGAGGGGAGCAGCTTCGATTGGCCAGGAGTTGGCTGTGTTCTCTCCAACAACGGCCCACAATGACACAAACGCTGCTTGTCTTGTAAAATACTAAAAGACAGAAAACGACACCCACGCACACATATACTGATGATACTGCGCTTTGCACTAGACTTTCAAAATAGCGCCCCAAATGTTCAGACGTTTACCATTTTCTTGTCATTTATTTCCTAGTGGATTCTCATACAGGAGGATCAGGTGGTTGATTTTAAAGCAAAGTGAATGCATACTTGAGCCTGTACTTATATTTTCAACACGAGTGGTTTCCAACCTCATGTCAGGCAACAGGGCAAAGCTCGACCATAACTTCAAAAATAAAGACCCATCCAGAAATTGTTGAACGCACATGTTATAATTGACCAGCAAGTATGGAAATAAAAACGAGAAATGTACAGTCTTGAAAAAATCCGCATGAATATAAACGTGTACATCAATTCATTGTGGTGGGTGTTAGCCAGAAGTTCAAGCAGTGCAGTTAGCTTCATATTTCACACGATAGTTCATATGGTGTCACACAGCAGCAAAGTGGCTGTCAGATATTAAAAAACGCCTTTGACCTTTACAGCACAAGGAAATAGAAAAGCGAGATTGCTCACTGAGCCTCATAATAATATCTTATTTATATCGTGACAAAAATGCTTTGCTCACCAACAAGCAAATAATTCCTTGGACGACGACGATTCGACTCAGTCCTTGCCGTCACAATACCGACCCAAACTATTACTTGATGGTATTGTTTTATCGAAATATGTGCTGATGAGATTTGCTATGGCCACCTTACGCAATTCTGCATTGCCTTTGAGTTTAGCCAAAAATGTTTGCGTGAAATGGGAGTCTTGGTATGTCTCCCACTAAGCTTTCAGCTGTGGTTTCATTATTTATCACGCAAAAGGTGCTTTTGGCTGCATCGTCAGCTAAACTTGCTGGGGCTTACGTTGCACTCATGCTTGCAATTGCTCGAAATGTTGAGGGAGCAGCTGCTTGGTGACAAAGTAGAGAATGTGGCTTCACACCCATGTGAACAAGAACAAGGAACAAAAACACCTCTTCACCATTGTCCAAAGTAAAATTGTATTTTCTTTTTTCGACAACCTGTTACGGTGCTGACATTTTTGCTGCTCGCTAAGTATTCTGCCACTAAATGTAATGGCCTCTATGCTGTCTTCTAAGCCTATATCAGAGGCACAGCGTCTACCAAATAGGGAATCTGAACGTGTCAACGGATTTTAGGCAGAAGCCTTGCTAACCTTTCCTGATTTCAGACCAGGTTGATTCGGTTTTGGATCGTCGAGTTGCCGTGACCACTGTGAACCCCCCCCCCCCAAAAAAAAAACTATTTTTCTCATTGTTATTGGAACTTCTTGCCAAGACTAATAAAAAGTAAAATGGTTGAATTTGGTTGTGCAAAAATAATAGTGGTATACAGGAGAGGAAAAAGAGGAGGAGGGGGAAGTGCAAGCAAGTGTTAGTGGCCACCATCTGGGAAAGAACATATTGTTTATTCACATTTTGTTTATGTACAGTGGGTGCTGTAGCAGATGTTGGTTGTGCAGTGCAGGAGATGTAAACCTCACAAGTTCATCTAGCGGTGCTGCTCAGTAAGTAAGAACACATGCGCGTGAGGCGTATTTCTCTTGGGTACAGAAAAAAAAACATTACCATAAGGATGACGAAAAATTTGGAGACGACTCAGTTTATGGGTGCAGATATCCTGGGTTCATTTTTGGAAAAAAGGTTTGCCCTTTGGACATGTGGATGCATAAAGCTTAATATCACAGGTCATAAATATATGTCAGGCGGCACAAAATACACAGAATGATGATAAGCATTCGGGACAGGTTTATCTGGTAAACCTGTTACCTGAGACTCAGTCTGTGTTTGGTTGAAACACAGTCTGTGTGGTTTGCTTTCCATTCTGGACAAACATGCTCGCGACTGTTTAGCACACCTGCCTCACGGTGCAGAGGTCATGGGTTCGATTCCGGGCCCCGGCCTTCCTAACTGGAGTTTGCCTGCGAGGGTTTTCTCCGGGTACTGCAGTTTCCTTCCACATTCCAAAACACGTATGGCAGGTTAATGGAACACTCTAAAGCAGGGATGCCCAAACATTTTTGGGCAAAGATCTACTTTTCGATCAACCAACCTCCCGAGATCGACCCGTTACCACGCGCACACGCGCGTGCACGTACACACGCATGCCATGATGAGCAACAGCCTGACGCTGAGGCATGCGACGCACTTCGGCGCCTGTTAACGATCGTAGCTCACGCGTACCGTTTTAAAATGCTTATTTCGCCCTTCAGATTCCCATTCTTTGCCCGTCCCCTGTGAATTGCACAAAACAAACTCTGAATGAGAATAATGATAACGATAAAAGATATAGCGCAACAACTCGGATCACAAGCTTCAACTGCAGACTGCTGAGCGCTAACAACTTCGGTGACGCAGTCATACGTCATCGAGGTTAAAAATGACCTGCTTTATTTTATTTTATTTTTAAAATACTTTTTGGGAAAGTGAGACTGATAGAATGATTTGAGTGCAGTGTGCATTAACACAAAAATATATTACTAAGATGCATAGAGACTTTTTCCCCTCTCCACCTCGGATCGACTTGGGACCAGTCCTTGATCTACTGGTCGATCGCGATCGATGTAATGGGCACCCTTGCTCTAAATTGTCCCTAGGTGTGAGTGTGAATGGTTGTTTGTCCAATTGTGCTCTGGGAACCCATTCAGTAGATATGGGGTACTACTGCCCCAAGTCGGCACGCCGCGACCCTCTTGAGAATGAAGCCCTTTGGAAAATGGATGGATGGATAAATCTGTGTCACGCAAATTACTCTACATCATCCTACTGGATGCACTGAGAACAGCTATCTGATGGGGCTCCACAAGGAAAACAATGATTCCACGAACGCAAATCACTATATTTGGTTTGACTGGCTGCACGTCCCCAAAAAAGTTGCACTTGCTGACTGCCACCTCTTTTTCTTTGCCAACTCAGGCTCACACTGGGAATCCTGTCAGGACCAAGCGGGCTGTTTGAAGCTACTACTGTCTTTGCGTTCCCTTATGACAATGTGTGATGATGCCTGGAGCCCAGCTTGAGGATGCAAGTATATATTTCAGGCCCTGAGTGCCTTTGAGAAGTAGAAAATCATTTGTCAGTAATATTTTTAGCTATCTAAAAATGCTGCCGTGTGTCACATTCTGTATTGAATTGCCATTCTTCTTTTTCTTCAGTTGCTGGACTAACTGTGACAGGTTTCACGAGCATCCTTTGATTTTAATCAAGGGGCTCAAAATGTCTTTTCACATAAATTGCATATTTTGGTGTGTAAATGAAGGTTAATGTTCTTATTAAATTAAATGTAGTTGAAGAAGTCTTCCATCCATAAACATTCAGCATACACAGTATCAAAGTCAATAACAGCATGCAATGAAAGATCCTTCTACAGCAGTTGGCATTTCAGACACAGAACTTAACAGCCGACTAACTTTTGAAAAGATGATGCCTTGGAGGTCAAGTCTGCTCAGCAAATGAACAATCCGCAAGAAACCAGAAACCGCAAAATACGTCAGCTAACAACAGAAGAAGCCTGACAGGAAGTGAGCTAATCTCATGCATTTAGATATGAATTTAGACTTCAAGGCAATCAGGTGGCATTACAAGTTCCTTCTGTCTGAGAGAAAGCAACAAAAGGGTTATTGTGTTATTGGCCAGTGGTCCACAAAATCTGATACACCACTGCCTTGGATTTTGGTGGGTCAGAACGCACCAATTCTTGTCCTGGGGATAATGGGGACCATGTGTGTGTGTGTGTGTGTATATATATATATATATATATATATATATATATATATATATGGGTTGCCAATCTTAGTCAACTAGTCACAATGACACCAGTGATGTAAATCATCGACATTTGATTTTATAGTCCACAAGTCGTTGATTTATGTACCTTATTTGTCTCTCTCGAAATCGCCTCGTCTCCAACGTGTCTGTGACGCACATCCGTAGTAGTTGTAAAGCAGGTCACCTGTGATGTAAACAGAGGCGTTGTGGGTAATACAGTGTCATGGCTAACCCATTTTGGCAATGGAGTCTGAAAGGCCAGGCGCATTTGACCAAAAAAACTTTATACATAGGATGCAAATCTCACTTTCATGGCAACACGGAACTCTTAAATGAGCATCTCAAGAGGAAGTACGTTGTGGCTGATGAAATAAAGTTCTGATAATGTCTAGTGTTTTTGTTCCATTTTAAAATGCACTTAACATTTACAGCTCAAGATTTTAAGGCCACAGTATTGCCTTCAATTTCAGTTGCTCCATCATTTATAAACATGTCCGGAATGCTGGTTTAACGTTTAATTCAAGTTGAATGTATTATCATCTCGCGTTGACGGATGTGGGATGCCCCCCGAATCTCATAATTTTGAATCTAATTATGAATCCGTAACCATCAGTTACATTTTCTGAATAATGCTCAACAAATTTAGGGTGTTTTATTTTTTACTTTGGCCCACAGTTAGAATGGGAAGACGACAGCTTTCCTGAGACCCTGAACAGGATAATTTGTAGAAAAGTGATCAATATATCAATAGATCACCAAAAATGTTGATCCCCCCCAATAATTTGAACATACAATGACGTTTTTAGGAAAGATACTGTTCTAAAACCATATTAATGAGTGGCGTTCGAGCCTCTGCCATGTGTAATGCTATGCAAGACATGAGCATACAATACATCAAAAGGCCTCAGTTGAGCAAGCATCAAAGGACCGAGGCGAAAAGAAGAACTTGCCTCAAAGAAAGATGTTAAGAGAAGAACATGAAATGAGACTACGTGCAAACATTCAGCAGCCGTTCAAGGGGCTCATTTCAAGCAGTAAGACTCTAGAATCCCCACATGCACCATCACTTGTTATTAAAGTGAGGTGGGGTGTTTTCACATTACAATTACATGACATATATACTGAAGGATGTTCCCATCATGATGCGCATCTGTGTCATGACTTGTTTGCGATATTAACCCTTTCAGAGACAGCGGTTACTACAGTGGACTGCGTATCATGTTATCAGGTAACAGGGTGCATGAAAAGGTTAAGTCTGAGTATGATGTTGTTTTTGATTTAATATTAACACTGGTTACATTTTTACAGCCTTAATAATGTTAAAATGTGAGTTGGAAAATAGCCTGTTTAGTGGCCAAAACCCTTGCCATCTCCCACAGTATCATCATGTTGTTTTCTGATTGGAGTATTTTTTTTTTGGGTGGGGGTATGTGCATAATACAAATATTTTATAGTCATGTACTCATGTACATTCATGTATATTAAATTATGGTTTAAACAGTTGAAGTTGACTTGTATGTTTTGTGTTTTTCTCAACACTGAATGATACACGTACCAACTTTAGTGTTTCTAAAAATCTTATGGTTTCATTGACATTTTTTAAATGAGGACTTGCAGTCAGTCTCTCGATTTTGAGTCCACTTTGGTTTATTGGCAACAGTCAACAACACATTCCTCAATACCCAAGATGGTCTGTATTTCTGTTTTGGACATTAGTCTTTCTGCTTTTCCCAATTCAAAAATAATAAATACAATTGAGGTAGGGCAGCCCGGTGGACAAGTGGTTAGCTTGTCCCCTCACAGTCCAGAGTTCGTGGATTTGATCCCGGCTCTGGCCTTCCTGTGTGGAGTTGCATGTTCTCTCCGTGCCTACGTGGGGTTTCTCTGGGTACTCGGTTTTCTCCCACATTCCAAAAGCATGCATGTCAGGCTGATTGAACACTCTAAATTGTTCTGAGGTGTGAGCCCGGATGGTTATTTTTCTCTGTGTGCGCTGTGATTGGCTGGCAACCGGTTCAGGGTGTCCCCCGCCTACTGCCCGAAGACAGCTGGGATAGGCTCCAGCATGCCCCTCGACCCTTGTGAGGATAAAGCGGATCAGAAAATGGATGGATGGATGGACAATTGAGGTAATGTGCTCTGTCGTGGAAGTGTGTGCCTGATGGACATTTCTGTCAGCCAGTGGAAATCATGGAGCCTATTTTCATGACCAAAGTGCAGTCTAACTGTGCATGTGTGTGGAGTTTTCTAGATGAGTGTAGGTAGAAGGCAACATTTACGAGGTTGTGCGCCTTTGTAAAAGCAAATGCAGCCACTCTGTTTGCCATTAAATGGAAGCGGCTCCCTCATTCACTTTAAGCTTAAAGCAGAGAAAGACGGGCCGTCGACATGGCATTGTGATGCAAGAGATTGGCATGTGCAAAGTACATTTAAACGAAACTGCAAGATCTCAACTTGCGGTCAATGTAGTCGGCCGCTGTGGATGGGCACTTGGAGACCGCCTTCCACCCCGATCGTGCGTGAGATTTTACATAACTGTAGTTACTGTGTCTGCAATTGGACAAAACAAATACATAGATTCTCCATGTGGCATTGTCTCTTTTCTCTTAAACGTATTTAATTTAGCTTTAATTTGTCAGCAGTCTGGTGGACAAAGTTATTCTAAATTACTGCTGACATTTCTCTGTTCTGTAGGCCATGCTAAATCATTTTGGATTTTATTTACATTTAGCGGACATTACAGATGCAGACTGGAGACCTTTAGAAGAGCCGGAGGCACATTGTTAACATACCTGCACCCCTAACTCTCCCACACAAACCTCTTGCCTGTCCATCGTTTTAACCTTTAACGATATTTCACAATTGTTTCTAAATTAACTCCTATTTAGGTAGAGCTGCAGCCTTTGCGTTGCAATATTCTTTTTTTCCATCTTTTTGGGCGGAATTTACATTTATTCGTCCTGGTCATGGGGAAGCAGTGAAGCCTAAACACTTATTTGCTGAGCCAAATGCCCAAGTCCCACCAACAGGTGAGAGACAAATCAAAGTCAAGTCAAGTCAAGTCAAATCCAGGACAACTGTCAGATGTAGCCTAGTCACTCCAACATGTGGCTTGTCTGCCTCAAAGCCTCCTGTTTCTGGATGAGATTCATGCCCTCAGATTTGAAAGTGGTCATCCTCAATGCCTTGGCTGTGTCTGAAAATTATATGCATAAAAGGAATGAACACGAATGATGAGAAGTGGAAACCAAATTTGCATGTTGCAAAGACCTATCACACGATGCATTCAACATGGTTACCCATCCACATTTACTGAATTAGCATGTACTTATCTAATGGTATATATTCGTGGACCTTTTACTCTAATGGCTTTGATACAAATATTTGGGTCTCTGAAGATCCTGGTGAGCCATCTAGTGTGAAATTCAATACCAAGTAAATCTTCAGGTACACCCTCTGTATTTCAGAAAAGATGTCTGTTAGCGTTCTGCCTCAGTGTTACAATCTAATAACTGCCCCCACACGAGTTTCTATGCCAGTGGTATGACGAGCTGGACCGGCTGAAGTTGCGGAGCCACTTTCAAGAGACTTGCCACTGGACCACACGGATGGACCGAAGCCAAAAGGTAAGCAAAGGTGTGATATCAAAGATTATCAGAAGCTAGTAACACTTTCCACACATGATAATCAGCACATATTCAAATTTTTGTCTCAGTTACAGTCGTGTGGTTGGGGTGTGTTTGTGGTTGTCCATTTGATGCGCTATGCAGCTTCATTAAAAGGCAAATGTATTTTGGCAGCTCATGCTGAATGCTTCTTCCACAAGTGACAGTTTAAGAAAATCTTTATGGGCACTCTCTTTTAGTGGTGATATGGTTAAATCGGTAGGTGGTGACTTCAGTCAAGAGTTACTGACTTTGCAATCTGGGCGGGGAGGGCTGAAATGGTCAAAGCACTAAATGCACAAATTGGTGTTTGCTAATGTCATGGGCTTCTGATAAGCAGAACTGATTTGATCGTGTCATGTAGAGTGTCATTTGTGATGTGCTTTGTTTGGTCCCTTGCCAAGGACAAGTCTGCCAGGGGCGTAAAGCCCCAGAAAACTGTGCTCAATGACCTCCACCACGATAAGGTGATGGCTCAGGGAGGTGGTTTTAAATGTATGTAATTTATTGAACTCAGAACACATCCAACTCAGAACCAGCAATATTTTCTATTGTCCTTGTGTCTTACATTTACGATTCAGACTATCAGGGGTTGACATCGCTCCTTCATGCATCATCTCTATGTGGGGCTCAAACATGAAGCCCCACATCTTGAAATATTTAAGTTATTCCTCACAGTTTTGTTCTTTCTTATAGGAGAAGACGGGAAGCTTGAGTTTGCCTTCCCGAGAAGTCAACACTTAAAGGAGGAAGAAGGTGTGAATAAACTTTAAAATGGATTATTCACAGTGTACTGCAGAATAACTCAGGTTGGATAACAAAATTGTGTTTGACTTTTGAGGCCAAACCCCATTGCATTTGTGTTACGGAAAATCAATTTTTGCTCTGTTGGATGCTTCTTCAGAGTCCACACTTGAATATCCTCTTTCCTCCCCTCTCTTTCTCATGCAGCAGGAAATAGAACGCAAAGACGCCATGACGTAACACTGTTATTCCAAAGACTACTGAAAACTGCTCAATTTGCATCAACTTGATGAGAAAGACCCCCACGCCCCCAATAAGCTTTTACCGCCGTGTAACACCCCCCCAGCTAATGATCCACCCGCTATCTGCATCACACTCCAGCGCGTCATATCAATATGGCACAACGTATGAACATGTCTGAAGGGAGGGTACACACATTGTGAGGGGGTGTCCAGACAAGTGCTACTTAGCCACTGGCTCGCTGGTTCTTCCGGGTCAGCCCAGAAAAAAAAAAGAGTCATGAACTTTCTGTGTACATCTTGGAGACAGTGAAAGACAGTGATGACCATTACTAGAACAACCCATGACAGCCACGTAACAGCACAAGGCCAAGATCGCCAAAATGCAGCTGTAATTATAGCTAGCTGCACAGTATAGCAGCAGTAATGAGCTGCTTTTCATGCACATTTTTCACCTTATCTGCCTTGTCGTCCAGCCAGAGAGTCTTCCCTCATGAATGCTTAAGCTGCGAAGATAATTCAATTTGAATTGATACCTTTCACCACATGAAAGTGGTGTTTTGATGCTGCATTGTCATCTGCTTTGAAGGCAAAATCAGCATATGCAATGAGTTTTTGAGGTCACATACTCTGGCATCACATTTAAACATAAATGATTGTGACCTTTGTTTGCCTTGACACACAAATATCAGTGCATCATACATAATGGAAGGGATTGGGCCTTGTGACCATTACGTCTTTAAGAAGTGGAAAAGGTTAGGTTGGTTGGCCCCACCCTTTAAAGTTAAAACAGCTTCCAGTCTGCTGGAGAAGATTTTGGAGTGTGTCTGTGGGATTCTTTTTGTCTTAATAGTGAAGTCAGGGGCCACTAATGTTGAATTAAAAATGCCTAGTTCAGTGTTTAATGGGGTTGAGGTCAGTGCGCTCTCGTTCCAAACCCACTTTGCATGCTGTGACGCAGCCATGACGGAACAGAAAATGACATTCCTCACACTGGTCCTACAAAGATGAATGCATGAAATGATCTTGAATCTTTTGGGAACATGAGTAAGATTTGGTGGGAAGATACAGCTAGGGGGTGTATGTTTTTCTGTATGACTAATATATCTCCCGATCAGGATCAGTGGGCTTTCTTGGTGTTTCATTGCCTTCATCCCTAATACGGTTGGTGTATTACGGTATAAAAGGCAGAATTTGGAACATGCTGTTCATGACCTCCGGTTGCCCACATTCCTCCCATCGCCACCTGAGGGTTCATCAACTCGTGGTCTCGCTGCTGTTTGTGTGAATCACATGTGAATCAAAACTGCAGGCATCTTACTGCCACACAATTCTCACATTATTATTTTTTTTACCACTTGTGACGCTCAACAGGTTGAATAACCTCTTTGAGGAAATCACACGTCTTGTTGTCGAAGGCTGAACTTTTCTACCAGTGGGTGACATGTTGCTACTGAGTGTCCCAGATGATGTGTCTTGAGAGGCACGTTAAAAAGATACATGGTCTCGTTGCCATCTGCAGTGCAACACAAACTGAAATGTTTTCAGAAAGACTTTTATGATCAAAAAACATGGACAGTGTGTGATACTTCAAATGAAATGCTGTGATTATTTGAGAATTGTTTTTTTCCCCTCCCTACCCCATGCAGAGCATCCATGAGGTCACTGAGGATTTTTCGTGGCTGGTTAGTTGGAATTGTTAAGTGACAGCGTGGTGAAATGAAGAGGAAAATGGTGACCGAACATGAACTCCTCACAGTGTTTTTAAGAAGCCTCTTGCACAGATGGTTAATGTAAAAAGCCTCTTCATCAAAAATAAAAGTGGCATGCACACACACACACACACACACACACACACACACACACACACACACACTTGCTCACATTTGCTAAGATTGTTGTTGTTGTTTTGTTTTGTTTTAAACCTTGCCAACTCACAAATTTCCATTCCTAAACTCACCTACCCACACATTTTTTTGGAAGAAACAACGAAAACGAATTTGCTGAAAAACGCAAAAGATCCTGCCGACATGTCATTTCTAACAGACTAAGCATAAGAGGAACATCACAGCATTCTTCTTTAAGCAGAAGTTAAACTTATGGTTAATTAAAGAAGCAAAACATTATGGGATGAACAAGAGTGCTGCATGATATATAAAGAACAAAACAAAAAGGAAGTCCAAAGAAGCTAATTTTTGTAGCAATACTAAAATAGCTACGTTTGTGAGAGAAAAGCTTATCATATCAGTTAATAAATGATCAGAATATGCAATCGTTAAAGTGGGTCTACTATTTCCGAATATTTGCCATTTGCTTTGGACTTAGTCTCCTTCACATGGGACTAGCCAGTACAGAGTATAATTTAAATCCATCCAACCATTTTTAGATGCGTTTATCCTCACAAGTGTTGTGTGGGGTACTGGAGCCTATCCCAGCTGTCTTCGGGCAGCAGTCAGGTGACTCCCCGAACCGGTTGCCAGCCAATCGCAGGGCACACAGAGACCATTCATGCTCACAATGACACCTGGGGACAATTTGGAGCATTCAACCTCCTAGGTCCTCAGACCTTGCTCAGCGGCATGTTAGCATCTCCCACCAGAGATCTCAAGGAGACGGGGAGAACGACAAAGGAGCAAGGATGGAGGAATATTTGTGGAAAGGAGGCGAGGGTTCCGTGAAGACATCCTTTCATGGAGAATGCAATTAAAGATGACATAAAAGAACATGATTGATCTGTGACTTGTCACACACAAATCAATTGTCGCTGTGGCTGAATTATTACCATCAATACATATGTCCATTTTATGATTTATGTTTCAAATGGGGTTAAATTAAAGTCAATTACGATCAATACTGTTGCTCTTCACAACTTGTCAATGGGCATATTCAGCAATTTACCAGCAGCCTCACACAGCGCTCATTGTCAGTATACAGTGTTGATTGCTGATCTACTATGTGGAATGCCCCCCCAAAAAATCCCATTTAAACCAAATTGCAAAAAGATGTTTCTAGATTTTTTTCATTCTTTTGTAATCAGCAATAGAATGGTGGTTGGTTCCACCCAAAACACCGGTTTCCAAAAAAGTAGAATAAACAAGGTTTTTGTTGAAGGAGACATGTCAAGCAGAACAGTGACTTTGACACTCAAATCGTTTGAGTTTATGACACCTAAAAATTCAACGACGTTTACTCAGGATGCAGTACAGCAAACATCAGTAACAAAAAGTCAGATCTGATATCTTCCCGGTGTGGATTCTGAAAAACATTCAGGTGTGTCTCCTTGCTTCACTCTTCACTGGCAGCAACGCCGCCGAAGAGGGTACAAGAAAAACAACGTGGGGCGGACAGAGAATTGATAAAGAAACAAAACAAAGCTCGGAGAATCATTACACTATCACATCAGCCTTTGTTTGCATTTGGCAGTGTTTTATTCTCAGGTCAAGTGTCTTCATACATGTACTTTAGTGTTTCAGCGAACATAGGCCAGCATTCATCCTTGAAGAGCATCTCACCTTGCCAAGCTTGCCACCTGCATTTTATCTTTGAAAAAAATGTCCAAAATAATTAAAATGCTAATTGGCAGAGATGCGCAGCAGTGATGATGAACTCAGCTTTGTCTTTTGTTTTTCCTTCCAACAAGGGAGATCACGCTGAGAAAAAAAAAAAATAATAAAGTTGATAGTTGGGAAATGACATTTTGAAGATTGACCGCCACGAGCTGGCATTCTCTCGTCTGCATGTTTTTCCCTCTTTTTTGAAACTAAACTGCAGTCACATACACAGACTCAGCATGTGTGGTGCTCAAGCAAGTTCCCTGTAGCCCTAGATGAGCAAAGTGTCCATTTTTCTTCATTCATCGACCTTTAAAAAATGCCCTCTCTGTCATAATTCTGTTTCCCAATTATTTTGATATCTGATGGGCATTTACAAACCCCAGTGCAGGTGGCACATTGTGTAAAATGTAATAAATAAATAATATGCTTTGGTACTCAAAGCACTTACCACTATTACCTCATTTACATATTAATGACGCAGCATCATGTGCAAATGCGGCTTAAATATCTTGGTCGAGCACACTTCAACATGGTTACATTGGCTGGGGATCGAACCCGAACCTCTGGGTTGGAAGACGACCAATCTCCCACTGAGTCTTCTTCAAAAACAGTGATGGTATGTGTAAGTGTCTGTGTGTGTGTGTGTGGGGAGGGGGGTGGGGGGTGTTCGTGCTCATGGCATGGGTGACTTGCACATCTGTGAGAGCACAATTAATGCCGCAAGGCTTTTGATCAACATAATTATGCTGCCCTCCGAGGACGGTCTTTTTCAGCAATGTCCCTGCTTATATCAGCAAGACAATGATAGGCCACGTTCTGCATGTGTGACAACAAAGTAGGTTCATCATAAAACACTGTGAGCACTAGATTGGCTTGCCAACAGTCCAAACCTGTCTCCTAATGGAAATGTGTGCCATATTATGAAGCTCAAAATATGAAAAAGCAGATCTCGGTCTGCCAACCTTCAAAAAATGGTGTCCTCAGTTCCCAACTGTTGATTGTCGTTGAAAAGAAAAGTGATATCACACAGGGTTAAACATGCCCCTTTCCAAGCGTTTTTTTGTAATGTGTTCAATTGAATTCAAAATAATGTATATTTCAAACAAACAATATAGTTGATCAGTTTCGACATAAATTGATTTATCATTTCAGGGTGTTCCAAAAGTCTTGGGCACATTTTGACATTGGATATCTCGGAAATTATGAAGGATATAAAAACGCATCTGATAAGTTCAGAAAGTTTGTAATCTCAATTTTTACATGGAATGTTCAAAGATGTTCAATGTGAGCACCATTGGTCACATGACACACATCAAGCCGATAATCAAATTCTTGCCGAACGCGTCCCAGCATTGCATTGTCAATGGTTGCAACAGCTTCTGTTATTCGTGCCTTCAGCTTAAAGCATAAGCACCCATCGGTTATGAATGTACCATGCCATCTCACTATGGACTTCCTCTCTGGGGGCTCCTTTCCGAATTCTCTGCGAAATGCACGTTGAACAACAGTCCATGATTCAGTTTTTGCAAATTCAAGCACACAAAACGTCTTTTCTGGTTGAGTGAACGCCATTAATGGGTCTGAAAAGAAATTTTAAAAAACAACAATAGCCTTACGAAAAACTTAATGTAATTAGTTTTAAAATGGCACGACTTTTATATTACTACCATTCAAATGTGCCCAAGACTTTTGGAACACCCTGTATATTGTCATTGTACAGTGATACCTCGGCTCACGAACTTAATTGGTTCCCAGAAAGTGTGTGTGAGCCGAAAAGTTCGTCTTCCGAACATTTATTTCCCATAAGAAACCATTAAAATGTGAATAATCCATTCCCAGGTCCCCATAAACATAATTTTCTAGGAAATGCGCCTTAAAACTACACATGAATATACCTTATTTTATGTATAATAAAGGTGCTATTGTATTGAAATTAAAGAAATAAACTGTACTGTATAATAAAGTTGTTTTATTTACCTTTGTGATCGTAGTTGATGGCTTGATGGAATGGAGCGGGAGTGGGAGGGAGGGAGGGAGTTACGGTTTGGAAGGAGAGTCACTTTTGTTTTACTGTTTATTGTATATGTTAAATTGCTCCATGTACAGCACTTTGTATGCGGCGATGGCTGTTTGAAAGTGCTCTATAAATACAGTTGACTTGACTTGACTTGACCTTCCATAAGGACTGTAGGTAACTCAACCTCCGATGTGGCTTCTCTTCTTTGCTTCTTAGAAGGAGACTCTTTATCCTTTTTGCTGACTAAAAACCTCTTAATTGACACCTGTTGCGTGTTAGCGTACTGGTACTGGGACGCTAAGTCACACAAACGCACACCTCGTTCGTGTTTTTCAATGATCTCCTTCTTCTGCTCGATCATAATTTTCTTTAGTGTTTTCTTAGGCTTAACACTAGCCTGTGGCGGGGTCTTTTTCGGTCCCACAATAGCAAAAGTGTCTATCAAACTCAAACCACGTCCGCATTCAAAGAAAGGGGGTGACGAACTGGGACGCCGTGAGCGTGCGCCAGCTTCTCGCGGCTGCCACCGCGGCGCTGTTCGACCGCTTGGTTTGGTTCGTCCGCCAAAAACTACTTCGTCAGCAGAGACTATATGCTCGCGAAATTAATGTTCTTGAGGCGAAAAGTTCGTGAGCTAAAGCGTTCGTGAGCCGAGGTATCACTGTAGTATATTCAATTGAATATACAGTTGGTTTAAAAATGATTTGCAAATCCTTGTGTACTTTTATTTACATTTTACACAATGTGCCAACATCATTGGAATTGAGGATTGTATTTTAGTTTTTGTGAGAATTGTGTCCGGCGTGGTGCCTCTCGTGCTGTGCCAGCCACCAGGCCAAAACGGTCTTTTCAGAGCTTCAAAATCAATTAGACAGGTCATGAAAGTGTCTGAGCAATCCCTGACAATGATTGATGGAAAATTAAAAGCTAAATATTTCACATTACTTCACTCTCGTCTCAATGTTTCCAACACAAAACTTGGCGAGGGGTTTAAGTATCACACCTGCTGAAGACGTCTGCCTTTTCATTTGAAATACTGTAATAAGGAGCATCGATGCATGACTCACAGCCCATTTATGTTGCCCATCATACGTAATCGGATGGCTGATTGTTCTGACATTGGGAAATCATCACGTACATCAGTAGAAAATTGTTTGGTGAGTAGGGACGGAACTATGATTCCCTTTGCCTCAACTACCTTGGATCCCGACTGCCAAGTGTTTTTCCAAAAAAGTGCACTTCTTCAATGCAGGAACACCTGAGCTAGATTTGTTGTATGAAGCCACTCAGAATACAATTGCTGATTAGCAAAATATTTGCTAATTTTGTATAATTTGTTTTTCAAAGGTGATTAAAAAAGAAAAAAAAGGAAATACCTGCTGATTGACTGCACAATAAAATTTCAATTTCGTACTTTGGCATTAAATCATGAGGCTTCTAATGGTGAATAATGTTGCAGCTGTTAGCCTTCTGATCTCATATTGGTTACACTGAACGGAGTGGAGGAAATCTGCCTTTGTCAATACTACTCCTTAAATGCACCTGACAGCTGACATTGTCATACTGTGCTAGCCGTGTTTTGGCTTTTAAGAGATAAGAATGACTGTCACCTTAAGAAGCCTCTCAATGTGTGCTTTGGGTTCATAAAAATCCATCTTGCTGTCGTACGCATCCCCTCGCAGTGCCTTTTTAGGATCCTAACTTCACACATCAGACGTGATGCAGCACAGATGAGTGTACCTGGCATCTTGCTATGTTCCGTAAATGCTACAGTACTTTAAGAATGTCATATTGAAACGAAGGTCCTACTTCGCTTCGCATGCCTTTTCAGCTGTTTTTCTTTTTGAGTAAGTATGGCTCATATTATTTACAAGCTGTGTTTGAAAGGCCACAGCAATTTGCACCGCGTTCATTGCTCCATCTTAATGCCATATTCACAACGGATATTGCGCTAATGACATACCAGCACGAGTACGCTCGCAAAGTTTGACAGCTGAGTGCCATTTGAACTTGTTTTCCCTCTGATTGCACACATGGCAATGCATATATGCGGCTTTGTATCCAAAACAGCGTGGCCAAACAATGGCAGTTAGAAAGAGACTCTTTCACAACTCAAAACGCATTTGTTTAAAACGGTCTACTCAACCATATGCCATTTTGTTCTCCCCCTTTGTGTTGATTTTGAATGAGAATTTATTTTGGAAAAGTGGACAAATTGTCAACGGCACATCGGACAGGCCATCTTTTATGACACGAAATTATTTGGTCAATTGGAGCTAATTTAGAACGATGTTTTGGATAATGGATGGATGGAAGGAAGGATGTCTTGTCCATGTTTTAGTGTTCCGACACTTTGCTCAGATGTCGCAGGTTTGTAATGTGGCCCTTCAAAAGAGGAGCACAACGGCTTTTTGTAGAGGTCATTTGCTCGGCTCAAACAGCAGCTGTTTATTAGATTTTAATTACATCAATAAAATCCTCAAAGGAGTTTTTTTTTCTTGTATATTGAAAATGATGGACTTGGCTTACTTTGTGACAACAGTGACCTTTTTTTAATACTGTTTTTCATGCATGGTGTACATTTTTTTGGGGTTAATACTGTACACACACTTCCCATGTTTGTGTACTTTATTAAAAAAAAACGGACTAAAATAACACTACAAATAAATGTTGACTTAAAATGGTTACACAGGATTATCAATCTTTGTTAGCTACTTGTGAACTTTTCCGCTTGCGTGCTGCACTCGCTGCAATCCTGTGCATCCCATGGGGGCTAGGCCTCCGTGCCCATAAAAAGAACATCGTGACGCCCCTGGTGATAAACATTTGTCCGTTAAGCGATATAAGATAAATGAAGCCAAGTGAATGAATGGAAATGCTAAATGTACATGACCCTGAACAGTAAAAAGCAAAAACAACGGTGTTAACACATCATTGGAACTGTCATGAATGGTGCAACTATGAAATTGATGAAAAATAAAAAATGAGATGCCAATGACACAAAGTATTGCAATGTAAGTGCAGAAATATCGTGATTGTGAAGCAGTTAGTTTGATGTCTAATCATATTTTATTTTTGCTTTGCATACAACTGTGAAGTCGTCCTCTGCAAAGACATCCAATCCACTTTTGAAAATGTGATGCTCAGCATCAAATAAAAGTCAACTGAAAGCATCAGGAGCATCACCTGCTCTTTGCTGACCTCAAATGCAGCAAGCCGAGTTGTCTCAATTGGTCACATTTCTGAGATTTCAGCTGCAATGATGAGACCCAGCTCAGAGAACCCCCCCCCCCCCCTCCACCAAGCATTTGCAATACGCGAGCTACCAGTGATTGACAGCAACTGTCTACGAGGACATTTAAATGCCTCAGTGATTCAAATGTCTTAAAGTGAGGGAAAAGCTTTCAGAAAATAAACCTCAGATGTTGTGCAATGGTATCAGTGGTCCCACCAGGATTTGGGGATCGGGTCTGCGCCATAAGATCCAATGTTTCACAGAGATTCGATCTGTAGAGATTTAGTCCCCTCTTCTAAATTTCTGAGGGTGATGCATGACTCACAATAAATTTCCAATAAAGTTTGAGGAGGCTCAGGCTTATTTCTCAAGTATTGGCTAAAAATAGCTTCGAGGGGAATGGAAGAGGCTTCCTGTAAAAGGGCCTCGTAAGGGAACGAGCGCTGGACATGCAGTAGTGGTGCTGCATTAATTTTTGTTATGTAAAGATATGCTACATGGATATTTATGGAATAGATTAGAGAAGATGCACACATGGACGAAACTACTTCAAATTAGTCCACACTGCAAGAAATAATGGGAGGGGGTTAGAACAGTAATTAATAATACAAGTCATTTATTGGTTTTTTTGTTTGGTTTTTTTTGTGGCCCAATAGACTTAAATTAAAAACAAACTAATGAAACTGACCAGGACAAAATAATGGTAAGATACATTTTTATACATTCGATATTTAACTCTTCAGTATTACTACAAAACTTTCAAAAATGACCTGCATCCATCTGTGAGGGAATTCTTGTCAACTGTGACTGTCACGAAGAGTATTTCGTCAAACACAAAGACTATTTCCGAAGTATGGCCTCTCAGCCCACCTGTTTCACTCGGAAAAACGAACACATCGATGTATTATCTACAATTTAGACCTCAAAATTAGTTGGCATATCATTCATGACTACCCTGTCGAAAAGTATACGACCGGTATGTGTTGTTATCACATTATACAATCGTGAATGTTACAGTTAGCTATTGCTAATTTTACTCGACAGTGTGCGTAAAGTGTGTAAATGTTATCAGGTATCAACAAATGAGTCAATATTAGTGTGTGTTGGTGTGTCTCATTCCTGAATATCATGTGAAAGATTATGTGCAGCGAAATAGGAATCTTCCTTGAAGTGTGTGAAACCTACTGCACATGCTGCATTCGCAGAGGTGTGTGCATGTTTGTGTGTGTACGTGCTTGTGTTTCTTTATGTACACGATGAACAGCACTTAATTGTTTGTGACTGTTCTATTTCTGTTTCCGCAATGTCAAGCATGGCGTATTAAGACAGGCCAGGAAAAGACTACCTCCATCCCAAAACAGCACACTGGGATGCAAACACCCGTTACGCCCAATTCTACGTGTGCTAAGTCGAGCAAAATACCAAATGAAGAAAAAGTAAAACTGCTTTGCCCTAGACCAGTGGTTCTTAACCTGGGTTCGATGGAAACCCAGGGGTTCGGTGAGTAGGTCTCAAGGGTTCAATGGAGCCTCTGCCATGGAGGGTAAGAGACACGCTACTCAACATGTTAATTAGTTATGACACGCCCGCTTGGCCATCACTGGCTGCAGATGATCATTGCTTGTCCAATCAGTGCTGCGGGAAATTTAGTTGGCTGAGTAGTCAACGTGTGACTGTCGTGATAGTATGTCGTACAAAAAAAAAAAGTATACTTTCTCTCTACACAATATGCAAGTACGACCCAACATGTCAGCCGCACTTGATGTGTTTTGCCTACACTGCTTGAAGGGCCTGCATACAACGTGCACATAAATTCACACGTTTTCGGAACTGCGGAGGCTTCTAGTTATTGATCCATTGACTGTGCACATATAATTATCGCTTCACACTGACACCAAACAATCTGTTCATGTGAGGTGAGCTGATTCACAGCAACACCGGCCAATGTGTGCAAATGTAGGCATGTGGGAAGTTTTCACGAGGCACAAATTAGTACAGTATTGCCTTTGAGATGTGGTGGGTGGTATAGAAAAAAAAAATCACATGCTGGCCTCTGTGAGGGAGTGGCATGCTCTTTCGCAGAGATATGATGCTGATAAGAGCACAAAACCGCAGGTCTTGCGGGCGTCACTTCACCGCCATTCCTAAACAGGCCAGGGCTTGCTTGCATGTGCACTGTAAAGCATGCATGGAGTTTCAAGTGAGCAATGTCATCTTAAAGAACTGTTCTTTTTTCATACAGGTGCCATCCTCCACTGCCCAATGAATCCCTTGGATATTAGAAGATGAGTAGGAAGTAAACAGAGTGTGTGCGCGCTTGTAAAACAAACCATCCAAAGCAAACAACTTGTGCTGTACATAAAGTGCTGCTTGAGCTAACCAGCTGATGTGCATTTCTTTTTGTTTTTTCACTGTCAAATCACTGTGTGAAGGGAAAAAAAATGTATATATTTTAAATTGTGGTAGTTTTGGTGAAATCTCTCCGCACAAAATTACAAATGCCGTGTCTATGCACACTTGTTTGTCTCCACACAGTACAGGCCTATGGGTGGAGAATGACTTAATTGTTTTGACTTGTCGCGTCAAGAGTATAACATCTGCAATGCATGAGGCCCAAAGCAAGGGATGCTCATATATGAGTCATTTGTGTGAATGTAACAATTTCTTCAGGAATAAAAACGAAAACTAAATCGCCTAATTTGTATTGGTATTACGATCTTGTACAACAAATATTGTATCTCTCTAAAATGGTTCAATGATTTTCTGCACCAACTGTACAAACTGTCATAGTATTGTATTCTACCACTGATCACTTTAGCTCTGCTTGAAACTATGGTTCACTTACATTACGAAATGTCCTTCCATACCTATTTGTCATGTTCTTGTTTATGATGATACTAATGCAGCGTGTATACCGGAGACAAATTCCTTGTGTGTTCTACATACTTGGCCAATAAAGATGATTCTGATTCTGATTCTGATCTGATTCTGATCAGAAACTTGCAAAAGGTCCTTTCGGTACTGCAGTTTTGCTTGCGGATGATTATTAATTTAAGGAAAGACTTAAAAGGAAGAATGAATCCAGACCACCCTTTATTTTTCATTGATTCCCCGACCCCCCTCACTTAAATCTGTTTTTCTTTTTCAACTGAGAGCAATCCGCTTCTCCATAATCCTTTAGATTAAGCTCTGGCTATAATTCTATTTAAGCGACTTCAGAATTAAGTGATTCCACCAAGGGAGCCCCCTAAGCCCAAAACCCACGCTGTGAGTGGGTCTCTAAGACTGAGCATGCTCCAGATATGTGGGACGTGACCTGTGAGTCGCATCGGTTCGGTCATATTCAAACCTGGATTGATTTTTGGACACATCTTTTGGTGTTTGCCACACCATCACCGTCATGCAAGGAAATCCCCAAAATATCAGATTACATCAAGCTATATTGGATGTTAACACTGTAAAAAAAGTCATTAGGTAGTTCAACATAAGATACTTTGTGAAGAAAATGCTGTGATGTCCTTTCTATATACAAGCTTTCCTCAACTGGCGGACCGCGATCCACGACCGTACCCGTGGCAAATTGTATAAAATAATAAATTATAAAGTGATTTTTACGTTATACATTTTATATTTGTGGACTATAATTTGCGCATTACCGCAGTCGCTTTTTAAAATTATCCGTTGTATTCTTTGTGTGCATGAACAGATGTATTGCAGAGGACCGCAGCAGCGCGACTGTGTGTTGTACAATGTTTGACTAACTTATGGAAAGCCATTTGAGCATTTATTCCAAATCCCTGATATCAGACATGAGTGTGTTACACTAGTTCGATCTTTTTCAGCACTAGTTCGACACTCAGCCACACTAGTGATGCACTTTGTCGAACTAGTTGCATGGAAATCCTCACTAGCCACTCATTTTGGGCAACTAGTGCCACTTTTGTCCAACTAGTGCTGACAAAATTCTAACTAGTGACACCTGGAAGCACACAAGCAGAGGGAACTTCCCAGCTAGTCAGCCTTTTTATGCCCTAGTGGCCCACTGGACCAAACTAGTGAGGTTCAAAGTCATACTAGTTTACTAGTAAGGTTTAAAAAGTGTTAACATATTAACTAGTGAAATGTGGATTGTTCTAACATGTTAACTAGTGGCCTATGATTTCCTGCACTAGTTAACTAGTGGGAGCTAAAATATCCACTAGTGAACTAGTGGAGGATAAAACATTGACTAGTGCACTAGTTTAAGACCGTTAAAGCCTTGATATCTAACTAGTGAGTCCAAAAACGTTACTTGCTCAGCAGTGATGCCCCAAATATACACTAGTACCACTAGTGCGACATTTTGACTTCACTAGTCGAACTAGTGAAGTCAAAATGTCGCACTAGTGAACTAGTGGATGTCACCCTACTCACTAGTCAACTAGTTAAATGGTCTTTTGATTTAACTAGTTAACTAGTGACGGCAAAATGTTCACTAGTACAACATGTGAAACACTAATGGCTCACTGGTCACACTAGTTAGGCTAAATGCTAATCAGGAGGCAGGACAGTGCCAGAAGTGAACACCTCCTATTGGCTCCCTGATAAGAGCTCCACCCAGCAAAAATTTTACCCTGTAAAGCCTGATTCTGAGCTGTCACAATTATTTACTGCCATTTGCGTAATATCTACAGTATACAGACGGAATCAAGCAATTTTTACCAGTCAATTAATCTGTAGGTGATGATTATTTATTATGTACACGGAGATAAAGGGTAATGGTACAGCTCTACAGTAGCTTTCCACTTTTCTATATGTATGCTATACTAAATAAAATGAATACGGCACCATATAATGCAATAGTTCTGCAACATATTCTCTTTAAATGATGATGTGAATTTTCAGTTGTTGCTAAATCAGTTCAGGATGCTATAATTTGTGGTGTAGATGCGAATTTAGGAGAGCAGGACAATATATCGCATTGCAATTGGAGCAGCAGCTTGGTTGATGATGTCCTCAAACCGGCTCATCTATTATCTTTGTCGTGCAATACAACGAAAATGAACACAATTGAAAAACATAGGTTTCTTATATTTTAAAATAAAATAATTCACATGTTTACCGTTCTGAGGTTTCTACAATCATGAATGAAGGCATTATTTACAGCAGGTTGACAGCAGTGTGATTGAGCAGGTCAGATCGAGTAGAATTTTATTGGGGCTTCACTGATTTATTTCATACAATTCATATCCAAAACACAGTTGAAAAATATGTGATAGTTAAAATATTTAAATATGTATTTAAATAATATTTAAACTATATCAAGAATTTAACAAAACATACACTTTTTTTTTTTCGGAGAAAAGTCTCAAAACATATCACAGATGACAAACGCTGTGCCTCTCCTCCTCCTGTTCTTCAATGAAGCTGATCACCCTCCAGTTTCGGTTCGAAACATCGTGCTGCTGAAGGTGTGCCGGCAGAATGGTTGTGATGCAGGAGGTGCTGTGGACTCTCCCAGAAATGAGGACCTAGTTTAGTTTAGTTGTAGAGCCAGTAAAACAGTTACACACAGTTACAGTCATATGAATATTTTTTTTAAATGTACTTCATGTAATGCAGGCAAGCGACTAATTCAAACGAACTAAGGCAGCAAACAGTAATAGCAAAATCATGTTCCAAACATTAACTTGAACTCTTTTTTTTAATGTCAATTAGCTTGTGAGTAATAAGAGAAAATGTGACTGTCAGACAGAGAACTGTCAGCCTAAACGGCAGATTTTAGCAAGTCCTGCCGAACTAAATCTGCCCCCGGCTACGACTGTCAGCGTTGAACTGCCGCCATTGCTGTCAAAGTCGGACACATCTCCGAAATCATTGGAGTAAATTTTTAAGCAGACTTCATCTTGATAAATTGACCACATATTTGACATTTACACAAAATGCGTCTGAAAGTTTTCTCCTCCGTTTCTGTCGCAGCTTGGCTCGAAATGCATCATGATTGGCTGCCCGAAGTCCACGTGTCTGTCGGACGTGCTCTCATTGGTCTACAATACATTACGAAAGAGAGCACGTCGGAAGAATAAATACTCAAAGGGCTTGCAAGCCCTTTGAGTATTTATACCATATTGCCCACTAGTTAACTAGTAAGATAATTTTGAAGCTTACTAGTGAACATGCATGCCCCAAAACGCCCACTAGTTCACTAGTAAGATCATTTTGAAGCTTACTAGTTCACTAGTAAGATCATTTGAAGCTTACTAGTGAACACGTATGCCTCAAAACGGCCACTAGTTCACTAGTAAGATCATCTTGAAGCTTACTGGTTGACATGTAAGGCCATAAATGTGCGCACTAGTTCACTAGTAAGCTCATTTTGATGCTTACTAGTAAACATGTAAGGCCATAATATATATATATATATATATATATATATATATATATATATATATATATATATATATATATATATATATGTTAAAGCTTTCAGACTGAATATTCATTGTCTGAATATCGACCAATCAAAATTCTTGTCCCGCCTGCTTCATTTGCATGCAGCCCACTTGTGAACATGTCGGTGTTCGAGTCGCAACTGGGACATGAATGATCGCATGTTACAGTTGACATGCTCACTTGTAAGGGCCAAATGTCCACCGGGTACACTAGTTAAGGTGTTCTGGCCTTAGCAGTGAACTTGTCAGTTTGAAATTTGATCACTATCTCACTAGTAAGGCATTTTATGTCCACTAGCTACACTAGTTGGATCTTCCAAACCTTACTAGCTGACTAGTAAGGTTCAAAATGTTCACTAGTTAACTTGTAAATGCTACAATTTCCACTAGTTGCACTAGCTGGTCTCATTTCGACCTCACTTGTGAACTAGTGAAACGCATGTTTTCTTTCTAGTAAACTAGTTGAGTGCAGAGTGAGCCACTAGTTCACTAGAGACGCCCGTGTTTATTCAACTAGTTAACTAGTGGGAGGCATTTTGTCTCACTAGTCAGACCAAGAAATGAACTTGTGCAAGATTTGACTGAACACGTTTGACATTTTTCCTACATGTTGGGCTTTTCTTTTCACTTGTTGGTGTTAATCAGCACAAGTGAGTGACTGTGCACGAGTGCAGCAAATATCTAACATGTAGGGATTTTTGTTGCACTAGCTCATGTTTTTGGCATACTAGCTGGTATGTACATCATACTAGCTAAATAAAATTGCTTACTAGTTGACATGTGTGCACAACTAGTGAACTTGTAAAGTTTTGTAACTGTCAAAAATGCAAACTAGCCAAATGGGATTATTTCACTAGTAAACAAGATGTGTGCACATGTCACCTAGTTCCCAGTTTTGTCAAACATGTTCAGTCAAAGTCTATACAAGTTCAGCATTGAGCCTGACAAGTGAGACAAAATACGTTCCACTAGTTAACTAGTCAAATGAAAATCTGTGTCACTAGCTCACTAGTTTGTCCCTCTGAACCCAAATAGTTTACTAGTGAGGAAACATGTGTATCACTAGTTAACAAGTAAAGTGAAAATGAGCCCAACTAGTGTAACTAGTGGATATCTCTACATTGACTAGTGAACATGTTCACATTTTGAAACCATCTAGTTAACACGTAAGGTCAAATCGATTGCAACTTGTTTATTAGTTTGGATTTCTGGATTCACTCGTCGACATGTAACCAATAATGAGCATCCTCTAGTGAACTAGCTGCAAATCCTCAGGACAACTTGTAAACTAGTGTAAAACATGCAAATAAAGTGGGTGTGATTATGACAAAATCTGAATCCTGATTGGTGTATTTTAACTGCAGATCCAATAGGAATCCTGCAGCCACATTTCTGCCCCACCTCCTCATTATTTTTTGTGCAACTAGCTTACTAGTGCGCAGGTTGGCATCCACTAGTTCTACTAGTGAACATTTTATACCTCACTAGTTGCACTAGTGCGACATTTAATGTCGCACTAGTGCAACTAGTGTATGTTTGGGGCATCACCAGTGAACAAGTAACATTTTTGACACTCACTAGTTCGATATCAAGGCGTCAAGGGGCTTTAACTAGTAAACTAGCTACTGTTTTATCCACCACTAGTAAACTAGTGAGTATTTCAGCTCGCACTTGTTTACTAGTGCAGGAAATCACGGGTCACAAGTTCACATGTTAGAATAATCCATGATTGACAAGTTAACATGTTGCTGAAAATGAATGACTAGTTGGAGTTTGTATGCAACTAGTTCGACAAAGTGCGTCACAAGTGTGGCTGAGTGTCGAACTAGTGCTGAAAAGATCGAACTAGTGTAACACACTCATGTCTGATATCAGGGATTTGGAATAAATGCTCAAATGGCTTGCCATACGTCAGCACGCGTCTATCCCAATACACACGCATTCAAAACGGATGATTGTGTCAGGAAACAGACGCATGCGCGACGTCACAGTGTGCTCACAGCTTCAGTCCATGAGAGCCGCACACAGACAATTAGACAAGACGAATCGCGGGAGGTTTCGATTGTGTGCAGTTTTGCTCCCGTCTACCCGGGGATCTTTGCAGCTGTTTAACAGCATAACACCGCAACATGGTAAATGAACATCACAATGGCGTCCTCAAATAATATTTGCATGCCTCAGACATTGCATTCACCTTTAGTGGAAGAACAGCACTGCACATTCCTGTGCTCCCTTGTTTCAGTATTTAAAATGGTTCTTAACTCCTGTTCTGATATATTTTTCAGTGATATCAGAGGGGATGTGAAAAGGGGAATTGTACAAATGAAAAGGATATTTTTGTTTTCATGTTTAGTATTTATTTTGGTAAAATTAGTATTTTGTTTTGTTTTTGTTAAATTAAGGGGGAAAAAGACAACTACTGTTTAACAAAGTTAAAGTAAAAATGTCTTATTTCCCTAAAAGGGCTATTTCTATTATTAAGCAGGCACAACTTAAAATAAAATAGTTCCTGTGCCTCAACACAATACCTCTCATTATTTGCTGTGTACACAACTAGTGAACTTGTAAAGTGAATAATTGTTATTTTCATGCACCCCATTATTGGTTGGTTGTGAGGAGTGTTGATTTGTATAAGCTTGGCTTGACCATACTAAATGGGCATATAGCCCTGCTCCCCAAGACCGCCGGACCTTGGTCTTCTTAAAAAAAAAAAAAAAAAAAAAAAAAAGTGGACCTACAGCATTTCTAGTTGATAACCACTGCTATATACCAATAGATTAATTCATGTTCCGAACCGCTTTATCCTCACTAGGGTCGTGGGGGGTGCTGGAGCCTATCCCAGCTGTCTTCGGGCAGTAGGCGGGGGACACCCCGAATTGGTTGCCAGCCAATCGCAGGGCACACAGAGACGAACAACCATGCACGCCCACACTCACACCTAGGGACAATTTAGAGTGATCAATCAGCCTGCCATGCATGTTTTTGGAATGTGGGAGGAAACCGGAGTACCCGGAGAAAACCCACACAGGCCCGGGGAGAACATGCAAACTCCACACAGGGAGGCCGGAGCTGTACTGTGAAGTCGACGTGCTAACCACTGGAATATGGGGCCGCCTATACCAATAGATGTTGAATCAAATTAGCCAACAAAGTTAAAACTTACACATACAAATTGTTAACAACATAACAGTATGCGTTGTTGTCACTGAGGCTCTGAGGCTTTCCGTTTTATTGAAAGAGAACATCAGGAAACCAATCATTTCAGCCCACGGGCTTTTCTCAGAAATATATTCACAGTACTGGAACTTACTTCACACTTGACTGTCATTTTACTGTAACATGGGAAAAAAAAGAATCACTTGATCAAAAGTTATGTCTATGGCTTTTGTCCAAAATCTGTTCATACATACACATAATCGTGATACTTCACTGGAATTTAAAAATAACCTGGATGTGAGCAGAACACAAGAAAGAAGAATGAATCACTTTGTCAACATCAGTTCAGTCTGTTGGCAGTGGTTGACCAAATTTCTGCACTCTGAGTATCACCACTGTTTTGTGAGCACGAACAAGTTGGTGGCCAATGACCGAGTACTCCATGACACACCACACAAGTCTAGTCATGATAATGACATTTTGACATTGATGCTATAACTACATAAAAATACCTCGATACCGGTGCTCAAACAATACGACGGCCAACCCCCCCCCCCCCAAAAAAAAAGCAGTAAAATAGTACCTGACACGTTAACAACTTCAAATCCGCATTATTTGTATCCATTGAAAAATAAACTACACTAAGGATAACAATCAGAAGAGGTTTTGTAAAAATAAATGGTACATTTTGTACATTTATTTTACACTGTGGACATGAGTCATTTGACAACTTTTACACACTGACACTACTGATATTTCTATTTATATCCAATACTGTACACAAGGGCGCCAAATAATTTGTTGTTTATTATTTGAGCCTTCGGGCTATAAAAACTCTCATTGGAATATTGGACATTTGACATCCCACCCACGAATAATGGTAAAACCTGCCGAATGGAAGCTGGAAACCCATTGATTGATGAACTGTCCAAGTGACTACTCAAGTCAACTCCACTTTATCGAGATAGGGCTTTCACAACAGCTCGAGCTGTAACAAAGCACTTTTCACAACACATACATAGGTACATATACACAAATACACAAATACACTACAAACCAAAAAAGATTAACCTGACCATTGAGTGTAATTAAACATTCACTTTTTTTCACCCCATCATTTTCCTTGTTTGCTTTTACAGGAGATTGGTGGAAAGCCCACATTGTATCTCTCTTGTTGGTTATTAACATTGCATGGTTTGATGGATTTTATCATCCGAGTTTTATTTTCCGAGTTTGACAAGTCTCTGCAAGCACCCCTTGCACACACTAAAGATGAAAGACCTCAGAGATCTCACTCATTTTCGTGCGCTTGATTTCACACAAAAGAGGGAATTGTCAAAATGAATCAATCCAGATACAAGAACAAAATGTTGGAAAGATTTGGCATGGATGAATGTAGAACAAGAAATCAAATGCGATCTGAGTCCAGATGGGGACAAAACTTACCAAAGAAAATGTAGAGGGATGTTGTGCAGGCTCATCTACATCCTGACCTGGACTGGGTCTGATATTGGTTGGATTGTGTTCATATCCCAGAGAGAAACACATGACTGCTTTAAAGCACACGTACAAATACCCACAAGGGACTAAGTACTATAAGGTATGTTATAAGGGCAACACTAAACTAGGAGTGATGGGCTACTCTGATGCCGATTGTGGCAAACGATGCTGAGGACAGAAAGAGCACGACAGGTTATTGTTTTAGTCGTAGCCATTGTTTCATGGAACAAACAGTTGCACTATGTGAAACAGAATATGTTGCATTGGCAGCAACCATCCAAGAAGCGCCCAATCTGACCCAATTGCTGGAGAACATGGAACACAATTTTGAAGAAACAATTGTGGAGACAAAAATAGTGGAGACAATCAAGGGACCGCACTCCTTGCAAAGAACCCTGTAAACTGTCAAAGAAGCAAAAATGGGGACGTTAAGTGTCATTGTATATGCATCATTTATAGGTGCATGTACTGTATGTATGTGCATATATTAAAAAAATAAATAAATAAATAAATATATATATATATATATATATAAAATGTGTGTGTGTGTGTGTATGCATGTACTATAAGTGTATTTGTGTATATGTATCTATGTATGTGAGTGAATTTATGTATGTTTGTGTGTATATATGAGGTATGTTTGGGTCTTTTTATGTTGTAAGCATTGTACAGCATTTTGAGTTGCATGCACTCGCGCACATATGCATGCATGCCACGATGAGCAACAGCCGGAGCCCCCGAACATAAATGAAACCTAAAGACACTGACACACAAATCTTTTTTTTCCCCCCCATTACCTCTCCGCAGGGAGAGAACATGCAAACTCTACACAGGAAGGCCGGAGCTGGAATAGAACCCCGGTACCTCTGCACTTTATATACATACATACATACATACATCTTCCTGGAGCCCATCCCAGCTGTCTTTGGGCAGTAGACGGGGGACACCCTGAATCGGTTGCCAGCCAATTGCAGGGTACACAGAGACGAACAATCATCCACGCCCACACTCGCAACTAGGGACAATTTAGAGTGTTCAATCAGCCTGCCATGATGAGATTGGGAGGCCAACCCCAATGAATGAAATGCTGAGCGAGGCAGCAACTGACCTGAAAGCTAAGATCATGGCGAGGATGAAAGCTGGGCAACCTAGAAACCGATTACAACGGCTATGTGAAGTACCACCTGAAAGTCTCATGGAAAGTGTGAATGCAGCACTGAGGGCGATCCCTACCATAACGATCACTGAAACCAATGAGCTGATATACGCTTCAGCGTCAGTGATCCTCGAAATCCTTGGCTATCGGAGCAACCATGAGACACGTTACCCACCATGGAAAAGACGGTTGGAGGCTAAAGGCGCGTTCCCACGTTGCAATTTGTGGCATATGTTTTGTGGCATGCAACACATTGCAACGTGTGAACTCCGAAGTTGGACAGACTTTTGTGGCATACAACGTGTTGTATGCGTGTTGCATGAATTAGGACTTACTCTATTTTCTTGCAACGTGTGGCATGAACCCGACCAATCAGAACGCGTTGGGCTATCGCGTGACAAAAACATTGCGTCGTAACACGGAACGCGGGAAGTATAATGGCGTCAAAACAGAAATTTTAAAAAATCTAGCTCTCCCGGGGCGACACCGAAAGGTTTATTAATTATTACCATTCGCATGATTGCTTGTGGAACGTCGGGAGCCAGTTCTACTCAAGGAGGAAACACCGACAAGCTGCCTACACGAGCATATCGGAGTTGATGGGCGACTGCATGACAGTTATGGATGGCGATCGAGGGTAGGGTGGTTGGAGTGAGAAAGATTACCGAATTTAATTTATTCGGCGACTATTTTGCCAAAATAATAATCACATTCATCTTTTTGTCATTCGAGAAAAGTTGACACCCTACAATCAGTGGGCCTCCCCATGGATGGGCACACGGGTATTACTTCAGTCCTTCTTGGTAAAAATTAACAATAATAACAATAACAGAAACAAGTAAATGTATATTATCGGGTCCTCGGCGCCAACTCCTGCATCAGAGCGTTGTAAACGCCAAGTTCTTTCCGTCTCCCGATCCACGGTCGTACCCAAAACGACCGTTTGGGTTTTGGCTCCTCTAGCTCGGCTAGTAGACCGATAGCTGCCAGTTCGAGGAGATCATCGTCGCTGTCGTATTGACAATTAGCCGCCAAAGTCGCAGAACGAAATAACGTTAAACGCGCATTCGGAAAACTATTCCTGCCAGATTTGAAATTGTTTGCAACACATTGCAACGTGGGAACACATTCGGTTTGCAACATCATATTTGCAATTTGTCTTATACAACACGTTGCATAAGACAAATTGCAACGTGGGAACGCGCCTTAAGATCAAGGTGGCTCGGAAAGATGTGAGTCAATTGACGGAGGCCCAGAGAGGTGTGATGAAAAGGCCGATACCTGAGAGGTACATCCAGATGACCATACCTGAAGCACTCGAAACTGCCAAACAAAGGCTCCAAGCCTTGTCCAGCCGCCTAAAGAGGTACACGAAAGATAAGGAGGCCAGGCGAATAAACAGGCTGTTCGCAACACAACCTGCGAAAGTGTACGCTCAGTGGCAGGGTCCTAACAGCAGAGCTGACCGACCAAGACTGGAAACTGAAAGGTACTGGAAAGGCAATGGGAGAGGGAGGTTGCACATAGCAGCAGTGCACAATGGCTGGCGACCCTGAGAGAGGAGCACAGCAACCTCTCTGAGCAGAACCCAGTTACCATAACAGTGGCAGACATACAGGAAAGAGTCTCAGATTTGAAAAACTGGACAGCAGGCCCGGACATGGTTCACACCTACTGGCTAAAGAAACTCACAGCACTCCATGAGCGCCTAGCAACACAAATGAACCAGTTGCTGAAGGATGGGACTCACCCAGGATGGCTAACCGAAGGGCGAACGATCCTGATCATGAATGATCCCTCAAAGAGTACAGTCCCATCCAACTATCGGCCAATAACCTGTCTCTCCACAACATGGAAGCTCATGTCAGGCATCATTGCGGCTAAGATAAGTGGACACATGGATCAATACATGAGCGAAGCACAGAAGGGCATTGGTAGAGATACCAGAGGAGCCAAACATCAGCTCCTGGTTGACAGAACAGTCGCACAAGACTGCAGGTCCCGACATACCAACCTGTGCACAGCCTGGATTGATTACAAGAAAGCCTACGACTCGATGCCACATACATGGATCACTGAATGCTTGGAGTTGTATAAGGTGAACAGGACCCTAAGAGCCTTTGTTGCGAACTCGATGAGGATGTGGAAAACCACACTTGAAGCCAATGGCAAGCCACTTACCCAAGTGTCCATCAAATGTGGCATATACCAAGGTGATGCACTCTCCCCACTGCTGTTCTGCATAGGACTGAACCCCCTAAGCCAAGTAATCACCAAGACAGGCTACGGATACCGCCTCAAAAATGGAGCTACGATCAGTCACCTCCTCTACATGGATGACATAAAGCTGTATGCTAAGAGCGAAAGGGACATAGACTCAATGATCCACACAACCAGGATCTACAGCAGTGACATCGGGATGTCATTCGGGCTTGAAAAATGTAGTTGGATGGTGACTAAGAGAGGCAAGGTAGTCCACACTCAAGGGGTCTCACTTCCTGAAGGAACAATAGCAGGCATTGAGGACAGCTACAAGTACCTCGGTATACCACAAGCCAATGGCAACCTCGAACTGGCAACAAGGAAAGCGGCTATGGCCAAATACCTCCAGCGGGTGAGGCAAGTCCTAAGAAGCCAGCTCAATGGCAAGAATAAGACCCGGGCAATAAACAGCTATGCCCTGCCAGTGATCAGACACCCTGCAGGAATAATCAGGTGGCCAAAGGAAGAGATTCAGACCATGGATGTTAACCCTCTCAGGCTCAAATTAAGTTATTGTAACAGGTAAAGTCAAGGTACTTGGTTGTTGCAAATCTGCAACACCTGCCCTGAGAGGTTTAAGACCCGAAAGCTCCTAAACATGCATGGAGCGTTCCATCCCAAATCCAGCACCCTGAGACTGTACACAAGCCGAAGGGAAGGAGGCCGGGGACTAGTGAGTGTGAGAGCCACTGTCCAGGACGAAACATCCAAGCTCCATGAATACATCAAGGAGAAGGCTCCAACAGATGACATACTCAGAGAATGTCTCAGACAATGGGCAACAGAGGATGAAGTGCTGGAAGGGTTAGGGTTAGGGTTAGGGTTAGGGTATAATATATAAAAACGACAAATGCAACTGATTTTTCAGTACGTTCATTTCTGCTGCATGGCATTCTGACTCACAGACTGTGTCTGTGCTTGCTCGCCATTGGTGCTGTCAAATCGTACTTGGAGAATTCACATGTTAGAACTATCCTGGGAAATCACGCAAGCAAATGCGAGTGCAGCAAATGTTTGATTCCTGTTCGTGTGCAGATTCCGTCCTTGCCATTGTTTCATATTCCGCCACGGGCCAATGCCACTATTTTGTCAGTGTAGTTTTCCTGTGTCGAAATGGTTTAAATGTGCAGCTTGTGAGATGACATGAGTAAAAAAAAAAAGATTAGAGTGCTGTCACCCGTAGCCCTTGAGAACTATTGTCATAAGGAATATGTCACTTCTGACACGTTATTTCAACACACACTTCCTGTGCCCTTTGTAGCCTGAGCAGAGCAACTGCACTTAATTTGGGGATTTTAAAAAAAGGGTTTTTTTTTTGTGACAGTGGTTGGATGATGATCTGGCTGTAACTTTGCTGTGATGGCTGGGTTTGAAAAACTGAAAGATATTGGGCCTGTTTAATCATTTTGCAAATATAAATATGGCAAATACTGGGATGCAACTGTGTGTATTTTCATCTCTAACAGTGTATGAAGGTAAGGCGTAGAAAAAAAAGTAGTGTGTTCCGGTAACCCGACCGACCGAGAATTTCTACCTCGAACAAAAACGTTCCGGTCGGCATTTTTTTCAAACCTTCTACATTTTTGTGTAATAATAATAATAATAGTACTGTAATGCCCTTCAATAACGGGGAGAAGGATGCACGCAGTCGCTGATGCAATTCGTCGCTTTTTAATAAACAAAACAAGCAATAAACACACACATTCAAAGGAGTTGCTGTTAGCCACAACTCACGCTCATGCGCTCCACACTCAGACTAACTACCGGAGCCAATATTCCCCCAACCTCGCCCCTCCCCTTTCTTTGACGTCACACGAATACAAGAAACAGATATTACAGTACATTTCATTTATACGCGCCTTTCAAAACACTCAAGGACGCTTTACAATCAAAACAAGAACAATAAAACCACAGACAAAATTATGAATAATAAAGGGAAAGATGTTTACATCGTGCAAACTCGCGATATTCACGTTGAGCATGCGCGTCATTTGCCGTCGTGTGTCAACAACATTGAATCATGGCGGCGGCCGCGATCTCGAAAATAGTTTAGACCGCGTTTTGTGTGTTGCAGTCTAGCATTACTACACCTTGTGACGAATATTTTGTTCATAAAGTTACCATGCTACAACCAGTAAATTATAGAATAACCAATACTTTTTCATAATATTTTTCACAGCGATTAGCCTACAAATCTAATGACCAATTTGCCATGTAATCGTGCCTCGCGTCGTCCGTCTCTCGCTCTCGTGTTTTGTGCATACGTCACAGGTGAGTTTAGTGATACGCCTTGGACGATTCATACGAAAAATCAGACCGGCATTGCCATTTCTTAAATGACGTAATTAGTAGACCTTTGTGAGTTTTTTTCGCCATCTCAAACTTTCATCCGCGCGATTCCTCAATTTGTGGACTAAAATAGCAACCCGCATACGCACCTATCTGTTGCGTCCCCCCCAACACTCAAAACGAAAGTAAATTCGAAGAAACACACCCACACACCACAAACACACAGAGGCACAGTGAAATCGCGTTGATCATACAGTCAAGTCGTGTGCGGTGACTTTAATGGTTAAACTATGTTTCGGCACCGTAAAATGACGCCACGGAAACGACACGCTACCGGTAACTATTGTTACGTGAAATCCTCAGGCTTGCCGTAGTTTTTTGTTTGTTTGTTTGTTTTCCTTCGGCGGCGAGCGGGGGTTTCAATGTCTCCTTGTTTTATGTTTTATGGTTATTTTGTTTACATTTATGATGGGGGCGTGGCAAAAATATTTTAAAAAATAAAAACATTTGTCCGACCGACCGACCCTATGCTGAAATTTCATGTTACCGGAAACACACTACTTTTTTTTCTACGCCTAACCATTTTTTTTGTCCTGCCACTGAACTTCTTCAATCCTTTTGATCACTGACAGACAATCGCTCTAAAAATCTCACTTCAGAACAAAGTAGACTTCAGTTTACTGAAGTCAGCCTTTACGGTGAAATCGACCAATTTTTTTTTTCTTGAAGGGCGTGGCAGGTTCTTTAGTTTACTGCACACATTACTATGGCTCAACTGTACTTTTGGGTTGACAACGCAAAGTAGAAGACAGAGGTAGAGTTTGGGAGAAGGCAGGACAACAGAAGCGGGCCAGCTTTGTGTGTTTCTATGACATGTCTTTGAATGAAACTGACACACTAGAAGAGAGGGAGCCCAGCTGTCGAACTCATGTTGGCACAGGATGAAAAGTTTTAATGGCAATAATATTCCAGCTCCGGAATGAGTTAGTGACTCACACTGCTGACTTGTGTCATTTAAAAACCATCAAAGCCTACTCAATGGTCCAATGGGGGGCAAACTAAAACGGGTTATTGTCTTGTAATATTTATAGAAACACTTTCATTTTTTGGGACAGCACAATTATTCCAAGATATTTGTTTCAAAGTCGAGAGTAGAAGCAGCTTCTTGAATATGCCCGTATCACGGCCAGCCTCTGTTCATGCTCAACAAACTCATACTGTGTGTTCAACTAAGAACACTGAGTGCTCTCTTATGGGATGTGCACTGTGTGCACATTATATTTTCATGAGTCTGTTTGTCTGCTTGCATTTACGACAATTGCATTTCTTGGTCATAGTTCATCGAGTCCTGTGGGATTTTTTTTTCTATGCACGGTGCTGTTGAGTGGATAATAGGTGGCTTGAGTAAAAAGGGGGCTAATTTCACAGAAGTAGAATTTGTAGTGGGAAGAGGTTGTTTGTTGACTTGAGCCCCGTTCGAAGCACAACAATTTAATAAGTTGTCCTACAGCTGAACAGACTGCACTCACACGGTCATTGCTGCGATATTATGAACAAATTGGGTCTTCGTTTTTGTCATTTGGGTCACAGGAGTGCATGTTACCTTTAAAGTTATGTGGCTAAATAAAGACCAACGACATCAAGATGCTCGTCGGTGGGAATGAAGCCGTGTTGGTCAGTTTCTCAAAAGTGGCCAGTTTGAAAGCCACACAGGGGAAAGGAGTCACTCGTGACCATTTGGTCCATATTTACTGGAGGGCAGATGCATTTTAATTTGCATTTAAAAGTGTAAACTGGGGCGGCCCGGCAGTCGAGTGGTTATCACGCCGACTTCACAATGCACCAGGTTCAATTCCAGCTCTGGCCTTCCTGTGTGGAGTTTGCATGTTCTCCTCGTGCCTGTGTGGGTTTTCTCCGGGTACTCTGTTTTCCTCCCACATTCCAAAACATGCATGGCAGGCTGATTGATCACTCTACATGTCCCTAACTGTGAAAGTCGTTTGGACTGTTGTGAACATACCGGGTAGTTGGCAGAGAGCAACTTGGCGGGTGCACCGCTGCACTGCTGGTTGCTCATTGGGTGAAGTGTTTTTATCTGCTACTTCAAATGTCCCAGAGCTTTACACAGGGGCATTTCTATACTTTATTTCTGGATTGACCTTACAAGGGTATCAGGACGTGTGTGTAGACTCAGGAGGTAGAAGTTAGATACCGCCAACTACAAAGGTTGTCTTCATCAGATTAATTTGGCCTATTTTTCCCCCATTTTTATTCATTATAATGCACACTGGGTAATGTGGGTAAAAAAAATAAGGGTTATAAAAGGTTTATAGGGGTTGTAAAAAATAAAAATAAAAAAAAAAGATTGGGAGCACAGTGTACCAGCACATCACACAGTTATGAGGTTATGGGTTTGATTCCTTGTTGCGCCGTCTTCTTCCAGCATTCCAAAACATGCAGAGTCAACATTAAAAAGACAGACCAGACTACTTGAATAGAATACACATAAATATAGCCCTTGTTAACAGATTAACAGATACTTCATTCTGCTTGTTTTTATTTTCCTATTTGGTATCAGAGCAATCCAAATGTAATTGTAATCTACTGGTAGTTACATTAGTTTAATATTGTGAGGATGGGATTATCAACTCCAGTTTTTTATCAGATAACTTTTAACTGTATTAACTTGGTGCCCATTGGGAATTTCATGAGATTGCTGAACAGAAAACCAGGTATATACTAGTAAACTAAGAAGGAAATGGATGGAAGCGCTCTCCTCCTATAACATCGCCGCTTCACGACCAGTTGTGTCGTTGGAAACTCCGCCTACCAACACTTCACAGAGACTGAGGACAATGAAGGACAGGGAAACTGATCTTGACTGATCCAAAAACATTTCAGAGGACATACTTGTCCTTTTTAGCATAGTTTTGATCTGCCATGCATCCATGGCTGTTTTTCTTTTCTTTACAAAAGAGAGTATATCCAATGACTGAACACCTTCGATGTAGTGACGGAAAATGGGTCACCGGTTTGATGTTCCAACTGCTTGCCAAGCGAACAACAGGATCGGGGTGCAATCCGTGAGCTTTATTGCAAGATGTGCACCTTGGCAGCCCGAACATCATATGATTTCCCAGTGGAAGAAGGAGGGGTTTATGGAGGACCCCCAAAATATGAAAAGTGGAAGCAAAAAAAAAAACAAAAACAAAAATTGGACACTATCCATTGCAAGTACGGAAAGTGGAAGTGGAAATTTCATGCCAGACGGTTTCAATGAGAATCAAAGAGAAGTGATATTTAAAAATCTGCTATTTTTCCAATTTCGGAGTACAGTACTTTGTGATGTTGACTTTAATAACATTTTTTCATTGAACAACAGAGACATTAATGTCAAGTAGAAAAAAAAAATTCATATGCTTCTCCCCACATTTAGCAATATATTAAAGAAGGAGCGAAGCGTTCGATCTAGCTAGCCATTGAAATCATCATCAGAGGAGGAGGATGATTTTTGAAAAATCTTCAACCAAAAGAAGCCTGCATGATTAAGTTCATGACGTTCAATGGATAAGGGACCTGTACCAGACTCTGGAAATGAATGGACCAACAATACTTTCCAGTCCACTCAAAACGGCCCTTTGTAAATTAGTTGTCAGTCTGTTACTTCAAGAATTGGCCACAATGGGCCATAGCACATAATTGCCGATGGTGCAATGGTACACTCGCCGCACTTGTGTGCGGGCAGTGTAGGATCAGTTCACACTCAGTGACGGTGTGGATGTGGGTATGAAGGTTGTTTGTTTCTACATGTGCCTTCCACCCAGAGTCAGCTGGAATAGGCTCCAGCAACCCTGTTCAGAAGAAGTGGCGTTGAAAATTGCTGGATGGGCCACAGTGCAGCAGCACTATGGTCGACTGGTTAGCCTCACAGTGCAGATTTGCAGGGTTCGATTGCAGGCCCCGGCCGTCCAGTGTGCAATTTTCATGTTCTCCTCTTGCCTGCGTGGGTTTTCTCTGGGTACTCCGGTTTCCTCCCACATTCCAAAACCATGCACTGAAGGTTTTAATTCAACACTCAGAATTGCCCCTAAGGCATAGGTGTCAAACTCAGGTCCTGGAGGGCCGCTGTCCTGCATGTTTTCCTGTTGCAACACACCTGATTCTAATGGACAGGTTCCATGTCAGGCTTCCACAGACCTTGCTGATGATCTGATCATTTGAATCAGGTGTGTTGCAACAGGACCGGAGTTCGACACCTGTGCCCTAAGGTGTGCAATCATCTGAACAGAGACTTTGAGGGGAACTGTGGTAAGGTGAGCCCACAGGTAAGGTGAGCCCACCCCTTGCTTCTAGGAGACCAGTAATAAAAAAAAAGGGTAAGAATTTGATAATGTTTTGGGGAAACACTTCACTCTGTGGAATCTGTGAAGGTCGGTGCCACATGGCAGAAATGGTTCCACATTTATTGCAACTGATGAGAATAAATGAAGTCTATAATTATTTATGATGATTGTATAAAGACCAAAGTGCAAATATTTGTGTATTGTCACAAAATATTGTCTGTCCAGCAAGGGGCACAACAGATACATGGACAAAACCTTTAATATGATGTGCATACAAACTATACAACGGTCAGACAGCAGGTAAGATGATCAATTCAGATTTTTTGTTCAATACAACCTTTTTATAAGCATGTTTGATGTTACATGTTCTGTTGTGTTGTTGTTATTTTCTGTTAAGTGTTCTGTTATGCTGTTGTGAAAGCGCCTTATAAATAAACATGTTGTATTATTGTATTGTAATTTAGTGGATCACATGATGAAAAGAAATGTTGACTTCTCACGTGAGCCTGTCGTACTGACACATTTGTGGCAATTTCCTGATCCTTGTTTCAAAAATGGTTACTTGCTGTTACATTACACTATAACAGGGGTGTCCAAAGTCGGTCCTTGAGGGCCGCTGTCCTGCCTGTTTTCCAGCTCTCCCATGGGCAACACACCTGATTTAAATAATCAGGATCGTTCTAATGCTGCCGATCACCTGAATCAGGTGTGTTGCGGCTGGGAGAGCTGGAAAACAGGCAGGACGGTGGCACTCCAGGCCCGGAGCTGGACACGCCTGCACTACAAGGTATCTTAAAATGACATAGACTATGGAGATAATTGTGACATTTCACTCGTTAAAACCATCCATTTTCTGCGTGTGCATTTTCGAGGCAGTTTTTGGAGACAACGCTCAAGGCAAGTTTCTATAGCAGTTTTAACACACTATTTTAGAAGAGCTCAAAGTTAGAGACTGAAATGACAACATTTTGGTATTTTACATTTTAAAACAGGGACAGGGACCCCCGCTTACTGGGGGGATGATTACTTAGCTGGTGATGAAGAATCGCCAGTGATTGTCACCCCTGAATAAAAATTCTGTACAGTCGGTCTGATAAACATGACATCAGAGAATGCAATATCATCAATAAAATCATTATTTTTTTATCCATGAATTAAAGACCCTCCTTAGATTGATTACTGTTATTTCCTTTTGGGAACTCATGCAAGTGTGCATGAGTCTAGTTCTCATCAACATCAACAACAAGTTCAAATTTACAACACAAAATCACATCTGCAGACAATGCAGAGAAAAAAAGCTTAATTGGTTGAATGTATTCTGTTGCTCTGCAGTCGTGGGGGAGGAAGGGGGGTTCAGTTGGTACAGTTTTGGAACTGATTTTTGTAATGTAATGAATGGAGGACTGCACAGTGCGTCCATGCAGACAGCAGGTCGGGGTGAAGAATCTATTTTATTTGTGGGTTGTTTGTGAAATAAGAATGATTTTTGTCTACTTTCCAGTGAATATAAAGAGTCCATCACCTCTGTTCAGATGTCAAGTTTTTGTAATTAAAAAAATCAAAGAAGAAAAGAAACAAGGATGTTTTCCCTCATGTGGTTGGGAAACTGTGTTATAGTCTGATGACATCCAATTAGAAAGAGGGTATGCATGCTTACGCCACCACACTATCTCAGTTGTTTATTTTTACTTCAGCTCTCAAGTATATATATATATATATATATATATATATATATATATATATATATATATATATATATATATATATATATATATATCATGGGAGGACAAGCCCCTACACGGGATGTACCACCGGACCATAAGTGAAGTGGCTGATCTCAAGAAGTCCTATCAGTGGCTAGAGAGGGCTGGCCTGAAGGACAGCACAGAGGCACTCATCCTGGCTGCTCAGGAGCAGGCCCTGAGCACCAGACCCATTGAGGCCCAGATATACCACACCAGACAAGACCCAAGGTGTAGGTTGTGCAAAGAGGCACTCGAGACGATCCAACACATAACTGCAGGGTGTAAGATGCTGGCAGGGAAAGCCTACATGGAATGCCATAACCAGATGGCTGGCATAGTCTATCGTCTGTGTGGTGTATGGACTGCAAACCCCAAGGTCAAAATGGGAAACACCTCCGAAGGTGGTGGAAAATAACCAAGCAAAGATCCTGTGGGACTTCCAGATCCAGACTGACAAGATGGTAATGGTGAACCAACCGGATATCGTGATCATTGATAAAGGGCAGAAGAAAGCCATTGTAGTGGATGTAGCGGTCCCAAGCGATGGAAACATCAGAAAGAAGGAACACGAGAAACTCGAGACATACCAAGGGCTCAGAGAGGAGCTGGAGAGAGCCTGGAAGGTAAAGGTGACAGTCGTGCATGTGGTGGTCGGAGCACTCGGGGCAGCGACCTCCAAACTAGATGAGTGGTTGCAACAGATCAGGGAACAACGTCGGACATCTCAGTCCAGAAATGTGCAGTGCTGGGAACAGCAAGGATATGGCGCAGAACCCTCAAGCTTCCTGGCCTCTGGTAGAGGACCGAGCTGAATGGGGGACGGACACCACCCGAGGGGTGAGACTAGGATTTATATATATATATATATATATATATATATAATATATGTATGTCTGTGTGTGAGAGAGAGACGGCCCGGTGGTCCATTGGTTAGCGCGTCGACTTCACAGTGTAAGAGGAGCTCAATTCCAGCTCCGGCATCCCTGTATGGAGTTTGAATGTTTTCCCTAGGCCTGCGTGGGTTTTCTCCGGGTACTTTGGTTTCCTCCCACATTCCAAAAACATGCGTGGCAGGCTGATTGAACACTCTAAATTGTCCCTAGGTGCGAGTGTGAGCGTGAATGGTTGCTCGTCTCTGTGTGCCCTGCGATTGGCTGACAACCGGTTCAGGGTGTCCCCCGCTTACAGCCAGCTGGGATAGGCTCCAGCACCCCCTGCAACCCTTGTGAGGATTAAGCGGATCAGAAAATGGATGGATGGATGGAGAGAGAGAGAGAGAGAGATTTGAGTTGTATGGGTTATTGATCACACAAGTTGTGGAAAATATTTTGTTTTGAAAGTGTTTCATTTTGTCATTGTTTTGCGATGTAACAAAAACATGTCATTTGAAAAGGGGTGTGTAGACTTTATATTCACGCTAATTATTTTAAAGTTCCATTTGATTCCTGTCAAATTCATGGTATTGTCATTCCTCAATGATTTTCACCGGTTCTTGTTCGTGTCCAAGGGAAAATAAGACTTCCAAGAATTTTATAACCATGGTGGTGAGTGAGCGAGTTCTACCTCAGGACACAGGATGTGGGCGTGCAAAAACAAATGTGGACAAATGGCTTCAACTGGTGGCTAATGTGTCGTTCTGGCCCACTAGTTTTTAATGTATTGGAAAATGGATCTTGTTGTAAGTTAGCTCCAGTCACACTTGAATAAGAGACGCCCCCCTGACCCCCACATAAATTTTGTGTGTGTAATTTACTGGTATATTGAGTGAATAGAAGAATCACTGTCTGCTGTCGTGACACGTTGCCTGTATTAGTGCTCAGTTTCCATCAGGTAAGTTAAAAAGCAGAACTCAGCCCCAATGAACTGCCATTTTTCATCCATGCTCTGGATATCTACGATAAAATTTTCAATCACATCATCTCCTCTGTGTGAGGACCACCACGTTAACCACAAGGTCACTTTTGATCATTTTCCAAAAAAGAGCACATCAGGTTTTCATAATAATAATAATGATGATATGGATAATATAAAATCTAATATAGTTAATATGTGTCATAATAATTATGAAATAAGGGTTAGGTTCAGCAATGGTTGGATTTATTTATTTTTTTTCTGAAATGCCATAGCTATGAAATACAACACGTTGGCAAAATCTTGTGCAGGATTTTATACAGTAGGTCAAACGTAAAAACAAAATTATATATCTCAAAAACCTGATGTTCTAAAAAAAAAAAAGAGTGGATCTTTTTAAAACCAGGATTGAAAAAATACTCTCATGCTATTTTAAAGCCATCTCTGATTAAAACACATGCTGTTTTCCCAGTGTTATTAGCAGAAGATAAACAGCTTATAGAGAGTACTGCATATCCTAGTAAAAATGTAAACTGGACAAAGCCATTTTCTCAACTTTAGCATCAAGTTTTCTTAGTAAAACTAAATTTGAGTCTCCCTCTGGAGAATGACTTTTGCAGCATGATCGACAGGGCCTTAAAATTATACCGGTGCTTCAGATTGGACCGATACCTCCAATTTCTCCCTCATAAATCCTTCCAAATCTATGCATCGGGTGTTAGGCACACAAGTCCATCAACAAACATCAGTCCGCAGCGGTGTGGTGTTTGTCTGCTGTTGCAGCGTACGTATGAGTTTTCATGTCCCCTGCTGTGAGGTAGTGTGTGCTGCTCTCCCAAAGAGCTTTTGCAGCATCAATTGTTGCAGAAAATGTGTTGGCTCGCGACAACCCCCCACAGCCATTGTTGTGTGATTAAGGACTAGATTTGAGCCATTGCGCAGAAAGCAGGGCTACAACAGCAGGGACATAACCACATTATTGTTTGCACCAGTATGAGCCTGGATTGTAGGAAGCTCACTGGAGGGGAGGTGGGAGGGGGATCAGGAAAGCAAAGACTGAGATGTCCATTCCCAATGCTTCAACTCGCATTAAAACATCCATATGTATGTTGTATTCTTTATTTTCTCTGTTCATTAGTTACAACTTCATTTAATGGTCTGTACAGCACTGAAGGCACACAAAACCAAAATATAGAATGCGACATGACTATTTACAAGATGTACATAATAAATAATTCAATCAAGTTAGGTTGGAAAAAAAAAAAAACAGCAACAGCGTATGTGCTTACATGGTATCCTGAATAATGTCCAGGTTTGTAAAATAAGTTGCAGACAGTCTTTCTGAGCGTCACGGAAGAGAGTCACAAAATTGAAATGCATTCTTTTGCAATCTCTCAAACCAGTCCAGTTTACAACATATGTTCAGGTCAGCCAAATTGGGGCTGATTGTATACATGTATTTGATGCAGGAAGAAAAACAATTCAGCAGGACTCAGTTGATTGTCATGCACTTTCTTGTGGCATCTGATTTGTGCAATGCATTTTGCAAGACAGTGGCACTGTATAACGGACTCTACTTCTACTAAATATAGTTCATTTAGACAAAGAAAGCCTTGCCTATGTGACCTATCACAGATCTGTATAAAAATAAATAATTATTCCGTGATACGTGGTCAGTGTACAGGACAAGACAGGTGACAAGAAGAAACAAAACCCAATACCCAGGCTTCAGTGTTTCGCATGTACAGTTAGATCTATTGCCGACCCGAAAACCCCTGCACCCAACATACACCCCCAACCTCTCCCCAGCTCGCAGCACAATGAGCATTCCGGTTCAAGCAATCCAGCTGGCTTATGTTGACAGAGGGTGGAATCAGGTCAGACCCGGAGTGAGGATAGACTGATTAAACAGCAATTCTAGGTCAAGTGGTGATTCAAATTCACTGTTTTCTAACATCTGCTTTATCCTGACCGAATGTATGTGTATGTGTGGGGGACGGGCAGGGGGGTTGAGGGCAGAGTCCCTTCCGATCAATTCATCTGGAAGCCGGGCATATCGAATGGGTCAAAAACACGCGCCCGTTTATGTTACATTTGGCGATCGAAAAAAAGTCCACCTTCCACTGGCTGGCTACATCACATGGCTGTCAATAGATAAAATATATGCGCAGTTACATTCTGTGCTACAGTTTGACATAAAGTGACGTGCCTGTTACAGATATTTCACACTGTGGTAAGTGTATGAGGGCAAAGAGGGAAAGGCACTTGCTTCAAAACGTCACACTGGGTTTGAATTTGTGACGGAGCTCAATTATATGCCGGTTGATGCTCGACGATCTCCAAGTAGTCTGGCTCTGTATGTAAATTGGCCTTGAGTTCAAAGTACTCGTTCTTAGTTTGCTCGAGCATGACCTTGCGCGGCCGGGAGTACATAATTGCCTCCATTAACTTTAACTCCTCCTGGTGCCCTGGGCCCTGCCTCTCTACAGCAGGCTGAAGATGAGCCATGTTTTTTCGAAGGTACTCCGTTATTCCGAGCTGCTGCAACTCTTTCTCCCGCTCCAGGATATTCCTATACAAGGAGTTGGGGTCTCCCAGTGAAACAAACTCAGCCGGGCATTCCCCTGCCTTTGGATTGAACTTGGAGCTCGGGTTTCCTGTAAGTGGGGAGGTGTTCTCTTTCTCCATGATACTTCGGCAGGCGTGATTCTTGGAGCTGGATTGGTCGAGGCCATAATCCAGATCGGTATCGTGATCTTTGTGCTGAGAGCAGTAGGTGGGGTTGCGACATATCTGCACAATGGGACTGTGCGACCTCTCCTCGTACAGTGTGGAAGACCCGGGTCTTTGTGTCAGTGTGTGGTGTGTTGTTTTCTGCCCGTACATGCTATAATGTAAGTGAATGGGGCTGCTGCTGCTGTTATCTCTTGGATGATCTCCCGCTGCTTTTCTTTTCGCTCTGCGGCGCCGCCGGTGCACCACAAACACAACCAGCCCGGCCGAGCAGAATATAATCATGAGGACTAAAACAAGAAGGCTAAGAATGAGCACGGAGAGTGGGACGGTGTCTGTGAGGGAGTTGAGCAAGCCTCTGCCGGTGCCATCGGGGCCCAGCGTGGCGGTCACGCTTTCCTCGCCATCTGGAACCAAAGAGTGGGTGCCCAACCCGGTGCACAGCACTTCATGGCGGAGGCTTCTAAGATCAGCCTGCATCACTTTCTTTGGGGTGTGGCACAAAATGGAGCCCACTACTGTGTCCTTTCTCAGTTTTTCTACCCACTGTTTCAGGCCAAACAAGTCACAGCTGCAGTCCCAGGGGTTGTCCTCTAAATAAATTTGCTCTAATGAGTCGAGTTGATCAAGTACGTTGCTCACTGGCAGGTGCATGAACAGATTTTTCCTCAGATTCAATTTTGCGAGGGGTGCATTGCGAAATATCTGTGCGGGAAGAGAGCTGAGCAGGTTGTTGTTTAATGACAACAGATTAAGGTTTGGCAGGGGATTAAAGGTGCCTGGAGCAATGTCCTTGATGAGGTTATATTCCAGGTACAAGTATTCGAGGTTGTGGAGACCCACAAACATGGTGGAGTGCAGTTTTTCGATCCGGTTGCCATTCAGATGCAGTTTCTTCAAACTGCTTAAGCTAAGGAAAGTCTCATTGTCAATATAATCAATTCTATTGTTTGCCAAATTGAGCAATTCCAGGCCATCATGTGTAACAAAATCATACCTGTAGAGTTTCTGAATCATATTTCCTGTCATGACCAATTTAGTCGGGCTTTGAGGAGGTACTCCGATATCGGACACCTTTGAATTCCTCTGTCTTGACAGTGCATCAAAACCCTGCCACCGGATAACTGTGACACGAACAATGCTCTACGCAAGAACTACTCGGAATGTGAGATGGCGTTGGTTGCTTGGCGTCGTCTTTGGCATCGCTCATTTTGGGAATCTGTGCCCCTTTGGATGATGGCGTCACAACCATGTCCAGTGACTTGGAGGGCTCTTCTAAATTGATATCTGCATGGGATGGACAGAGAATTTCTCGCTTGACTTTAGCCAAGATGGTCCCCTTGAAGTTGCGCGGTGCACTGCAAACCACCTCCCCGATGGCAGACTGGCCCCTCATATTCTCCATCCAGATTTTTAAATGCAAAATGTCACAGTCACACACCCAGTCATTGTCCTCCAAGAGCAGTTCCATAATCCGGCCAATGTGTTCTAAAAAGCCAACGTAAGGCAGCGTGTGCAATTTATTGCCTCGTAGGTCCAGGTGGGTGAGAGGCACGAAACGAAAAATGTTGTTTGGTAAAAACTCGATGGAATTGTCATTGAGGATGAGGACCTTGAGGCGGATCAGTTTGTTGAAGGCCCCCGGTTCGATGACCCGAATGAAATTGGTGTCCGCTTGGAGAAACTCCAAATTCACCAGGCCTTGAAAAGTGTCCTCCTTGAGTGTGACGAGGAAATTCCTGTTGATGTGGAGTTTTTTCAGTGAACCGAGGGCACTAAAGACTCCTGGCTCCAACTCTTGGATGCTATTGCCGCCGACGTGTAGAGAGAGGGCATTCTTGAGCACTTCCATTTCTTCCGCACGGAGCTCAACCAAGTCGTTTTTGTAAAGGTTCAGATGGAAGGGCACGTTGGACAGAACTTTTATTTGGGAGATTGTACTGATGTTTCTCTGCTCACAGTTAATATAGAAGATACCGTCCTTTGCCTCGCAAGAGCACAAGGAGTCACAAGACTCGCTAATGAAGGTTGACGGCTTTAAGAGATGGGAATCTTGAGAGTGGGCCGCCCATAAAAACAAGCTGACGAAAATGACGCAGGGCAACATGTTCAAGTCTGTGACACCTGTAAAAACAAGAGTGGATGGGGAGCAGAGAGGAGAAAACAACATTAAATTCAAATAGATTCATGTTTGAAAGTCGAAAAAAGCAATCGGTTGCAAGCTCTCATGATACCGTAGTGGGTGAAGCATCTCCAAATTCCAACAAGTGTACTGCAAGAACATTTAGCAGCTAAAGGGAACCCAGATAATAGACTTCAACAACAACTGAGAGATAATATTTTGTAGTTCAAGGCTGAGAGGCACCACAAAAACGACATATTTTTCTTGTGACTCACAGTGGGATAATAGTGCGTTTGAAAACATGTCTCTCCTTTGACTCAGTATCTGGCCCAGCCTATGCCATGCATCGATATGACTCACATAGAGCGAGTCGGTTCAAATGTCAACTCATGTCTAGCTCAATCGCACGTTTATAAGAACTTCCAAACCAGTTATCTCTCAACTGGACTGAATGGATACCAACGCAGGGCATGCTAGGAGCATTGCAACTTCAACAAAATGTATCCATTAATCTGATTCAAGTGACAACAGATCAAAGGCTGAATCTTTCTCATGAACTGTCTGTGTGCTATCTCGAATCATGAATACTGTACATAACGTCACGGGAAGAATGCATTCTTTTCAAAACTCAGCATCAGGAATGCTTCACGGCACGAGACCATGCAAGCGTGTATCCTTTGGAGATCAAAACCTACCACTCTATTCATGCGTACAGTATTGTTCGTCGCTACTTCCTTATTCCATGAAATTACTCAAACATGAGAGACTGGGATAATGTGTGTGTGTGTGTGTGTGTGTGTGTGTGTGTGTGTGTGTGTGTGTGTGTGTGTGTGTGTGTGTGTGTGTGTGTGTGTGTGCATGTTTGCCAGAAATTTTCAAGCAAGACGGCTTACTTGGTTCAAAGTCCTAAAACGTAAGTCATAAAGTTTTGCTCAGACACACCATATACTGAAGTAATTTTTAAAAAAATCACTGCTCAGAACACAAAAAAGTCAATTTATGTCTGTAAAAAAAATTAACACAAAAAAGTAACGCATTCATTTATTTGCATGCTATTTTTTTTTTATTTTATTTTATTTTTTTGTAACCTTGAGTGTTTAACACCTACTAATGTGTCAAACATTGCTGGGAAGATAAACATGGACACACAGCTCTGGCTCAATCGTCCACGTGGTTTAAAAAAATGCTAATTAAGATATTCATATATATTCATATTCCATTCATAAATTCCAATTCTAAACCAAATTCATTCTTGAGGCAGTAAAAGCAATTTTAATATCGCTAGGTTGAAATCACTAGTTTTGAGAAAAAAGAAAAACAAAACATATTTGTCAACCTGCATACTGTCAAAGGTTCACAGCAACCAGCGAGTTATGAAAAAGATATTGAGCCCAGACACTCCGGAACTGTGGACAGACCACTGGCAAGTAAATTGTAATAGCAGGTCTGAGATTTTAACCGATGAAAAAAAAGTATCACCTCTCAACAGATGAAATAGGCCCAAAATGGTCATTCAGCCTCGAACCAAAAACCCAACTTTGAAGATCACATTCAGCATACAATTCATCTCCTGATTCATCATCAGAAAAAATGTAGCTGTTTTCAGAGGTGGGTGTCAGCAGTCCGTCAGTGGACTGCTGTCAGTATTTCAGGCCGACCCACGTGTCCCAAGCCTGTCCCTCATCGGCGACAGCCAGTCGGCGTCGAGAACGTGATTTTCATGTCACAAGGAGACGACGTGCAAATGGACACTCAGCCGAATTAAAAAAAAAAAAAAAAAAAAAAAACAGACACACGCAAGCAGACACTTGGCTGAATTAAATAAATTAAAGTAAGATGAGTGGTGAGTTAAAAACAATACGTGACAAAATCATTGCGGTCTGTAGGACCGAAAGGTATACTGCACTGTTTTATTTGTGCTGTGATAGTGATGACTCTGCCACGTACGCAGACGGTACATGATTGTGACACGTGCCAAATACATGGTATGTCATCTGTCGTAGATGTTGCATGAAATGATGACAAAGAATTGAACAGGCATCTTAAAACTACTTCATCCAGATTCGCAACTACTGTCAATTATCGCTAGTGGTAGGTAATCACATGCAAAAAGAGGAGTGTCCAACGACCGTGGACCTACGAGTGCAACTCAAAAAAGTAAATGAGTCTAGTGTCAAAACCCAAGTATGAGCCTTTAAATGATTTTGGTTTTGTATTCCAAAATCAACACAGACTATGGTGGTGTGTTCCACTGTGCACACTGACACTGACATTCAACTGCGTGGCAGTCACGTTTAACTCTTGTGATTCTAGGGTGACAACATGCTTTGGTGCATGAATACTGTATTTTCCATGCTATAATGCGCACCTAAAAGCATTCAATTTTCTTAAAAACCGACAGTGCGCCTTATCATCCGGTGCGTCGTATATATGGATATATATTCTGATTTCTTGGATGTAGTATTTTAAATGCTGTAAAGCGCTTTGTTACACCTGCAGCCGTTGTGAAAGCTGTATATAAATAAAGCTGTATTGTATTAAATTGTCTTTCCTTTAGTGTAGCTCCATCGAGTGCATGCATAGCGAAACTGCAGCCACTATCTTAGCTTCTATTCTTTGCGCCTTATAACACCGGTGCGCCTTATACATGAAAACAGTTGTAAAATAGAAGGTGCGCTTTGTACACCAAAGCGCCTTATAGTGCGGAAAATATGGCACACTAAATTCAAAGGAGAAATGGATTAATTAAAAAAGAGCTGTTTGAAGTGGAGATTAACTCTATATGGATTTCAAACATTTGCTGGTATCCTGATTCCATGACGTCATATCAGTTCTGTTACACTTTCTGCTTGATTTTGTGCTGGAGGGTCCCATTGTGCTGTGTTTTGACACTATTTTCGGCTGCTATGAACAATTAGGGATATAATTTGTGAAATGACAGATGCGAGGAATTCCAGTTTATTTTGAGAGCAAGTCTGTGTTTTTTGGCTAAAAACACATTGTTTAATGATGCATATTCTCGATTAATAACTTCTTTTTCTACACTTGCACCACAATTTAAACTTTTGGGTCGCTGGAAAATTCAACGAGAGACCTTAAGAAGAGAAGTTTTGGAGAAAGCTGAAAATAAAAATTTCTTATCTGTTTTTTACTGGAAAGTAACCTTTGGGACATGCGTAGCCTTTAACATACTGTATGCTGCTTGTTGGCGTAGGCGTGTACTCATCAGATTTACCATCTACATCCATTGTTTTTGGTGCCAGTCTGTGTCCCGAATTTTATGTCAATAGGTGAATCGGAGGCATTACCTTTGTGGATGTTTGCTTTATAACGTCCTTGGATCAGTTCTTTACAAAACGCTAGGCAAAAAAAAACTTCTGAGAGAAAACATGGACTAAAGAGGGCAAAAAACGATGAGGATGCAGTTAAAAGTTAAATGACCATTTTTATTCTTTGTTTTTTTACATAATGCACAACTCTCATTTATTGTGCAATTATCTAATTCTAACCTGCATTTATATATTTTGATGCATTTTGATGCCTGAGGAAACATTTTGTCTGAATTTTGGGGGAGCTTGGAACGAATTAGGGCATTTACATGGAAAACGCGTCTCAACTTACAAATTTCTCAAGTTAAGAAAATTCTTCCAGAACCAATTGATTTTGTAAGTACCGTATTTTCACGACCATTCGCGCACCGTGTTGTAGGCGCAGTCTCAGTAACGGTGCTATTTCTGTATTTTACACATACACAAAACGCACTGTATTATTGGGCGCAGCCAGGCGTGGTAAAACATGCGCCAGTTTAAACATACGCCAGTTTAAACATACGGCATGCATGCACGCACGCTAAAAACACGTTAGCTTGAAGCATAGCGTAGCATGCTAAGACATGCTAAAAACTCGTTTTTAACAAAGCAACGGAAGCAAAACTGAGATCGGTTGTACTTTATTTAGCCATCTTACAATGTACTCACGTTTTTCCATCAATCATCACCCAGAAATCCATCAAAGTCCTCATCTTCTGTATCCAAATTTAACAATTGTGCAAGTACCGGCAGTCCATAAAAAACGCTGCTCTCATTGTCAGAGTCACTCTCGTTGCCGTGTGGCTCCACAGAAATGATGCGCGGCGACTTACACGCCCACCCTTCACTGATTGGCCGGCTGCTTTCCCGCACTCCTGGTCTCACTCGCAGCCACTTACACACCCACCCTTCACTGATTGGCTGGCTGCTTTCCCGCATGCCTGTTCATGCTCACTTCCGCCTTTTCTCTATATAAACAGCGTTTCGGCGCTCAGTCAGGATTTGGAACTCGGCTCATACACTAGACGCTCCGCATTATAAGGCGTCCTGTCCATTTTTGAGAAAATTTAAGACTTTTAATGGCGCCTTATGGTCGTGAAAATACGGTAGTAGTATTTTCAAGGGGAAGCAACCACAACATTTTCTTGACAAATAAATTCTGTGCACCCACATGCATAATTAACATGAAGTTTTGTGAATATTTGATCACCTAGTGGTGAGCCAAACTGTCAAGCTAACATACAGGGCACATGTGAATATTCACTGTGATGACAGTACACTATCCTGAGAGTGGGTGTGTTCGGAGAGTACGCTCGGCGCTCCCTTTAATTTTCAAATGGAACCATCACCGGCGCACTGTGTCCTCAATCAGAGCGCTTATTTCTTGCATCCGCACCTCGTTGAGATGAAGATAAACGTCGTACACGTGTCGCTTACCTGTAGGCTGCGTGTTACCAACCTTGCATGTTGCGATTGTATTTTTTCCTCATTTTATCAAAAACATAATTCTTGTATCCAAATGGACCCTCCTCTGTTTCAATTGCTCAACAAAGAAGCCTCGCCGCTCGTCACAAAGTGTGGCCCACTAGCTGGGTGGGGTTACCAGCTGTCGGGTGCAATTAAATGAAAACATGAGTTTTCAAATAGACATATATATATATATATATATATATATATATATATATATATATATATATATATATATATTAGAGCTGTCAAACGATTAAAATATTTAATCTAATTAAAAACGCATCTGTCATAATTAACTCAAATTAACTAAAAATTAATCGTGATTACTCGCGCATTTTTTATCATTTCTGAATTTCCTTTTATATTTTTTGTCCTATTTTCTCCCATTTTAATGCTCTTATCAACATGGAATCATGAATCCGTTTTCTGTCCAAAATGCAAATATTTACTGAAATAACAATTTCGATTTTCAATTTTACATGAACATTTTTCACTTGGAGCAGTTATTCACACATTATCTCTCACACAATATTACTGTCCATCAACAACAGTGAAAAAAATATTTTGTCACACAACAGCTGCTTGAACAGCTCTTTTTATGGAATCAAAACAGCGCAATATAACATTATAAAGTGCACATCTAAGGTAAACTAGTACTCGTAATGGAGGCTCTCGCTGGCAATCCGTAGTGGAGTTGTTCAGTTAATTCCGTTTTTCACGGCCCCCTGAATAAGGATTGTCGGTCAGCATGGAAGGATCTCTCGTTCTGTACTTTTTTGATCATTTATTGGAGCAGCAGAAGTAGTAGTAGTTGTAACAGAAGTATCAGAAGCAGATAATAATCTAAATTACACATACATGCAGTAAAACATTAATATATCTATCTTTCTGCATCACAATTTAATATGTATATAATTGACATTATTTAATACCTTTATTTAACAATACGTTTAATAAATAATTTAATCAACCCTGATTTCTATATATATATATATATATATATATATATGAGACGTACAATCACCTAAAACTCCACAATAGAGTGGGGTCATGAAGGATGAATCGCTATATAGCAGTTCACTGTTCTTCAATCTTTCATTTTTCAGCACCTTTCTGTGTCTCACGTCTTTGCTACAATATATGTTGGGCCAAGGTCACTTTCCAGACACAACACAGACATTGAAGCTCTGCAAAAGTCTGAAGCACTGTTATCACAGAGGATATTTTCAGATAAACATGAATGAAACACCAAGGACGGAAATCAAACATGACTTCTCTTAACGAAAGCAGACAACTGAATAAATAACCTTGTCGGTTGCAGTTTATCTAGAAGGATGGAAATGTGTACATGATATTTCACCACAGGGGCGTGCAAAATGTGTGTGTGTGTGTGTGTGTGTGTGTGTGTGTGTGTGTGTGTGTGTGTGTGTGTGTGTGTGTGTGTGTGTGTGTGTGTGTGTGTGTGTTGGGGGACACTGGGACATTGGGCTAAATCTCAGCATTCACGTTAAGGTGGGCATCCACAGCATGATTCACCAAACCCCAACCTGGTATAAGAAGACTTTCAATGGTCAAATCTTCCACCCCCCCTCCCAAAAAAATAAATTCAATGGAGCATGCGTATTAAATCCAGACTAACAGAGAGCATATCTGCCAATATCTCGAGACTCCCACATATTATAAGGCGTAGAAAAAAAAAGTAGTGTGTTTCCGGTAACCCAAGAATTTCTACCTCGAAAAAAAACTTTACGGTTGGCATTTTTTTCAAACAACCTTCTACATTTTTGTGTAGAGGGTTTACATCGGTGCAAACTCTTGCGGTATTCACGTTGAGCGTGCGCGTCGTTTGCCCTGTCGTCTGTCAACAACATTGAATCATGGCGGCGGCCACGATCTCCGACAACAGTTTAAACCGCGTTTTGTGTGTTGCAGTCGCATGCTCGCACCATAATATTAAGAATAGCATCCATTGTTGTATCGAACAGATTCAGCGAACTATTTGACGAACACCACGGGCCGTCTAGGACGCATGACGCAGAGGTCACGAGATGGCTGTAACACCCAGCCGCCGGGTACCCAACTCTCTCGCCGTGGGGGTTTCAATGTCTCCTTGTTTGATGTTTTATGGTTATTTTTTTGACATTTTTGATGGGGGGGGATTTTTAAAAAAACTTTGTCCGACCTACCGACTCTATGCTGAAATTTCATGTTACCGGAATCACACTACTTTTTTTCCTACGCCTAAGCACCCTAAAAACATCCCTTTAAAAGCTATTTTTTTCTTTATAGTCAGGAATACTACAGCTACTAATTATCATGATTATTATTACTATTATTATGATGATATGATGATGATGATGATAATTATTACTCTTATATGAAGAAGAAGAACTTAACTAAATAATAAATAACACTGCAACTGACACCCCCCTGATCTGGCGATTGTTACCTATTTTGTAGGGCGGGGGAAAGAATAATATAACTTGAAACAGTCGACTACAAAAACAGGTCTACACAGAATCTTTGCCTTGAGGATAATCAGGCGGCACATTCTTGGCCATGTTCCACACTCGTTTACGGTCTACATCCAACTGTGAAATGTATTCAAACAGTCTACTTGCACCTTCGGCGGCACGGTGCGCTACTGGTTAGCACGTCTCCCTCACAGTGCAGTGGTGCAGGGTTCGATTCCAGCTCCAGCCTTCCTGTGTGGAGTTTGCAGGCTCTCCCATTGCCTGTGTGAGATTTCTCCGGGTACTCCGGTTTTCTCCTACATTCCAAAACCATGCATGGCAGGTGAACGGAACACTCTAAATTGTCCTTTAGGTGTGATTGTAAGCATGAATGGTAGTTGGTCTATGTGTGCCATGCCATTGGCTAGCGACCAGTTCAGGGTGTACCCCGCTTAACTGCCCGAAGCCAGCTGGCATAGGCTCCTGAACTACCGCAATCCTTGTGAGGATAGGCGGATTTGAAAATGGATGGATGGATACTAGGACCTTCTAATGGTGGAAAGTTGATATTGCAGTCAAGCAATGAGCCGACTGTGCAGCGTCTTGACCAGCGACCCACTCTCATGGTTAAATGAACCTTCATCATCACATCATGCAACAATTTTTGGTTTGTGCTGCACAAAATTACTTTGTGGCAGCCAAATTGAAAGTAATATATGGCAAAATAGCTGTGAAAAGACTCACAGAGCAGAACTAATGTAACCCATCTGTGGCATGTTGTCAAATTAACAAACTATCAAACATTTTTAACTGATCTTTTTCCACTGTTTTGACCCATTTGTTTACGCTCAGCGGTATCACATGCTGATGGCACAAACGGGCATCGTACAAATTTTCCATTTCCTTTCTTATAAGAAATAAGATAAGATAGGAAAACCTTTATTAGTCTCGCAATGGAGAAATTCCCAATTCACAGCAGCAAAGTTATGAAAGGAAGAAGCGGCGCCATCTTGAAGTCAAAATAACAAAATAACACAACACAACACATAAGACACAGACAGTCGTGCAATCTTAATTACTTTTCCTGCATACACTTTGTTGTTTGAAGCAGTTATAGATGAAGGAGGAGAGGATCAAAGAGTCCTTTCACCAGTGGATCAGAGACGTCATGCTGAAAATTATTATATATTCATTCATTCATTCATCTTCTGAACCGCCTGATCCTCACTAGGGTCGTAGGGAAAATTATTATATACATATACATATACATATGTATATATATATATATATATATATATATATATATATATATATATATATATATATATATATATATATATATATATATATATATATATATATACAGGTGACCGTTCATGCGATGTCTAAAAGCAGCAGAGCGTTTTGTTTCGTGAATGAATACACTCGCTTCGTCGTCGGCATGACCCAATGGTAAGCTACGCGTTTGCTTCTTATCAAGTCAGATATGTAAAGTTAGCTTTTAGATTTGGTCACGATCTGTTGCTTTGTTTGTCTGCTTTTGCAATCACAGTCAGTTACCGTTCGCAATCGGCAATTTAAACAGCGTGGGCTAACATGTTGCTAGAACAGGGGTGTCTTTATTTAGCTCATTTTTGCATAGTTGTCATGTTTGTCCGGCTGCAATCTGACGTTTAAACGAAGTAAATTGCGTTGCAGCTGGGGTAAATCATGCCGGCGCTCCACTTCCGGGTTGGACCTTTGGGACTTGTAGTTCTTTTGTTCGATTCGACTTGATATGTTTGTGTTGTATGCTTTCTTACCTTTAAAACAATGACTAATGATGACGATAATGATACATAGTGAAATCAGGATTGATTACATTATTTATTAAACGTATTGTTAAATAAAGGTATTAATTAATGTCAATTATACACATATTTACATTGTGATGCAGAAAGATAGATATATTGTTTTTTTTTTACTGCATTTATGTGTAGATTGGGTTATTACCTGCTTCTGATACTTCTGTTACAACTACTACTACTACTTCTGCTGCAAAGTGCTCCAATAAATGATCAAAAAGTAAAGAACGAGATCCTTCCATGCTGACCGACAATCCCTATTCAGGGGCTGTGAAAACGGAATTACCGTATTTTCACGACCATAAGGCGCCATTAAAAGTCTTAAATTTTCTCAAAAGTGGACAGGACGCCTTATAATGCGGAGCGTCTAGTGTATGAGCCGAGTTCCAAATCCTGACTGAGAGCCGACACGCTGTTTATATAGAGAAAAGGCGGAAGTGGGCGTGAACAGGCATGCGGGGAAAGCAGCCAGCCAATCAGTGAAGGGTAGGCGTGTAAGTGGCCCGAGTGTGACCAGGCGTCGCGGAAAGCAGCCGCCAATCAGTGAAGGGTGGGCGTGTAAGTGGCCGTGAGTGAGGACGTGGGCGAAGCCAGCCTTGCGGGAAAGCAGCCGGCCAATCAGTGAAGGGTGGGCGTGCCACATGGCAATGAGAGTGACGAGAGGGAACCCGGCGTTTTTTATGGACTACCGGTACTTGCACAATTGTTCAATTCGGATACAGAAGATGAGGACTTTGATGGATTTCTGGGTGATTATTGATCGAAAAACATGAGTACATTGTAAGATGTCGAAATAAAGTACAACCGATCTCAGTTTTGCTTCCGTTGCCTTTTTAAAAACGTGTTTTTAGCATGTCTTAGCATGCTACGCTATGCTTCAAGCTAACGTGTTTTTAGCGTGCGTGCATGCATGCCGTATGTTTAAACTGGCGTATGTTTTACCACCCCTGGCTGCGCCCAATAATACAGTGCGTTTGTGTATGTGTAAAATACAGAAATAACACCCGTTACTGAGACTGCGCCCTACAACACGGTGCGCCAAATGGTCGTTAAAATACGGTAACTGAAGAACTCCACTACGGATTGCCAGCGAGAGCCTCCATTACAAGCATCCGAAATGATGTCGACAGAAAAATGTAGAGAGACTTCCGAGCAAGAAGGACAAACAGAATCAGCATAGCCTGACTGCTGTGTTCAAAGCAAATTTGAGAAAAACGAAGTATGCAACCATGGCTTAAATACTACTTGCTAGTTTACCTTAGATGTGCACTTTATAATGTTATATTGCGCTGTTTTGATTCCCTACAAAGAGCTGTTCAAGCAGCTGTTGTGTGACAAAATATTGTTTTCACTGTTGTTGATGGACAGTAATATTGTGTGAGAGATAATGTGTGAATAACTGCTCCAAGTGAAAAATTTTCATGTAAAATTGAAAATCAAAATTGTTATTTCAGTAAATATTTGCATTTTGCACATAGAAAACTGATTCATGATTCCATGTTGATGAGAGCATTAAAATGGGGGTAAATAGGACAAAAAATATAAAAGGAAATTCAGAAATGATAAAAAATGCGTGAGTAATCACGATTAATTTTTAGTTAATTTGAGTTAATTATGACAGTTGAGTTTTTAATTAGATTAAATATTTTAATTGTTTGACAGCTCTTATATATATATATATATATATATATATATATATATATATATATATATATATTATATTTGCAAAACTGTTGAAGCACCCTCTATTGTGCGGTTCCATTAGTGTTGACACTGAGAAATCTACCTTTTAACCCAAAACCAACATGAAGTGGAGTTAAATCGGCAGGGTATTTCAAAGACATTTTCAAGTGTGACCGAAGAGGACAAGCAGTTAGTGGGCATGCACGCATAAACACAACAGTCTGACGTGGAAGCTGTACGGCAATTTCCTTGTAATACTATATCAGCATTTTTATCCGTGGTCCTTGTATGCAAACAGCTCACCCAAGCACGAAATAAAACCCAGACTATGAGCCAAGGTTATCTATCGCTGAATAATATCACAGCAGAAGCCCTATATCAGGGGTGTCAAACTCATTTTAGTCAAAGGCCAATTTGAAGTTACGTCTTCCCTCGGAGGGCCGTTATGACAGTGAAACCACAAAATTCTTACTTGTACACAACAAATTAATAGATTATTAGTTTTGAAATCAATTAAGTCAATTCCCAGTCAGCAAAGTCATCTGGCCCGGATTCGGCATGAAGCCGGCACTGCTGGCCTTGTGTCGGCACTAGCTCACGGATTGCACCCGATCCTGTTGTTAAGCTTGGCAAGCAGTTGGAACATCAAACCGGTGACCCATTTTCCGTCACTACATCGAAGGTGTTCAGTCATTGGATATACTCTCTTTTGTAAAGAAAAGAAAAACAGCCATGGATGCATAACAGATCAAAACTATGCTAAAAAGGACAAGTATGTCCTCTGAAATGTTTTTGGATCAGTCAAGATCAGTTTCCTGTCCTTCATTGTCCTCAGTCTCTGTGAACTGTTGGTAGGCGGAGTTTCCAACGACACAACTGGTCGTGAAGCGGCGATGTTATAGGAGGAGAGCGCTTCCATCCATTTCCTTCTTAGTTTACTAGTGTATACCTGGTTTTCTGTTCAGCAATCTCATGAAATTCCCAATGGGCACCAAGTTAATACAGTTAAAAGTTATCTGATAAAAAACGGGAGTTGATAATCCCATCCTAGTATCACAATATTAAACTAATGTAACTACCAGTAGATTACTTCCCAGTCAGCAAAGGCATCTGGCCCGGATTCGGCATGAAGCCGGCACTGCTGGCCTTGTGTCGGCACTGGCATAATGAGAAGGCACTGGCTTGACTCTGGCAAACCAGATGAGGGCCAGTTGTGGAGTGAAGTATTTGGGCCAGAAATCAATTTCCAACTCCGAATATGGCCAGCCAGTATTGAGCCACCCTTAAATGTAGTTTCCTTTTTTTACACACACCCTTGTTTTACAATTGCACACCGATGCGGGATTCCATTCATCTCACACACACACACACGCACACGCACACACATTTGCACACGCACGTACTAATTCTTGTGCACGCTCGCTCGTGCGCACACACAAATTAAACGTGGGCAAGTAAGATTATGTTGAAGTCGAGTGGCGTCAGCGAAAGAAGATACAAGTACAAGTTTTGAATTTTCGTGTTTTTTGTTTTTTTTTCCTCGTACGTACAGTACTTTAATGTACAACAGTCATTGCTACACTCCGATACAGTAGGTGCACATGGTGATGCACCGCAAATGTTAGCTGCCACCCGCCAATTAAGAAGAAGAAGAACAAGAAGAAGACGCAAGAAGAAGACGCAAGAAGAACAGCGCTCGCCGCCTCGCGTGGTGGGATGTCTCCGAGTGACGCGAGTGGGGAACGTCGGGGCTCTTGGGCCCCTGACGCGGTTAAATGCCCACCAGGGAAAGGAGATGGGGTCTCACCGGAAGGTGAGGCGCCCAGTGCTCGCCCCGCCGGAACGGAACGGAGGGGAGTTGGAGGAGGACAGCGCTCGCAGTTAACGACGACGCTCTTTGCCCACAGTTGCCCATGCACGCTCCGGTGAGACATCCAGAAAAGACGTGGTGAGTAAATTTATTTCATGCTTACGTTACCATTTGTCCCTAGTGACAGTACACTAACAGTTTCAATACGAAGACAATTCTGTCTAGAGTTTAGCCTGAATTGTGAAGGGCGCTAATAATGACGATTAGCATTAGCCCGAAATGGGGGATTATGTGCTCCAAGCACAGATATGACTTCTTTATGGTGGCATAGGGAAATATTAAAAATATATTGTGCTACAATTTAATGGTTATTTACGTGTATTTTTTTTCTAAAATTGTCACCTGCTGTATCTAAATCAAGACTGAAGCGTGCGAAGTTTGAAAATAAACGCTAAGCTACGTCACAGGCAGGCTGGGCATAAACCTGCTGCGTCACAGTTTCCATGTGCATGTGAGTTTCGTGAAAATGTAGGTGATTGAACAGTCAGAGGTTCTGCTAAAAAGAACCCTTTTCTGCACTGAAATACAATTAAATACATTTTGATTCAGTTTGCTGCGATACAAACCGGACACTTCATACTTGACCATAAAGTTAATTTAAAACTTATTACCTCAATTCAAAAACAAAATCTGACATTGAAATTAAGTTTTATATTTGTAAGACTGAATATGAAAATAAACTGAATTCAATTTTCAGTGAGGATCAAATACAGTTTCAAAGAAAAAAAGTCTATCTTTCAAATTCAGATTGTACAATTCAGATTCAAATATTCAATATTATTCAGAGTAAAACATACACATCCATCCATTATCCGAGTCACTTAACTTCAATTCATGTAATTCAAATTCAGTCTCGACTATTTAAAAGTTATTCACGTTTAGTTTTTGGTGGCAAATATTCCGCCCCACAGTGTCACACTTAGTTTACTTTTGGTTGTAAAGTGTCTTGAAAGGCGCTTATAAATGAAATGTATTATTATTATTATAAGAAATTTAAAGGGTTATTTTTACTGACCATTCATTGGTCATGACATGTACAAATGTTTGTTTTCCTAACACACTGTTCATCCTTGTTTTCTTACAGCCCCTGTGAGACCTAACAGCCTTACATCTTGGGCCTCAGACCAGGAAATTGATGTCACAATCAAAAGATGGCTACATCTGGCTCCTGATTGGAATGGTGACAGGAAGGAGAGCATGAGAAGAAAAGAGGGCATGGGAAGCGCAACAATTTGATGGATAAAAAAATGCTGTTCAAGAGTAAGCTGCATCCCAATTTGGACTTTGTGTTCACTGTTAAATAAAGAAAAGTGCATTTTTCCAGTGTATGTGGAGTTATATGTCAGGCTCACAAATTATGACAATAAACATTTTTATAACAGTCGTTTTGGAGACTTTTTTTTTAAGGTGGGTAAAATATGGCTCATGAAAGATGTGGCTTAGTCATGGTTGAATTAAGGCTGATATCAGGTACCTGTTCTGGCCCAGCTTCGGGCCAGAGTAGGGCCAGATATGGTTATACAATGCGGCTGACATCATGGATGCCAGACGTGGGCCACTGCAGGACCGTCATTCATTGAGGTATGTGGGCCTAGTGTACTGCCCTGTCTGCCCCGGAGCTGGGCCAGACGAATTTTGCTGACTGGGTTATAACAGTTTGTTCAATTATTGTTCAAGTGAGTGGAAACTGGGTAACTAAATTATGACAAAATCTCAATGTTATTTTTTACACATGACAATTTGACATTTCAGGAGAGGTTTTAGCAAGTTGACACACGATTTGCTTTTGCGGGCCACATAAAATGACCTGGCGGGCCGGATCTGGTCTTGAGTTTGACACGTGCCCTACATAGAAGGACATTAGGCTCACGCGTCTTCTGTCTGTCAACAGACTTTGTCAATATTCTTGGCATTCCGAAGAGATCAAAGTTGCACGGGACACCACGTCAGAGGAGCGTGAGAGAAAAGGTCTTTCGGCACTTGTCTTCCTGCTCGACATTCACCATTCAAATATGCATCACTTTGCTGTTCAGGCGAGTCAATTTGCGGCTCCGCCAAAGCCCAGTGAGAGCTTGTCTTGCAAGCAAACACAGTCTATTGTTCAATCTTGTCTGAAGACCACAGCAAAATACCACTATTAGTGCAAGGCTGACACAAACAAACCTCAGCAACATACAAATGCTCATTGTTACACGGAAAACGGGCCATCGCAAAGCATGTGATCGTTACTGACGGCACAACACCCTTGCTTTCGGTTTAGTCTGTACGCCTCGTGCACAAAATGCCCCACGTGTTGTCGTGTTATTTTTATCCTCGGTGTCACTCTTTGCAAAGAATTAACTCAAGACGGCAATCTGAATTCAGACAGTGCAGACTTGTGAGGATATCATTACTCATGACAATAAATGTGCGAAGAATGCATTGATTCTGCTTTTCTTTGCCACGTGAAAAAAAAATCTTTCATTAGTGAATAAAAATAAAGAATACATTTCTTGAGGTACATGTTAAATATTGCGATATTGCACTACTCAACAGCCGGATCACGTTATTCCATAATTGCGCACCCCTGCTATGAAGCCCAATTTTCCTCTTCTCAACTTTTAAATGGTCTTTGAGCCATATCAACTTTGGATTCCGATTTTTTTTTTTGTTTAAATAAAATACAATAAATTGCATGAATACATTTGGAGAACAAAGTGTGGTCGTAATTCTGGGATTTGCTTGGTTTCCGGTTGACCTGCAAAATCCGCACAGTCATTTCTTCACATTTTATTCATGAGCTTCACCCTCATTAACAAGCCGCTATACCCGCATCCATGGTGATTTATCGAGCTTGACAGAGGCAATGATGAGGAAGTACACTTTATTTGCTAAACTTCCCAAATTGAATGGACCTTGGAAACAGGATCAAACCTGTGTTGGAAAGCAATGCTGAATCTTTAACACTTGAATGTGGGAATGATGTCATCGTGCGAAATGTTCTCACTCCCTTCCTGTGTGCATTTACAATTGCTTAGACTTTAGTTTCAAAGTGAAAACATGCATGAATAGCATCATGAAATACTTCATAAAAGGCGCAAAGTTCCACCTCCCGGTGCAATATTCTGCATGGCGGACCGGTCCTCGAATGCCTTCAGGGTTGAGCTGTTCTTCACCACTTCAATTACTCGATTCAACACGGTAACCACAATCAGCGAGAAAGGCCACAGGGTACTGGCAATGATAGTCATATGATTCCCTCCGTAAATAGGTGTTGCTGCTGTCTCATACACAACCCTTGGCTCAAACGAAGCAACGCTTTAACACAGCACTACAGATTATAAATGATATTACTGACACAAGTATTGAAGCACGGGAAATGGGTTTGGCAATGAAAAGATGTTAATTACATCTTCCGTTTTTTTTTTTAGGTCAAAGCTTCTTCTGAAGTTCTTTCACAGCAAATGACATGCTCTGATCACAAGGTCGCAGAAATGACGAAACAGAAGATAGCTTCCAGAAAGAAAATGTAGTGGGAGGAGGAATAATTAGGATGTTGATGACTCATTAGCAATTGATTGCGCGTGGAAACAGTTGTCAATATTATTTGTTGGTGTCCAGTGACGAGCATGTGTATCAGATGTTTTATTTTATTATTTTCAGAAGGAATAAAAACAGGTTTACCAGCAAAATACGTCAACAAAACACCACAAAGGGCCAAGGCTCTGTGTGGTTCTGCCAGGACTTTTGGTCACGATGAAAAAAAAAAATGTCATTTCAGGGCCCTCCACGTCAATGCTGCATCATGAAAATACAATTTTCTTGGGCTAATGTAGTCGGGTCCAGACAATCTACAGCCCACGCCCACCACCGTCCTATTTGCCTTTTGTGATGAGCCTTCTGTTTTACTTGGCTGAGGTAGATTACTTATTTCCAATTGACAAAACATTTCCATGATTCGTGCATGGTTAATGAAACTAAGTCAGGAGTTTGTCAACACACAAAGTAAAACAAATGCTGCAGGTTTATAAGAAAACACAATTGGCGCATGAATCTGACTACTAGCTAATCACATACAGTACAAGGATGCGCTAAGTAAAACAATAATCGTGCCCAAAAGTGCAGACATTCCATGCTAGTGATGGCGATAGTGGAATCGGTCTGAGTCATTGTGGTGAATAAAGCAGCAGCAGCAGCAGCAGCAGCAGCAGTTTTGATGGAGGTTAGGGGGAGGGCCGTTTACAGTTTGTTTAGCCCCTCCAAGCATCGCAGGAATTAACTAAATGTCGAGACTCAGCTGTCCTGCACTGTCTCCCTAAAGGAGTGAGTTCAAGAACAATTCAGGAAGAGTGCAAGTGAAAAGGCTCGTCAGCCCATGTTAGGGCATGTCAAAAGTACAAAGCCGAGTCAACGAATCAAAACACAACTCTCTACGCTTTCCCTACCTGTTTTTGGGATGGCATTGCAATGCTGAAAAGCTGAACAAAAATGCAAGGCTGCGAGCATTAGCAGCCAAGAGCACTTTTCAAATGTGTGAACATCACCACACAGGATGCAGTGTCAACAAAAGTAATCTTGCTTGAATAATGTTGAATTCGCTACAGAAAGCCCATCAATGCCCTGTATGCACTTTTCAGGACCGCATTTTTATATTTATAGAGGCAAGAGGCACATCGACCTCACTACACACCACCAATAAATACAGTTGCTTGGAACGAACCTGTTTCTTCAACTGCAGGAGAAAAAAAAAAACATTGAATATTAATGAGATTGCGGGTCGTGAATGCAGCCGTCAATTTTGGCGCCCAAAGCCATGAATCCTCTGCAAGCAGCTTCTTGATTTGTCTTTTTTTTTTCCCTTCCCAATCTGTGCTATTTATCTCTCTACACAATGTCTGCATGTATCACTGCAAAACATGAGCTGCCTTAAGAGCAGTCATCCTTCGACCGAGTCCCTTGGAGGTCAAACGCCAACGGTCGCGTGTGGCCACTATTACATAAAGTCCAACTGCTTTTGCTCGCAGGCACAAACGAGAAGGGAGTCAAAGACAGTGTTACTTGTTGCATGCAGCCAGCCGCGGTTTCATTTCAAGTCACACACACACACAACCCCCTCCACGGCTCTGTTGCTTGACTGTGCGGAAATGTGAGTGCATTTTTGTGCCTTTTTTATGCACTCGTGCGCACTCTCGTCGTCGCATGCAGTAGCGCCGTGCAGTGATCCCGGGGGGCCAATTACTGAAGGAGTAAGGGTCTCTCTTTCAGCCGTAGTAATGGGAGTGATGGCTCACCCTACAGGGTTCAACACCGCTACTATGCCCTCGAACGTGCAAGAGCAAGAGCGATTCACTTCAACGCAAGCCTGATTTAATCATACTTCCGACAACCAAGGAATATCCACTTTTCCTTTTGCTACGCAGCACATTTCACCAAGCACATGAGTCTTTCTGTCTTTTCCCAACCGCTCTCGATGCCATTCGATGACCCAATGTAAACTTCTGGGGATGTCTGCCTTCTGTGATTGGTTAATTGTTCGTGGGATTTGCACAATTAAAGCTTCAAAGCTAGATTAACAACACGGTGGAGTGCTGTGGAGTTTGCATGTTCTCCCCGTGCTCGCAGACTCTGGCTCCCTCCCACTTCACATCAACGTCAGCTCCATCTCACCGCAACCCTAAAAAGCACTATGGAAAATGTAGGGATAACGAGTGTTGCAGAACCACCAAATTTTAGATTTACAGATGCCTGGATTTTATTTCAATCAATTCATCTCTGGAATGCCTTTACATCATTTAGCTCTGAAATTACACAATTAGTATTTTTTCCTTGTATTTGCCCATGTCAATTTGTATTTATTTATTTATTTATTTGGGGGCTGTATTGTGCATAACACTGTCCACACACAGAATGGCTGACGGCAAAGACCCGCCAATGACTATACTTCTTTCCAGACTAAACACATCATTTTAAAGTGGAAATCTAAGCCGAGCGCTTGTTGTTTTGACACATTAGCGTTGATCAATGTTGGCTTTCAATAGTCGATAATTTAATGATTGGGGGTTGGGGTGAGGTGAGGGGAGTTGCTTGGCGATGGTTTTTCTTCAGACTTTGGCCTGCCACTTGAGCAAGCAACTCTGATTCAACTGAAAACGATTCACCTTGTAAAAAGTGTGGTGGGCCGGGTGAACATGAATGCCCCTTAAAAAGACTGTTTTCAACGAGGCTCATAAAAGAGGGTGAAAAGTGTTCAGTCATCCTTGATCTTTGCTGTATTTTCATAGAAGACTGTCATAGACATTTTACAAACACACCTGGGAGTTTTATTTCTGTGTCTGCATGATATGGTTTCTTTAAGGGCAACTAGAGTTGGGTAAAAATATCGTTCAGCAAATCCATGTGGGACTTATTGAAGTCAGCAGAGAGAGTGAAACTCTTACATGTGACGGATGGCCTTCCTGAGCAACTGACCCCGACCTGACTATCACTTCTGACTTCGGTGAGACAGAAAGAAATATTACGTTTATATGTGTTTTAATGTTTCAATACAGAGCTTTCATCATTTTTTTAACTGTTCTCCGAATGCACAAATAGGTTATTGTGATTTTATTACAATTTCCCAGAGAAAATAATTATTTGTTTACATGGACAGTACTTTAGTTTTTCATGTTATACACAACTTTTGTGTTTTGGACTCTTGTACCCCATATACAGTACACAAAAGTTCATCTGCATTTTTGTTTTTCATTTCCAGATGCTTTGTTGCTCAAACTATGATGTGACATGCTGCGTGTTCATATGGTGGGGTTACATTTTTCAAAATTGTGACAATTTACTCCTATTGGCGGGTGGTACGGTGGCCCACTTGCTAGCGTGTCTCCCTCACAGTGCGGGGGTGCAGGGTTCGATTCCGGCTCCGGCCTCCCTGTGTGGAGTTTGCATGTTCTCCCCGTGCCTGCGTGGGTTTCCTCCGGGTACTGCGGTATCCTCCCACATTCCGAAAACATGCATGACAGGCTGAATGAATACTCTAAATTGTCCCTAGGTGTGAGTTTAGGGTGCCCGAAGACAACTGGGAGAGGTTCAACCACTGCCGCGCGACCCTTGTGAGAATAAATTGGATCAGAAAATGGATGGATGGATGGATGAGTGGGTGGACACTCCTATTGTTGTATTCATTTCTTCTTATTGACTTAGATTTGTTCTTGGTTTCACTGTTTGGTGCTTTCTACCGTCTTTATTACCGATTTGTTTTACTGTTTATTGTATATGTTAATTGCTCCATGTACAGCACTTTGTATGCGGCGATGGCTGTTTGAAAGTGCTCTATAAATACAATTGACTTGACTTGACTTATTGAATTGATACTGACTATAATCACAACCTGAAGAATGGAAATCAAATTGAATCGCAACCTGATGAATTGAAATAGAACTGAAGCGTGAGTAGGGATGTTTACTGAGCACCAGTACTCATTTTTAAAAAGTGGAACATCCTTGACAGTTCTGTTCACGATCTTAGAGAAATTACTCCAATTATTTTCAATGTATGTAGACTACATGAACGTTATTTTGCCCCTTCTATCTCTCGGCCATTTTTTCTAACTAGCAATAAAAGTCATATCATGTATTTATCTAAAAATCATGATGTCAAAATCAGTGGCAAGCTAGCTCATTCAAGCCAGCGTCATGCATGAGAGGCCCAGGAACGGGTTCTTCTTGCGCCAGTGAAGTGCTGTGCAACCATATTACGATATGATTTGTTGTATTATATAAAAACATCCATGGCGACGTGCAACTTTACAATTTTTATAATGTTATTTGGATGCGTGGTGGGCGGCCCGGTAGTCCAGTGGTTAGCACGTTGACTTCACAGTGCTGAGGTACCGGGTTCAATTCCTCCCTGTGTGGAGTTTGCATGTTCTCCCCGGGCCTGCGTGGGTTTTCTCCGGGCACTCCGGTTTCCTCCCACATTCCAAAAACATGCATGGCAGGCCGATTGAACACTCTAAATTGTCCCTAGGTGTGAATGTGAGCGTGGATGGTTGTTCGTCTCTGTGTGCCCTGCGATTGGCTGGCAACCAATTCAGGGTGTCCCCCGCCTACTGCCCGAAGACAGCTGGGATAGGCTCCAGCACCCCCCGCGACCCTAGTGAGGATCAAGCGGTTCGGATAATGGATGGATGGATGGATGGATGCGTGGTTTTGGTTTGAGCATCACGAGGGCAACTCTAAGCCCCACCATCTGGGGCTTCGAAGCGGTGCCGCCAGCATTAAGCCCGTATCCCACTGAGCGACAAGTGTTTGGGAACACTAGTGAATGTTGATTTTTTGTCAGGGCTCGTTCAAGGTCGCAAACGATTGCCAATACAGACAGTTTGAACGTGCGCAATCAGTTTTTCTTGTCGCCAAGACTTACAAGCTCTGTGAGATCCCACACAGGACGATAAAAAAAATATATATAATAATAATACCGTATTGGCCCGAATATATTCAAAACTCAAGTTTGAAAAAATACTTTTTGAACACCAAATAAATTTTTATGCAGAAAATAATTACAGTACAGTGATACCTCGGCTCACGAACGCTTTAGCTCACGAACTTTTCGCCTCAAGAACATTAAATTCGCGAGCCTATAGTCTCTGCTGACAAACTAGTTTTCGGCGGACGAACCAAACCAAGCGGTCGAACAGCGCCACGGTGGCGTCCACGAGAAGCTGATGCACGCTCACGGCGTCCCAGTTCGTCACCCCCTTTCTTTGAGTGCGGACGTGGTTTGTGTTTGCTAGACATTTTGGACCATATTGAGTGTACTTTTGCTATTATGGGACCGAAAAAGACCCCGCCACTGGCTAGTGTTAAGCCTAAAAAGACATTAAAGAAAATTACGATCGAGTAGAAGAAGGAGATCATTGAAAAACACGAATGAGGTGTGCGTTTGTGTGACTTAAGGCGCGTTCCCACGTTGCAATTTGTGGCATAAGTTTTGTGGCATGCAACACATTGCAACGTGTGAACCCCGAAGTTGGACAGACTTTTGTGGCATGCAACGTGTTGGATGTGTGTTACATGAAATAGGACTTGCTCTATTTTCTTGCAATGTGTTGCATGAACCCGACCAATCAGAACGCGTTGCGCTATCACGTGACAAAAACATTGCGTCGTTACGTAAACACGGAACGCGGAAGTATAATGGCGTTGACACAGAAATCCAAAAAAATCGAGCTCTCCCAGGGCGACACCGAAAGGTTCATTAATTATTACCATTCGCATGATTGCTTGTGGAACGTCGGAGCCAGTTCTACTCAAGGAGGAACACCGACAAGCTGCCTACACTAGCATATCGGAGTTGATGGGCGACTGCATGACAGGTATGGATGGCGATCGCATTAGGAAAAAATATTCTCGCGAGATTTGAAATTGTTTGCAACTGTTGCAATGTGGGAACACATTCGGTTTGCAACATCATATTTGCAATTTGTGTTATGCAACACGTTGCATAACACAAATTGCAACGTGGGAACGCGCCTTTAGCGTCCCAGTACCAGTACGCTAACACGCAACAGGTGTCAATTAAGAGGTTTTTAGTCAGCAAAAAGGATAAAGAGTCTCCTTCTAAGAAGCAAAGAAGAGAAGCCACACCGGATCTTGAGTTGCCTACAGTCCTTATGGAAGGTGACTCTCCTTCCAAACAGTAACTCCCTCCCTCCCTCCCCCTCCCACTCCATTCCATCAAGCCATCAACTACCATCACAAAGGTAAATAAAACGACTTTATTATACAGTACAGTTTATTTCTTTAATTTCAATACAATAACACATTTATTATACATAAAATAAGGTATATTTTTGTGTAGTTTTAAGGCTTATTTAGTAGAAAATTATGTTTATGGGGACCTGGGACAGATTATTCTCATTTTAATGGTTTCTTATGGGAAATAAATGTTCGGAATACGAACTTTTCGGCTCACACACACTTTCTGGGAACCAATTATGTTCGTGAGCAGAGGTATAACTGTACATCTGAAACAAATGATTATCACAATATATTTGAGAGAAAAAGCATGTTATTTTGCCTCATTCAAATCTTAATATCTGAACCTCTAAATAGGTCAACTAAAGTGCAATCACATTCATAAATGAATGGCTTCTGGTTTTTGAAATGTAAACTACATCATAACTTCTCCTCAGCTGCCGGTTAACCTGGCCGATCTTCGACCCACTTTTCTCCAGATTGTCACTACGTTTCTCCATTTTCTGTTATCTCTTCTATTAATTTCTTCTCTTTTCTTTCTTACCGCTATTTTTCTTTTTCTTCTTCGTGCTACCGCTATTTTTATTTTTATTCTTCATGACAGGGGTTCACTTTGGCCTGAGGAGTCAAGTTCAGCATTCGTTTCAATGATATCTGGCGTCATCCAGCGTCGTGAATGGGTATAATGTCCAGACCCTGAATATAAGACGACCCCGCTTTTCAGTCTTATTTCAATGCAAAAAACACCGTCTTATATTCGAGCCAATACGGTAATAATAATATTTTTAAAAATCACAGGTATAGCAGTTTTGAATTTACTGTGTGCAGCCACGCGGCAAAATCAGCACATCACACATTAAACAATTTCAATCAGAGACATCTCGCAAAGCCTCTCAAGATTATATCTATACAATATTATATATATATATATATATATATATATATATATATATATATATATATATATATATATATATATATATATATATATATATATATATATATATATATATATATGTGTCTGACAAAGAGGAGGCAGCGGTGATTGTTTGTGGTTTGTTTTTAGCAGAAAAAAGTGACATAAAGGCAAATGGCGCTGGCTGGTCACAGGAATGATGGTCACGAGTGAGCAGAGACTTTCTCTTGCGCCATGATTGTTTTGATTTTGGATTCCCTGCCGTGCTTACACGCTGTCTTGTCATCTCGCTTTCTGATTGGCTCCACGTCACTGTCAAGCAGCTGCATGGACGTTTGTCTTTGGGGCGCACCACACACAAGGATAAATCAGGCCCAAATAATCATGTTAATAATTTAATATTCAATAATGTTGAATATTCACGGTTTGAAATCGGAGCAATCTAGATCAATTTGAAAACACCCCACATGGCAGGGACATTTTGCGCTATTACAGTAATCTTTACAATTGTTGAGAGGGGAGATTCGGGACTCAAATCGATCTAATTATCCTGCCATGTGTACCAGGCTTTCGGAGCACAGAGGGGTCAACTTCGCGGCTTTAAAATGAAAGGAAATTTGACTAACGTGCACTCACGCATTGCAAACTGATGTCCTTTACATCGGGTTGGCTCAGTTGCTACAAACGTCTGAACATCTGAACGTTTTACTCTCTTGGCATGATTAATCAATTTACACTCATTGCATCCATTACACTAATGTGAAAATTTGGTTATTTTTGGTTTGAGTGATCTTGCCGGAAGAGGGATGGAGGGATGAAATCATCTTTTCTTTTGCCAACTCCATTACTCTTCGCCTATCAGGCGACAACAAGAGTTTGCGATGGATGATTGAAATAAGTAGTTCAAGCATGAATCTCACACATTTAGCACATCACAGCTGACTGCAAGGTCGGTGTTCCTTGTTTTGGATGGAAATTGTCAAAAATGTGGTTACATTTCTCAAAGGTTGATGGTGACAATGCAAGTAATCATTAAAAAGTCAAGGGGAAACACAAGCAAGCTTAACAAACATATAGAAAATGTGCAACTCACCTGGCAGGAGTGCTTTTAGCAGTCTAACTGCATGTACCTTGTTGCACTACAGCAGTTTTCTTTAACACTAAATTATGGTTAATATCATGTCTAACCTTCCAGTGGTGATTTATTTGCTGTTATTTCTATAAGTTTTTTTAAGTTGTGTTAATAATTTGTTTTAATGTTTTTCGAACCAAAAGAAAAACATACGAAGACCGCTAGAGTACGATAGAGATCGATAAGCAGTATCATGAAGTGAAGAGGTATCGTTGAAATTTTAATCATACCATTCCTAATCATGAGATACTTTACAATGCTCAGACAAACAATGCGTGCATCGAGATTCATGTGAATTCACCCATCCATCTTCTAATCAGCTTTATCCTCACGATAATTGCGGGCGTGCTGGAACCTATGCCAGCTGTCTTCGAGCTGTAAGCGAGGTACACCCTGAACTGGCTGCCAGTCAATCGCAGGGCATCATGCAAATTCATAATTCATAATTGATAAACTACTTATTTGGATATGGAGTGCAGGTGTTCGAGCCAATTCCAGCTGACTGTTGACAAAATGCATATGGGACTACCAGATTTGTGATTCAAATATGGAAATCTATTCACTACCACACCAGCTAACCATTTCACCACTAATTGTCAATACCGCTTAGCCATTAGTTTCAGGGGTCAGCTGGATTCTGTCCCCAGCAAATCGGACCAGAGGTCGGTCACCAACCAGTCGCAACCCCCATATAGACAAACACCCATTTACACACCTGACAATTTAGGGTGTCGAGTGAACCTGTCAGGCATGTTTTTTGGTTAAGCAGTGAAAACCCACTCTAGCACAGGGAGAACAAACAAACTCCACACATGAGGATGGGAGCTGAAATTCAAACCCAGAACTTCACAAGTTTGAGGCTAACCCAGAGGTGGGCAAACTACGGCCCGCGGGCTGGATCCGGCCCATTGGGCTTTTTAATCTGGCCCGCCGAAGGTTGGTACACAACACAATTAAGGTTCGATATAAATGATTGCATTCATTTCATTTGGACTTGTAATGACAAGCATTTCAACGCCAGGTGGCGCAGTTACTTGAAGTTGCAGAGCACAGGGAGGGAGGGGGAGACGATACGGAAGCCAGCAGTAGCGCCAACTCAAGCAACTCCCGCTCGATATGACGGAATAAGTGTGTCTGCACCGCTATTTTGTATTATTGGATCCAAAACAGCGACATGTAAGTGACTCTTTGTTGCAGTGAGTTTTACTGCAATTGCGAACATTTTCACATCCTGTCGATCATGGCATGATCAATGAAAAGGAACAGAAATGGCCACGGAAGAGAAAGTGAAGTGTATCTGATTAAACGAAGCGGGTTACAAAATACGAAACATTCAGGAGACGCTTGGAGTCTGAAATAGTTCCAGCAAATAGTTCTAACTTTGGTATATTTTGTCATATACCTGTACTGCTTGCTGCAGTTTTTGGCCAATATATTGTTGCACTTTGTTGCTTGGGTTGTCACATGTATGTTGCTCACATACTTGAACCTTCATACAGGACATATACCATAGTTGTTTCACTGTTCTCATTAAAAAATAAAAATAAAAAAAAAGGTATGGGAAGACTTTCATACTTTTGTTCTGTTGACGTTTGGTATGGACTGTCAACATATACATTTTTTTTATATGTATCTTGTCCTGACACGGCCCACCTGTCAAATTTAGAAATCAATGTGGCCCCCGAGCCAAAAAGTTTGCCCACCCCTGGGCTAACCAATAACCATGCTGTGGCAATTAACCGATGCTGGAATAAAATCAGAGGGAATGGCACTATTTATGCTCTGCATAATAAAGTAACCCAACAAATCATAGCGATGTTCAGAAATGTGTTGCATCTAAAAAAAGAGAGAGAGAGAGAGAGAGAGAGAGAGAGAGAGAGAGAGAGAGAGAGAGAGAGAGAGAGAGAGAGAGAGAGAGAGAGAGAGAGAGAGAGAGAGAGAGAGATGAAATGGAGTGATAACGGATAGACTCGGTTACTTTGGAGGCGCAGAACCCTTTAAAAATGTTACGGTGTTGAAACAACGTCGCTGCTTTCGGATATGTCGTCATCCGGAGGAGAGTGTACCTGAAGCCTCGGGTTAACGCAAATAACCTTATGTACACCTAACGCGCCTACTTTAATTACACAGTGACATGTGAAAAGGGAAAAATAATTTTGGTATCGTTGGACTCAAGGCAGTGAAAGGGCACAGCATGAGGCTGCATTGTGCCGTCGATTGAGTCAAAGGGGCAACCAACCAGGTGTCCTCAAGGTTAGATGCCAAGTTCAAGCTTTTGGGGTTTTTTCCCCAAAATATAGATGGAAATTGGGAACACGTCGTGTCTCTTCCTGATCTAAAATGATCTACATTAGAGGCTATGGCAGTTTGAAATGATTATTGATGATTGATCGGATGCAGAGCATACAGTATGTGCATCACAAAACAGTAGCTTCTACGGTACATTAGCTTTCCGAAAGTTCATCTAACTAACAACTACATTTGTAATAAAATTGAATATACAGGTATAGTGGAGATCAAATTAAATGACACTGAGTTCTTACCAACAAAAAGTGATGGGAAAGAAGCTATTCCAAATGGCAGCGCGCAGTGTCCATGAGTGCGCGGAAGCGAGTCTCTTCGCGGTGAGGGTGAACTTCTTCCTTGAGTCAGGTTTCCACTTGCCCAGGTCACTGACACGCTGTCACATGCGTCAAAAAATAAAAAATGCGCTTTCTCCTCTGATGCCGGGACGATGGGAGACACTAGTCCTTCGCCACCATCTCCAGAGTGAATGGGTTTAACTTCACAGTCTAAAGGAATTAAAAAACAACAACATTAAAAAGTATGGTGTCGTGGAATAAAACGGCCGTTTTGTTTATTTTTTCTACATAAGCGCACACCATTTTAACCAAAGGTGTGTTCCGCAACGTTCTGCTCTCACAGCGCCGAGCGATGTAAAGCGTGAACAACTCTGCGACGCCTTTGCTCTGCTTCCTAATTTGCATGCCGTGGAGGTGCAGCGAAAGCGGAGTTAGATCAAGCCTAAAAGCAAAAGGCAAATACACATCCGGTACAGCCTGACAAAATAAGAGCATTAGGCTGTATAACCCGTCATAGCGGTGGCCATTTTAACAGCAATAATGCAAATAACAGCTGTATTCCATGACGTTTTAGCACTGTATTATGTAATACAGTTTAATATTATAGCGGACTAGAAGGAAATACTAATATATTTGCAAAAAATGAAAGAAGAACTTCCGGTATTTACCACTCCAAACGTGTGGTCTCAGCATACAGCAGGGAGATGTTAGACTAAACTCCCTCCTCTTGAGGTATCTTACAGAAGGGGGGGAAATGAATTGATGAGCTTTAAATAGCTCGGCTGCAGCGTCATTCAAATGGTTACTGTTATATAATAGACAGGTAGCAAGAATACAGGAAACATATTCTATGGTCCAGTGGAAGATAAAGGAAAACATGTAAAGTGCAGAAAGGGTGAATGAAGTGTGTGCATGTTTGTTCAGCTCGGATGGCATCCTTTGAGGCTGAGACAATCACTGACCTCCCCATTGTTGCGTATTATACTATGCTGTTCATTATTCCATCTCATGCTTCTTTAAGACAAAGCCCAAATGGTCACTGATTTATACTTCTAGATTCTCTGCAGCCTTGACATCGTGATCGCTTTCAGATGGGCGGAAATGTGGCTTCAAACAGCTTGGAGCCCAAGTGGGTTTGTCACCAGATTTAGGCAGAATTACCTTCCCATCTGGAGCATCAGCAAATGTCTACAGAGCTTCACTTGTGACCCAGTGTGAGCATACAATTGTCAAGTGATTTTTTTGTTCCAAATTAAAGGCCAAAAGATGTTGTTTTTCTGTTTTAGTCATTGTTCAAATGTCAATGCCATGGATTTAAGAACACTTTCTTTCAAATGGCTTAGCATAGCAGCTCTTTCAATAACCCGCAGACATGACTGTTTGAGAGTAAATATACTGTAACGTACTCTATCCTCTTAGTGGCGCCTCGTGGGAGAGAGCTCTTAAGCTTCCTCATTTCATATGGTAATGAAAGCAATAAAGCTGTGTACTGGTCCAGGATTCAATTGGGTCAGCAAGGTTGAGTGATGTTTTGAACATGCTTGATATTGCTGATAGGTTTTACAGATCTGGGCTCAATGTTCCATCATTTGGATTTTTAACAGAGATGTTATTTTTGGTGTGTCACATTATTTTGAAGTGTTGACATCAAAGAAGCACTCAACAAATAATGAAGCCAAACACAGAATGCGGATTAACTTTCTTTTTTTTTTTTTTGAATATTGCATGCCCAGCACGCCTGACAGTTTGATGGCAGAAAGTTGACAAGACTTTAGACCAGGCGAAACCACGTCCAAGTTAGGTACAAGCAGATACATTTTGTGCTCCGCTGCTACTATATGTATGGTGCATTTCATTATGTTTTAGTCATAAACATCAGCATGCAGCGAACCCTCTGTAGTAATCAATGAATTGAATGCGTATTATTTTCCATTCATCCATTTTCTAATTCGCTTATGCTCACAAGGTCGCAGGCATGCTTATCATAGTTGTCATCGGGCAGTAGGCAGGGTACACCCTGAACTGGTTGCCAGCTAATTGTAGGCCACACATAGACGAACAACCATTCGCGCACATGTTCACACAGAGGGATCATTTAGAGTATTCAATTAACCTGCCATAGATGTTTTTGGAATTTGGGAGGAAACCGAGTACCGGAGAAAACCCAAGCGGGCCCGGGAGAACATGCAAACTCCACACAGGAAGGCCGGAACCGGAATCAAACCCTTCACCTCTGCACTGTGAGGCAGACGTGCTCACCAGTCAACCACCATGGTGCCCATTATCATTCTTAATAATTTAAAAGCACTGCCCTGTGTTATGAGCCTTGACGCAAACAAAAATGCCAGGACCCAGGAAGCAGAGATGGGCACCAAAAATAAACATTTTTGTCCAGAGTAGCAATACAAAATTAATCTACTCAAAAACAAAACTGTTATAAACACAACAAAACAATGTTGCAGCTGAAAATATCCTTCTGCTGGGACATACTCGTGACAACAAGATAAACTAGATCACTGGGCGACTCTTGAGACTGGACTGCGTGGCAGTACGAAAAGCAGCCACAGCGTGAGTGTCAAAGATCTTCCAGCACAGAAAAATGAGAGAAGCTGGTCAAATAGGCTGCCACCTTTTCAAGCTGATGTGGCACAGGTGATGGGGTAAGGCTCCGCCTCTAACTTTTGCCCCACCTCCTGCCACACTACAGCACTGCAAAGAGTGAGAGGAGAGCAGAGAGGATCGAGAGCAGGCAGAGTAAGATGGCAAAGGCGAAACTCAACGATGATACCCCTGACCGCGTGCGCGCGTTTGTGTGTGTGTGCGTGCGTGTTGTCACACACAGATGCACCAACAGGAGTGGAAGGCAGTCTCAGGTGCCTATTTTGTAGCAGGCAACTTCCACTGAAATATTCAAGTACAATACGCATGAATTTTTATGTTTTGTTGCACTTCTTGAGAAATTTCAATATACTTTACTAATTTGGGTGGATCGTAGAATGGACTAATACATTTGAGCTTAAAAGACTAAAATGCGTTTTTTTGTCTTAACCACACCCCTATTGTAATTCAAAAGAAAGCCCACTCAGTGATTGGCTGACGAGATGAGCAACCCGAGACCTGGATACACTGGTGACTGCCATCTTGGATTGCTTCTTCAGGACGAGTTTGTGTGATTTTTCCGCTGGTGAACAAATGTTGGTCAGGTTAGGAACAGTTTGAACGTGTTCAAAAATTCTTACCATTAAAAAAAACAGTGTTTGCGAAAATCTTTGCAACCTTTTGCAATCTTTAACGAACCTTGATGAAAAACTGCATATGCAAACATTCACAAGAATTCGCCCCTCGGTGAAATTGCGTTTTAATATGTGCCTCTTGCTTTTCGATTGTATTTGTTGATTCAGTTAAAAAGTTAATGCAATGACTCAAAATGTTGAGTTGAATAGAAGTAAATTTTATTACGGTATTTCATTATTTCTTACATTACAAGGTAACCATTCATTCATTTTCCGATCCGCTTATCCTCAAAAGGGTCGCGAGGGGTGCTGGAGCTGATCCCAGCTGTCTTCGGACAGAAGGTGGGGGACACCGTGAACCAGTTTCCAGCCAATCGCAGGGCACACAGAGACAAACAACCATCCGCGCTCACACTCACACCTTGGTATAGTTTAGAATGTTCAATCAGCCTGCCTTGCACGTTTTTGAATTGTGGGAGGAAACCGGAGTACCCGGAGAAAACCCACACAGGCCCGGGGAGAACATGCAAACTCCACACAGGGAGGCCGGAGCTGGAATTGAACCCGGTACCTCTGCACTGTGAGGTCGACGCACAAACCGCTTGTCGACTGGGCTGCCACAAGGTAACCAGTTTACTCATATTTTACAAGTAAACTCAACTAATTCCGGTTTACAGTCTACTATGTATGTGCCAGTGTCCTGCATGCAGTCCAGTGAGTCCATTGTACTTCCGCCATCTATACCACAAGCTCTTCTCCGCTGAATTTAAAGGAAAGGAGGATAGTCGCTTCAATTGGCCGGGAATCAAGTCAACTGTGTTCACTCCCACTCTGGTGCAGGCGTCAATTTGAGACAGCATCTGTCTACGAAAGTACCAAAAGACAGAGTACAGCAACCAAGCACAATGTTAGACTGTACTTTGCGCTAAACATGCGCTGGGCACAAAACTAGGGCCCATTATGCTGTTGTGTCATCTGTTCTTGTCATCCCTGCTCACCTTGTGTACCAGCCAATCAGATTTCCTTGGGACTTGTGCAGGTGTTTCTATGTCTTGTCAGTTTGAATTGACTTCCCTGCTTTCCATGTTCTCTACCTCTGACAGTTATCAAATGTCCTGTTTTGTCATGCTGTCTGTCATTTGTGGTGGCGTCTGTTCCTTGTGTTTTGTTGTTACATTGAATTCTGGTCTCAAGGGCTTTTATAGTAATTATTGATCCTGCATTACCTTTTGAGATTCCGCACAAATCCGACATTTCTTGCCTGCTTCTTAACTTTAGGGCTCTTTCTGAATCTGTGATTTTATTGCTTCAGCACTGGGCAGGTGTGCAACTTTCCAAACCACTCACGTGTACAACAGAGTCGTATTGCTTTTTTACAACAGAATAGGTCTTGTTATTGATAAAGAATAATGCAGTAGTTTGATGGCAAATTAAACAATTGACGTTTGGATTAAAACTTTACATATGCATAATGACACAGCCATTCATTTGGGGATTTAAATTAATTACTGGATGTGACTTGAGGGCTACGTGGATGACTGGTTAGCATGACTGCCTCACAGTGCAGAGGTACAGGGTTTGATTCCAGGCTTTGGCCTTCTTGTGTGGAGTTCGCATGCTCCCCCTGTGCCTGTGTGGGTTTTCTACAGGTATCTCTGTTTCCTCCCACATTCTAAAAACATGCACGGTAGGTTAATTGATCACTCTTAACTGTCCTTTAGCGTGATTGAGAGTGTGAATGATTGTTTCTTTATGCGTGCCTTGTGATTGGCTGGGAACCAGTTCAGGGTGTACCTCGCCCAAAGTCAGCTCGGATTGGCTTCAGCACGCCCGTGACCCTCGTGAGGATTAAGCGGTTCCGATGGTGGATGGATGGGTGTGACTTAAATGCCGTGCCCTCAATAGAGTGGGTTTGATGATACTTCCAACATTTGTAATAATATGAATAATAATGATAATCCTAATCATGCCTCTGAAATGCAGGTATTGCAAAGGCAAAGGCTTCTGTTATTCATCCTTTTTAGGTCATCCTTTGGTTTTCGCAAAATTTGTGCTCCACATGCAATCTTGCCTTTGTTTGGACCCCAAGGCCTTGTCGTCTTCGTCTTCATTTTTTCCTTCCCATACAGCGCTGCGTCCGCCACACTCTTACTTTCCCTACCTCTGATGTCACAATAAGTCATCTTCATGGGAGCAGCTTAGTACCTAAGGAGCCAAGAGAGTAATACACAGCTGCATGATGGGATGTACAAGACAAGACAGCTATTGGTCGTCGACAAAAGCATTACTTCCTTTTGCATCAGCAGCTTTTTTCCTCTCTCAGTTTCAGAGTGCGCGTGTGAACTGTTAAGGTCATTTTTGGTCACGCAGATATTGTTTCTGTAATAACATAACTCATCTTTTGTCTTGCAGATTGGCATTTATGCAATATCTGCACTAGACGATGAAGAGTAATTTCCTGCGAGAAATCTGACTGGCAAAAATATTGAGTTCGAGTTATTAGTTATTAGCGTGACAATGTGGTGCTCTCTTAAAGATGATCTGAATTTATTCTTTAACCTGGAGAAACACAGCAGACTAGTCGTGCAGATTGAGGTTCAATTAAGGCTACGTGGGGGCTCATTACGTCCTTCAAGTCAAAATATATGTGCCACATCGGGTTCATTGGAATCCAAGGTAAACCTTTCCAGGTCCGTATGTTTTGTAAACATTAAAATCAAAGTGTCAAGGGGACAAAACATTGAGCTTTGAGGGTACCACATCAGAGACAAGCCAGAGTACCCCGACATGTACAATAATGCCCTTTTTTCTTCTTCTTCTTCCATAGAGCTCATGTTTCTGTAAAAGCACATCGAAAAGGAGGTCATCTACTTTTCCATTTATTGAGACAAGCAGACTCCAAAGGGTCACCCCGGACATAGAGGGAGTATTCTTTGTCACGACACTGCAGCCTTTTCTTGACAAACACGCTAAGAGGTGTCACTTTGTGATGAAGGAAGCATGCTAATTTCCCTCGCTGACTCTCGTCCTGGCTTGCATAGCATGCTTTTCCGCCACACTCTGTCAACCGGCACACTGCTCTTTTGGGGAATTTTTGAAAGGTTTGTTTTCTACCACATTGACCTCACACAGCAATGAAATACGGCTTCTAATGAGATACTTTGAGGTTTGCATGTAAGCGCTGAGGGGAAAGAAAATTATGACACAACTATAACACATCCTATAATGGCAGCACAGTGGAGGTACCACGGCTTCCTTTGACATTCTAAAAATATGCTTTTTATGTGTATAAGTGACGTTATGTATAAGTCAAGACTCTAAATGGTCTGTAGGTGTGAGCATAATTGTTTTATTTATAGATTTATGCCTTTATGTATTTTATTCAATTCATTCTGCTGCCCTTATTTTTAGCTGTGTGTGTTCAATGCACTGCATGTTTGCACTGTGGCTGAGAGAGGAAAATTTTCATCTGTGCTGTATGTTGCACATAGAGCATATTTGACAATCAGGTTTGACTTGACTTGTAATGAGGCAACATCAGAAGCAACTTGAGGTTCAGCATCTTGCTCAAGTACACTTTAACATGGTGACTATGGGCGGAAAACAACCCCTCTACCACTGAGCCATTCAAAGTCACCTGCGATAGACTCCAGATCCTGTGTGACTCTGATGAGGAGAAACGGCATACAAAATACGGTGGGTGGATGCATGCTGTTAAAATTGAATGATGAAATGCATTGGGTACAAAATCAACCTCCCTTGAATTTCTCCAGATCCTCATGACAGACACCTCTTGAATGTTAAATGTACAAGGCTGAGCAACTGTTACAAGAATGTTTGTCGAACACAAGGCACACAGATGCAAAGGCATTCCCCGAGCCCATGGGTTGGCAACCTCACTGTACAGATCCAAAAGAGCCATCTTGGCCCTCTACCTGGATCCACCAATCTGAAAGTGAGAACATTGCATCTTTCACAGTATGCATAAACTACTGTAACGTGTTGCATTTTTTAAATCAATGAACTGCTGCAGGAAGTTCTAAATTGTATCTCTGCATGTGACAAAAACATTTTCAACACTTCGAAAAAACATACTTTGTTGAAGGAGATTTTGAAATAAAATAGTCAACATCTATTTGTGTCCTCCTCATATTCATGAAGTCGAAGCCGAACTTCAGGTAAATTATCCACATTTAGAGATTCAAAAGGAACATCTTCTGTGTCCCGCCATCATCTCATCATGCCTGTCAGTTGATAACTTCTATGGAAAAGAACTATTTTCACTTAGCAATGTAACATAGTCATACATTGTATATTTGCAAATAGCCACTTACAATATTTATTTAACCTGGTTAATGTGATTGATTTATGCTCCTCAACCTCGGTGTAGATCATGAGCACCACAGGGCTGTAAGACGTCGCATTCCTTTTCACAAACGATTATAAACTGTCCTCTGTGAGGCGTGAGCGATTTTAGTTTTTAATATCATTCATGTGGGGATAGCATTTAATGCTATATTTTCATCAGAAATGTTTTGTTGTTGTTGTTGGATTAATTCGTGGTTTGCTTACCGGGGGTCAGGTTCCTCAGATCTTGGTGCCGGGTGTCAAGACATTGCAGCCCCTGAAACATGTTATGAATGACCCATAAAACAGTTTATTTTCATGTTACAAGAGAACCATTTGCTTCAAATACATATTTTGCTCAAAAAGGGGCAGAGAGCCACAGCAGATGGATGAAAGGGCCATGTGCGACTCTAGAGCGGCAGGTTTCTGACACATAGCATAAGATGTACATTGTATATACTGCATTGACAAATTTTTGGTCTAGCCAGGTGTGGCCTTTGAATGTTCTCACCCAGATCACATTAAAACATATATGCTGGTTAGTTTGTCGATTCCATTGACCAAGGGGTTGACATTTAAACTCCGTGGGCACCACACAGCCTCCCGCTGCTCCTCAGTGGTGGGTTGAGGGAATAAAACAAAAAAATTCCATTCCGTGTAGTGTGTGAGACAACTAATAAAGTACCTCGACATGTATTCTGCACATGAAAACTACACACAGTATGGTCCCACACTGGTGTTTTCAGATTTTGTTCTGTTGAGCTGTGGTGATTAAATTAAGTAATTTGAACATCAGGTGCTCTCATCCTTGCCAACACATTATAGGATTTGACCATCAGATAAGAGCTGGTGAACGAGTAGGCCGTGCTACCTTTTCCACAGAGGTAAGAATCTCATCTGGCAAATGTGTCACTCGTGTTGCCTGGTCCCTGATTGATCCATTATTGAGACAAAATCTGATAAGGCATCCTTTTCGTCATACAGCGCCTTTCCCCTCAGCACCATGTCTTTTCCCGGTGTGAGTCATAAGTGTCATCCGAACATGTCCGATAATGTGGCCCTCGTCATTTTCCATCTCGTGAACACCTGTCCGTTCATGTCCCCGGAGAGGTGTTCATCTGACACCGCTCTAGTTTGTCTCGGCAGACCCCTCATCTTAACCCTCAACGAAACAAAAGAGGCCAATATCCTGTTTGTTGTTCACTTCTAAGTATAAAGCCTAACATTGCTTTTGTGTCTCAAACAATGCATTTGGGAGGCACCTCTGCTTTCGTGTTGACTCCCACTATTGACTGTTGATCTGAGTCACTTCTTTCAGGTAAATTGTGGCCTCAAAGCCCCTCCCTGCGAAAAAAATAAAAAAAATCAGGTGACAGCTGGTGAACAGTGGTGCTCAAGTAAGACAGAGACCTAGGGGCGCTAGCCTTCCCATCACATGGTCCATGGCCCATTGAGCTCTAATTTGGATTTTATTGCCCACTTGCTGGTAGACGCCATGTCTTCACTGACTTTTTTCCTGCCCCCTATTTTGTTATGGAGCCTTTATTTTGTAGTATCCATGTTATATTTCATGATGAATAATACAAAACAAGAGTAAAACACTTGGTGGGGTCAATCAAAAAAACGACACAGTTTGGAGGGTAAGATTAATGATGACGGAAAATGTATTAGGTACAATATATATTGTGCAAAAAGCAAATTCCATGGTTGATTTCATTTCTCCTTGGTCTATGCATTAGGATAAGAATTAAAGACTGGATGAGATGCATCTCTTTGGAGAGGTTGGTAATTGTAATTGTTAGTTTAGGCTACCACCTGGTGGTGAGGGGATGTAACAGAAGGCCAATTTTCCAATGGATTTCAAACAGGAAATATCTACGTCAATAGGGAGAAACAGACTCTAAAATTGTAATTTGAACATAGATAACCCCCTCGTACATATGGCATGCATCATTTAAGGCAGGCATGTCCGGTTGGGGCTTGGAGGGCCACCGCCCTGCCTGTTTTCCAGCTCTCCCGGTTGCAACACACCTGATTCAGATGATCCGCTCATCAGCCAGCTGTGAAGCAGCATTAGAACAATCTTGATCATTTCAGTCAGGTGTCTTGCAGCAGGGAGAAATGGAAAACAGGCAGCAGCCCACAGTCAGCTGGGATTAGCTCCAGCTTTCTTGCGACCCTGAATATGATTAGTGGCATTGAAAATGGACGGATGGCAAAATTGTTGGAAAAACAAAAAACAATCTGGGTTCCTTTCTCGGAATGCACCGATGAAGAATAGTGCCTTAGGCGGGCTCACTTGCACACCCATTCCCCCTTTTTCGGGTATGAAGGAGGGCACTTCAGTGACTTTGCTTGAAATCATGTTCATCAGGAGCAATGGACTAAGAGTGTGTGTTTCGGTGCATCAATCAATCATGGGCCAGCTATTGGCTTCATGTTAGTCAGGGCTCAGAGGTGCAGTACATTTGAGGTATAGGCCAAGTGGGAGAAATCAGCTGGCCCGGATGTCATGCGTTCCCCCAATCTCTGGGTCTCAGCTGCAGGTTGCCCTCCACTGGCAATTACTTTTATCCACAGACTGTGACCAGGAACTGTTCCCCCTGAGGTTGGCACACACACTCGCACACCTCGAGCCTGCTGAATGCTAATTTGGGGCTTCTGCCAGTGCAGCTTTGGTTTGAGCTCCTAATCCCTTCCTGTATGGCAGCAATCCTCCTAAATGTACCCTGGTGGTTGTGTGTTCACCAGTCCATGCCCATCCATGCTGGTCAAACACATGGAAGACACGCTAGTGAGACGCATAACACCGTGTGCACAATGAAAACACACTGTTGGCCAAGGTTTTTAGCACCACTGAATAGGCAATGATGCATCAACACACAGGGAAATGGGAAGCCACTCATCCGCTCCAGTAGGACAGCAATGGGCACATTAACCACGAGCTCGGTGACTTGAAGACAATTATAGAGAAAGCAAACAGTGTGTGAGGTGGAGTGGCGATTAGGGTGACAGAGTTTATTTTAGAAGATTAATGCATGGTTACAAGGGGATAGGTCCCTCCCCAAACACAATGAGTGCTAACGAGGGATGAGAGGAGACCTTGCTTGACAACCAGGTAGAGCAGAGCTAAATAAAATGGTCATTTATGATGCTGGTTATATTGTACATAAGGAGATATTGTGGTTTATACTTAACCCTTTAATGCCTGACCCATCAAGGAATAGCCAGAAAAATCAGATTTTTGGGAACTGAGATATTCATTAACCCTTATAACAAAATCCACAAAAATATTTTTGCCATATCATGTTGTTTTAGATATTTGGCGTATTCCATTTCTAAGCATTATGTAGATTACATCTGAAAATAAAAATTTAGGGAAAATCACATTTTAAACCTGCAGTATCAAATTTGATACAGATGATTCAATGTAATATAAAGAATGACTTACATAATGAAAATGCAAGTATCAAATATGATAAAATGGCATTACAGGGTTAAAGTACCTGCCCGACTCCTTCCATACTTTGCTTGCTTCCCACTGGCCTGCACTCGCACACAGCTGTATTTCAGCATCGGCATGACTTCATACTACAACACTGAAGTAATACAACTTGATTACTTTTCTGACTTCCCAAGTTATTGAGTACGATTCTGTTTATCTCTATTGTGCAAGGAGGTGGTTATAATTAATAACTGACGGGGAGAGCAATTGCTTTGATAATACCACACGTTCAGCCTGGGTGCTCATGCACATGCTCGTGTATGAGCAATCATGCCCGAACATTCTCTTCATTGCACTAGGGAAAAAAAAAAGTTGGGTGAATGTAAAATTTTCAAGGCAAGAAACGGCAATAAAATTATAAAAAAAAAAAATATATATATATAAGGAAAAACAACTCAGCAGATTGGCCGTTAATGCAAAAAATATATATTTTAAAGTTGCAGCCAAATGCGCCAGCGTTCACTCAACCCGAAGTCAGAAAGGATATATATATATATATATATATATATATATATATATATATATATATATATATATATATATATATATATATATATATATATATATATATATATATATTAGAGCTGTCAAACGATTAAAATATTTAATCTAATTAAAAACTCAACTGTCATAATTAACTTAAATTAACTAAAAATTAATCATGATTACTCACGCATTTTTTATTGTTTCTGAATTTCCTTTTGTATTTTTTGTAATATTTTCCCCCATTTTAATGCTCTCATCAACATAGAATCATGAATCAGTTTTCTATGTGCAAAATGCAAATATTTACTGAAATAATTTCGATTTTCAATTTTACATGAACATTTTTCACTTGGAGCAGTTATTCACACATCATCTCTCACACAATATTACTGTCCATCAACAACAGTGAAAAAAATATTTTGTCACACAACAGCTGCTTGAACAGCTATTTTTATGGAATCAAAACAGCGCAATATAAAGTGCACATCTAAGGTAAACTAGTACTCAGCCTATAATTTTTCACGGCCCCCTGAATAGGGATTGTCGGTCAGCATGGAAGGATCTCTCGTTCTGTACTTTTTTGATCATTTATTGGAGCACTTAGCAGCAGAAGTAGTAGTAGTAGTAGTTGTAACAGAAGTATCAGAAGCAGGTAATAACCTAAACTACACATAAATGCAGTAAAAAATTAATATATCTATCTTTCTGCATCACAATGCAAATATGTATATAATTGACATTAATTAATACCTTTATTTAACAATGCGTTTAATAAATAATGTAATCAACCCTGATTTCACTATGTATCACTATCGTCATCATTATTCATTGTTTTAAACGTAAGAAACCATACAACACAAACATAAAGTCGAATCGAACAAAAGAACTACAAGTCCCAAAACTCAATCCCGGAAGTGGAGCGCCGGCATGATTAACCCAACCTGAAACGCAATTAAATGTCAGATTGCAGACGGACAAACATGACAACTATGCAAAAATGAACTAAATAAAGACACCCCTGTTCTAGCAACATTTTAGCCCACGCTGTTTGCTTTGAAATGATCCATAGCTGTCGGTCTGAGACGAGGGGGCGGAGTTACGCACGTCAGCTGTGTGCTTGGCCATTAAGTGGTATTTCAGACTCGACGTGCTATGATGATAGCTCAGTTTACGACTGCAAAACATACAGGTAACTTTGGTCTTGTCATTGGAACAATCTGGCAACTTTTTAAAAGTAAACTTTCCATTCATAAACTATTTAAGTATCCGTTTTGGTGTCTCGCGCTGCCGTGGCTGGCACAACAAACGTGCGTGAACCTGTGCAGAGCAATTAATGTTTTGTTTCTGGTTTATTTATAGAGCAACGTAACATCCGCCGTGACGTCTGCCGCGTTAATCTCGCGAGAAAATTTTTGATCACTAGCGAAGCACTTTTTGAAGAACCTCATTGTGCCACAGAGAATCACGAGAACACTTTCTAGCTTGGCCGTGGAGGTTGAACCTGAAACAGAAGCTTTATGACACTCCCACTCCTGCTCACTCCACTCACCGCAGCAGCTTGAACAATATTCCCTTTGCATGTACCGGTACACGGACTGCAAAATAGATGTCTTGATTTTCTTCCGTTACATCTTGCAAACACCTGCTGACAAACACGCCTGCCGGCCCCCCGTCATGATCCTACGCAAGAGGCTCATTGCGTTGCAAACAGCCGGCCTTGTTTAGCACAAGGGACAAGGTCGTTTAAGTGATAATGAAGTCGTCTCATTAATGTAATGAGACACATTTTTTAACGAAGGTGATTTGGGCTGGGGTGGAATGTGCTCACACATTGACGGAACCATGCAAGCTGACAGATGCAGTGAACATGCAAGCGAACAAAAATATCTTCCTCTAAGGGCACAGAACTTCATTTGAAATGAAGATTAACCCAGCACCTTTGTTTGGCTTTTTTGTGACACTCACTCAAATGGAAAACAAAAGCCTGCTCCAACCACTTACAATCTGAAAGATACTCCTTTGAACTTGTGCGCACAATCCCTCTAACTCCTTCAAGCAAGAGCACCCCTTGAAATGGATTTCAATCATTCACCCTCCATCAAAAGCGGACTTTATTCACTCTCCTCTATATTCCTGGGTAAACACAAATAAATGATTTCAATGTTTTTTACCTCAGCAATAAAGCAGTTGTTTATTTTGGTCATGAGGGCATAGGATACTCTCTCCAGTGAAGCCAGTCGGATGCTGCAATAAGCAACGCATACTCTGCCACCTCATAATGTATGAACTCTGTAGCGCGCAAAGTGTCTGTCGGTGACTATAACCAAGAGGAAGAGACGCAGTAAACTTCAGACCACAATGTGCTACATCCAGCGTTTTTTTTCCAACCTAAGCATGTGGCTTTTTTATTACAAGAAGATGGCGCTGCAGTTTATCTAGCTGCACCCTGTAGGTTTTGTACCACCGTGTACCTCCAGAGTTGTATGGGGAGGGGGACACCTCCATTACTCACGGACAGTCATAAAGGCTGCCGAAGGGACATCTGTTTCAAACAGACACTATAAGCTTGTCAAGTGTGGTAAATAGAAAAGTCCTGGAGGAGACATTTGTCTCACCAGCTGGGGAGTAGTTGTCCATCTTGTTGCAAAGCATGACTTCACAGAGAATGTCTTGTACCTGTCAGCTAGCAGACACGCACACACAAACAACGGCGAAAAGTGGGTCCGTGCGTACTCCTCAAGTGTATTTGGAATCTTGCATACTGGCAAATGGACATTTGTGTGTGCACGTCCACCATGAGTCCACACGTTCATTAATCTCTGCTTGTCTGGACTCGTCTTTTCCCGCCTCCCGCCACTTTCCAATCTGCACACTGAGAGGCTCCCACCGTCCATACCAATTAGCAGCAGTTAAATGGCTGTGCCACTGGGCTACCGATGACTACATTTCCCACAGCGCAAAGAGGGAGATCGCCTCCCTTTATTAATGACACTGCCAGGGAAGAGACAGATGCTGAGTGCTACCCAGTGAACCTGCAGTTGGATCTGTTCCATCTCACACTTCTCTTGCAAAAGGTCAACTCTTCATTTACGGAGACATTTTTATCCACTCGCTGCATGTTTGATCTTGCAGTTTATTTCTTTGTCACCCTTGCTTCTCTGCGAAACTTGAAGTGATTGAGTGCAAATTGTCATGCATCTCCTCACACATGCACATGCCCTCTGAAATCAAGGTGATGGGGCGGAGATGAAGAGAAGGTGAGCCAGGGTTGACTGATCGATCTTGGCATTGTGTTAATAGCTTCAATGGAAGAAGGTGTGACTTCCTGTTTGCCTGACTGTGTGTGGGGCTATGTCTCCCGAAGCTTTATTGATCAAATGCCAGGAGGGCGGGTTAATGCACAGCGTTTTCAAGCGCTAAGGGCACATGGCAGCCAGTCATTTCAGGAAAAAGGGCCGCTGGCTAGGGATCTGTGAGTTCAATCCTTAAATCAAGAGGAAGAGGTAAAATGTTGCTTGTCACCTTCATCTAAAGTGACTCACTGCAACCCCGAGCACTCGTCTCAGGGTCAGCTGGTGTGTGCCACGTCTGGAGACATTTCCTGCAGTGTACGGAATAAATTCATGTGAAATTTTACCTTAAACTAAAAACTTAAATCACTCCTACGGTACACTGGCCTGTGATGGGGAATATATTTTCTACTGCCGCAAGCAGTGACCTCCAGCGATAATGTTGGTATTTTAGCATCTTTGTTTGTTGAAGCATTTTATATAGCCGTCCATTTTCTAATCCGCTTATCCTCACGAGGATCGCGGGTGTGCTGGAGCCTATCCCAGCTGCCTTCTGGCAGTAGGCAGGGTACACCCTGAACTGCTTGCTAGCCAATCGCAGGAGCTGAAATCGAACTCTGCACCTCCGCACCGTCAGGCCGACGTGCTAACCAGTCGACCACCAGTCATGTTCTTGTTTATGATGATACTAATGCAGCGTGTTATACCGGAGACAAATTCCTTGTGTGTTCTACATACTTGGCCAATAAAGATGATTCTGATTCTGATTCTGATTCTATCTGTCTAATGGATCAAAATACACAACATCACGGCTACTTATTTTTTTCTTTGCCTTTTGAGGTGGTGTTCCAGTTAACAGCAACTGTTTCTGAAATGCCAAGAGTATGACTTTTAAAACCCACAGATCATACTGCTGTTCCTTATCAGGCCACTGGTGGCGATCAAGAACATTGCTAATGATATGTTACGGTCATTTTGAAAAACGGTGGGGCGAAGAGCCAATTCAATGGCCCTTAGGACGAAAGAAAATGCTGAAAGACGAGTTTAGCAATCCGTACTTTCATTTCATGCCCACAAACATCCTTCGGAAAGTCTCTTGTAGGCCTCTGGGAGTTGCCTAATGCAAATCTCAAGCATTGGGGTCGCTGGCAGCGTACACTTCCACTTCACAGCACTCATAAAATTAACAGTGGCCATAAAAGACACACTACCAAAGTATGCTTCTAATGACACCTGCAAGCCCGCAGGTCATTGGCAGGACATTATCCAGTCAAGTATTCTTGAAGCATCACAGAGCTTATAGCGTGTTGACTTCACATTCAGCATGATCTCAGTAACAGTCAGCGGACCCAAGAAATCCGGTGATCATCATTAATTACCCCCTTTGGACAAAAAGAGACACAGTAGCTATTTTTAAGTCTCTGGGTTCGTGGTGTGGAACATCATATGGTGTTTCCTTTTATGGCTTGTAAGAATTGCAGTGCTCCCTGCAGCTCATTATTTTATAAGCGTGAAGAAGATCTGTGGTTGCCTGGAAGCTGCCCATCAAATCGCCACTTTCCAAGGCAATTGCTGGTATTTTTTATTTATTTTTTGCTTGCGGTGTGGAAGCATGCATATAAATCTGGGTCACATTATAAAACAGCTCAGCAATAAATTAACATCACAGTAGAATATAATTTAATACAAAAGCAAAAAACACAGTTGAGCCTGCCAGACAATTGTTTTGGGGTCCTTGAGGAAGCTAAAATTGGACAATTTCCTGAAACCTTAAAAGAAATAAGGAGAAATTAATTGTCAATCAATGTCTCTGCATCGATAACTAATCCACATTATTGATTACGATCAAGTAACTCTAAACGTATTTGTCCATTCAAAATCATTGTAAATACATCACAAATAACGTTAAAGTAATTTGCTGCTCCAAAACATCTCTACTTAGGCCCACATCAACCTCTGAAAATATACGATGAGCCTTTGCATGGTTGACTGAAAAGAGAATGAGGAAATGAGCAGCTTACATGCAGTTTTTGTCATGTCTTATCTGTTTTCTTTAAGAAGTCACCAAGTTACACTAACACAATTCTGAAAGCCTTTTTGTAAGAATAATTGTCCGTGGGTCATTATATTTTCGATTTTAATCCAAGCATAAGCATAAACTTAAGTCAAACTTTTTTTTTCTCCCAAGGCCACCTCCAGGGGGTACGCCTGCACCACTCATCTAAAAATGGCACAGCTGAACACTAATTGCGGCCTTGAGCAGCAGTGTCACTTTTAACATCTCTGCAGCGGCTCGTGTATTTCACAAGAGTGTGGGGGGTGGCGGGAATCCATGCCTGTCTGCCTCCGGAGACATAACAAAACTTTACTGTAGCTCAATGTCCAAAAACTATGACCAGTTTCCATCAAAATTCCTCCACACATTCCTTTTTGTGTCCACTTCAACCTGACCCCCCCCCCCCCAAAAAAAACAAAGAAAAACAAACAAACAAAAAAACCTTTAGCATTTGATATTTTTGCTCATATGATCTCATGTTTGATGACAATAAATCCAAAAGATTGTGCAGATGGAGTTCATTTTCACAGGTTGAAGTGGACGGGAGTAGGAAGTTGGATATGAATTCTGGTGGCGATTGATCACCGTCTCAGACCCCAGGTGACATCAGAACATGACAAACCAGGCAACATCACAATGCTTGCCTTGCTAAGATAATTTGAACAGGCTGAGATGTCGAAAAATAATTAATAAGCCAAGCTCCAAAAGGGGGTGGGCTGATCTATGGAAAAGGTCATCATAAATTAAGCTTGAATCACTACAGGGGTGGGGTGGGGGTATTTTAGTACTGACATCATGTTTACATCCAGAGACGTATTTTATAAATGCCAATGTTAAGACCATCCAAGTGTCCTTTTAATCACCATCTGCCAAAGAAGCCATGCACAAGATAATTTGGCTGGCTCCGTCAAAAACGGAAAACACACTAAACCTGCTAATCATTTGAACAAGTGCTACGCAAGTGATGATGTGGAAAGCATTAGCAGTTGATCCACTACTAACAAGCCGTGCAGAAAGCAGCAATCAATTGTACCTCTTTTGCAAGTCGCAATGACGTTAACGCTGCATGAGGCTTCATAACTTGTTTTACATTTATCATACTGTTGGGCAATGTTGCTTTTTTTTGGGGGGGTGCTTTTTCTTTTTATGTGGTGGGGACCACTGCATCTGCCAGCATCTAGTTCATTATTTGACAGTGCAGTCTAAAAACTGACAGCAAGAGGGCGTTGAAAGCTCGTTGCACACTCTGATTAGGTGTCTCTCTCTCTCTCTCTAAGGGATGGTTATGTCATTGTCTGCGTTGGGCTACAAGAGGCTTCATGCTGAACAGTATTTAGAAAGAAACAATAGCTCGATTTTGTTTCTTTTCTTTTTTTAAGACAACTTTCCATTTTTCTACTCCTGCTGCCCCTCCTACAGAACAAGCTTTACAATCAGAGCTTAAAGACCAACATGGAGTAAAATTAACTCAACAACCTCCACCTCAAGGAAAATAAATGCAGAAAAAGCGCTTCTTGACATATGGGGCATTCAAAGACAGTCCATAATTATGACTTTATAAGAAATGGCGAGTACAATTGAATGAATGTATTACCAACAGAGAAGAATGGAAGATATGTGCTCTTTCTTTTCACTCTTGGAATAAAAGCAGCTGCAATCGATTTTGGTAGGCGAAGCAAAGAGTTTGTTGTTGCTCACAGTCAGAACTACAAAACGCTAGAATCTCACTCTATTGATTAAGGAGTGTAGCCACACATCACTGGAAGTACAAGGGCATTTCATTCTCCTGATGAAGCCCCCCCAGGGTGAGGATTTAAAGAGTACCACTGTAATCACTCTTTTTTCCAAAGAACAAGGTTATTTATAACACTTCTTGTTGCAGACTTAACACCCTCACTGTGTCTTTTAGAGGACACTGGACCGTTGCCAAGCCACTGGGCAACTCCTCATCGCATCTCAGTCATGGTACTCTGTTCAGCTTTTCTTTTGGGAGTGGGGGTGAGGGGGGCAGAATGCAATTCTTTTAGAGCAGGGATTGGCAACGTAAATGATGGAAGGTGCAGCGATTCTTCATCAGCTCTACCAGGGGGCCGCATCAAACCCAGGTGCACACTTTCTAATCTGACATTATATAACATTAATAAAATTATTCTTCTTTTTTTCCTTTTTTTAAAAAATTGAACCGACATCATCACATCACAGAATCTTTATGTATTTGCTCCTCAAAATGCATCTATGCATTTGAGCATGACCCAAAACACACTCTTCAGGGTTTTGAAGCCAACAATATAACCACATACTGTGATTTTTTTTCCAGTGCAAAGAGCCCCCCCCCACCCCCGCAAAAAATCAATAATAATAATAATAATAATAATAATAATACAATACAATACAATACATGCTGATTTATATAGCGCTTTCACAACAGCGGCAGCTTGTTAATACACAAATCAGATTAACAACAGCCCAACATTAAACTTTTTCAGCCTTTTTTCACAAAAATCCTCTCACTCAAATATTTTAAGAAACCATGTTTGTTATGCATGTCATTCCACTTCCAAACTAATCGGCAAACTCACTCATCTGGATACATTGCAAAGCATTATAGGGCATCTCACTCTGCTTTCATGCACTAGAATAGAACTGTCAACGATTCCTATGAAGAAATAAAAATTGTTGGTGTTTGAAATGGGCCACTCTTCACTTTCCAGCATGCAGTGCGACATCCGATTCTCAAAGTTTCTTTGGAAATAAGGATTTATGACGCTTGTTGTTAACATGAAACAGTGACTTTGTGTTGCAATAAATGCCCAATTAGTTCAAGGAAACATCACGCTGAGCCCAAGTTAATCATTGCCTTACGAAACCTTTGAGAGGCCCTCCTTCTCTGTGTTGAGATCTGCCATAATATGAGGAAAGGCTGACCATATTTCTATTTGTTCTTCTCCAATGATAATGGCAGGAGCGGTATGTCTGCCACCTAGTGTTGGACTGGGTTATTACAACCTAAAACGAATACAGTAGACAAAGCATGTTCATAATGTTCAGCAATCAACTGAGGTTCGGCGAGGGACATACCGCGGTCCGAAAGTGTTTTCTATTACACATTCACCGCAGGGCACACATACAATGACAATATGGTAACAAACTAGTATAGACTTTAGAACAAGTGAAACCGGGTCTAAGTTGTAGCGCAGATGGTGTAACTCTAGTTTAGGGGACTTGATCCAGGCGCAGAAAAAAAAGACTCGGTGTTCCCATGTGTGGTGGATGTATTTCATTCATAAATATGACATCAGCGTGCATTCAACCATCTGAATCATTGTTGAAATGATTTCATTGAATGTGATATTATTATTAATATTGTTTTATCATCATTAATATATTGATTGCACACCAAACAGCGCTTATATTAAGTCTCTTTCGGTTCCTGGAGATGTCACCATTGAGTGTCTATATATTTGAGTAGACTTCATAGTCTTCTTAGGGCAACATTAATTGAACGACAAGCTAAGAATAATCAAAAGAATCATAAAACGACACACCGAGATTGAGCACATCCCTAAATGACCCTCAAGTGCGTTTTAATAAAAGCGACAAGACATCCTCCATGATAATAGCGCTCTGTTTCTCAGGGAGAAACAAACATCTCAAAACGCTTGCGCGATTTGACTGAAGGTCTCCTGATGATTAATGAATGTTAGAACTCCCCGAAGGAGTTCCATAAATTTCTCAAGACAGACTGATGCAAAGACCCATTTATTTCATTGAGATGCAATCAATTATTTGATGACCATCCTAAAGGCATCAATTACTCCGGCATCACGTGAGCATCCCTTTAAAACCGCATGAAAAAATGTGTTCCAGTACATACAACACAGGGTTAGAAAATCAACAATAAGATTATGTTGGACTTGTCTTCAGGTTTTCACTTTCAAATGTACTGGTAAAAGTAGTTTGTGGTGAGAGGATACATTTTTGGCGGACACATCTGCCAATCTTGACAGATGAATAGTCACCTGGTAAAATTGCACATCCATTAAAAACCTGAAAAGTTGTTGTTATCCATGAATCCTCGTGATTTATCAGCTCATAGTTTGTCATCAAATTCAAAGCAAATTACATTCACTTATTTTAAAAAAAGTGTTTTGTTTTGAAAAGTGAAAAGGTAACAAGAAAATTGTTTTAATATTGTCTACTTTGTCCAATTGCACGTCAGTTGCATGCGTGTCCATCATCTTGGGGAAAAAAAAAAGCATTGTGAGTGTGCATCCCTCCAACAAACAATGATTTGATATGTATCTTGACACGTGGGGTATGCTATGATTCAAGGACGATTCATTTTTCAAGTGGAATGATTCCATTCGGTTTGACTCAGTGTGATTGTGATTTCATTCGGTACAGCTCAGTTCCAGAGCGGATATAATGCGATGAGTTTTCTAGTTGTATTTTACAATATGAATGAACTTCTCGGTACTCTAAATGTGGCATTTTCTCCAAAAAGATCTATATCAGTGGTTCTTAACCTGGGTTCGATCGAACACAATCTGTTTGGTGAATCGGTCTCAGGGATTCAACAGAGCCTCTGCCATGGAGGGTAAGAAATACAGTACCTGACTCAACATGTTAATTAGTTATGACACGCCCGCTTGGCCATCACTGGCTGCAGATGATCACATGGCATTGCTTGTCCAATCAGTGCTGTGGGAAATTTAGTTTGCAAAGTAGTCAACGTGTTACCGTCGTGATAATACATTAAAAAATTATACTGTACTTATCTCTTGAAATTGTATTTAGTTTTTTTCGGTTTTTAATAAATGTGTTTTTTTTAATATAAAAAATATATTTTTTTTTTCATTAATGAAAGGTTCAGTGAATGTGCATTTTAACTGGTTGGGTTCGGTACCTCGAAGAGGGTTAAGAACGACTGATCTACATCTTACCAATAAAAAGATAATTAAATAAAAGACGATTAGATAGGTATTGTCATATATTTTAACGGTTTCGGTTCATCCATCCATCCATCCATCCATCCACCTACACATATTATCCCCTGTGTGCCGCTAATTCAGTTTTTTATTTTGATGACAATGGCAGAGTGACATAGAAATAGAAAATAAGAAATGTTGGCCTTTAGAAAAGTGTACTGCAATGCCCGGAACTTTCCGCTGCCGCTGCAAGGACCTACTACTCACCTTCTCAAATTTGTGTTGTGGTGATCACTCTCATGACTGGACCTTTGGGTTTCAAATTGCATTGACTCCCACCTGGCACCCTTCCAGTCCGTTCACCCAAGGACATGCATTATTTACACATGTGCTATAAAAATGCAGCATGTTTCTTTCAGTCTACTTGGTGGAAAAACAAAGTTATGTGGCTTTAAAATGAGTTTTGTTGTTCTGGAGATGGCCCTACATCAGGGCTGCCTAACTGTGGCCCTCAGAAATTATCTTGAGTTTTTGATCAAGCACATCAACACCACATTTCAAGTGATTGCAGTCTGTGATGACATTTGTTTTTGGCTGCAAATCTTCAAGTGCCGCTTTTTTATGCAGCGTGCTGAGAAGACACAATTTTCCTTCTTTTTAGCCGCTTACACTGTCAACAGGGCACTGCCAGAAGTGAACACCTGTGTTGAAAACTGCTCACGTTCTGTGGTGTTTTTTTTTTTTTTGCCTGCTCTGGAACGTCTCGACGAATTTTGTTTATTGTGCCAAGCTGAGCTGTGTTGTTTTTTAGAAGCCTGTTTGCCAGAGAGTGTTCCATAAGCCTTGTCATAATATTGTCTGCAGGTCACACTCCTACGGCACCGGCTGGGGTCTTTTCCTACACTGCAAATAGGTCAGTGTTAATTTTCCAGTGTGAAATGAAGACTGCAATAAGCAGTTGTTCTAATGCTGTTAGGATAAAAAGATACTGTGGCAGAGTAAATTTCCTCAGGTGTTGGGGTGGATGTTGGCTGTAACCTGATTAGTACTAGCTAGAGTGTTACACTTTCATTTCCGCTGAAGGAGTGTTTTTCCATTTTTTTTACCTCCATGGTAAGTTTGATTTGATTAAATGCCGTGTTTTAATAAGATATTCACCTGTTAAACAGCATCACATATAATCTAAAAAAAATAAAGTTCATATTAGCATTTATATGACACCTCATTATGGAATTACTGATTTTGGTCCTGTTTTATTTCACTCACTCTTTGCTAACTTGAGCCTGGTAGAAACGTGGATTTCGACTACCAACTGTTGGACCACTGCTACTGCCATGACTATTTATTGAATTATTTTCCTACGCTGAAGCATGAATAGTTAAAAAAAATAAATAAATATTCAGTTGAGCACTTTATATTTTGCATCATGTGTGCTATCTTAAACTAAGCTTTCAGGGCGCTGTCTTCAGCTGCAGTTTAAGACTAATGTTTTAATGACCAGCTTTTTATTGGAAACTGTATATTTTATACAATACAATACAATACAATACAATACATATATTTTAGATTTGTTCACGCATTTTTGTGTGAAATGGACAAAGCGCTGTATCATGTTTTGTAGTTGGGGGTGTGGCGGCAGTCACACAAGCAAACTTTCAGAACAGTTACACTCATTACTTGACATGTGTGGTCCTGTTACGTACAGGACCACACATGTCAAATAATGAGTTAAATTAACTAATACTGGATTTAATGTAGTCCTTTCCAGTACGATAATATACTAAATTGTACAAGCACCTGACAGTCAATGAAAAAGAGCAGGTGGGTGTCCTCCATGTCTGTTTAGTGTACCCTCACTGCTGCTGTACTTCATCTGGGTACATTATCATCAATTCAGGTTATCTGCCAACATCCTATGTGCTCTTGAGTATTACTCGTTGGTATGGCAGGGTATGACTAAGCAAAACATCATCACGTCAATCATCAATGTTTTGTGCAGGCAATTGAAAAAAAGAAGGAAAAAAAAACAGTGTTTCTATGTGTGTGTGTGCATGTGTGTGTGTGCGTGTGTGTGTGAGATAGATAGATAGATAGATAGATAGATAGATAGATAGATAGATAGATAGATAGATAGATAGATAGATAGATAGATAGATAGATAGATAGATAGATACCATCTCGAGCTGTTAACCTAATGGCAACAAATGGAACAGTTCGACGTTGACTGAGCTCAGCGATTAAAATACTGACACGAACCTCATGTTGTCATTTGTGAGTATCGCAGAGTTCTTCGTATATGATCTGTATTAAATGGTATGTCATAAGATGAGGCCTTCCGCAGGCTCACTACTTTGATCTGAAATGCCGACTCTCTGCTGGGGCCCTCAGCTTGACTCACTTGCCCGTAGGAGTGCGCCTGTGTGTGCGTTTGACGGAACGAACCGGTGCATGTCACCGTGCCCAAAGCATGAGCGGTATATGGCTCACAGAGTACTGTCACTGCAAGGGAATTGGCCATAGCCGCTCGCCTTTCACACGCAATCTCGGAGATGCTCATGTGTATTCTGCAGCCTTACCCACCGTGCTTGCATCTGACTTACAGTATCCGACATGGAGGTTATGCTACGTTTAAACTGTCAATTTGCAGTTTCTTTTTTTTTTTTTTGTAATGTTTTATGAGCAGACCAAGTAACACACAAAAACCTTTTTCCTCTTTGCTGCCTGGCTCATACTTTCGTTTCCATGTCCGGTATATAATGGAACAAAATCTAGCATTCAGTCCACAGTGTACCCCATCACCAATGTTCCCTCTAAACTACGCGTATGTGCAATTGTGCACTGTTCTCACCCTCTCAGTGCACACCAAAATATATATAGTGCATCAAAAAGAAAGTCTAATCTGAGCTGTTGTGGCATTTTGCATTTTCATATTTTCCTCATACAGGGAAATGGAAAAGTGTATTTGGCACACGGTTGATGTGGTGGAAAGGAAAATATGTCACAAAAGTCAGAATGTGGTGAAAGAGTGGAAGCATTTCAAAGGGAAATGCGCATCATGTCATGTCATCGTTGTCACACGGACCATGCTGTCCACCAAAGATGCTCGCTCGGTCAATTTTACCTCGTCTCGGGTCCTATCTGCGGCTTCTTTACAGTGATCTGAATGTTGATGTAGCTTACTAATATAACATTACCCCTGTGTAGGACTTGTTCTCTGTTAATTATACGACTACCGTTGAGTTGTGGTTTATTTCCATGGTGACAAGTGTAGTAAACGCTAATTACACTTATTGCTAAGGATATTTAAAAAAAAAAAGTTCTTCAAACAGGTTGGAAATAAACAAAAACAGCTGTAATGAGTTTGTTAACATGTCAATTGGAGACACAACGTTGAGCATTCGTGCTGTCCATTTGTCACCTTACCAATTCCCTCATAACAGACCTGAGAAACGTAGCCCTTTGCTGAGTTGAAGCATATTACCAAGACGTACAGTACGTATGAAGGGTTAATGGCCATGTCATCCAATTTAAACGAGTTCTTGCAGCTACGAGCTGCCTTGCGTCATCAATGCACAAGCCGCGAATGAGCACACTTTGACTGGCTCAGGCCAGGGCCATAGCTAGTCATTTGGATGCCCAAGGCAAACGTAGTCAGAGCCCCGTCCCCCTGTGCTCATTCTTGACAAAATGTGAGTTATGTAATGCAGCACACTTTGTCCTGCTTTTTAAATCTGTTCCAATGATCTGACAGATTAAGTTGAACTACTAATATTTATTACCAATGAATAAAATTTTTTCACATCTGTATTCTATTGAGCGGCAACGTTTTTATCAAGGTTCAAGGTCACAAAGATATTTGCCAGAGATTCACAAAGACTTTTCAAGGTCGCAAACAGTTTTCTTGTCGCTGGCTCTTGGGTAGCAGTGCCTGGCAGCGAACGTTATCCAATGGTGAGGCTCCTCCGGTCCAACTCCTCTGGCTTGATGGCTCCGGGTGGCAGGGGACCCCTCTTGTGCCCCTGGTGGTAGCCGGTTTTGAAAAGCTTTAACTCCAGTATAACCAGGATACTCTAGGCCGAGTGTTGTGCTTGGTCTCCCGACGGGATCACATCTTGCCATTCGGCATCTGGGCAACTGCTCTCATTGACATGCAGTGATGCGGTTGTGGTGTGGATGCGTTTTTTTGAAACCGAAGAAACAGTATTTTCCTCCACAGAAACGGAGAAATATTTGTTCTATTAAAAAGCCAGGGCACGTGTCGACAAGGCCTGAGGTTTCAGAAACCTTAGTTTTTAATGAAAATAATCTTCAGGGAATTGTGGATGACAGGCCGAAGTGCTGAAAAATGCCTCCAATTTGCAAACTACCCAGCAACATGTCGACAAGGCCTAAGCCACACCTTTTGCACGGCAGGATATTTGGACGCTGGGGGTGCGATGACGATTAGCCTGTACTAGGGATCTTGCAAAATGAGCATGTCAGAACAGGCTGACCTCCAGACTCTGGCAAATCTGCACGTGGCTCTTAACTAATGAAATTGCACAGTCATTATTCTGTGATGGAAACTTGACCCATGCGAGCTCTGTGCTCCACAAATTCAGGTGATGCAGAGCAGAGAAGGGTTTCCGACATGTCGTTCTCAGGAGTGGATTGACGAGAGAGTGCATCAGGTATAATACTTTGGAAACCGAGATGAGAGGAGAATGTAAATGTGAATGAATCAAAGAATTAGTGCATACTTTGCGTGTTTGGAGTACGGACGTTTGGCCGACCAGATTTACTCCACGTTCCAATGATTGGTTTAAAAAATGAATGGCTGTTCCACTCTCTGCAACTGGTGTCACTATTCCTCCAAAGCCAATTTCACTGCCACAACTTCCTTGGCTCTATTACTGTACTTTGGCTCGGCCGGTGAAAGTCTGTGTGAAAATAAGGCTTTTACCATTCTTCCCGAAACACCAAGACAGCACAATGCAACACATCCAAAGCATCCACGTCGACAATTAATTTGAGTCGGGTCAGGGTGAATAAGGACAGGAGCAAAAATAACCTGTCTCTTCAAATCTTCAATTGTTATGGCAAAAGTGGCTCCAGTCAGTGATCTCACTCCCTGTCCAATCTATATTTGGATTGTGGATCTTGAATCAATCTAGGCCAAGTACTAAATCAACTTGAAGACTTTCAAAAACATTACCTCCCGATGGTTACCAGAGACTACAAGGGACACCAATACAATCTCCTGTTTGACAGGGTAAATAAGGTGTCCATTGAGAGCTCAGGTTTTTAATCGGAGTGGATAGCAGCAGTCGGTCATTACCCATCTGCTCTACCAGGGTGCGATTGATGAAGTTGTCATCTGCACCGGAATCAACAAGAGCAAAGAGAGGCATTGACATTTCCGACTACCCTTGCCTTGCTCTCGCTCACTATACCCTACTCCGATAAGCACATAAAGGATGTATATTATGCATTCCCCCCACCCCGGCAATTCTAAATAGTTACAATTCTCCATTTCACAAGAGTCAAGAATTAAAATCCACTTATCATCCTTAATTAAAAGTCCCAAATGAAATCAACCAGTAGAAAATGATCAAGTCAGACACGACTGCTGAAGGTTGTTCCACCCCGAAAACATGTTTAAACCCCTGAATATACATTTTTACTTTCAGAAAAAAAGTAATCAGAGCACTCATAGAGACACAAAGGCATCAATTATATTTTCACTTATGGTGGAACTTCATCGCCAGGCCAGTGATTTAAACTTGACTACCAATATGTTAATGTGCGATGTTACTTGGCAAGCAATCAGGCACTCTGAAGACCCACTTATTTGTATGAAAAGAATCAAAGAAGTGGTTTGCTCGAACAAGTCATGATACTAATTATTAAACCCCACACACCTGTTTTGTTGTGTTTTTTTTTTTTGCAGGGCTGATGTTCACAGCATATCACGTGCAATATGCCAATTTAGATATCTTTTGACACAGTTCAGTGTTGTCAAACCTGAGTATTAAGTATGATTTCCTCAAATGTTTAAAAAAAAACTGAACAACAGGCTAGTGATCCAACATGCTTGTTGTGGTTAACCTGCTCTAGGCGCTATGCAAGTGACTGTTTATGTACCGTATTTTCACGACCATAAGGCGCCATTAAAAGTCTTAAATTTTCTCCAAAATGGACAGGACACCTTATAATGCGGAGCGTCTAGTGCAGGGGTGTCAAACTCATTTCGCGTTGTGGGCATACGGCCTCGGTAGATGTCAAGTGGGCGGAACATAAAAATGATACCGCAATCTGCTATAAAGAACACTTGGAAAATGTTGAAATGTAATGAACATATCTTTTACAAAACATTTCATGAAGCACCTTACAAATGTGCAATTGACTTTTATCATTCCCATATATGCATTGCAATTAATCCCACCGACTGTACAAAGGCACAAAACCTTAACAAGTAATTGGTATTGGAAAATAGAGTACAGTAATGCACTTTTAAGATTAAACGAGATTTATAAAGAAAGGAATTTTTAAACCATTTACACGGGCATATCAAATCTAAATGTAATCCCTGCCTACACCTTACAAACTAAGGAGATTGCTATATGTGTAAAAAATAAAGTATTCACATGTCCTTGATAGCGTCTGTTGTGTTGGGTGTGTCTCAGTGACAGACCGAGGCTGCTGTTGTCTTCTTCTCTGATCAAATCAATGCGGTCTTTTTCTCTGATCAAAACAGTGTGTCCCCCTAGCGGGTATTCCATGAATTGCACCCTATTAAAAATATTCATTCCGTGTCTTTTATGCATTTTTCTTCACTTCTAAATTATCCTGCGGGCCTGATCAAACCTCCTTGCGGGCCGGTTCCGGCCCGCGGGCCGTATGATTGACACCCCTGGTCTAGTGTATAGGCCGAGTTCCAAATCCTGACTGAGAGCCGACACGCTGTTTATATAGAGAAAAGGCGGAAGTGAGCATGAACAGGCATGCGGGAAAGCAGCCAGCCAATCAGTGAAGGGTGGGCGTGTAAGTGGCCGCGAGTGAGGACGTAAGTGAGGCCACGCATGCGGGAAAGCAGCCCGCCAATCAGTGAAGGGTGGGTGTGTAAGTGGCTGCGAGTGAGACCAACAGTGCGGGAAAGCAGCCGGCCAATCAGTGAAGGGTGGGCGTGTAAGTCGCCGCGCATCATTTCTGTGGAGCCACACGGCAACGAGAGTGACTCTGACAACGAGAGCAGCGTTTTTTATGGACTACCGGTACTTGCACAATTGTTCAATTCGGATACAGAAGATGAGGACTTTGATGGATTTCTGGGTGATGATTGATGGAAAAACGTGAGTACATTGTAAGATGGCTAAATAAAGTACAACCGATCTCAGTTTTGCTTCCGTTACCTTGTTAAAAACGTGTTTTTAGCATGTCTTAGCATGCTACGCTATGCTTCAAGCTGTGTTTTTAGCGTGCGTGCATGCATGCTGTATGTTTAAACTGGCGTATGTTTAAACTGGCATATGTTTTACCACGCCTGGCTGCGCCCAATAATACAGTGCGTTTTGTGTATGTGTAAAATACAGAAATAGCACCCGTTACTGAGACTGCGCCCTACAACACGGTGCGCCGAATGGTCGTGAAAATACGGTAGTTGATGCAGCTTACACCATCCTGCCTACATACACACTCTGCGGTGGAGAAACAAGCCAGATTAAGGTTTATTATTCGAGTTCAGTGAAGTGAAGTGAGCTTTATAGTTAGGTTGAAAATGTGGAAATACTGTAATCTGCTTTTATTGGTTTGCAAAAAAAATACAAATTACTCTTTATGGCTGCCAAATTATCATTGCAACACCTGCACACAGGCTCAAAAACACTGTTCCTTTTCAAGCGGCAAATGGTTTCATGCATTTACAAGCAACTGATTTGTGAGGTGCAATCCAATGACCTGATTACATGGTTGGCATCTATTTCTGTTGTCCTCCGACCTGGGCAAAAGTGTTCTTTCAATAAAAGTGTGAACCAGAGTGGCCTAGTTCAGCCAGATGGCCGACTCAGACTTCATCCGGGATATGTTGAGAGAGAAAACCTTGAAAGCACTCTGTGCTTGTGATGTATAGTTGAAGTGATATGTGGTGTCGCAGGACACTGCTCTGAGCATTGCTACCAAAGATGCTTCATGTCAGGGTGTTGCGAGCCTGCCCTGAACCAGAAGTCCATTTGAGGAAAAAAACAATAAAAATAAAAATCATCCTGTCAGCACAGCTCATCTTCCTACCTTTTTAATTGTGGTTGAACAGATTTATTTTCAAAAAAGAATCATGATCAAGGCACAAACAAAAATGACGGTCTTCTTAAAGCAACACGAAGGTTCATTTCTTTGTAGTTCACTATGTTATTTTATTTTATTCTGCATGTGTTTGAAATGAATGAAAAAAAACAACTCTGTTCAATGAAATGTTGATATACTGTATAATTATCTTTGTTGTCAGTACCATTGCTTTAAAGCTGGCAATTTATAAGCAGTGAAATAAAGGTTGCCGGTCCGTAAACAGGATGTACTTGACTCAACTAGCCCGTGACACAAAAGAGGTTTGGGACCACTGCTAGACGGCATACATCACTTCCCCCTTTCCCCATTTGTTAAAGCAGAAGTCAATTTGAATGTCTACGCATCATTACTGTTGTAGTGGCAGAAGTTGCAAAACAACCAAAGAAATGAAGTTTTGTCTGATGTGACCAAAATAAATAAATAAAAGGGGACACAACCCAGATAAATGGGCAGTCAAGGATCAACATTGGCCCAGTTTTCACTCGTTGGCCTAAGCTCAAAGACGAGGAGGGATTTCCGACCTGCTGGACAAGTAATTACCTTTCGATGCTCAAATGAAAGTGACAATGCTAATTTTAGCGACTGGAAATTTGCGTGGTAGCAATAAATAGCCCTCAGCTTGATAGTTCGCAGTTCCACACTCACACAAATTCAAAAGTAGCAGATGAAAAAAAACACAAAATATATAGTTTGAGTAAAGCCAAGATGAATTCCTTTATGTCCTGTATCGTAAGGTCTCTTTGTCACTATCATTTTTGAACTACCGGTACTAAAAGCCTTTTAGTAATTCAAAAATGACAGTAACAATAACACATTCTCACATTGAGTCATTTTAGGAACAAATATAAGCTACCGTAAGTATAATTCTCCATATCAAATCCTAAGAGCACAATAAAAACAGTTGAGGAAACAGTACGATGTGAGGAAACAAATAAATAGTTGTAGTGGTATTCAAGCAATGTGGCACCTTTCTGTCAGGATCTGTATTTGTGTCAACCGTGAAATTATCCAGCATAACATTGTATCTATCTGTTTCGAGGCTCTAAACTAGTCAGCCCTTCAGTCGCTGCCGAATCACGTTGGGTGGGTGTGTGGGTGAGGAGGGGTGGGGGTTGACTCAGTTCCTCATTGCTATTCATCCAGCCACTGGTAACAGAAATTTGATTTAGTCCAACTGCGGGCACCTGAGAGATCAGGATTTCACAACACCGTCCGCCTTCAGTCTGAACATTACCACTTTTGTCTATGTAACGCCTCCATGATCAATGAAAACTCAAAGTTCTTCTTCATATTGTGCTGCACAAACTTATGAGGCAATTCAAGCAGTTTTTGTAACTTTCAGTGAGACCTCTCAACGGGTATTTTGGCCCACACTTGACGAGCACGCCAGATGGCATGTTTCAGCTCATTTCACTGATGTTCAATACAGTAAGGTTTCGATCAAGGTTCATCGAAGTCCAATGTTTTGCTCTGAGCAATTTTTGGGTGTTTTTAGCTGTGTTTTGGGTCATTATCCTGGTCAAACCCATGCCTTTCCCATCAAAGGCAATGCATGAATGTTGAGAATGACTTTATAACTTGGTCATTTCTCAACCGAATTTTACAAGGTTTACTATTCCAATAGGACGTTTGAAAAAAAAAAAAGAGGAAAATAATCTGTCCTATGAAAGGTAATTGCCAGATACGCCGTTGTGATTGTATGGCATTGTATACAAGACTATTCAGCAGAATGTGCTGTCATCCTTGTTATTTCGCTCTTTTTTTTTTGGTCACGACCAAGGTTGTGCACCGACGTTTTGCCCACACTAGCTGAGCATTGTGCACTAAGCTCGAAGAGGGATGCACAATGGCATGTCTATGTATGCTTCATTTCTGTGCAACCGTAGGAGTTAAGTACTTTGGAGAGATGAAAACTACCACCACAATTTGCATTGTATCATGCTTTTTAACAAGGCTTGCTTCAGTTTTTTTTTGTTTCTTTAATTTTACATTTGCCTATCATCTGCTTTAGTGACATGGTCGATCCCTCCATTTTGATAACGGTTTTTAGCCGCATGAAAACTGCATTGTGAGTTTGTTGACTGTTTAAAAAACCCCAAAAATGTTTGCCGGAACCCAGGAGCAAATATGCTGAAAAAAAACATGCCATGGCCATGATGTGCATGAGAAATTAATTGACAACTGATGAGTCACGCCTTTCTTTTCTCTGACTGGTTTTGTTTCCTCAGGTGCAGTTGCAAATCACATTAGAGGTACAAGATAGAGTGAGAGACGGCTGTATAAATGACCAAGATGTACCCGCGCTTTATTTTTACCCATTTGCCATTCTTCAACATGCCAAACTAAAAACCGACACTCCTCTTTTATGTTATTTTTCATCACATGACAGTCCTTTGGAGTGTTTTTGGTGATAACTGGACGTGGAGGTACGCGGAACAGCCACATTGAAAATGGAACACACAACAATAAAGCCTGACCTATTTTGTAGTTATTCTTTACATCTATACGTCAGCCACCCCTCCACTCATATTCCTCTCCAGTGTCGTGGGTGATATTTTTAGCATTTTAGGACAGCATCCAACATGCAGGTGTTGAGGTGACTCGCCGTACAGGGTCAAATGTGAAGTCTCCAATTCCCATGATCACATAAGTGACCTATTTCTTTAATTTACAGTGTGCTAGATACAATGGTGAGGCAAGAGATATATTACTGGTAAGCCCTGTTGGAGAAGAGTGGCCTTCTTTCCTCCGTGTGTTCGTTGATTTTGGATGATGAGGATGTTGGTTATCCAAAGCTAGGCTGGCGTCGATGAACAGTACTTTCGAAGGTTTTATTTGCAGAATATTCTGAGCAACGATGGCTTATAGACAATGGTTGTGGATCACGAGTGTCCCCACACCAAGGACGCACAACGTATTTATTTCATCACAAGGGCGGTACTGAGACTATGTTGCGGCCTTGAGAATTCAGTGTCTCCTAAACCGATTCTTAACTTGTGTCAACCCGAAGTCTCGAGTAAGCCGTGTATCATGGCTAACAAGTGGCTCCAAGGAAGAGAGAATGTTATACAGACTACTAGACTAAATATGGCGGAAGACACACATCATTGCTCTAGTTTAATCAAATATTGTTGAGAAACACAAAGGGCCACGGTAGAGGTTTCAATAGACTAAATATGAGCAGAAGTCATCCTTCAGCCCTCATGGAGTCTTATAGAATCATTCTGATTTTGAAGCCTGCCATTGTATTCCTCTTCAATTCATTGATCAAAGATAGTTGTCTGTACAGCCCGTTTCATCCGTTTGAATGCCAAATCATAATTGCAACTGGGAAAGGGTCTCAAGGCTAAGTGTGACAGCTTGCATCTTGTCCATCTTATGCAACCTTATTAAAACCTGTCAACTCAGGAGAATCATTTGGGAAGCGATTCCTAATTTCATCAACAAAGTGATTTCCGATACAATTGGAGCTTCACGTGTGGTGCTGAATCAATCGTGCAATTTTCTGGCTTTTTTTTTTAATAGCGTCACATCAATTGGTCTGGTTTCTCCTCTTTGCATGTTGCCGCTGTCCTGTGAAAAAAACACCTGTCCATTTTTTGTCATTTTTTAACATTTTACATGAATAGGATGTCCGAAACGTGGATCGCCCATTCCTGATAAATTGTAATCATGGATGAAATCCAATCTCCACGCCATTGCGCAGGACCTTTGTTACATACTAGATCCAGCACGTTAGTGTATTGGCTCCAACACTGACATCTGTGACCTGCTCCTTCAAACATGGTGAGAGATTTGTCACGTGCCCAATTTAGATCTACATTCTGGAGTTTCCGGACCCACAGGGAACGACATAATTGAATAGTCTATGTCAAAATTTCCCCCACTCCACAAAACCCTCCCAGGGACAGGCTAACATTAATTATCTCCCATTGCAATATGGCCTAGTTTTATAATTACTGGTCCTTCCAAATATATTACAACATACACACCCTCATGCCAGACTGCTATTAATTCAGGGTGTGCCATCAATCGATGTGAACTACGCATTTTGCCGACCTACTGTACAAGACGAATCTGGATAACAATTTTATACCAAGCTATGTCTGTTTGTTTTGTGAGTCAACATTCAGGCAGTTGAATGGCACATATACCGTAGTTTATGTGCATTGTTTTTAATAAGGGGAGATGAGCTGTTATTAAAATACACAATTTGGCTTGAGCTTCATGCTTTTCCGAAGGAAGCAGCACAGAGATTTTGGAGAGTGCAGCTTTGCATGTGGATAGGCTCTCACAAAATGTTGTTCAGGTGATGTATTATGGAAGCTATTAATATGCAAAAGTGGGATAAAATATTCTCATCTCATTTCAGAGATGGTGTCATGGTGACCAAAAATGTTCCTTTTAATCTTTTTTTCTCATTTTTCTACTGTTTTTTTTTTCTTTCCCCTTCCTGGTACACGTCTCCTGGCGACACACTACACTACTTTGACATCACATTTTCACATTCAAAAAAAAAACATGAGCATCAGGATGTTTTAGTTACTTTGACTAAAACCAGAATACTTCACATATCTTTTTTTATCTGTTCATTTCTTAATGTTTGTTCATAAAACAAAACAAAAGAAAGTGTGTCAGTGTGTTTGGCGATGATCCTGCTGCTTCGGCTTGATTTTCTATTCCACAGTGCTTGGTGCTATTCTGACTGAGTCTGCTGGTGTATGATGGCCAATCTTGATTGGATTTTCAACACTGCGTTGGGAGTTGGGCTGCATTTGAGCACGGTGGTGAGAAGACATTGCCTCCGTTTCCGCGAGACATACCGGCTGACCTCTTCCCCGTTCAAACGCACCCTTCAAGCCGGAAGTGCAGCAAACACAGTGGTCAGCAGGTGAAGCTAAAACGGGAACTGAAACAGACTTCGATCTCCGCTCGTTCCCATCGTGGCGCTATGATGATGATTTTGTAGATGATTTTACTCCGTTGTTCGCATTCCTCCTTTATTTCTCTCTGTTTTGTTGTAAGTCAAGTTATTAATGATTGGTACTTGTCGTGATTTGGTTCTGGTTTTGTACTTTGTTGGCTTCGTGCCAGTTTTTTCTGAAAATAAATATTCTTTGTTCATGTTATCTAAGCCTACGTTTATAAAGTCCAATTCTGGCTGGAACCTTCTGGACCCTGACAGGCGCATCTTGGACCCTGTCGACTTGTGCCTCATACTAGTCGGCGGCTCCCCCGGAGCGCCACGGCATTACTTCCCTCCGGGTCTCCTTTGACGAGCTCCAGCTTTTGAGGGAATTTCACCGAGTTTGCCGATGGGAAGAGACATGAACTCCTGTTGTTGCTCCCGCAAGGATTATGTTATTAAACGCCCGGTCATTGACAAACAAAGCATCTATCCGGAGGTGGTATTTCCTAACCAGTGACCTGGATTTCTTCTGTCTGACGGAAACTTGTATAGGTATCCGTGAGTATACCGCTTTACTCGAATTGTTGCCACCTGACTGTGCCGCCTTGGACACACCCGGCCGGGGACTTCAGTCCGTGGGGGAGGAACGGTGGGTATTAAAAAAAAAAAAAAAAAAAGATTTTAAATGTAAACAGTGTATATTCGCCACATCAATCATTGAAGCAATTTCTTTGAAGTAGGCCGTGCAGTCCCTGTGCTGTCATTTACCGTTCTGCTAAATAAAGGATTTTTTTTAATGACTTTTCAAATCTTGACAAAATCATGCTCGAGTATGGTCATATTCTCCTCATGGGGGATTTTATTATTAATGTGTGTTGTCCTGAAAAAACACTGACAAATGCCTTTAAAGCCTTATTGATTCATTTAATGTTATCTCGAATAATATGCAACTAACCGTTCACATGAACACGGAGATACTGTTGAAGAGCGAGTTCTTGCTTATGGTCTGCCGGTGTCAAACTTGAAAGTCTTGGACAATGTGATTTCCAGTCACATGACAGTTTTCTTTGAGGTAGTCTTTTCTTGTGCCGCTGTTAAATCTGCCCCTCAGGAATGCAGCCACCAGATGTGTAACTCTCTCACTGCTGGTCCGTTCTCTGATGCCTTTGATGAGCTTTGTGTTTCTACTTCAAATGCGGATTAACTCAGCTATTGGTTCCACTCATCCCACCGTCCTATACTGGATTTGGCGGCTCCCTTAAAACAATACAGTTGAAAGCACGACCTGAGCCTTGGTGTCATGTCAGAACTCGTGCAACGAAGCAGGAGTGCCGCAAAGCCGAACGTAAACTGAACAAGTATTGATAAATCGGTCTTGGCCATTATCAACTGCAATCTGACACGCGTCTTACAGGTTGGGGCATTTATAATAAATAACCCATTTCAAAGTTTCAACTACATCTACTATGGGCGCATTTGGTAAGACTGTACAATCGATTGCTCACTGGTTGACTCCGAACTTTGGGAAATTTAGAGTGTTGCTCAAATTTACATTTCGGTTCGGATAATAGATGGATTATTCAGAGTGCACCAAAAAAGGAGTGTCAGTGCATGCACTAGGCACTCTTGACTGGGGACACAGTGAGCCAGTGCTTGCTGCTTTCAGAAATGAATGGGATAGGCGCGCATTTCGGCTCTGCAAACACACGCGCGTACTATGCAGGAGTGAATTTCCGAACGCACCCTAAGTTTACATTCCTCACTCTTAATTCTTCCTCATGTCCTTTTTCTGCCACACATTCGACCTCGCAAGGAAGGGTGTGTGGCTCATACTGGTGCACACTGGATTATGTTAGAGCCACAGGAGTAACAGAAAGAGAACTACAACAAGAGAAAATACTGTGGGCTCATGTGAAGTCCCTGTATGCCGTAAAAGTCCCAGTATGCTATAGAGGCTAAAACTGAGAAGTACACTGGAACTAGTGCGTACCGGCCCACTCAAAGCACTGGTGATCGGGCCCCAAAACTGGGATAATAGAAAACAGCTCCAACAACGTGTAATAACACTCTGAATTCGTCACAGAAAAGAAAATGTAGAGAATTTTTTTTTTTTTGATATATGTTCATACCAGATCCAGCGATACAAGAAACAGCACACAAGTAGAAGAAGCTTCCCCGACTTTCTCAGTCCTTCACAAGCAAAGATGAGGTGAGAAGGCAACTGCGTGAGAAAATAGTCGAACAGTTGAAGGACAATGTTACTCAGCGTACATCTGCAAGGATTCTCGGGATTTCAACATCTACGGTTCACATCATAACCAAAAGGTTCAGAGAATCTGGAGAAATAACTACATCTAACCAGCAAAGCGAAAAACCAACGTTGAATGTCGCTGACCTTCGATCCCTCGGCTGGCACTGCATCGTAAAAAAAACATCTATGTGGAAAGGATATCACTACATGGCGTCAGGAACACATCAGCAAGCCAAGGCCAGTCAATACATTTCAGTGCTACATCCATAAGTGCAACTTACTTACACAAAGCAAAATACATTTATCAGCAGCACCGCCTGGTTCTCCGGACCCGAGCTCATCTAAAATGGACTGATGCAAAGTGAAAAGGTGTTCTGTGGTCTGACAATTACACATTTCAAACAGTTTGGGGGAAAAAGGGACATTGGAGAAAAAGAACCAAAAACGTGAAAGGTGAACCGTGTTATAGGGAGGGTTCAATGTATAGGTTGAACATGATCTCCAAATCATTATATTCTGTTATTATTTATGTTTTACACAATGTCATAACTGATGGTTGACTGGTTAGTATGTCCACCTCACAGGTCCAGGGTTTGATTCAGGGCTCTGGCCTTCCTGTGTGGGTTCTCTCTGGGTACTTTGGTTTCCTCCCACATTTGAAAACCATGCATTGTAGGTAATGGAACACTCGAAATTGTTTTGAGATGTGATTGTTAGTGTGAATTGTTGTTTGTCTATGTGTGCCCTGCAATTGGCTGGCAACCAGTCCAGCGTGTACCCCACCTTCTGCCCGACGACAGCAGGGACAGGCTCCAGCATGCGCACAACCCTCGTGAGGATAAGCAGCTCAAATAACTGATGGGTGGATGACAACATCCCAACTTCATTAGAATTAGGTCTGTGTCAAACATACGGCCCGCGGGCCGGGAGCGGCACCCAAGTCCTGATCAGGCCTGCGGGATAATTTCAAAGTGAAAAAAATTCATAAAAGACACAGAATGAATATTTTTAATGGGGTGCAATTCATGGAGTATCCGCCAGGGCACACACTGTTTTGATCAGAGTAGAAGACAACAGCTGCCTCAGTCTGTCACTGAGACAGACCCAACACATCAAACGCTATCAAGGACATGTGAATACTTTATTCTTTACACATGTAATAGCACTCTCTTTACTTTGTAAGGTGTAGGCAGGGATTAAATTTAGATTTTATATGGACATGTGTACATGGTTTAAAAATTCCTTTCTTTATAAATCTCATTTAATCTTAAAATGCATTACTATCTTTTTCAATACCAATTACTGTACTTGTTAACGTTCTGTGCCTTTGTACAATCAGTGGGATCAGTTGCAATGCATATATGTGAATGATAAAAGTAAATTGCACATTTGTCTAAGGAAATCTAAGGTGCTTCATGAAATGTTTTGTAAAAAATATGTTCATTAAATTTCAACATTTTCCGAATGTTCTTGTCCTTCTTTAGACCAAAACAAAGGAAAGACATTTTATTTTGGTTATCTATAGCAGAGTATGGTATAATTTTAATGGTCTGGCCCACTTGACATCTACCGAGGCCGTATGTGGCCCACAATGTGAAATGAATTTCACCCCTGCTGTATACTGAGCTGGCTCCAGTCCTAAAACTGTTGCCCTCCAGTTTCTATCCGCATGCTGTGCATTTATGGCTGGCAAGTGGAACCTTTTATAGCTCCAATTACTGAGTGCTGTTCTAAAATTAAAGCTAGCAATTAAAAGACACACCACTTACCCAAATTATATAATTGACTGAAAGGTTAACAGCTAGCGCCAGCAAATAAAGTTCACTGGAAAGCAAGTTAAAGGCAGAACAACACCGCTTGGGCCTCATTTCCCCTAATGTAGTCCCCCAGCACTTGGCTTGCACTGTGGGTCCACCGTATATACAGTTAACCCTCTGCCAAGATTTTACTGCACTGATCCTCCAAGCAATGATCTATATCAAAGAGCCTCTTCACCCCATTAACATAAACCTGTGAAATGAAAGTAAAGAACGTAATTTCGATGTTGTCCTAGTTTTAATAACAAGTGTGTGTGTGTGTGTGTGTGTGTGTGTGTGTGTGTGTGTGTGTGTGTGTGTGTGTGTGTGTGTGTGTGTGCGCGTGCGAGCATGCTCACTTTAGGCTAAAAAGGAAATAAACAAATTCCAGACTTTCTCCAAGGTCAAACCCAGATCCTTCATATTTATGTCTGAATCTGACACCACCATGTACTCAATGCGGTTTGGTTTTAGGTCAGGAACAAGAGAAATGTACATGGGCTGGCCACTAGTATAAAGACCTCTGCCTAGAGCTCAGCCTTCAGGGGTGTGCATGAAATACATGGAGGGGAGACGGGGGTGGGGGTCGGGGAGCCTAATTATTATTTTCCTTTTCATGCACCCAGTATCCTGATAACATGATAAGCCGTTCATTGTAGTACCCGCTGTTCGTGAAAGGGTTAATACCCTACAGACGGCACTTTCCTTGCTCCATATCCATCCATCCATTTTCCGATCCACTTTCTCCTCACAAGGGTCGCGGGGGGTGCTGGAGCCTATCCCAGCCATCTTCGGGTAATGGTGGGGAACACCCTGAACTGGTTACCAGCCAATCGCAGGGCACCAAGAGACGGATTATCATCCACGCTCACACCCACACCTAGGGACAATTTAATATTCAATCAGCCTGCCATGCATGTTTTTGGAATGTGGGAGGAAACGGGAATACCCGGAGAAAACCCCACGCAGGCACGTGGAGAACATGCAACTCCACATCATTGACACACCCTTGATTTTGTTTCCATGATCTTGCCTTTGCTTTAAAAAGAAAAAAAAACAATTTTAACAAATTACTGCAACAAAAACACACTGGCCCGATTGGTGTTCGCACTCAGGACATTTGAAGTTCAGATTTGCCAAAATGCACCTTTTGTTCTTTGACTTAATTTTAATCAATTTAGCAATGCCACAGCTTTTTTGTATGGTTAAAAACAAGCCATAGAATAATAAGCACATTTGTTTACATTTTTTCCTTGCCCATTGACACAATTTAATTTAAAAAAAAAAAAACATACGGCTCCTGAACTGTACATCAGGTTACCTTCCAAATGCATGGGGTTGTGCTTTTTCATTCGTGTGTTGTAGAATTGTCAGAATTTTACAAATGTTGAAACTTTAAATGTCTCTCTATTAAAAGGCTCCTTTGTGGTGCAGAATAACAGGAAAACATTCATTTTATGTGACAGCAGTGTAACATTTATCAAGCTTGTCACAGATTGTTTGCTTTGCCATTTAGCCACTCTGCTCCCATCATTAGCCGTGTGCTATTTCATTGAACTCACTACATTATCATTATGTCTGTGCACTGAACTCCTCAGGCAACCCCTTTTTAATGACTCCGGGCTTATTCATTTTTCATCCATCAGGACTTGTTAATTAAAATGCTGAATGGGCACACTTTAGGGTGCAGAAGACAAAATTTTGTTGTTTGACCTTTTCTGGTCACCAATGTGCGGTAACACTGGGCATGACGCCGTGATGAATGGGTCGTGTGCTATCCCATCTGGCAGGCTTCTTTGGGAAAATTAATGGAAACACAGTCAAGTAAGAGAATTGCAAGAGGGAAAAAAGGTGGGGGATTTCTCTGTACTTTCTAAGACCCAAATTAGCCTTGATTGCTTATGCTGCTAGCAGAGCGTGTAACTTGTTCATTAAGGAAATGTAATTTGTCATGCAATGTCATGGTAAGAAAAGGAGGAGAGTGAGAGAGGTAGAGAGTGATATAACCTTCATGCAAGTCACACATCTTATCGCCATTAGCGCTCATGTTTTGTTGCATGCTGTTTCTTCTGCCGAACCAGAAACTGAAGATAACATGATGGAGAATGTAACACAAAAAGGGGTGTTTGTGAAGTGAGAGATTTCTCTACCAGGTGTTCAAAAAGAATGGAGACGGCTACCAAAATGATGCAAAAGTAGTGTGTCCTCTACTTCTCTGTCATTGAATATTACCAAAGTAAGAGCATGAAATCTATTAACTCATGCAAATTAGTCAAGCCTTCTTGGCTGCATCTCATGAGTCATTACTGAAAAGGTGAAGATGCTTCTCTAGTAGATTAGCACGTCTTCATGAAATGTAATAAATGGTCCTTAGCCTCACTGATGGCGACATGCAAGGCAGATGATTTCCCAGTAGAACTCCATGATGCTTTGCAACCACATCAGGGTTGTGTGTGAGAGTTCTTTTTGTTTCTTCTACTTCTTTTCACACATGAGGCTAATCGTACAGACGCATATTGCTATCATACTAGGAAAAAAAATAATAAATGGTCAATATACATTTTAATGTGATGACCTTCATGTTTTAAGGTCATAATAATGTGATGTTATCACCTTAAATGATACATTTTGCTTCGGAATAACAAAATGAAGCAATTACTTCCACGTTCATCACTGGCAAAGGATTATGGGGTTTTTTTCTTTTCCTTTTTTATGTTATTAGTAGTTACACAACCAGAAGTTTTGATTCATAAAAACAGAAAAATTACTGCCAGGAATAAGTCACATTTTAATTTGATAAGTACCGGTCATACTTTATGTTGTGAAAATCATCACAAAAACAGATGATATAAACAGTGATCCTTTCCACGGCTTCGCTGTTTCACAGATTTTTTTTTTTAAATAAATTTGAGTTGCGTTCTGCATCCTGATTGGCTAAGGCATTGACCGACGTGAACAGTCTCCGCACCTCGTCTCTGTACAGCTTGCCAAATTTACCTTTGCAAATTCTTGGTCTTTGGTTTCATTGTATCAGTGGCGGGTGCTGGTCTGTCAAGGAGGGGAAGCTCAATTTCGATCTACATCATACAATGTGTCTGTTTATTTATTTATTTATTTATTTGTTTGTTTGTTTGTTTGTTTGTTTGTTTATTTATTTATACGTGAATTCTACTCTCCGTTCCTTTAAAAAAAGACAAGTTTGCCTTCACCATAAGATCGGTGATTGGCTCATTTTGCTGTCAATCAAAAAGAGATTCAGCCTCAGACAGATCATCCAATCATTATGCAAACAGCTGGGCTCCCTGGCCAGCCTACAAACGCCCACTGTCCATAGACTCCCAGAGACGCTGAGCGTCCGATGTGCGGGACAAAACCAGCATTTATCCAATGACTTGTCTCGTTTTAATGCATTGGGACAACCTACTCCGAACTCTCGAGACTCCCAGCGTCCGCACTGCAGACGCTGAGCGTCCACACGGTATAAAGCACAGTGAAGCTACGGGAATGAATGAGAAGAGAGTCGCGTCATAACCAGTAATAAGAAGCTGATTCGGAACAAAATTTGAGCGTGTTGTAGCGCATATTTAGTCAATGACATGTCGACACAATTGTACGTACACACATATATTTGATCACTTACTTTTTGACATTTTAGGGGAAGCTGAGCTTCCCTTGCAGTCTTAGAGCAATCGCCTCTGCATTCTATACATAGTTCAGTATTGTATAATAACTGTAAAAAATAAAGCTGACTATCAAGTACCAAGTACGACTTTATGTTTTACATACAGCACATTTGAAATTCTGTCCCTCTCACATTCCTTTGCTTTTTTTTAAAATAAATCCTACTTCACGGATTTCATTTATCACTGGTTCTTTTGAACGTAACCCCGCGATAAAGAGGGATTACTGTTTGTATATATATATATATATATATATATATATATATATATATATATATATATATATATATATATATATAATATGTGCCAGCTGTAAACATTCATTTTCGTATGTCAGCAGATTTGCATTCAGATTTAATTTTCAATATCGGCGGACATGTATGACCATTGACATTTTCCCTATTGCAACAATTTGGAGTTCGAACCCACAACGAGTACTCAACACTGAGCTAAAGGTCTGGGCTGCCAGATAACTTTATGACTCTATTAACAGGTAAGCAAAGCAAAGTGAACTTATATAAGAAACTGGCAAGAAAAATAACCTGAAATATTTTCAGATTTGAGTGGATGCACAGACCTTTCTCAAAGTATATGCCCATTTCATCCTGGCAGAATGCTACTTCAACACGCACATGAATATGTTCTTGATTTGCTGATCAACGTGCACCTGCATTTACCATTTCCATCAATCAAACAGGTTGAGGGGGTGCTGTGAATGCAAAAAAAAAAGAATGTCTTCGTATCAAGGCAATGCAAGCTTGAGGGAAACAACTTATGATCTTATTTTATTTCCCTATGTGTGTTAAATACTGTAAACACAAAAATGAGATAATCTTTCCTTTTATTATTTATAATTTTATCTGTGGTTTTATTGTTGTTGTTTTGATTGTAAAGCGTGAGTGTTTTGAAAGGCACTTGTAAATGTATTATTATTATTATTATTATTATTATTATTATATTTCAGTTAAGTCACAAAAAACGTGAGATAGCGTGATCTTGTTCATTGGAGATAGCAACACTGCCTCCTAGCAAACAGAAGAGGGATGACCTTTCAAAATATGAATACAGTACTGTGAACTCATCTCTGTGATTATCTTGAAACGGCGTGACTGTTGTGTCAGAAACAAATGCACATGCCCGCCTATCTACAAAAGCACATTCGACACTTCACAAGCAGAAATGAATATTTACAAATGATACGTCATAAATGCACACATAACATTAAAAAATGAAAATCCATATGGTAGTGTGTATCGTAAAAACACTGCTGAATATAGTTGTGGATGTGAACGAGGCAACTTTCTCTCCATAAATAAGTGGGTCAGAAAATGGATGGATGGCCTCTCGAGGTAGACCAAAAGCAATGATCCAGGGGTATCAGCTGTTGGAATGCTAATACAATACAATACAATACATGCTGATTTATATAGCGCTTTCACAACAGCGAAAGCTGTAACAAAGCGCTTAACAAAACAGTTAACATAAAGTAAAATAGTAAACACAACACATAACATAAAACACAGACAGTCGTGCAGTCATAACCACTTTTCCCCTCATGCGCTTTGTTGTTAAAGCAGTTTGAGATGAAAGAGGAGAGAATCTAAGTGTCCTTTCACCAGTGGATCAGAGATGTCATGCTCAAAATGTGCACACGTCGGCTACAAGCTAAGTTTCAAAGTCAACAAGAAGCTGTAGCACCCATTGACGAAAAGAGATTGGTTCACTTCTCCTGTCCCATGTAAATCCATTCCAATTCCAAGCGGTGACTCTCAGTTCCAAATGCGCATTGCTCCTCTCTCCTCATCCTCAACTTCAGCAGACATCCATCCAGCCGCACCAACGCAGACTGTCCAACAGCGCCGACATCTCCACTGAACAAAACGGGGCTGTGAAAAATGCTGCCCATTACAGACGCAAAAAACACAAGCGCCCCGGGGCTGTCCAGCACCGACAGTCAATGGCGCCGACATTCCTCCCAATCAAAATCTGTGCTAGTACAGGCGTGCTGCCGAGAAGGCGCAACCACCAAGCACAGATTCTTCTCCTTTGACGAATGTCGTGGCCAAAAAACGCTGAAAACCGTCCACATTAGGTCCACACGACGAAACAACAAACGTGACAAAACAAAATGGTTAATAGCTGTTCCCAGAACGATCCAAGAATGGATCGTCGAGTTGCCACAATTTCTTTTAACATGATTCTCACCTGATAATGTTCAGGAAGTAACAGGGGTATTTTCCCACTGTTTGGGCTACTGCTGCTAGCACTCTGAAATCACAACACCAGCTTCTGTGCTATTGGATGTGCCTTCCCGTGACACCGCTTCAAATTGTTGAACAATTTTTCAACTTGAGGGCAAGGCGCGTTGCGGCTAACGCTTATCTTGCCTTGACACAATGTTGTGTGATGTACTCAATCAATGGGTTCACTGACGGCACGCTGCACATTACTAAATTCAGTGTGAAAAGTCCTTCAGAGTCCACTTGTATGGAGGCTGCCTGAGGCAGTTTAAGCCGATTGGAACAGTCAGATGTTGCAGATTAGACAGATTGTTTACGATTGTCCAGCCCTGCTGGAGGTCTGCACTCCACCGAGTGCTATCCCAGTTTCATTTTTGGTTTGTTTAACCCAGAAGGAATTCTGGATCTTGATGAAGCCCAATTTTATCTCTTAACCTAGATTAATAGAATAGATTGCAGCCATTCATTTATTTTGCAGGCAAGCCCTACTGGAGACTTGCTGGAATGAGGTGTCTGCCTCTCCTTTTTTTCTTTGTCTACTGCATCTTGTGGCCATTTTTGGGAGGCCATTTTTGGTTTCATACAGCATTCTTCCCTCCCCTTTAGATAGGACACTGCACACTGCCTGAACACAAAGTCTGTAGGTGGTGGGAGTTCGAGGTGGTCGTTTGCCGAAATAATGATGCACTTTCCTTTTGAGAATCTGAAGCATTCCCATGTATATTTTGCGAGCTTGACGATACAGAACAGTGAATAATGCTGATCGGTGCGCTGTGATGAAGACAGAGAGAACATCCAAGGAAGCTATAGGGCTGAGCTAGTTGTTGCGGACACAGCAACCGAAATGATGTTACATAATTTTAAAGTGCCAGTTGCAGAGTATACAGCCCATCGAGAATTACAGAGCCTGCAGCTATTGTTTGGCTTCTCAACAAAGCAATGAAGAGCTAGGCTAGTTGCTTTGAAAATATTCTATCAACTACTACTAATTACTCTGGTGATTGTTTATTTACAAGAAGGTGGCAGGGATGGATTGCAACATGAACAAAATGCTGCTCCTTCTGCTAAAATCATTGGGGCAAGTATGGCGGGGGGGTCAAGGAAAGAAAAATGTTGTCATTGTGTCAACATATACACCTGTGCTTTGATTTCACACTTTTCTCTGTTCTCAAAATGAGGCATGTTATGGAACAATGTGATTAATCTCTGCGGCTAAATAATTGGAGTTTATTCTTTTTCGCAACTGATTTTTTTTTATTTGAGTGACTCAGCGGTTCATGGTGTGAAGCGCTGGTCATGGCCAGCTGGTAGATTTGACATGATTTAGGGAATTAGCTGTTGCTACAAATTGCAAGAAAGTGGATTAGTGTTTCCAGGTTTTAATCCTGACTTCGCGCTCACGCTTCCATTTTAGACAAACATTATTTTCTCATGAAAAAAAAACAGAGTTAACATTGATATGTTTTATTAAGCCTCGGTAATCCTGTATTTTCTATGTAGAAACACAGATAACACAAATAGCTCACAGACAAGGATTTTCATAGTAGTAAATGAGAAGCACGTGGTTTTTGTCCTCATCCTTACATTTCTCCTCTGTTGTCCTCAGCTCTGGTGTCACAGCTTTATATTTCACTCTGTTCATTAGTTTCATGCACAGTTAAAGTCAATCACACCCTTCGCACTGGCAGACAGGTCCATTTCCAATTTGTACCTTATCTAAAGATCTTGCAATTTGTGCAAATGCTGTGACTTCGCCGAATTCCCACATGATAAAACTTTTACATTCGCCTCTGCAACTCTACCAGAGGCGATTGCTCTAAGACTTCAATGGAAGCTCAGCTTCCCCTGATATGTCCAAAAATAAGTGATTAAATACATGTGTGTGCAGACAATTGTGTGTACATGTCATTGACTAAATATGCATTACAACGCGCTCAATTTTTGTTCCAAATAAGTTTCTTATTACTGGTTACGACGCGACTCTCTTCTCATTCATTCCTGCAGCTTCGCTGTGCTTTAAACTGTGTGGACGCTGAGCGTCTACAGCGCGGACGCTGGGCGTCTAGAGAGTTCAGGTTGTTCCAATGCATTGAAACGAGACGAGTCATTGGATAAATGCTGGTTTTGTCCCGCCCATCGGACGCTCAGCGTCTCTGGGAGTTTATGGACAGTGGGCGTTTATGAGCTGGCAAGGAAGCTCAGCTCTTCTGCATGATGATTGGATGATCTGTCTGAGGCTGAATCTCTTTTTGATTGAGCCAATCACCGATCATTTGGTGTAGGCATCGTGGGAGCATTTTTCAATTCTCATTCTGTTCTGAGTTGAACTGGAGACTTCTTCTAATCATCTGAGCGACACTCTCTTTGTTGAAAACGACTAGTGACAAATTAATCTTTTATTTCTCGTGGGTTTTATTGTAGTTGCTGTAGTTGTAGGACACTAGTTAAGTCCCTGGAAAAGACGCCTTAATGGTATGACAGGGTCACAGATCATTTTCTTGAAAAGGAACGGACAGTAGAATTCACGTATAAATAAACGGACACATTTTATGATGTAGATCGAAATTGAGCTTCCCCTCCTTGACAGACCAGCATCCGCCACTGAACTCTACTGCATAAATATAATAAACCTTTGCATGGCAAGTGATCATTGCACCCACAGGAAGTGAAAAAGAGGATAAAAATGGTTGCAGTGATAACCAGTGCCACTTTTCTGATAAGACTTTGCTCAACAAAGTGGAGTGTGTCCCTAGGAGTTTTTGCCCAATTAGAACACAAGAGAGAACAAAGGGGTCACTGATGTTGGCTCTGAGCGAGGGTTTTTCAAAGTATGCCAAATGTACAGTCAACACTGTTAATTCAAACAATGCAGATTCATGAATGATTATCAGTCATCTTCCTCCACTCTCTCATATTTGGCTTTTGATGATGTGTCGGATAAGTACAGATGGGCGTCCGTACTGTAGACACGTACATATTCGATTTATATCCACATACAAAAGAGGCCTAGGGTATGAAAAAAACCTTACACGTGTCGGATATGGTGAAAATAAAATCGGAATTGAGCTGAAATCAGCTCTAAATTCACCAGTTTACGCTTTCATGAAGGCGAATGACCATCAAGTGACTTTTTCCGCCCTCTACTACTTCTAAGCACTCTAATTGGTTGAGCTAAACTTTAGTACACCAAATATTGAAAACAACACTTTCTTGGCGATGTTAATCCTTTATTCTGCCGCTCTGCCGGCCTCACTTGGCTTTCATTACCGACTGTTCCCTCAACCGATTCAATCATCTCTAGCTTACTCACTTGGGCTCCGGCAACTGATGAGGGACAAGCATACTTTGCATTTTTAAACACAACAAAAATATTGCTGGTAAACCCAGCTACCCTAACCACATCATCAACATGGACGAGATGCCACTCACTTTCGACATCCCGGTGAACCGCATTGTAGAGAAGAAGGGGACCAGCACGGTCGTGATACTCACAACGCGGTGGGAGAAGTCGGCTTTTACTTGGTTGCCATGGTAATGGAAAGAAACTGCCGAAATAAACGTTTCCAGCCGGAGTCATCATTCAGTCCAATCAAAGGAGCTGGATGTCTGAGGGGAAAATTAGAGAGTGGCTGAGTGAGGTGTGTGTAAACATACCAAATGTTTGTTTGTTTTTTTCCCCACGCGTCACCGGCCCTGTTGATCTGTGACTCGATGCACGGCAGTCTCAGAGCCATTGTGAAAAACCAAATCCAGCAAATGAACTCTGAGATTGGCACCATTCTGGGAAGCTTGAAGAAGGAATTCCATGGATTTGGGATGAGGATTGATCAAAAAACTACACAAGTACTCCAATAAAGTATTTCCAGATTTTGTTTTGTTCCAGCTGCCTTTTTAAAAACAAACACGCTAGCGTGCATGCATGCCAGCGTGTTTTTAAGTGAGCATATGTTTGACTATGCCTGCGTCCAATAATGGAGCACGCCCTGTGTATGTGATGAATACAGAAATAGCACTAATAACTGAGACTGCGCCTTTTAATACGGCGTGCCGTATGGTCGTGAAAATATGGCAAGGATGGCGAAGTGCTATATTGTAGTGCAGAGGATTGAAGTTGTTGGGAAGTGTCGATTGTAAAATACACAAGTTTTATTTTTTTTGTTCTTTTGCTTTTTTGCTTTGATAATAAGGGTATTCATTTTTTGGTGATTAAAAAATACTGCTGCTGAAACATTTTGGATCATGTTCGGATGATTTAATCACAGTACAGCGTCATTTGATGATGACTTACTGACAAAAAGGAGTGGGTAAACAAACAAAAAAAGGCTTATTAAGTTTAAAATTCACAGTTTGGACAAGACCAAATAGATAAATAAATCAATAAATAAAACATTCACCCACTGGCCTTTTGTTCTATCCAAAAGATGATTTAAGTCACGCTGCCATAGAAACGTGGCTTGCCACTTGATACATCATCAGTAATGTGCAACTGGATACATAGAGAAAGGAAAGTCTGAATCAAGATATTCTCTGTGGTAAAATGTTCTTCTGACTTGAGATTATGCTTTCCTTGCACATCGGAGTTTATTGTGATCACCTTTTTCCTGCATTGCACTGGAAAATACAAATTTCTGTGTTTCCAGCTGTAACTATAGGAACAATTATATGAGCTGTCAAAACACTTGAGAGCAGGTCAAACCACTGTCAATGCCATCATTTGTTGATTACCTTCTTTGGGTAACGAAAATTTGATCCTGTCATGTCAAGAAGGATGTTTGCTAATAACTTACTGAATACTGAAAACTTATGGACATTAGGTAAAATAATGAAATGAAATGAAAAGAATGTCTGTCTGAGAATCTAAAAAAATGAAATAAAACATTGGGCTGAGATTGTGATTTGAGCACATGCAGATTTTGACATGTTGCTTTCCTTGAGAGTGGCTCCATCTTGCTGGTCAGGAACTTGTTATTTGGGTACCACACACATCAATTCCTGATGGCACATTTCCATCTTTCCCATTGCCATAATCACAAATGTTATCGAAGTTGTCGTGTTACAGATTTTCCTCTGCCCTCTGAATCAATCTGACAGGATCGGAGTATCCTCTCTCCTCTCTTTTCTTTCTGCATCTTATCATCGCTCTGAGGGAAGTTTTTTTTTTAAGTGCGACAATGGGATAAGATGAGGAATGAGGGATCACAAACTAAACTGATATTGAATTTGAGATTGAATTTCACACACGTACTGCTTGGCGACGTTGGCGAGCCCGCCATAATTTGAGCAATCACTTGTGCAAACAATTCGTAATTTAGCTGCTTGTTATTAACTGAGGCTTTTGGTCCGAGTCTCAATTGCAGCCTCAGGTGTGTCAGGCAGATACTCCCACATCACTAAAAACCTGCATGGTCGGTTCAGTGAAGCCTATAAGTTTATCCTTTATTCTGCCACGATGTTGGACTCACTTGGCTTCCATTACCGATTGTTCTCTCAACCAATCCCCACACTCTTAGCTTACCCGCTTTGGCCCTGGCAAGTGATGAGCGACAAGCATCCTTTGCATTTTGAAATACAACAAAATGATTGCCGACGAACACATCGAGCACTGTTGTTCGACTTCACGCAAAAGCCAGCATCATTTCTGAGGAGCTGCACGGCAGCAAGACTGACTCTCACAATGACGCGAGGGAACCTGGCGTGTTTGATTTTGCACTTGCACAGTTGTACATTTCGGATCGAGAAGATTAGGACTTAGTTGGATTTGACATTGAGGATTGACCCCAAAATGATGCGAGTACATTGTTAAATGCCTCAGTAAAGTAGAACCAAACTCAGTTTTGCTCCCGCTGCCTTTATAAAAACATAGGCTAGCGTGCATGCATGCTGTTTTACCATCCCCGCATCCAATATTACAATGTGTCTTATGTAGGTGTTAAATACAGAAATAGCACTCGTAACCGACACTACGGCTTTCAATACGGTGTGCTATACGGTCGTGTTTGTAAATGGTTGAATGAAAGGCATTCATTTTGTGCACCTGGCAGACTTCACTTTTTGAAGTTATCAGTTAATGAGTTGAGCACATCAAATGCCTGTATGGCAGACATGCTCACAACCAGAATAGTACTCTAACTCCAGAATCTATGCTGGAAAAGGACTCCAAGTATCAGTTAATGGCGATGCTTAAATAACAATCGCTGTTTTAAACGGTCCGCTTGGTGTCTTATCTATGGCTTTATTAACCCAAAGATAATTCAAGCGCAGAAACAACTTCAAGTATTTGACCAGTGAACGCTGAGCTAACCTTATTTGGGTTCCCAGAGCTATCATGCGTTCAACACATAAAAACAAAAAGGAAACATAGATGTTGTCTCTTATCTTTGTTATTCCAACCCTGCATGTTGCTGCTGTCCTTTTCCCAGTTTCCTCAAAACGATCGTCCAAAATGATCAGGTCTCCTGCTTTTTTCTCTCCACAACTGACTGCTAGCAACATGCAACTCTCTGCTATCGAGGTATTCTCGAGAGTAATGTGCTGCCTTGTGTCAGAAAGCTTGGTCTCATTGAGGATAATGACCCAAAACACACTTATCTCAACTTTATTGATAGGGCACTTTACAAACAATAGGTGCATACAAAATGCTGTACAAGGAGTAGAAACATGCAAAAAAACCCAAAGAAACAAATAAAAATCTAAAAGAGTAAACACCATAAAACACTCAAATAGTCTCGCGCTGAGTCGAACTCCATAAAATAGCAATGCGTTTTCAGACGAGTTTTCAAAAATGGATTGAGGGGGCTTTAGCGGGATCTCATTCCAAAGAAAGGCACCTTCATCGCAGAATGCTCGATCCCCTCTAAGCATGTGCTTAGTCCTCGTTACCTCCAGGAGTGGTTGGTCCCTTTTCAAAGTCTTAAAAAACGTGTTTGGAGAAGAGGTGATGAAGTTTCTAAATTGAATGAAAACTATTGATGTGATTTTCAACCTCTGCCCTAAACTACAAATCTGCTTTGATGAAATAACTTTGAATACACTGTCACAGAATTTCCCCTTACATAAGCCGTGTACGCTTACAGAAGTACTCTGGGATAGTTATTAAAAAAAAAATAAACAAGTTATTTTCCGTCAAGTACCTCTCGCTTCACCCCGGCCACCGTCCAGATACTCTCCAGCCATCGATAATCCCAATGTTGCTCATTACTCCATCTCTCAAGCGCTGCCCTCAATGGCTTTCTGTAAATGAATGTCCCCAATATTGGGTAGTACCTTGGAAAGTACAACTGAGGCCTAGATCTCTTTGGCTCCCAGAAGACAGACAATGAACTTTGTTCCACCAGTGAAGGGCTGCTGCAAACACTGAATCGATAGGGCCGTTCACACGGGCAGATTTATTTCGGACTTACTCCTCAACTGCTCCCCTCGAGCGTTCATACGTGCAACTTTGTTCCAGCATAGCGCCCGAAAACAGCTTGTTTCGGATCAAATTTAAAAATTTGTTCCGAACAAATGCTCGCTTATGAAGCAGTACCGATGCAAATGTGCACGTATGAACGCAACTGTTAAATTTGCTCCAGAGCAAATGCTCGCTATGGGAGTGGCCTCGCTACGCGTCAGAGGAGTCCATCCGGTACTTGCCAACATGCATCCTGGGTATTTTGCGCTTCAAAACATGGCGGGTCTTTTCTCTCTCTTCTGCAGCGTCTGATTATCGACCACATCGTTGATTTCTCCGGAGAAGAAGCCATTTTGTCACAAAGAAGGAGGGGAAATGGTACTTCCTTTTCCCCGCCTTCTTCTTTCTTTACGCATGCGCATGTTTTACTTCTGCATTTCTGTCGTTTTGTTCCGCAACAGGAACTGCCCGTGTGAAAGCAAGTGGAGCTGTGTCGATGCTGTTACGCTCAGCGGCTTTGTACGTGTGAACGCTCCACAAAATTTGTTCCGGTGCAAAATTATATCGCAACAAAATACTCCGGTGCAGCGCCGAAATGAATCTGCCCGTGTGAACAGGGCTTAAATGTGGTTTTCTTCCTCCCTGGAGATATTCACTGACATTAGTGTTGTTGGAAGTTCTTTTTTGGTAGAACAATTAATGAATAGCTGACCTCATATCAGCAAGTGGGATCATTTTGCGTTTGGGATTAGGAAAAACTTGATTCCACCAACTAAAGCTGCGAGCAACCCAGTGTCTTCAACAACAATGTAATTGATTTCACATGGTAACTGTCACAAAGTTATCACGAGACACTTTTCAATTAGAGTAAGAGAGTTTTAGGACACCACACCTACAAAAGATTTAATATAGTCACAAGAGAGAGAGAGAGACGGAGAGAGAGAGAGAGAGAGAGAGAGAGCACTCGGCCACAGCGATGAAAGAGAAATTATCTTCAAATAGAAAGAAACCTTGAACATAAGCAAGACACAGCAGCCATCTTTCTTCATTAGGTCAAGGTAATAAAAAGACATCTGAATTTAGTTGTACTCTCAGTTTGCTCCAACTGCTAATTAGAGTTAAGTGGAACCTCTCAAAAACAACCGACTTCTTAATTTTTGTTCATATTTATTTTCACATATATTACCTAAATGGTATTACAAAGGAATTGGTGGAGCCTATCCAGCTGTCTTCGGGTAGGCAAGGGACACCCTGAACCGGTTGCCATCCAATCGCAGGGCACACGGAGACGAACAACCATCCACGCTCACATTCACACTTAGGGACAATTTAGTGTTCAATCAGCCTGCCATGCACAGTTTTGGAATGTGCAAGGAAACCAAAGTACCCGGCGAAAACCCACGCAGGCCCAGGGAGAACATGCAAACTCCACATGGGAAGGCCGGAGCCGGGATCAAACCCACAACCTCTGCACTGTGAGGTCGACGTGCTAACCACCTTGTTTATTATTTCTTGTTGGAAAAAAAAACAACAACATTGCGTCCACATTGATCTGCATTTAGTCATTACGTGTGCTAAGTCATGAGAATGTGACGTCAATCCTCCTTCCTGACTATTTTATTTAAAAAACAGACAGAATAACACACATGGTTGACACATGGGCCTCAATGTAACATTTTCAAACAGATGATATTGTGCAAAGGAGGTGCTCCCTCCCACTCCGAGCCAAAGCCTGCAGCGTGCTGAACCCAAATGCAAATAACCAGCTAACATTAGCATGCGGTATGTAAAGTATTTTCTATACTAAGACTGCGTGTGTGTCCACAACATGCACCTTGAAAACCCAAACTGTACCTGCTGCTAATATAAACTGGGTGGGCCGAGCCCCGTCCACGTCCATGTTGAGCCGAGGCTCGTCACGTGTCTGTTCGAACTGAGTCACATTCACGTCCACGACGACCCGTGCTACGTCCACGCCCACGTCAGGCCGAGCCCCTGTTCACGTCCGGCTGTCCCATGTCCCCCGCAACGTCGAGCTCCGTCCACGTCAGGCCACACCCAGCCAAAGGGTTGCCGCTGTTTCTTGTTCCTGTTCCTTGGCGAGGCGAAGGTCGCTGTCGCTTTTGTTCCTGTTCTCTGGCGAGGCAAGGGTTGCTGTCGCTTTTAGTTCCCGTTCCCCGGCGAGGCAAGCCTTTGGACAACTTTGGGACGTCTGGGATCCATGTTTTGGTTTGTGACCAACAGGTGGCACTGTGGGGCTTTTCCCTGCAGCTGCACACCTGTTGGTCGTTAGGTAATTAGTGGCTATAAAAGGACACCTGGCCGACGGGTCATTGTTTGTGGCTGTTCATATGCAACTGTCATGTTTGTTTAAGTCAGGTTTTGGTCATTGTTATGTTTTATCTTCAGTCATGTGTTTTGTTTGATACTTTGGACTTTGTTTGTTTAGGATTTAGTTTTCTGTGTTTTATCAATACACTTCTTCAAGTACACCTTGCTCCTCCCTCCTGCCTGCTTTTTGGGGTCCATCACCATCTCGCTACGTGACATTAATAAGTTTGATATTAATACTGGTGAAAAATAATCCTATGAGAAATTCATACCATTCATCCTCACGCGGGGTGCGGGCATGCCTACCCGAGTAGTCTTTGGATAGTAGGCAGGGTACACCCTGAATGGGTTGCCAGCTATTCACAGGGCACACATAGAACAACTAACATACACACTCACAGTCACACCTAGGGGCAATTTAGCGTGTTCCATTGACCTGCCATGTATGTTTTTGGAAAGTGGGAGGAAACTAGAGTACCCGGAGAAAACTCTCACAGGCATGGGGAGAACATGCAAATTCCACACAATTTATGTGCCATATATTATAGCTACTAAACAGGCTATATTTTATCCATAAATTTGGTTAACAGGAGGTTCTTTAGTCAGTTATTTTGGTTAAGAAAGCTCATATTTTTTCTGTTAAATACTATGCATGTTTTGTTGTTTTAAATATCTAGGTCACAGAATATACCACTATCCTGGTCTGGTGATGACTTTATTTTGATGAATAAATTGCAATGATGATTGAATGATTCCTGTCAATCGAGGATCCACCCAACAAGCTGGAGGACTATACTGACTTCATGGAATCCACAGAAAGCAGAAGTTCTCCTTCTCTGATGAACCTCCAATGAATAATGCAACAATAACAAATGCTTTGCACTATTTTTCATAATATAAAGTTATTGTTTTAATTACAGTTACATTGTTAGACAATGGCTGAATTTGCACACAAATGTTTTATTTTCATGTTTGTCTTCCTCCTGTTCATCGTCGCAGGCTGCTTGAGCCTATCCCAGCTGACTTCGCGCAAAAGGCGGGCTACACTCTGAACTGATTGCCAGTCAGTCACTGGGAACGGATTATTGTCATTTTTATTAATATAAATTGAATTACTATTCAAGTAAATGGTTTTGAGCATGATCGTGGAAATGAATCAAAATAGGAGCCCACCAGCATGTTTTGAGGTACATGTTCCACTGTAATGGTGAGTAGTCTGTCTGCAGCAAACATACAAAACAATGGTCTTTCTGCTGTATAAAACACAGTCAGTGGTCACCATAACATTATTATTATTGTATTCAAGAATGCTGCCCATCCACTGGCTACAATACTTTGCAAAGAAATCCCATTTGAGGCTGTTCTTCCATCATCATTCAATACACCCGTATTGAATATCTGTCCAGAGTAATGCTGAAACAGATTTGTCTGAACGCTCACAGTAAGTCAGGTGTTATGCAGATAAGATGGTGGCATTTGCATCAGAACATACATCTGTGTTGAGGTGAATTTGCTTCAGGGAGAAGCATTTGGTCCTCTTTCATCGTTGGACTTAATGTGAGTGCCTTAACTTCATTATTTGCATTTTATTTATGAAGTATTTTCGAGCAAGATTAAATAAAACACATGTTTTTTGGGGTTGTTGTATTTTTAACATAATTAAATTGCTTTTACTAGCAATGACATGTGGTACCTTGGCAGCGGCAGTACGTCAGGAAAACCAAAGTTGTTCTCGCAGAGAATGTCAACTAGTAACTGTGTACTCGTATAAGTTTTTGATTGAATACACAAGGTTTATGTATTTCAATTCAAAACACATACAGACGTTATGACATTGACTACAGCTGTAGAAATCCATGAGTCAAGCCACTCCTGAACCTAAAACAACGTCAGAAGTGTTTGTGCTGGGCAAAGGAGAACAAGTACTGGTTTATTGCCCACTGGTCCCATGCCTTCAGTGATTATGGTAAATTCAGTGCAATATCTATCTTTGTACAGTCGAACCTTGTTACAACATAGAGAGCACTCACTCCCGCACATACAGGTATATAGTCAATGCAGCCCTCTCTATCTCTATGAAGCCGATGCAAACATACGGTACACATGCGAAACAGGCGGGGGTGTTTCTTTCAGTCGTCAGCAAAACAGGCATCCATCAGTGATGGGGCGATAGGGCCGGCGGTACTTGATCCGGTGAGTGAGGATTACACTGATTACCTTTACGGTAGCACACGTGTCTCAGCACTGATTTCGATTCGAGGAATGTCGACGCTATTTGACTGTCACCGCTGGACAGCCCTGGGGCGCCTGTAATGGGCAGCATTTTCACAGCCTTGTTTTGTTCAGCAGAGATGTTGGCGCTGTTGGACAGTCTGGGTTGTTGAAGGAGAAGTGATCCAATCTCGTTTTTTGTCAATGAATGCTACAGTTTCTTCTTTACTTTCAAACTTAGCTTGTAGCAGACCTGCACATTTTGAGCATGAGGTCTCTGATCCACTGGTGAAAGGACACTTTGATTCTCTCCTCTTTCATTTAGAACTCCTTCAAACAACAACGTGTATGCAGGAAAAGTGGTTAAGATTGCACAACTGTGTGTGTCCTGTTATGTATTGTTATATAATTTTGGTGGTTTATGTTAACTGTTCTGTAAAGTGCTTTGTTACAGCTGCAGCTGTTGTACAATCGCTATATAAATACAAATGGTGGTATTGTATAGTCGTCATCAGAACGAGTGTCCATCAATGACGGACTGACGGACCATCCGTCAATACACACGGAATGGCCACCTCTGCAATTACTATTACCTTGATATTAATTGTGATTCTGAGTAGTGGCAGATGGTTGATTATTTGGTGAATATGTTGACATGATGCTTAGGTCAAGTGCACGGATCTGCATACTAATAGAGAAATCTGGTGCAGATATTGTGTTATTTCTTTACTTGCTGCAGTTATCTAACTGTGTCATTAACGTACGCAAAGAAGATCTGTCCCGTGAATAATTGTCACATGTTATTAATTAGGATACAACTTGTGACAGGCTGCGGCAAATTGGAACAAAATTGTATTTTATGGTTGAATAGCTAAAAGTAAATTTAAACAAGACTCATTTGCCTCCTGATGTATTCGTACTCGTATTGTTCTCATTCAGTGTTCGTGCACCATGACTTGAATTTTTCCTGATATATGCAACAACACAGAGCATCAGAGGCTGCAAAGTCAGGTGCAGGGTGGGAGTGAGTGGAATCATTTCAAACAGACAGCTTTGCTGTGACACATTTGTGGTCAGTTTACATATGCAAGAATACCACAATTAATGTGGGGATGTTAATGACAGACTTAAACTATTAATTTTGGGGGGTTCAAATTATAAAACTATAATTTAATAGTATAATACACACATTTAAAACAATCAAAACATGTATAAGTTTGAATTTGTTCGAGTTTTCTGTAATTCATAGAGGGTCAAATAACTTCTATTTAGTGGGATCATAGGTTCTCTCTTCTAGACTTAAAATTATTTTTTGACAGCACTCAATGGAGTGACCAAACAAAGGAGAAGTCCAAGGAACTTGGTGTGTCTCTAAGATCGAGAATGTAAACAATTTAGGGAAGACGAGCAATTTCTACAGATTCCAAAGTCAGTTCAAACAACTCTACAAATAAGTCACACCCAACAATAGAAGTCATGAATACTGTGAAGTCAAGATCTGAGGCTTAATGTCAATGTCATGCTGTCACACTCAGATATAAGGGCATTGGTTATGACAGGGGTGTCCAAACTCGGTCCTTTGGGGACCAATGTACCACCTGTTTTCCGTCTCTCCCTGCTGCATCTCACCCAAATCAAATTCTCAGGATCATTATCTTGCTTCTTCGGAGCTTGCTGATGATTGATCCTTTTTCGGCAGGGAGAGATGCAAAACAGGCAGGACTGCAGCCCTTGAGGACTGA